>JAIUSX010000058.1:6271437-7007156 GCA_026573805.1 Hesperophylax magnus | reverse complement strand
AATACATCGCAAATCGTCGAAAAACACTGAAAAATGTTAAAAAAATCAATAAAAATCTGTAAAAACGTCATCAAACTTCAAAAATATTAAAAAAAAACGTTAAAAATTGTAGAAAAACGTTGCTTTTGTGTAAAATTAATGTAAAACCTAGAAAATTGCAGAAAAACCTCACTTTTGTGTGAAATTGTGATAAAACATAGTTAATGATCTAAAACATCGTAAATCGTCGAAAAACACTGAAAGATATTGAAATACCATGCAAAATGAGTAAAAACTTCATAAAATACTCAAAAATAGTAGAAAATCGTTGCTTTTGTGAAAAATTGTGGTAAAACCTGAAAAATTGCAGAAAAACCTTATTTTTATGTTTAATTGTGATAAAACATGGAAAATGGTCTAAAACATCGCTAATCGTCGAAAAACACTGAAAAATGTTAAAAATGTGTTAAATTGTGATAAAAAATGGTCTAAAACATCTTATATCGTCGAAAAATACTGAAAAATATTGAAAAAACCATGCAAAATGTGTAAAAATCTTATAATAACCTCAAAAATTGTACAAAAACGTTGTTTTTATGTTAAATTGTGATAAAACATGAAAAATGGTCTAAAACATTTGTAAATCGTCGTAAAACACTGAAAAATATTGAAAAACCATGCATAATTCGTAAATACGTCATAAAAATGATCTTAAACATCGTAAATCGTCGAAAATCACTGAAAAATATTGGAAAACCATGCAAAATTTGTAAAAATGTCATAAAACCTTTAAAATTGTCGAAAAACGTTACTTTTGGGTAAAAGTGTGGTGAAACCTAAAAAATTGCAGAAAAACCTTATATTTGTGTTAAATTGTGATTAGACATAGAAAATAGAATAAAACATCGCAAATCGTCGAAAAACACTGAAAATTATTGAAAAACCATGCGAAATTCGTAATTACGTCATAAAAAATGATCTTAAACATCGTAAATCGTCGAAGAACACTGAAAAAACATTGAAAACCCATGAAAAATGTGAAAAAAACGTCATACAAACCTCAAAAATTGGAGAAAACGTTGCCTTTGTGTAGAATTGTTGTAAAACATGGAAAATGGTCTTAAACAACGTAAATCGTCAAAAAACACTGTAAAATATTGAAAAACCATGCAAAACTCGTAAATACGTCATAAAATGATCTTAACATCTTAAATCGTCGAAAATAACTGAAAAATATTGAAAAAACCATGCAAAATTTGTAAAAATGTCATTAAACCTTTAAAATTGTCGAAAAACGTTACTTTTGTGTAAAATTGTGGTGAAACCTGAAAAAATTGCAGAAAAACCTTATTTTTATGTTTAATTGTGGTAAAACATGGAAAATGGTCTAAAACATCGCAAATCGTCGAAAAACACTGATAAATGTTAAAAAAATCAATAAAAATGTGTTAAAACGTCAACAAACCTCAAAACTTGTACAAAAACGTTTTTTTTGTGGTAAATTGTGATAAAACATGGAAAATAGTCTAAAACATCGTAAATCGTCGAAAAACACTGAAAAATATTGAAAAACGATGCAAAATGTGTAAAAACTTCATAAAATACTCAAAAATAGTAGAAAATCGTTGCTTTTGTGAAAAATTGTGGTAAAACCTGAAAAATTGCAGAAAACCTTATTTTATGTTTAATTGTGATAAAACATGGAAAATGGTCTAAAACATCGCAAATCGTCGAAAAACACTGAAAAATGTTAAAAAAATCAATAAAAATCTGTAAAAACGTCATCAAACCTCAAAAATATTAAAAAAACGTTATTTTGGTGTGAAATTGTGATAAAACATGGAAAATGGTCTAAAACATCATAAATCTTCAAAAAACACTGAAAGATATTGAAAAACCATGCAAAATGTGTAAAAACTTCATATATACTCAAAAATAGTAGAAAAACGTTGCTTTTGTGTAAAATTGTGGTAAAACCTGAAAAATTGCAGAAAAACCTTATTTTTATGTTTAATTGTGATTAAACATGGAAAATGGTCTAAAACATCGCAAATCGTCGAAAAACACTGAAAAATGTTAAAAAATCAATAAAAATGTGTCAAAACTTCCTATAAACCTCAAAAATTGTAGAAAAACGTTAATAATGTGTAAAATTGTTGTAGAACCTAGAAAATTGCAGAAAAACCTTGCTTTTTTGTTAAATTGTGTAAAACATGGAAAATGGTCTCAAAAATCGCAAATCGTCGAAAAACACTGAAAAATATTGAAAAATTATGCAAAATTCGTAAATACGTCATACAAATTATCTCAAACATCGTAAATCGTCGAAAAACACTGAAAAATGTTGAAAAAACCATGCAAAATGTGTAAAAACGTCATAAAAACCTCAAAAATTGGAGAAAAACGTTGCTTTTGTGTAAAATTGTTGTAAAACCTAGAAAATTGCAGAAAAAACCTTGCTTTGTGTGAAATTGTGATAAAACATTAAAATGGTCTAAAACATCGAATCGTCGAAAAAACACTGAAAAATATTGAAAAACCATGGAAAATGTGTAAAAACTTCATATAAACCTCAAAAATTGTAGAAAAACTTTGCTATGTTTAATTGTGATAAAACATGGAAAATTGTCTAAAACATTTTAAATCGTCGAAAAACACTGAAAAATATTGAAAAACCATGCAAAATGTGTAAAAACAAGATATAAACCTCAAAATTGTAGAAAAACGTTGCTTTCATGTTAAATTGTGATAAAACATGGAAAATGGTTTAAAACATTGTAAATCGTCGAAAAACACTGAAAAATATTGAAAAAACCATGCAAAATGTGTAAAAACTTCATAATAACCTCAAAAATTGTACAAAAACGTTGCTTTTATGTTAAATTGTGATAAAACATGGAAAATGGTCTAAAACATCGTAAATCGTCGAAAAACACTGAAAAATATTGAAAAAACGATGCAAATGTGTCAAAACTTCCTATAAACCTCAAAAATTGTAGAAAAACGTTAATAACGTGTAAAATTGTTGTAGAACCTAGAAAATTGCAGAAAAACCTCAGTTTTGTGTGAAATTGTGATAAAACATAGTTAATGATCTAAAACATCGTAAATCGTCGAAAAACACTGAAAGATATTGAAAAACCATGCAAAATGTGTAAAAACTTCATAAAATACTCAAAAATAGTAGAAAAACGTTGCTTTTGTGTAAAATTGTATTAAAACCTGAAAAATTGCAGAAAAACCTTATTTTATGTTTAATTGTGATAAAACATGGAAAATGGTCTAAAACATCGCAAATCGTCAAAAAACACTGATAAATGTTAAAAAATCAATAAAAATGTTTAAAAACGTCGAAAAACCTCAAAACTTGTACAAAAACGTTCTGTGTGTGGTAAATTGTGATAAAACATGGAAAATAGTCTAAAACATCGTAAATCGTCGAAAAACACTGAAAAATATTGAAAAACGATGCAAAATGTGTCAAAACTTCCTATAAACCTCAAAAATTGTAGAAAAACGTTAATAATGTGTAAAATTGTTGTAGAACCTAGAAAATTGCAGAAAAACCTCACTTTTGTGTGAAATTGTGATAAAACATAGTTAATGATCTAAAACATCGTAAATCGTCGAAAAACACTGAAAGATATTGAAAAAACCATGCAAAATGTGTAAAAACTTCATAAAATACTCAAAAATAGTAGAAAATCGTTGCTTTTGTGTAAAATTGTGGTAAACCTGAAAAATTGCAGAAAAACCTTATTTTTATGTTTAATTATGATAAAACATGGAAAATGGTCTAAAACATCGCAAATCGTCGAAAAACACTGAAAAATGTTAAAAAATCAATAAAAAAGTGGGTGTGTCAAGCCTACGCAAGACAGAAGTGAAACTTCTAGTTTCAGCTGATAAATAAATAAATAAAATAAATATATATTTATCAAAATAAATAAATTAATTAAATAAATGTAATACAATTATCATAATATACGGATTAGATAATAATTTTAATCCAACACAATAACGCAAAGCGCGCTCTAGCGGAGTAATGTTTTATCACAGTGAGATAAGTGTTTTTATTATTTTGCAATATTATTTTCTTTTAAAAAATGTTCTGACCTACTAAAAAATAAGATATTGAATGAAAAAGGCGTTAAAAACAAAAAAATAATGTGCGATGGCCGAGAATCGAACTCGGATCCACTGCTTGGAAGGCAACTATGCTGACCATTACACCACCAACGCCAGTTGTCGGGATGAGCTAAGAAGCATTTATATGTTACTTCAAAACTTTGACTAGATCAAATGAACTTTAATCGGTGGTCCCGCATTTTCGTTTCGGTCATGAGTCGGTTTTACTCCGGTCCTAGAAATTGCATGACGCGCGTAAAGAAGTTTCACTTCAAAAATGTGTAAAAACGTCAAAAAACCTCAAAAATTGTACAAAAACGTTATTTTTGTGTTAAATTGTGATAAAACATGGAAAATAGTCTAAACCATCGTAAATCGTCGAAAAACACTGAAAAATATTGAAAAACGATGCAAAATGTGTCAAAACTTCATATTGAAAAATATTGAAAAACCATGCAAAATGTGTAAAAACGTCATATAAACCTCAAATATTGTAGAAAAACGTTTATTTTGTGTAAAATTGTTGTTCAAACCTAGAAAAATGCAGAAAAACCTTTATTTTGTTTTAAATTGTGATAAAACATTAAAAATGATCCAATACATCGCAAATCGTCGAAAAACACTGAAAAATGTTAAAAAAATCAATAAAAATCTGTAAAAACGTCAATAAACCTCAAAAGTATTAAAAAAACGTTATTTTGGTGTGAAATTGTGATAAAACATGGAAAATGGTCTAAAACATCATAAATCGTCGAAAAATATTGAAAAACCATGCAAAATGTGTAAAAACGTCATATAAACCTCAAATATTGTAGAAAAACGTTGCTTTTGTGTAAAATTGTTGTTCAAACCTAGAAAAAAGCAGAAAAACCTTTATTTTGTTTTAAATTGTGATAAAACATTAAAAATGATCCAATACATCGCAAATCGTCGAAAAACACTGAAAAATGTTAAAAAAATCAATAAAAATCTGTAAAAACGTCATCAAACCTCAAAAATATTAAAAAAAACGTTAAAAATAGTAGAAAATCGTTGCTTTTGTGAAAAATTGTGGTAAAACCTGAAAAATTGCAGAAAAACCTTATTTTTATGTTTAATTGTGATAAAACATGGAAAATGGTCTAAAACATCGCAAATCGTCGAAAAACACTGAAAAATGTTAAAAAAATCAATAAAAATCTGTAAAAACGTCATCAAACCTCAAAAATATTAAAAAAACGTTATTTTGGTGTGAAATTGTGATAAAACATGGAAAATGGTCTAAAACATCATAAATCTTCAAAAAACACTGAAAGATATTGAAAAACCATGCAAAATGTGTAAAAACTTCATATATACTCAAAAATAGTAGAAAAACGTTGCTTTTGTGTAAAATTGTGGTAAAACCTGAAAAATTGCAGAAAAACCTTATTTTTATGTTTAATTGTGATTAAACATGGAAAATGGTCTAAAACATCGCAAATCGTCGAAAAACACTGAAAAATGTTAAAAAATCAATAAAAATGTGTCAAAACTTCCTATAAACCTCAAAAATTGTAGAAAAACGTTAATAATGTGTAAAATTGTTGTAGAACCTAGAAAATTGCAGAAAAACTTCAGTTTTGTGTGAAATTGTGATTAAACATAGTTAATGATCTAAAACATCGTAAATCGTCGAAAAACACTGAAAGATACTGAAAAACCATGCAAAATGTGTAAAAACTTCATAAAATACTCAAAAATAGTAGAAAATCGTTGCTTTTGTGTAAAATTGTGGTAAAACCTGAAAAATTGCAGAAAAACCTTATTTTTATGTTTTATTGTTTTAAAACATGGAAAATAGTCTAAAACATCGCAAATCGTCGAAAAACACTGAAAAATGTTAAAAAATCAATAAAAATGTCTAAAAACGTCAAAAAACCTCAAAAATTGTACAAAAACGTTATTTTTGTGTTAAATTGTGATAAAACATGGAAAATTGTCTAAACCATCGTAAATCGTCGAAAAACAATGAATAATATTGAAAAACGATGCAAAATGTGTCAAAACTTCATATAAACCTCAAACATTGTAGAAAAACGTTGCTTATGTGTAAAATTAATGTAAAACCTAGAAAATTGCAGAAAAACCTTAATTTTGTGTTAAATTGTGATAAACATTAAAAATCATCCAAAACATCGCAAATCGTCGAAAAACACTGAAAAATGTTAAAAAAATCAATAAAAATCTGTAAAAACGTAATCAAACCTCAAAAATATTAAAAAAAACGTTATTTTGGTGTGAAATTGTGATAAAACATGGAAAATGGTCTAAAACATCGTAAATCGACGAAAAACACTGAAAGATATTGAAAAACCATGCAAAATGTGTAAAAACTTCATAAAATACTCAAAAATAGTAGAAAATCGTTGCTTTTGTGAAAAATTGTGGTAAAACCTGAAAAATTGCAGAAAAACCTTATTTTTATGTTTAATTGTGACAAAACATGGAAAA
Organism: Hesperophylax magnus; assembly: GCA_026573805.1. Taxonomy (NCBI): domain Eukaryota; kingdom Metazoa; phylum Arthropoda; class Insecta; order Trichoptera; family Limnephilidae; genus Hesperophylax; species Hesperophylax magnus. Next base: position 7,000,577 of record JAIUSX010000058.1, on the reverse strand, counting down.
TGGTCTAAAACATCGAAAATCGTCGAAAAACACTGAAAAATGTTAAAAAAAACAATCAAAATCTGTAAAAACGTCATCAAACCTCAAAAATATTAAAAAAACGTTATTTTGGTGTGAAATTGTGATAAAACATGGAAAATTGTCTAAAACATTTTAAATCGTCGAAAAACACTGAAAAATATTGAAAAACCATGCAAAATGTGTAAAAACTTCATATAAACCTCAAAAATTGTAGAAAAACGTTGCTTTTATGTTAAATTGTGATAAAACATGGAAAATGGTCTAAAACATTGTAAATCGTCGAAAAACACTGAAAAATATTGAAAAACCATGCAAAATGTGTAAAAACTTCATAATAACCTCAAAAATTGTACAAAAACGTTGCTTTTATGTTAAATTGTGATAAAACATGGAAAATGGTCTAAAACATCGTAAATCGTCGAAAATCACTGAAAAATATTGAAAAACCATGCAAAATTTGTAAAAATGTCATAAAACCTTAAAAATTGTCGAAAAACGTTAATTTTGTGTAAAATTGTGGTGAAATCTGAAAAATTGCAGAAAAACCTTATTTTTGTGTTAAATTGTGAATAAACATTGAAAATGGTATAAAACATCGCAAATCGTCGAAAAACACTGAAAATTATTGAAAAACCATGCGAAATTCGTAAATACGTCATAAAAATGATCTTAAAACATCGTAAATCGTCGAAGAACACTGAAAAATATTTATAAACCATGCAAAATGTGAAAAAACGTCATACAAACCTCAAAAATTGGAGAAAAACGTTGCTTTTGTGTAGAATTGTTGTAAAACCCAAAAAAATGCTGAAAAACCTTGCTTTTGTGTGAAATTGTAATAAAACATGAAAAATGGTCTAAATATCGTTAATCGTCGAAAAACACTGAAAAATATTGAAAAACCATGCAAAATGTGTAAAAACGTCATATTAACCTCAAAAATTGAAAAAAAACGTTGCTTATGTGTAAAATTGTTGTATAACCTAGAAAATTGCAGAAAAACCTTGCTTTTTTGTTAAATTGTGTAAAACATGGAAAATGGTCTCAAAAATCGCAAATCGTCAAAAAACACTGAAAAATATTGACAAGCCATGCAAAATTTGAAAAAAACGTCATAAAACCTTTAAAATTGTAGAAAAACGTTGCTTTTGTGTAAAATTGTGGTGAAACCTGAAAAATTGCAGAAAAACCTTATTTTTGTGTTAAATTGTGATTAAACATGGAAAATGGTCTAAAACATCGCAAATCGTCGAAAAACACTGAAAAATATTGAAAAATTATGCAAAATTCGTAAATACGTCATACAAATTATCTCAAACATCGTAAATCGTCGAAAAACACCTAAAAAATGTTGAAAAACCATGCAAAATGTGTAAAAACGTCATAAAACCTCAAAAATTGGAGAAAAACGTTGCTTTTGTGTAAAATTGTTGTAAAACCTAGAAAATTGCAGAAAAACCTTGCTTTTGTGTGAAATTGTGATAAAACATTAAAAATGGTCTAAAACATCGAATCGTCGAAAAACACTGAAAAATATTGAAAAACCATGGAAAATGTGTAAAAACTTCATATAAACCTCAAAAATTGTAGAAAAACTTTGCCATGTTTAATTGTGAAAAAACATGGAAAATTGTCTAAAACATTTTAAATCGTCGAAAAACACTGAAAAATATTGAAAAACCATGCAAAATGTGTAAAAACTTCATATAAACCTCAAAAATTGTAGAAAAACGTTGCTTTTATGTTAAATTGTGATAAAACATGGAAAATGGTCTAAAACATTGTAAATCGTCGAAAAACACTGAAAAATTTTGAAAAACCATGCAAAATGTGTAAAAACTTAATAATAACCTCAAAAATTGTACAAAAACGTTGCTTTTATGTTAAATTGTGATAAAACATGGAAAATGGTCTAAAACATCGTAAATCGTCGAAAAACACTGAAAAATATTGAATTACCATGCAAAATTCGTAAATACGTCACGTAAATGTTCCTAACACTCCCGTACCGGACCGGGGGAACACACTTACACTAACGAGAGTTTTATGCTATATCTAAGTTGTTTTTTACACCAAATACTCTGTAATTTAGTTTATCCTAAAAAAATTATTTGGTTATCGATCTGCATTTAAAAAATATATATTTCATTTCTAGTTTCTTTTATATTAAATAATTTGTACAAAATTCCGGCAAAACTCCTGTCCCCTGCCCCGCACCTCAGCTTCGTAGCATCGGCTAAAATTCCCCCGTCCCCATCCCTTCTACCCGCTCACCACCGAGAACGATCCAGCGAGCTGCGAACTGGACCGTAAAAGTTGCATTTTATGGAAAGGGCTAACTCCCGGTCGCGTACACTGCACCACTGGAATTTCCTTTTGCGATGCTAAAATGTTCACTTGCCGGACTAAGATCACCTGTCTGGCGTGTTTCCGGTAAATGTTTCATCTTTAGAGACAACATTCAAATTATGTCTGTCTCTGTTTCTCACATTGAAAAGAAATCGGTCAGAAAGAGACACATATTTTGTATACATTTTTAAGTTATTCTTGGTAAATAATTCTCTGCAAAACCGGACTAGTTTCGCCCTGCTATGGGCATCTTCAGACTGGTAAGTAGTTCATTCATACTTATGAAATGGTGTTTATAAATTAATATCTACTTCAGGATTGTAAAATATTTATTCTGTACTTTTAATATAAGAATTTATGTAATCAGTCGGCATGTATTTATTGCAGTTTCTTACGGCATATTTACCAATGTTTTAAATAAGATCATAAAATTCTATGGTTTTAATTAATTTGTGTGAAAACCGCACAAGAGCCCCAACAGTCCTATCCAGTGGAACTATGGCATCCCCAATTGGGGTATTTTGTGAGGTTGAAGATAGTGGGGATGGGGAGGGGGGGGATATGGTTAAGACAAAGGTGGAAGTACATGCATATTCACATCTAGTTACCATATAGGCTAAAGTCATTTCAAGCAACGTTTGGATTCTACATGGTGGTCTTTCACTGGGGCGATACTGAAAGCATCTACCGCCCTGCAACTTGATATTATATATATTTTTTCTTTCATAAATATTACAGCATCCGTTGTCGAAGGGTAAGGCTCTAGATTAGTAAACCGGAGGTTGCTTGTTCAAATCCCGGTATGCGCAAGTAAATTTTAATCTTTGTGATATTTCACAATTTACTGACCAGAATTCATTTCGGTTGTTGCTTGAAATGACTTTGACCTTGTTTGGTGACCAGTACTGAATAGCCAGCTATTTCCCCAACTTCCTCTTCTCCGTCTTCTTCCCCTCCCCACTACCTTTAGCCTTACAACATACCAGTATCGGCTCGTGACTTTTGGGTCTACTATTATTTGTAATATTATCACTCTAGTACACCTAAAAGCTCTGAGCCGCCACTCCAACATACCCCATTTGGGAATGCCATAGTCTCACTGGTTCCAGATGATTAGATAGGAGCAGTTGGGACTGTTGTGGTGTTTTATATAGAAAAATCAAAAACAGGAATATCTAAGGTTACAGTAAAAAATAATTTACTCCACGTTTAAGTTCTAAAAATACCTTTTTTTTCACTATATTCGAAAAATTCGTTGTATTTCAAACCCCTCGACAAACAAACGAACCCATTATTTATGGTAAGGCAAACACTACGATTTGACCCTAAATGTAAATATACTACATAATATCATAAATTAGGAATTATAACCTTCACTAACATCTAAATATTCCTTAATATATTTAGTAGTGGTAGGTTTTTAAAACTTAAAAATATGTATTTATAAATAGATCCATCATTTACCGACCACCCTGTGCAACAAACTAGCTACGCTGTAATCGCCAATCGCCAGTCGAGATTCAGAATCGAGGAGTTATGCTCGTTATTGGCCCGCCTTCCCTGTTTTGTATGGAAAAAGGCGCATTATTATCTAAATTCATTAGAATATTAACTACGACTTTATTTATGAAAATATTTTGATAATGACTTCTGAAACACCTTGAATATACTCCCCCCTAATTATTACTAAAACAAATTACACAATATTATGCCATTAACATCCTTTAATAAGCAATACAAATTGGGGGACCCTAGTGACCCCCCTTCGGATCTTATGTGATTTTTTTCTCTCAGGGACGAAAAGGTTAAACATCGAAAATCGTCGAAAAACACTGAAAAATATTGAAAAACTATACAAAATGTGTAAAAACGACATACAAACCTAAAAAAATGTAGAAAAACGTTGCTTATGTGTAAAATTGTTGTAAAACCTAGAAAATTGCAGAAAAACCTTGCTTTTGTGTAAAATTGTGATAAAACATGGAAAATGGTTTCAAACATCGTAAATCGTCGTAAAACACTGAAAAATATTGAAAAACCATGCAAAATTTGTAAAAACGTCATAAAACCTTTAAAATTGTAGAAAAACGTTACTTTTGTGTAAAATTCTGGTAAAACCTGAAAAATTGAAGAAAAACCTTATTTTTGTGTTAAATTTTGATAAAACATGAAAAATGGTCTAAAACATCGCAAATCGTCGAAAAACACTGAAAAATATTGAAAAACCATGCGAAATGTGTAAAAACGTCATCCAAACCTCAAAAATTGGATAAAAACGTTGCTTTTGTGTAAAATTGTTGTAAAACCTAGAAAATTGCAGAAAAACCTTGCTTCTGTGTTAAATTGTGATAAAACATGAAAAATGGTCTAAAACATCGTTAATCGTCGAAAAACACTGAAAAATATTGAAAAACCATGCAAAATCTGTAATAACGTCATATTGACCTCAAAAATTGAAAAAAAAAACGTTGCTTATGTGTAAAATTGTTGTAAAACCTAGAAAATTGCAGAAAAACCTTGCTTTTTTGTTAAATTTTGATAAAACATGGAAAATGGTCTCAAACATCGCAAATCGTCAAAAAACACTGAAAAATATAGAAAAACCATGCAAAATGTGTAAAATCTTCATATAAACCTCAAAAATTGTAGAAATCGGATCCAGACGAGCACCGGATTTTACGTCCACCCCGATGTGAAGCTCGCTGTAATCCTGCCGGCTCCACCTACCGATGCAACCTCAATTGTACCACCAGCCCAGCACCATCCCAGAGGGACTGGCCGCCGCGGACTGCGCCTTCCCAACAAACGTCCTATTTTTTAGTTCAGCATAGCTAAACGGGGGGAGTGTAACGGACGTAGTTGACCACATTATTTAATTTCATAAAATCTGTTTTTACATTAATAAAATGTGCCTACCCCACGCCACTTGCAAAATCACCACTCCCCGCCACTGGTCATTTTGTTCCAATTTTCGGCCCGGCCGCTTGAAAAACTTTGACCCCGAACGGCATCGATACCGCATCGCGCGTCTATCATTGCCGGCCGGCTCGATGTTCCATTTTTGCTATGTAAAATTTACTAGGAAAAATCAATTTTTAAATGTTGCAAATGTCTGTATTTTACTTGTACATCCCCTCGGCGGTAGTTAAATAAACACTATTTGCTATGTATTACCGCTGAGGAGATACTAAAAAAGCTGTTTTTCACATATATGTACATATAACCATTTTTGTACAATATTTTTTACCTTTTTTGCGTGTACAAAAATCCAGGAACCTCGTAGCATAGTGAATCTTATCTCTTTCTGAGCGTTATGTTACGGGGGACCCGAGAAAAATACTAACTTAACGATATTTTACAAATTTGATCGCTTTAAGATCATTTTTACACTTTTATTTACAAACATTTCTTATTTTTTATCGTATCTTGACAAACAAAAAATCTAGTTGTCAAGATACACATTCTTATAACTACTATGCATTTAAACTATGTAATTGTTATTCATGTAAGCCTTCAAAATCTTTTCTAACTCGCAAATTTAAGCGACTACCTTCGACTATGCTACCGGCAAAATGAATATGCAACATTTTGCCGGGGCATATAAACACATTACTGGCGCGGGTACAATCCCCCACTACTTTTGGACTCAAAACCCAATGTCGGGTGCGAGTCATGCTTATTGAATATAAGCAGCCACATAATAAAATAAAATTAGTTCATCTTTACCACCGAAACCAAGCGTTTTATTATCTACAAGTTACTCCTGCCTAACATCTGCCTCACCTCGCCAAGTCTTCTGCTCCAAAACCTTCTGGTGTTACCTCCTCAAGACAAGCCGGCCCTCCTCTGGAAAACCGCCAACGCCAGAAGCGAGCAGAGACGAAAGCACACCCAGTGCCCAACATTCACCAAGCCTGGGTGTGGGAGGCAGATTTCATCATAAATATTACTACTTTCATCATCATCGGCCGTAAAGGAGCATTCTCATCGGTTGAAGACACGGTTTGGAACCGGTGCCCAAATCTACAGTCTTGTGCGGACTCCCGTCCAGTACAGGCGGAATACGGTAAAAAAGTGAAAAACGTGCTATACCTTGAAAAACATAGTAAAATATTGCAAAAGATCATTAAAAACCGTAAAAAAGTTCAAATATATGACGGAAGACGTAAACTATCGTACTATGTGATAAAACCATGTAAAACATAGTAAAATTTGGAAAACATCGTTGAAAACCAGTCAAATATATGGGGGTCGATGGTAAAACATGATTAAACCTTGAAAAAAATTGTAAATCATAAATAAAAACAGTTGAACTTGTCAATAGTAGGGCGGAAGGCTTGAAAAACACATTTTGTACCTTTTTTACTATATTTAACCATTTTTACCACTCCTTTATTTTTTTAAATTTTTTTTATTTAGTAAAAGATTATACATTTATATACATTATTTAAGAAATGTTTTGACTGCCCAACTAGGAGGATTCCCGTTTTAGGACAGTCAAATAATGATTTCACTCAAACAAATTCTTAAAATGATTTTCAAAAATTATGAAATTTTCAAGCTTTTATCCACGTTCGAATTGTTTCACCATCTTCAACCACAAATTTAACTACGTTTTACATCATTTATCATATTTCACGATGTTTACCTTCTTTTATATCATTTTGCCACGTATTGTTACGTTTTTTAGTATCTTTCCACGTTTCTTCATATTGAACCATGTTTTTATGTGTTTTACCTCCTTATTAGGTGAAACTTGGTCAAACATAAAATAAAAACAATAAGATATGTTATTTGGTAAAATATTTTTAAACTTTCGAAACATCACCTCGTTTTATCACATTTTGCCACGTTTACCACATTTTGCTACGTTTGTTAGTATCTTACAACGTATCGTCATATTCAACCATGTTTTTATGTGTTTTACCTCCTTATTGGGTGAAACTTGGTGAAACATGGACAAAAATCAATAAGATATGTAAAGCAATGAAAAACATTCGAAAAATTGAAAAATCATGTTCAAAATCAGTGAAATATAGTAAAGGCTCTTATAGACCAGTTGTGTGGCCAAAGACGTAAAATACGTATTTAAAATGCAGTAAAAACACAATAAGTACGTAAAGACGCAAAAAAATCAATACACACTAGTCACACTTAAACACCTACATTCATCATATTAAACCATGTTTTTGTGAGTTTTGTATGAAACACCGTAAAACATGGAAAAATGTCATAAAATAATGTAAAAATTGGTAAAACACGCTAAAACAAAGTAAATAGTGATGTAATATGGTAAAACAAAGCGAAACGTGGTTAAAACTCGCAGAAATGTGGTTAAACCGCAAAACATCGGAAATCGATGTGAATTTAAACTGTTAAAAATTGAAAAACTGATCAAACACCGTAAAACAAGGGATGAATTGTGGTTAATATGCTTAAACAGGAGAAAGCACAGCAAAATTGAGAAAATATGGTAAAACATGGAATACTATCTAAATGACTGTATTTTTTTCCATTTTTTATGATATTTTACGGTAGTTGCTGTTCTCCAAGATATTTATCTTTCTGCATTCTCAAAGAATTTCATCTTTTTAACCATTTTTTATGAGTTTAAGCGTTTTATCCGTATTCTTGATTTTTTAAGTAAACAATTTTTTTCATCAAATTAACCATCTTTTACACTTTTCACCATGTTTTGAAAATTTAAGGGGGTTTTATTAAATTCTTTACCTTTTACCACCTTTTTACTACAATAAATGGTTTGGCGTTATTTAACGTTGGACATTATTACGGCATTTTACTCTATTGATTTAATAACTCTTCGCCGTTGCTATGTTTAACGTCATTTACCGCATTTCAACATTTTTTTGCGTTATTTCTCATTTATTCTGAAATTCTACAATTACTGTTTTGACAAATGGACAGAAATGTCCTAAAAGAAATATCTGATGTAGCATATTATATCCAAAGGGTTGTCCAATTGGACAAAGTTAGTCCAATCGGACAATACTGTGTCTGATAATTGTCCAATCAGACAAATTTTTGTATTATGATACAAATTGTGTCCGATCGGAAAAATAATTGTCCAGACAATTATTTGTCGATCGACAATTTTTTGTCCGATCGGACAAAATATTGTCCGATTGGACAAAAAATTGTCTGACTCGACAAACCTGTGTCCGATCGGACAAATCGAACCATACAAATTATTGACTTTTAGACAATTTTTTTTCCGACTGGAGAAAATATTGTTCTATTGGACAAATAATCGTGAAATATTGTTTATATGTGGTAAAACATGTCAAAATGTTTTATATTACATCACTGTAATACATCATATTACATATTTATATTACATCATATATATGTTACATCATACAACATATGTTTTTCTACGAACGACCTGTTTGCTTTATTTTATACCTTATTTCCCTGGTTCAATAGTGATTTATCACATTTTCAATTGTTTTAATCTCCTTTGTGAAACTGTAATGGATCAATTATAGCTGGGAAGCTAATAATAATACTTGAATATTTCCTTTATCATCTATAAACAAGGCGTTTCTCTGAAAAGAAAGTGGATAATAAGCTCATACAATAAAGTCGGCGACGTTAACCAACCATCCACAATAACTCCATCAATTGTTTCGTTCACTTCCAATAATTTCTGTAATGCATCAAGTGAAAGGAGAGAAGAAAATAATAATACTTGGATATTTTCAACTAAATCATCCGCAAAGATTCGAAAATAAACTGAAAAAAAAATCCCGTTTGCTCTAAATAAAGATGAAGACTTTGTACCCGGCAAATATGGACCACTTTTTAGAGAAATTATTAATTTTTATGTATGATATTTTTTATTCATGGTGGGTTTTTCGGTTGCAAAAAACCGGGCGCAGTGTTTTATTCCGGATAATTATTTTTGATGAGGTTTTAATTATGAAGATTAAAAGTTCATTTTTGTACAATAATTAACGTAAATAAATACACACTAGTGGCGTAATAGTCAAAGGAGGCTAAAAAGTTGTGCCTACCCTAAAAAATACGAACGGTAGATAAATACATTTTAGGATAATGGAAAATAAAAATTTTAAATTCGACGAAATTTCTAATCCAAATATATTATTTCAATTTATTATGTAATGAAATTGGACCCTCATTTATTCATTAGGTATTCATAGGTATCATGCATGTTTGTTTGATATTGTTTAAAATCATAATTATATATTTGTCACGCACTTAGTTCTATTACTTAATTTGTTATATACTGTTACTGTGTACCTTTTATCATTTCTCATTTACATTCAATCTACTACTTTTGGCTAAATTGCGATTAATCTCTGTAATAAATTGGTGTCAAACTGTTTTATGAAGACTATAAAAAGTACATCTACATACAAATACAAATAAGAGTATACCAGTGTGGCTTGGTGTTTTTAAAAAAAAAATTATAAAGTTTTTACAACCCCATCAAAACCTTGTTCTTGTCTGGCAACATAAAAGGAAGAAGTTCACAGACTGCAGACAGGACGTTAAACTTGGAAAACATGAAAGAAAATACACTCTTCACCTGAATTTTAAGTTTAATTTCTTTGTATTCACATCTATTTGAGGAACAAGGACTCCGCTATTTCACATCTCCGTAGCTCGGAATGACGAAGCGAGCTGTGGATAGATTCCATAACTTCAAGGTTCTAACCGCATAGACTCACACAAGAGGTACCTGAGAATTAATTTTCAGAGACTACCTGAAGTCGACAGAACTTGATTCAAGATTACCATCGTTAACATAAATTCATCAGAAATGATTTGCACTCTCTCTCTTGCCTATATTGTAGTTACTTATATTTTAGTTACACTCTTGTGCTCTATATTAGAATAATGGTAACAAAATTATCAAATGTGTTTAGTGGCGCCATCTATATTGAAACAATGTGTAACATTTCAAATAAATTTCAAGAACAATAAAGATTATTCTTTTGTCTATTGCGAAAAGCAACGTGTTTTAATACTCTATTATAATTAAAGTTTGGGAACAAGTGAGTTATTTTATTCATGAATTCACTCCCTTTGAACAAGATAATTAGCTCGACATTTAGCACACAATAATTACTTGTAACAATCTACTATTTTGTTCCGAGATTGGTGAAATTTTGCACACTTGACCTTCAAAATAAGAGAAAAGTCTGTATGAGATTTCAAAAACCATGCCTCGTCTTTTTTTTCCACTTCGGAAAGCAGCATTTTGATACTTCATGTTGAAATTTTGCATCCTTTACGTTTAGTATAAATGGTAAAAATTACTGTTTACATCTGATAGCAAAAACATCGTAGAGTCCAGGTTACGCCGAGGACTTGAGTTAGTAAATAAAAAAAAATAGCAATCAACATCCAAATACTCAAAGGCCCTAACAGCCTATCGAGATATGCATGCCACCGCCCCTTAAGTAATTCGAGGTGTCTAACCCTTTCCTACTCATATTACAGCAAAAAAATGACGAGTTGGTATTTAAAAAATATTCACGTATATTTCGAATTATTGTGTTGTAAATATTCCTGCGAACCAACTAAGTGATTTTATTTGCAAACTTGAACAAATATTTTATTACGACTTTAAAATTAAATTTAGGGTGAATTCATCATAAATTACAGATATGCCATTCATGAAAGTTATTGATTAGAAGATTCGGGTCTTCATTAAACCGAATATCTTCAGTTTGGGAAGTCGCCAGGACTGTGGGCTTAACCTATCGATCTGAACACAAGAGTTATTAGCTACCTACTGAGCTGGAGAGGCAATATGATAATTATTATTCAGAGGCGTATTTCAATTCGTTCGTAATTAATTATCCTTTGACACTGCCAACAATGCTGAACAATGCGGTGGCAAGTGATTAGAGCGATGATAGTCCTAAACATGTGTATAATTAATATCACAAAGGACTCATACTTGCAATAATTGTTGTCATTTTATATTAATATCACTGTTTTGGTGATGATGTAATATAAATTAGTTTAGTTTAAAATATTTCAAAAACCTCATCTACATGATTTTTTTTGTGAATGCAAATTGATGTCCAGAATTATTTCGAACCGCTAAGCGACTTTTCTCATTCCTCGCCTACATAGTTCAAACTTTAATATTTGCGGATGCAAACTTTAAGCTTTACGAATACACTAATAAATAACATACCAATGAATAAACATCTTTAATGTAACAAATTAAATGTATAAAACATACTGAAACAATTTGTTTATGTCAAGATATTTTTTATGATAATGTATTGAGTTTACTATCAATTTAATGTGCCTGGAGTCATATGAATATTACATACTATATCATTATGTGTTAGTATGGAGATCAGTTAAGGAAATAGAAATTTCGAGAAATCAACACCTGCCTGGCGACAAATCTGGTGAGGTGGCAGGCTGCTTTGCGGGATCCCTAGAAATGTATTTTAGAGGTAAAACGAGCTCGCACGTTGTAACCGCGGCAAGCAGTTTTCTTGACGCGTGGCGCTTTATAACTGATGACGCCTACGGGTGGGTTTAGCTTTACGGCGAGTGTCACAACTCTATCAGCATTTGTTGACGTATAACATCATGTCAAGATTTTCCGAGTTTTCCCAAATATTAACGGAATTTGTATATACTCGTACATTCAACTGTCAAAAACAAGACTAGTCGTTTGTTCTTTATTTTTCATTTCACATACCAAATATTAAAAAAATCTGGAATTTTCAAAGTCAATAAATAATATCTTTCAATAACTTCTAAGATGTATAGTTACCATTGAAAGGAGTTTCAATGATTAAAAAAACTCAAAACTGCAACAATAAAAACAATTCATACCTAGAAGAAGGAAGGGTGCTTGCATGAGAGGCGCTTGAAAACCAATGAAATGTGAGCGGTTCCGGAAAGCGCTCTCAGAGACAATTTAATTTATTTAGAAAGTAGAAACCGCTACAAAGTAAAAAATCGCTATCGCAAACATTTTCATTTTTTTAATCTTCTTTGATATTTCCAATTAAAACGAGATGTTTTCAAGAAGATAGAAAATAAAATTAGTGATCTTAAAAAAAATGCAGTATATTTAAGTTCGCAATGTGATGATCTTATGAAAACGATAAAAAATGTGCTTGGCCTTAAGAAATAAATAGAGCAGCTAAAAAAATAAAGTCTATTGAAATTAGACTGGCCGAAAAATAACAGAATTAACAAAGTGAATTGATTAAAATTACTGGCGCCTAAGAACGCCCCGGGGAACAGCCAGTAGATGCGGCAATTTGAGTGGCGGGCACCCTCGGTCTAAAACTTATCCAAACAGATATCCAACGTGCATTGCGCAATTATGATCCCACACCAGGCGCGCGAAAAAAACTGTCCAATTAAGCCCAAGATTCGACTAAGCGTCATGCTCTACTAGTCTGAGAGCCAAAGCAAAGATACAAAATGTCGTCAGCAAAAACAAAAATTTTATTGGAGAAATAATGTCCCGTTACTTTAAAGAGCTCATATGGAAAGCAAAGCTAAAAGCAAAAAGTCACAACTTCTCTTACGTATGGTTAAAAAACGGTTAGATCCTGATTAAAAAGAATGATGAAACAAAATTATTTAAAATCATGCACGAGGATAACCTTTTTAAATTATCAAAAGAATAAACTGCAAACAACATTGGCAAATAATTGACATATATCAATATTATTATGTATCTCATTATCCCGATAATATGGATTTTTTAATGAATCAAGAACTAAATGACGACAAGGAAATCAATATCAATATAGATGACCCATCAATATGCAATAGATGATGTCTGAACCATTCTGCTCTCTATATATACTGTATGAATATGAGATGCATGAGATGCAAAAACAAAATATTTATGCAGGGAGGAACAATACGTTCCAATAATTATTAATAATAACAATAGTAATGAAAATAAAAGTAATAATAATAATAATACAAGTCTCCGTCAGTACAGGGTGTTCAAGTAGTCGGGCCAATCGACAAACAAAATTACCTACCATCTATAGCCCTCCGCGATTCTGATAAATTCCACAACAACTTGAATGAAATTAGATTAGAACGACATGCCAACCATAGGAGCAGACAGCTTGCGATTGGTTCCTGGAATGCGCGATCCCTTAACAACAAACTAGAGGTGGTGGACGATATTTTCAGAGACCAAAAACTCCATATCCTCACGGTCACAGAAACTTGGCACGAGAACAGTGATTCGTACTCAATTAAGAGACTCCGAGCTTTAGGGTATGTGGTTCTTGAAGAAGCCAGACCCAGTGGGGACCTACCATCAAACAATATCTCACACGTGAATCACGGGGGTGTCGCGATAATATCCCGACCAGGATTACGGCTAAACAAAGTAGCTCTCGGTACATTTAACACGTTTGAGTATATTGGATGCAGGGTTTCTTCTTCAGGAACGTCGTTCACATTGTGCACCCTTTATAGGCCCGGATCGAAACCAATCTCTGTCGAATTTTATAAGGAGTTTTCACAGTTTTTGGAACTTTCAGTCGGACTCTCCGACGCACTCATTATTACAGGCGACATTAATATTCGTCTCGAGCGCGTGACATCACCAAACACTGTTAAATTCTTAGATCTATTAGCCAGCTTTGGATGCCACCAATGGGTCGACGTCCCAACTCATGATGCTGGTGGTACATTAGATGTACTAATTTCAAAGAACAGTGATCCACCGCTTTCAGCAGATATTCGTGATATAGGACTGTCAGACCATCGGCTCGTTTGCACTGATATTGACTTTAACCCGCCTAAAGTACCATATAGAACAATTGTATCAAGGGAATGGCGTAAATTTTGCTTTAGCGATTTTCTGGAAGAGTTACAGACCTCTCTCTTATGTACACCCAATGTTTGGGAAACAAAGACCCCTACCGAACTTGTTAAGACATATAATAAAACACTTTCATGTCTGTTAAATAAATATGCCCCGACATCATCAAAAACACGGAAAGTTCGAAAGTCTGACGGCTGGTTTGACGATGAATGTCGAAACCAGAAGAGACTTATGCGGAAATTAGAGAGGACCTATAGGAAAAACTCTTCTGTAACTACAAGAGACGAGTGGATCCTTGCTCAAAAACAGTATACGTGTAAAATTAATTCCAAAAGATCAGACTATTGGAAAGAAAAGATTAACTCTGAGCGAACCAACCCGCGACGTCTTTGGAACTCAATAAAGACTGTAATTTCCGAAGTCACTGTTCCAACGAAAATAGATATTACCCCGGAAGCCTTCTCAATTTTTTTTCGGGAAAAAATTGAATCCATTCGTGCTTCCGCATCTCACACCCCTCCGCCAATATTCACTTAAAATTCTAAAGGAATTTTGTCTTCCTTCAAACCCACAACGCTGGAAGAAGTAACAAAAATTATTTCAAGCTCGCCTAATAAACAGTGCAGTCTTGATCCCATACCGACATGGTTATTAAAACAATGTTCTACTGTTTTAGCTCCATTCCTAGTTCACGTTTTTAATAAATCACTTAGCACGCGTGACTTTCCTGAACCACTCAAGTCAGCTGTAGTTACACCAATCCTGAAAAATTCACAACTAGATGCCGATAACTTAGGTAATTATCGGCCCGTTTCAAACTTACCATTTATTTCAAAAATCCTGGAGAAAATTGCTGCCGCACAAATAACCAGTCACTTGAATTCAAATAAATTATTCGCAAAACGTCAATCTGCGTACAGAAAGTTCCACTCAACTGAAACCGGACTACTTCGTATGCTATCAGACATAACTCTGGCCGTAGAGTCAGGTAAGTTATCACTTATCTCACTCCTAGACATGAGTGCAGCGTTTGACACGATTGATCATGAATTCCTCATTAAGAGATTAGAGGAAACATTTGTTTTGAATTCCGACATAAAAAATTGGCTGGTATCCTATTTATCCAATCGCTTACAAGCCGTGAGGGTTGGAAATAAATTGTCCAACTTCGCAACACTTTCTTCAGGGGTACCCCAGGGATCCGTTTTGGGTCCACTTCTCTTCATCCTTTTTACAAATGATGTCGCCAAAATAATCGAGTCATTTGATCTCTTGTCTCACTGCTACGCTGACGATCAGCAAGTTTATTTTTACTGCGCTCCAAATGAAATCAATAGTCTCAAAATCCGTATAACTGAATGTCTAGAAGCAATAACTCGTTGGATGTCTTCAAACAAGCTGAAGCTCAATCCATCTAAGACTGAGTTTCTCTGGGCAGCCACAAACAAACGTCAACATTTCATAGACAATTCACCTATTACTATTTCCGGCAGCGATATCATCCCAAAAACAACAGTCAAACTTCTCGGTGTCAATTTAGATTCAGACTTTTCGTTTAAAAGTCAAATAAATAGGACTGTAAGCACCGGTTTTTTTCACCTAAGACAACTCAAGTCTGTCCGAAGAAACCTTCCTACAGAAGCAACAAAACTACTTATCAACTCCTACGTAGTCTCACGTCTCGATTACTGCAACGGCATTTATGCCAGCCTTCCAAAATATCAAATTGACAAACTTCAATCAGTCTTTAATGCAGCAGCACGGCTTATAACCGGGGTTTCAAAATATTCGCACATTTCAGAACACCTTCGTAACCTTCACTGGCTCAAGTGCCCTGAAAGAATCCAGTACAAACTGTGCTGGATGGTGTTTAAATCCATCAATGAAATGGCCCCACCCTACATCTCTGAACTATGCGTCCCGGAAAACACTGGTCTGAGGCAGTCAACTCTTAGATCAGCAACATCATCAGCTGTAGGCAGACTGATAGAACCTAAGCGCAAGCCAAATACTAAGTTTGGTGATCGCGCTTTCGGAGTATCTGGGCCGAAGGCTTGGAATAAACTCCCTCCGGAACTAAGATCCATAACAAGTCCAACAGAATTCAGATCTAAACTAAAAACTTACCTTTTTAAGCTGTCGTACCCTTAGATTAAATATACCATTCCTAAGAGAAAGTCCAGTTATATTCAATTTTTCAATTAAGTCCTAAATCCTGTATCTAAATTTCGCCCATAAACAATTAGATAATGTTAATTAAGTGTTAATCTCAAGTGACCTACCAGGTAAGTATTGTACTGTATATTTTCTCCATAAATAGTTAAGTCATAACATAGATCACTGTAGAAATGTATTATAAGTTTGTACAGAGCCCTTGAGGTGATTTTGCACAAAAACGGCGCTATACAAGTCATCCAATTATTATTATTATTATAAAAAAATTCGATAAAACTGTAGCAGTTCTCGACGCAATTCAATATAGATTTGGTATTATCGTTTTTAGTGAGGCTTGGTTGAAAGATTCAATCTTTATCCAAGGATTACTGGATATTCATCACACAGCACCACAAAAAATATTTACAAAATGATGGAGCTGTCGTTTACACTCGGAATGATATATCATAGTGTCTGTTGAAGAAATAACTATTCCACATGCCAATTGTCTTAAAGTACAACTACCTTATAATGTATGTGTTATAGCAATTTATAGATCTACTACTCAAGCACAAATTGATACCTTTTTTGACCACCTAAATGATTTACTACGTTCGGTATCAACACATAACCACGAAGTGATTTTATGTGGTTATATTAATATAAATATTTTGGATGTGAAAAACATAAAAAATGAACAATATCTTTCACTTGATTTACCACGGTTTAAAACCATTTATTATTTCACCGATTAGTGTAACATCATCAATATTAATAAGTTGTTCCTCAGAGTGCTGTATTGAGGACCAGTATTACAGACCATTTTGATACACTATTGAAATATACTAAATCTACAATAACAACATTAAAAAAACCGTAAAGCTTAGATTTTTGGGGATCTGATGAAGAGACACAATCTGATCTGGTGAAACAGGTTGAGAAGGTCACAGTGTTTTTATTGATTCAGGATGCAGTATATAAGTTGACTTCAGGACCGATGATGAAGATTCCGGATGCAGGCAGTGAAGTGTTGGTCAATGTGCTGGTCAGTGAGTCGACGCCGCTTGCTGGTGACCGGACTCGTGGACGTGTCAGGAACTGGTGAAGACCATGGGTCTTCCGGGTGCTCCAGTGCTGAACAGGGTAGCCGAAGGTGCGGTAACCTGGTCAGCGGTTGTGCAGGAGATATGTAGACCGGCAAGAATGCCACGGGGTCTAGGTGCATGGATGTAGCGCTGGTCAGATGTGCTGGAACCAGGGCGTTGTGATGAGTGCTGGCCAGGGATACTGGGGCCAGAGCGCTGTGATGATCCCGTTAGAGTCCATGGATGAACCGTGCAAAGCCAGGTGTATCGTCCTGCGCACGGCGCGAGGCGCGTCGGTTGTTACTCGAAAGACTGCCTATTCATAACTGACTAACGACTTAATGACTGACTGACTGCTCGCTGCGACGGGCTGATTTATATAGTCAAACCGACGGCGGTAGTAATTATGCGAGACCGCTGGTAAACTGGAAGTTGCTCGCTCAATCTCGATCCTTCAATCATGCTGGGAGTACGCCTAGGCAATTGGCTAGAATCTTTTAGCGAATGCGCGAAATGTACCTAGTCAAACTCGCAATGTATTGACGTAGGTAGTTTGCTCACACGTAGCAGCAAGTAGGTAGCTCGTAGGCAGGTAGCTGGTACCTATTTACACTACGCGATGAATTATGTTGCGTAAAATGTCTCGTACGTTCTCGGTCCATGCGTTTTATTTTGGCCGTCTTTCTGGAGCATTCCAGAGAAATCAAACCAAAGAAACATATTATAAAGGGAAGCTTCATGAGGTAAAAGAAAACATAAAGCAAGAATGGAAAATAATAAAACAAGCATCGGATTTGCAAAAGGAATTAGTGTCCATAAATAAACTGAAAATAAATAATAACATTTTATCTATAAATAATAATCCACCAGCCATTACTAACCATGTGTATATTTTTTTTAGTGATTGATATTGGTCAAAATTTTTCTAATCTTTTGTGTGGTGTAAATAACACCAATAATGTTTAATCACAAATTATAATCCAACATAATCTATGAAAAATGCCTGTTTTGAATTCAAACCAACGAATTGTAATGTTGTTTATAGGTGATTTGAGAAAATCAGGTTTTTCGAGTGGAAATGAAAGTATAAGTGCAATGGTCTATAAACAAAATGCTTTCGAACTAGGTATACCTATTACACAAATTGTAAATGTTGGTTTTGAGAAAGGCTTGTTTCCTTATCATTGCAAAAATGCCAAAGTTATCCCTTTATTCATCTAGTCAATCAACATTATGCAAGTGCATTATATAAGCAAAATAAATACAAAACAAAACAAAAAAAACACGTTAACTCACCAGAGATCAAATGGGAAAATAATTCACCGACTCCAGATATTTTCATATCAGAGGTTTCGGCACGGTAGAACTTCTAACTGGACCTATAAATTCTACTGATCCCTCAACATAAATATTTAAATCATCTGTCGTAATCCTACATGTATTTAATATGACGGATTTTTGCATTTTTATAAATAAATTCTTTGATAGATCTAATACGCCTAAATTTTGAATAAGAGAGCTAGGTATAATGTCAGTAGTTGAAATAACAAATGGTAATATTTGTATTGTCTGAAAATGCCAAATTCTTTTTTATCTCATTTCCTAAATCTGTGTATTTTCTTATTTTTTCAATAACAGATTTTAAAGTTATTTTTTTTAATTTTGTCATGTCAAACTATATGGGGTCTATTATGACTAATCGTTTGGTCTGTTAGTACAGTTTTATCATAATATATTTTATAAAATCAATTTTCTAAAAATGAATTTGGTTCATAGTCATAATATGGTACTTTATTACGGCAGTCAATCAAGTTATGTTAAGTAACCAAACAATAGTGAATTATTTTTAAAACTTGATTGTGCCTAAATGTATACTCGGACAGCGCTAATACACAACATCCCGATACAATATGTTCTATAGATAAAGCCAAACATTTTCTACATAAATCATTAATTTGATTTGAATCTTTACTACGTTTGGTTGAAATAATTGAAGTGTTTTGCTTGAATAATTTTATTTGACCATGTGATGGTTTGAACACTTACATAATATCAGCGAGACGCACGTACTCCAAAAAAAAATTTTGTTTAGATTAACAACATAAAATGCGACAAGCGTGCTCTTCAAACAGAGTTATGAATTCTTTACCACGGAATCGTAGACCTTTGCAGCCTATTTGATTATAAGAGGAACTTTTTTAGACGTGAGTTGAGAGAATTGATTGAAGTGCTTTAAAATAAACACGTTCCCACGGGAAGGAATGCCGAGAGAGAAGATTGCGGGACGTAAGACAGTTTGGGTTTGAACTTGGATATGAGGAGAGCTCCGAGAAATCAATTAAAATCAGTGGTGATGTGTGAAATTACGCTTAGTAAGTGAATTCAGATGGTGTTAAAAATTATTGTTAAATATTAAATTAAAGTGAAATATTATTGAACCGGTGAAGCGAAAATGATTGGACTCAGTGAGGATACGATTAAGTGTTGTGCGATCGCGATTATATTATAAAATGAGTTAATTTAAACGTGATTTCGTAAACAGTTCAAACTAAATTACTTATCTTTAAACATAGAAATAATAATAATATTAATTGCGTTTTAAAATAAAGTGAACGTATTTAGCAGCAGGACGTGTTTACCATATCAGTTAATTGAGCTAGAGAGGAATAAATAATTAGCGAGATGGCGTTCTATCTTCAGGGACCGTAAACCAAAGAATAAAACAAATCATTAAATGAGAAGTTATTTAGCTCTGGGATAAATCATAAGACTGCGGGTTCGAATCCTGACAGAGGTTTTAGGGAGGTACAATTTTATTTACAGAATTATTTAATTACTCTTCTATAGACTTAGGGAGGAGACCATAAAACTGAGCAAAGTGCAAGGACTTCGCTAAAAGGAGGAAGGAATGCCGAGAGAGATGTTAACTAAACTGATTTAGCTATGTAGGGTGGAACCAAGTAAGCTTCATACTGGGATTGGGGAACGGCTGACAGGGTGAGTTTTTTTTAAATATCATTTATTAAATTCCAGACTACCCCTTAAAGGACGGATGCAACCGTGGAACAGGAAAAAGGTTTATAATACCTGCCCTACGGCCGGGGCCAGAGGCGCAGAGTATAGTCAGTCGAATAGGGAGGGAGTTTTGCTAGCGTATGACAGCCCGAATAAAAAGCGATCGGATGCAACCAAACAGAACAAAAATGAATACTTATCATCTGTTATTTGAATTTCTAATTTACAAATTGGGATACAAAATAACAAACCTAGAGTAAAAAAGGGGAGATGGTAATCTCCGAAATAAAACTACCAACCGAATAACTTTTCTCAACAGGTCCCTTTTCGCGAGGTAGGCATCCTCATAAAATTAAATGCCAAAATCAAACCAATTATCCGTTTATACCTTCCTGAGAGGATAAGTATTCAATAGAAGATACCCATACCTAATACACGAGGGAACTAGTAACCTTATAAAATAATTACTGGAACTAAATATTAAAAATACAGACAGTCCTCATCCTAAATTTGACATTTCGAGTAAACCTTAGATATATCTCACATGATAATTGGCTGAATGGGTAAGCACACAACATATCCATAGAAGCAGACATAATTTCAACAAGATCGTCGTGTGTTTTTGACCTAGAAAGGGAAGTAAGTTCCCGACGACGTGGAATTTACAGCGTTTTCTGGAGGTGGCATGTAACTTGAGACTTAACGTGTCAGATTTTCACGACTAGATTCGTGACAAGAGATTTCATGGTTTTTCCTTTCTACATTCAGTAAAGTTGATTTTCCTGGAGGTGTAATGAGGTTAGAGCATTTCTGAAATTGGTAAGAAGACCTGGTTTTCTTTATTCTGGCGTGAGAGTTGCCAATTGGAACAAGGGGAGACCCGGCCGGTTCGGATATCCAGACACGTAGAGATTGATTGCCTTGTTCTGATTATCATCCATCAGATTTGTTTGGTAAGCGGAGGAGCCAACTTAGCTTGAACAAATTCATTTCCGTTTCTCCTTCCCTTTCCAAAATATACATATGGATGGCGCCGACAACTAATACCATAAATTTATCGTATTTATATCACATGCATATAAAATTTAACACTTTATCACACTCACATTACCCTACGACAGGTAGAATCACGTAGCTAGTTGGGGAGCAGGCGAGACAGAAAATAAGGTTTATTAAATGGCTTTAAAACACAGCGGTAATGAATTCAACTCACTCTATCTCAAAAGAACCGAGGGATACCACATACATAGATAGTTAGGTTTCTATACCGAGAAACAAAAAAAACAACACAACGTTCGGTGAGACCTGTTTATACTGAGCCGTCACGTGAAATAATTACGTTCAAGGTCGTAAAACACGTAGACAAACTAGGATGCACACACTTGGAGGAGTGTGTAATGAAGAGAGAGAAGCCAAGGCTTGTACAGACGGCAGGGAGGATATCAAAGCCTTATGGAAAAGTTACCTATGGAACTTAAAGAAAATTCATCGCAGAAAAAAAAGTTTGAAAGGTGCAGATCATTACATTTGTTTTATAGATAAAGCCAAGCCAAACATTTTCTACATAAATCATTAATTAGATTTGAATCTTTACTACGTTTGGTTGAAATAATTGAAGTGTTTTGCTTGAATAATTTTATTTGACCAGGAATCTAATAATTCCTGGTTGGGATTTATAAAAATGTTGGCATTCTCGTCGTATAAATTTAAAGGTGTGATGTTTCTGCTTTGCAAATAATTTTGTGCATTTCTAAGCTATTTGCTTTCCTATGGAAAAAGTTCTTAACATTTCTACCTGAACCTTCCATGGGATCAAAGACGACATAAAATTTTTCTGGAACTATATTAGGTCACAAAAAGTTAACCCAACCTCACCAACATGCTTGATTGAGGAAGGCGTAACTTTTACTAACCCTGACACAATTTTAAATAAGTTTTCTGACTATTTTCATTCCGTCTATAGTCAAGTAACCCCGAAAATTGAAACCAATTTCCCAACAGCATCACCCTCAAACGTTGGAGATATCTCACTTGGATTGACCAGCATCCAGGAAATAGAAACTTGTATCCGGAATCTCCGACCTAATAAAACCACTGGTCCGGACGGTATTCCTCCTTCAATACTTATAAAAATCTCTCCAAATATCTATGTACCCCTTGCGTACATATTTAATCTCTGCATCATGTCTTCCACATTTCCACAGTGTTGGAAACTAACGAGGGTCAGCCCCATTCACAAAGCTGATGAAAAGACTGACGTCAGAAATTATAGACCAGTTGCAGTACTGTCAACAATTCCAAAAAAATTTGAAATGATTATCTGTGATAAAATCAGTCCACAAATCACGCCTTTCTTAAGAGGTAATCAACATGGCTTTTTACCGAAGAAATCAGAGATAACCAATTTACTCTCTTTCTCTCGACGGGTAGCACAAGGTCTAGACTGTAGGCATCAGACAGACGTAATCTACACGGACTTCGCAAAGGCATTTGACCGAGTAGATCACGATATTCTAATAAAAAGATGCATAAAATAGGTTTTAATCAACCCTTACTGACATTTTTTGCGTCATATTTAAAAGATAGAAGTCAGTATGTAAATATAAATGGATACGACTCCCATAAGTTCGCAGCTCTGTCAGGAATTCCTCAAGGATCGAATCTCGGTCCCATGTTATTCCTTATTCTGATAGATGACATTCAGGATTGTATACGTCACAGCTCATGTCTACTATTCGCGGATGACATGAAAATGATGAAGGAAATCGAATCAGATTATGATTATTCGAAACTGCAGGCTGACCTCGATTCAATTATGATATGGTCGGTAGAAAATAAACTTAACTTCAATATTAAAAAATGCGTTGTTACGACTTATAGTCGTTCACAAAATCCGCTATTCTGCCAGTATAGAATGAATGCTGAAGTACTTACACGCGTAAACATCATCAAGGATCTTGGGGTGATCTTTGATCCCAAGCTGACATTTTCAAACCACATAGTCCAGCTTACCTCGGCTTGCTCCAAAACTCTTGGTTTTGTAATTAGAACTTGCAAACAATTCAATAACATAGAAGCAATGACCGCCATGTTCAATGGAGTGGTCAGAAGCAAGCTGGAGTACGCCAGTACTGTCTGGATACCCTATCAACTTAAATACATAAATATGATTGAACAAATTCAAAAAAAAACCTAAGGTAAGTTTACATGCGATCATACGGAATATATCCGAAATTCATGCATCACGTGGAACTGCTAAAGGAGACAAATTACCAAAGCCTGGAGACTAGGCGTAATGCCGGACTCATGGTATTTGAATTAAAGTTACTAAAAAACCTTATCGATTGCCCATATCTCCTGTCATGCTGTGGCTTATTCGTTCCTGATAAATACTGTCGAAATCGTAGCCACGACCTATTCTGTATACCGCAGGGTCGGACAGATGTCATTGCCCAACATAGCATGACAAGAGGTATGACCTTGCTAAATGCCCTACCAGCGGATATAGATGTGTTTAATATCACTATACCATGTTTTGAAAAAAAATATGTACATGTATTGTTAGTTTTAATAAAATTGTACCATAATTGGACTTACCTGTCTGTCGTACAATAAAAAAAAAATTAAAAAAATATGTTTCAAATAACTTATTTTGACTGTACCTCTACCTCCTATATTTCCAAGTAAATTTATTCGTTCTATAGCTGAATTTAGATGATGGCAATTAGACATTGTTAGCCTAGTTCTAATTAATCGTTCTAAGTTATATAAATCTGTATTGGACCATTTAATTATGCAAATCGAATACATTAATAGGGGTATTGCCCAAGTATATATTGCTTTTACTAAATTTTTAGCAGATAGATTGCATTTTAAACATTTTCTAAGCCTTGTTTGAAATTTTATCATAATATCATATTTAATACCAGCATGGTCTAATCTATTTGATTGTGGGTATCCTAAATATTTATAAACCTCATCCCTTTTCATATACAGCCCTGATTTATAGAGTCTAATTACCTTTCATATACCTACAAGAGCTAGTCGATCTAAAATTCTTTTTAATTGCAACAAAATAATCAGGACTGAGTCATTTAGATACTCGCTTGTACCTAGATTACATGCAGTTGGCAATGTTTTCTCAGAAGTAGTTGATGTGTTCAATTGCACGGAATGTAATTACAAGAAGGCTATAATAACATACCTCATAAATAAATATTAATGTTAGCTTTTCTTATATTACTGCTAAATTATTATTATTATATCACATGTTGTAAAAGCCACTATGGGCGTGTAATATAAATAAAAATCGATTCGATCGACTGCATATCCGAATATAACACTTTGAAACTAAATAACTTTTTTTTTCTAAATTCATTTGTTTATGAAGATTTTACTGCACATTTTTAAACCATCGAGAATTAGATGTACACAATTTGTTGGGGGATTAAAAAAATAATTGTCAAAGTCACCTTTCGGAGAGGGGTGACTTTTACATACCATTTATAAACTTATTACAATGACACGCCAATCAAAAAAAATCTAAAAAACGAATCACGCTTCTATATATGAAATACATGATAATACACAACTGTAATATGTAGTGTACAACTGCTGACCCTATACCAATCGCAAGTCACTTGCATTAGTAGTCGCCTAAGATCTGGTGCCCCAAAATAATTTGAAAATCCTGACTTAATTCTGTGCAGAAATCGGTGGCCCTTTGGAATACTAAATTTTAGATTACAGGCGTCATGTGAAAATGCCATATTTGTTATACTGGTAAGGAATTGGCATCATTAATCCCTTCGGCACAGGTATCCAAAAGTATCATAAAATCGTTGACAGCCCTGTTTTACTAAAGCCAAATTGCGATACTTGCCTAGCTATTCCAAGTAGAATTAATTTTGAAGGCAACAATAAACTCACTACTAACTTCTCTATTATAATATTTTGCTAAATTATACATATGAAAAAGTCACTTTTTTTTACATATTAATATTCTGTTCAAATAAAATATCCTCTTTTATTTAATTACTATTCATTATCATAAACACCTCATACCTCGATTTATGTCAGGTTTTATACAAACCTAGTATTCATTCAACTATTACTACACTAGTAGATATTTATTTTAATTCTGTATTGTTTAACTGCACTTTTATTAACAACTGTATCACTTAAAATAATATTTTTGTGTACACATTACTTGTTCTGTAATCACTCTATTTTAAAAGCCATTTTATGGCGTTTAAATAAATAAATAAATACTTGTAATTTGGAAAATTTCTAAATATACTCTCGGCCCCTTCTACAATTTTGCCTTTCTGTATATGGATCGTTCTACATTTATCTAAAACAAAAGTCATTTTAATATCATCTGAAAAGTTTTTAACTACCTTGATTCTTTTTTTCTAAATTTTTTTCAGAATTCGAAAATAATTTTAATAAATGCGAAATTGTACTACTCTCCCTTCCATTACTACTCTATCTCCCTTACAAAACCAAAGAAGACTCGCTGAGTCTCCTTGAAAAATTCCTCTTTTAATTGAAATGCCCAAAATAACTATTTTCTTACCTTTTAAATTGATAGGTAAATTGTTATTCCAAAAGGACATAATATTTTCCAAAAAGCTAATAATAATGTGGTTAATTTTATATATATATTTAATGCTTTGATCTGCCAAGAGTGCCTTTTGGTAGTCAATATAGCAAGTATGTTAATTACGCTTTCGAATGTGAATCTTTTTTATAATTACAAAATCAATAACTAATTGTTCTTTACATTCGTTTTCTGCGACAACCTTTTTGTTGTTCAGATAAAATATTTTTTTCATCTCAATGAGCAGGTATATAATAAATATTTCATGCAAGAGGTTAACATTTTGTATATTGTCGGTAAACATGTAATGGGTCTATACTGAGAGGGATAATTAATATTTTCGCTTTTAGGCAACATATAAGTTATACCCTTAGTTAGAAAATTTGTAAAATTTTAAGGTTGACTGAATTATTATTTAATTAATAATTACACAGGCTTGCAAAATGACACTTTTTGATAGTTTTTTTACCGTAATGGGTGAATCGTATGTATTTTGGTGCGCTGAGTCCAAATATGCCCTCAGTTTTCCAGCACGTAGGGATTTTCCGCAAAATGAAAATGAAAATTATGCAAAACCCGCAACATATAGGCAAAAATGCATTTTGAAATGAAAAATAAATTTATATTACTATTGGTTTATTTACATTATTAAATACAATTTGATAAAAATAATATGTATATACAATAAGAATTTATAATTCTTTATAATATCTACATCTTTTTGTTCATGTCTGGAAGTTCTCTATTGAGCATCCAACAGTAGTCTCCCATCATATTCACATCCCATCGTCTTTTTTTCATTATTAAGTTTACTTATATGTATTTTTTAAATGATTTGATTGTAAAGCTGCACATCTTGATACAGGATTGCCCTAGTGAGATGTTCAGATTATGTTTTTTTTAATGTTAAAAACTATTTTTTGAATAAATAAATGAAAATAAAAAAAACATATTATTTCAAAAATTATTTTTGTTTGATATATATATACATGGTGTCCGGAAACTCGTAGTACAAGCGGGAAACTGGTGAATCTACATCACATTTGGAGTCGATTTTGTAGTATTTTTTTTTTTGATTTGAGCTTTCGTTTTCGAGTAAATCGAGTCAGAAGTTGATTTTTTTTTTGATCAAATTCTTATAAATTATTACTGAAGATCAAAGTACCCAACTAATTAAAACTATTTAAAAATTTAAAAGTAAAACATATAATGACGAAAAAATTTGAACCCTGAAATAGCCGAAAGATATATTTTTTTGGTTTTTTTTTTTTTATAAAAATAATCAAATCAAAAAACTTTATGTTTATTTGGGTTCCCCGTGTGGTATACATTCTCCAGTTTCCGGCTTGTACTAAGAGTTTCCGGACACCATGTATATATGACTTGTACAGTGAAACGTAAAAGTGAACCGCAGTCAAAGGTATTAAATTTTGAACATTTATTTAATACTTAGTCCGGCCCAATAAATAAACCTCAGTTTATTCCATCGAAATGTTTTCCTTTGAGGTTTTAACGTCGATAATTTCAATCCTGTCTGTTTTTCCCCACCGATAACAGTTTTCCTTTCGACAGCAAATAATTTATCTTTTTAAATTCGATTCCCGTTGCTCAGAGTTGGATAATAATACTCCCAACTGAGAAAAATATTTGAAAAAATTATATTAATGCTAAGAGGGAATAAATAACGCTTTTGAAAAATAAATAGGCTTAAGAAATATTTGCGCACATAATCACTGTTTTATAAGAAGATTGATCAATTGTAGATCGACAAAAACAATTTTTTGTAGTCGAAATAAACTTCTTGATTTTGATTGATTTGAAATTGATTTTGGAATAGCATTAGTTATGAAGAAAATTATTTAAATGGTATTGGTACATTGTTTCTTAAAAGCCGCATAACACTAATTAAATTTAGATTTTATGGTGTAAGAGAGTACAAGCACAATCATTTGACTGATTCGACTCAATTTCAATGTTGATTTAACCATAGTTCATTACCACATTTCTCAGTTAACTACAATAAACAATAAAATATTTGGATGCAATAAGCACAGATGAATCATTTACAGTCTTCATTATTCACCAGTGTTCAGGGTGGCGAATCATTGTTAAAATTTACATGTGGGTATAATCCGTGTATGTCGTTTTGAGATTTGAGCGAAACCTTATTTTAGTGTCTAGTAGAAAGTCCTCTGGCGTTCAGCTTTGAACAAAGGCTATCTTATTTTTGCATGTCTGCTGATTCAGGGCCCATCCAAAGCCAGCGGTCCTCATCAAATTATACCATCTCATCTGTTGATAAAAAACTATTATATTAGCGATCCTTATACGAAAATTTGAATGAGAAAAAAATACTAAAAAATTTTCTAATTTTTTTGTTTCTGAATTTTCGTTTAAAATCTCTAATATTGTCTTCAATAATTAAATATTACACTTTGATGTTGTACTCATTAAGTTATTCCAAAAATCAAAATAAGAAATAGTATTTTAGTTGTAACATAAGTATTTTTATACCAACCTTTAACACTTTCTTTAAAATGTTGCTGTTCTAATAAACATGTTATAATTTACAATGTTCTAAGTGAAACAGGAACAATTTTAAAAATACCGAAAATCAGGTAGTTTTCGTTCGTATTTTGTAAGCGCTATATAGGAAAAATCCCTAATTCTTGGATTCGGGCTGAAATCATGCCGTTTAGTTTCCAAAGTGAGGGTTCAGGCGACAATAAATGAGCTTCAATGACTACCAATCAATACGGCGGAATATCTGCCGGGTTGTCCCCCGAGATTGAGGAAAGACATAGATCCTGCGAAAGATGCAGCACGAATCTCAAACGACTGTCACTTTTTTTCATAATTATGTATATATTTTCTTCAATTACTAATAATCTGCTTTTCATGTACAGAAAAATCGTTGTAAAAAGGACGCGTTCTAATACACCACGCCATAAATAAGAAAAATATTTACCTAATAATAGATTTAAATACCGAGCGATGGTTATATATATATATATATATATATTTATATATTTTTTTTTTTATATTGTATATATATATTGTACGATGTTGTACGATGACGCTATAGGTTGAGTCACCGTAATTGGGGCACAGAAAGGCGTTCTATCTTCTCTCTGTTCTAGGGAGACTTGTAATTCGGTAGGAATTGTGCTGCCCCAACAAACACACAAAGTAATTCCAAGGTTTCTACACTTGCCAGGTTTGACGATTCTTTCGTACATTGATGTCTGGGCCCGCACTTGGGAAGAATGTTCGATAAATGAATGAATCACAAGTCACTTTTAAAACGTGAATTAACGCACACACAACTGGCGATCCCGTACTGCGAATAATTATGTTTAACTACATTGCGTTAAAAAGTATGACTTGACAACAAAATTTTTAGTTTTCAAGAAAATAAGAGAAAATCAGAAATTATAAGAAAATTTGATTCTCAGGCGATCAAATTTTTAAAACTCGTTCAAATATTATTTTTGCAAGGTTTCCTGTGGGTAGCGCTCTAAAATCTGTTTATTTCACTACGCTACGAGTTCCTGGATTTTTGTACACGAAAAAATGTAAAATTTAAACAGTTTAATACCTCCCCATTGGCAGTGTATTCCAAACAGTGTTTATTTTACTTGCGCTGGGATAGAAGTATAATTAAGTTAGTTGATTTTCTCATATTTTTAGAGAAATCATCATAGTAGCAATTATGAAATGAATAATCCGGCGACAGTGTGTCGGTGGTGTGGTATCCATGCTTTTCAAGGTCAGAAATTTCAGCGGATTCTGACTAGAATCTGCTTGGAATCGGCCAGAGACGTGGAGTAAGGTTTTGCCAATAGCGTGGAGTGGACATTTTTTAACCAAAAATATATTTATATGATAAAACAATAAAATGTCTAGAATGACGTACGTTACAGTTAATATTGTTTCTGTACATTCAATATCTAGGCAAATACAGTCTAGTTTGAGATGATTCAAGTCTAATGAAAAAGTGATGTTACAGCTTTTGTAAGTTTTGAAGTTAAGGGTTGATTATATTTTTTTAGTAAAATCTAACTACATAACTAATAACATGACATTTTTAAACAGAAATAATTTATAATAATTATTTATTTTGTTGACTTCTTTTTTATATTTGATTAAAAATTTTGTACTTTTTCTAAATATTGTGTCCATTTTTTCTTCCAATAAAATGAAGCGATTTTTAACAAAACTTTCAACGTTTTTACTGATTTGACTTTTTTAAAATTATTTTGTAAACTTATAAATACCAATATAATTGAATACTAATAAATTCACCTATATTGTCATCTCGCGTTGTTCCAAATTACCAAATTCCGGGAATACGATCTGAGAGGATTTTACCTAGGTTTGGTTAAATAATTATGGATTATATTGATGCTCTTTCAAAGGTAAATAACGTTATTAATATTCACCGCTTCACACTGATCCTATGTCACATAAATATTTTGTGACAAGAGTAGTTCTTGCTTAATTGGGGTTATTTTGTCTATGGTGTTTTTTTTCGAACTTTGGCAATATTTTTAAGGAAGGAAGGAGAGTTTTGTTTATGGTCACTTCCTCCCCGGCCCATTAGGCCGGTGGGTCGGCGGATCCAGTCACTCGCCTTTTAAGGGGTTTCAATCTGAGTTAATCATGTGAATAGGAGTTATTATTTCTTTTTAAGAAAGGCGCGGGGTGTTTATCCATTCACGTACAGTTCGTGTTTGTTATTATTTTAGTGGGGAATATGGAATCCCGCTTTTATTGAGTGTTGGCCGATGGTCATGTCGGAGTGCTCGTGTTTCGGACTTGAAACCGAGATTGGCTTGGCCCTAGCTGTGGCTGGTTGTTCTTGGCGGAGCGCCCTCCCGCTGCCACTAAGAAAACGGATTGCTGTCTTGGCTCCGTTGAAGAGTCTGGTCGACTACCACGTGCTGCAGGCCTGATGCCCCTGCAGGCGTCCCTTGAAGGAGTAGGGTTCCCGCTGCCACTAAGAAAACGGATTGCTGTCTTGGCTCCGTTGAAGAGTCTGGTCGACTACCACGTGCTGCAGGCCTGATGCCCCTGCAGGCGTCCATTGAAGGAGTAGCGTTCTACCGTGCCACTAAGAGAACGGATTGCTGTCCTGGCTCCGTAGAAGAGTCTGATTGGTTTCCACGTGCTGCAGACCTGATGTTCCTGCAGGCGTACCTTGGAGGTGTTGCGTCCTCCCGCTTCCCCTAAGAAGGATGTCCTGGCTTTCGTCCCGGGTCCGTTCCTCACTTCCGGATACAAGTCTTCGTTCGCCGTCCGTTGTCGTTCTTTCGTTTCACGTTAAGTTAGTTTAGTTTGATTCAGGAGTCCATCGGGTATGTGCCTATATTTATTTCTATGGTTACAATGTTTATCATCTGTACTGCTTTGTTGTGACTTTTGATGTTTCAATATATTTTCCATTAAGAATTCATTCTTATTATTTATGATCACCCAACTTACTTGACAGGAAATAAATCCCACAATCTTGAGATGAGATCTCTGCTCTTCCGTTTTTGTAAACATTGGAATGTACCTACATTACATTTCACCATTATATACCTTACATTTGGCGCTCCAACGTATCTTACCCTACACTATTTATTTTTTTGTGGTTTTTTTCTTGTGGGAGATCATCCAGGCATTTGAATAATTTCAAGTTTATCAGAACATAAACAAATTTAGCAGAACATACACAAATTTTCAAAGTCTGGTCTAAAATAATAATTATTAACACGGTTCCATAACAATTCAGGACAGTGGCAATTCGACACAATTTTGAAAAGTGATTGACAGTCATTAAAGAGATACAAAAAAACTGATCTTAATTTAACCTTTTTGTCATCACTCTTCATGACTTTATGTTCAATAGCCACTGACCCGTGTTTTTATGCTGGGTGTGAGGTAGGTTTGAGTAGGTGACACTGTGGTGGGTAATGTTATATGTTTCGTGAACACCTCACTGGGAGAACCTGTGCTGAGGTGTTTACGTGATTATGATTAAATGGTACATGTATTTATGTGTATTGGTTAAATTTTCTTATATAAAAGTGTAAGTTGGAATTTTTTATTTAATTTTTTTTTTTTAATGGTTCTTGTACATTGTTATTTAAAGAAAAAGGAAAAAATATTTATTTATGTGCACATATATACATACACCCATGTATACACATACATACATAAATACACATATATGCATGCATACACACATATAAGTAAACACATGTATACATACATACATACACATTCATCCATGATTATGTTTGGTTTGGCGTTATAATGTTTTGTATAAAATGGATATCTTGTTTTTTGATCCAGGCTGTGATCAGTTTTTTGTGAATGTTTGTGTATGTATTTCCCATTAGTAGTAGTTTTAGAGTTACCTATGAACACATAGACTTTTATTGAATAAATATAGTTTTTGAGTAATATAAAATATAGCGCATAGACTTTTATTGAATAAATATAGTGTTTGAGTAATAAAAAATATAGGGCAGGCCGCACACGAGACACTTTAGTCACACCAATAATTGCGTTGCAAGTTGCAACAGCAACACTAGAGAGACTTTTTTGAGTTTGTGTGGATTTTTTAGTTTCCAACTTTCGCCGTACCCAGAGTCTTTCTTGTGCGGGCTGCCTAAATTACTGACTAGATCGATCTCACAATTTAATTAACCACTGGAACGATTTCGGTCGAAAAATCGACCACTTTTATTTTTCTGCGATTGATATCGGTCCAAAAATGGACCGATTTTTCTACCATTCGTAAAATATTTATTGTAATTATTTAAAACGCTTCCTTGGCCAGCTACTTGTTTTATCGAATAGCTGATAATATATTCTCTTTGTCTATGAACTTATCCGTTGTCTTTGAAGTGATATTTAACGAGTTTTCGCGGTTTTATAAGGCGTCCTGTCAAAAAACAAAACCATAAATTTTTAACATTCACGAAATTTTGGACTCTTCCTAAAATGCCGTAAGTAATTAATTTATTGGGTTTTTAACGCATAATTATATATTTGTGTTATTGTGATTGACTTATCTATCTTTGAAATGCGTTTTTAATTAGTTTGTTTCTAATATATTGTTTTGGTTGAAGTTTTTGTGTAAGAATACGTCAACTGAAGACGTCATCTGTTTTTGATTTACAATAATGTCTTATATACTGCACTCGCGCATTTGAAATATAGATATTCCATCACAGTGATTCAAAACAAAGAGATATATATAAGTTTTATTTGAATTGGTTCATTATTAATACAGATATTTGTTAACCAATTATTTTAAGTCATATGTCAAAAAGTTGACTCTTTTTTACATGTAAAATGGTGTAAAGCCTTCGTCACACAATAAAAATTTAGTAATTTAGTTGTATAATTAATTAATTTCTTCACTTTTACCAAATTTGTGCAGAAACAAATGTCGTCCAGGGAAAGGGAGCACTCCACGACCCAATAATTATTTTCAAATTTTATATTAGTGCAATATTTAACAAAATTTAAACATTTAAGTACTTACATTAAGTGTTTTCAATTTAAAATATATAGAGTGGTGCTGACTGCAAGAGGAGGCAGAGGAAGAGGGAGAGGTGGGGTACGAGCTGGTGCCAGACTACCTGCACGTGGACGTCAACGCAGAGCTGCAATTGCAGCCTCGTCTGGAGTGTTAGTATTTTTTAATGTTTTTTTATGAAAGTACTTTGCTGTGGCCGTTGAACTCATCATATATTTGTATTTATTTAAACAGCGACCCTGCTTTGCTACTGGTGCGAGAGGATCGCGTCAAGGCCCTAAAGGCTGTTAGGGCCCTGCCTGCTTCCTTCCGGCTAGAGCTGGAAAGCCGAAAATTCAAGAAGCAGGCGGCGCGCATTTTGCTCCCTACCGCACCTCCAAGAAAAACTAAACAAAAGTAAGCAATCGTATTTAGATGCTTGATACAATATTATTGTTTTTTCCTGACAGCGTTCCACTCTTACAGTGATAGTTGGTAAGATCAGCGCTCTGTGCATTTGGCACATTCAGTGCATATTTTACAGAGTTCTAATTTTATTGTTTATTTACATACTGTACTTACTGTTTCACACGTGAATGAGAACAATTTATATGATTTATGTAAATGTTTTCAGAATTCCATCTCCGGAGAGAACAACGTGTCCCTTTTCACAAGGGACGCCTTCACCGTTGCCACGACCCGTACCACCACCGTGGATGTCCACTCCCGCACAGATCCAATCAACGGCTCCCAATGCACCAATTATGCCTATCCGTGCAGCATCTCCCGAGCCGTTACCTGGGACATCGCGGAGTGGGGAACTCTTCTCTCCGGAGGCCCGCTATCACAGCGAGCTGTGGGTGGACGTGCCATTCTACCAAGAATTATCGGCGTTTGGGAACGGTGAGTTTATTTTTTAAAATGTCATACCAGGGGCTCAATATAAAATCAATTATCTATATTTTATATTGATATCTTTAGCACAGTTTCACTGTTGGTATATTGGCAGGAAATAAGCATAGTACTTAAAAATTCCACATAACAAACATACAAAATGTATTGTTGTTATGACGTGGATGCATCATTACACATCTTTTTTTTTCTGTAACGGGTATTGCAGAGTGAGAAATAAGACATGCCGAACTTCTTTGCGAGGATTACATTTGATTCACCGGCTTCTAAACGGTGTAATACAGCATTTTTTTCTTAAATTGAAAAAACACTTTCGCTTCACGGGACTCATTGTGTCGAGCTTCCTAGTCAAAAGCGAGGCTGTATTGGTAGGTGGGTTTTGTAACCGGACAAATTATCATTAAAATAGGTCGCTTTACGTAGTTGGTCACTTTAAACGGATACGTTTTCCTACTAAAAGTTATGAAACCTTACTAGAGTTTACATTATCGTCACTTAAAACAGTAGACCGTTAAATGCAAAGTCATTATATCCAAATTCTACTGTAAATTTGTGTTTTCTTTTATTTCAGAGTCAGACATGGGCAGTAACGTGGACGAGGCAGCTGTACTAGAAGAGTCTGTACTTGGAAACCGTGAGTTATAAAACTAACTAACTTACCTTCACGCCATTTCGGTAGGCAGAGAGGATGAACCACCATGCAACTCGATCTTGGCACACACACTCTTTTCTTCATTCCATACCTACCTGACTGTGCTATTCTGACTCCTGACATAGCCCGCCTCAAGTATTTGATTAACTTTTTATTTATTTTTTTATATGAATACCTCACAAGAGCCTCATCTGGAGCCAGTGAGACTATGGCATCCTCAATCGGGGTATGTTGTGAGGCTGAAGGTAGCGGGGAGGGGAAGGAGGTGTGGAAGAGGGAGGTGGAAAAGTACCTGGCTATTCAGAACTGGTCACCAAACACGGCTAAAACCATTTCAAGCAACGTTTCAATTCTGAATGGGGTCTTACACCAGGGCGATACTATGGGTATCTTCCACTCTGGAACGTGCCGCAAATATAATATATATTATTTTAAATGAATTTTGTGTGAAAATAACACTAATTATTCAAATATAATTTATTTGATTTGATCCCGCGACCATCGTATTGCGAGTCATAAGCCGTACCAGAGGCAGTGGGTTATCGTAATATAGACACATTAAATTAATTTGGGTTTTCTGTTGTTTCAGAAATGGACAGATCGAGCGACGAGGATGACGAAGCGAGTGACGTCGACCACGAAGAGAGCGATGAGGATACCTTCTGCATGCCACCAATACCTTATCATAATATTATCAACGTTTCACCTAACTCCGCTATGGCCATAGACTTTAGTAGACAAGACCAGGTAGATAGTGAGGCAATGCGTTCGATTCTGCCGCCTGAAGGTTACTCTTTCGATTGGTCTAAAGATATCTTACGTTTTACTGGGATAAGGGAGACTTTCACAGGCACGCCGGGACCAACTTTCAATACCGACGAAATGGGCAAACCTGTGGATGCCTTTCTTAAAATCTTTGATGCAGATTTCGTTGAACTGATCGCGAGAGAGACCAACAGGTATGCAGATCAATGGATTGCGAAAAAACAATTTAAGCGTCATGCGCGTACCAATAAATGGGCTCCCACGAATAAAGAGGAAATGTATGTATTCTTGGCAATTTTAATGTATCAAGGTATTAGTCCCCTTCCTGTTGAAAAAGACTACTTCTATTCAAAAAAACTCACCGCCATGCCTTATTTCAGCCGAGCCATGGATTATAATCGTTTTCTTCTAATTAAAAAGTTCCTTCACTTCACCAACAATGAAAGTCTTTCTTCTGATGCACCATTATCTGTGCGAAGGTTACAAAAGATTCAACCCGTCTTGGACCACCTCTCAAATAAGTTTGAGACTTTATACCTGCCCGAGCAAGACATCTCTCTGGATGAATCCTTACTCTGCTATAAAGGCCGTTTGGGATTCGTCCAGATGATCAAAACCAAAGCGGCCAGTGCGGGTATAAAGTCTTACGAGCTTTGTGAGTCCAAGTCTGGCTATCTTTGGAAATTCCAAATTTATACGGGGAAGACCATTTCCAGACAGGCTGAATCGACAAATCCAGACCAGGAAGATATGACGGAAGACATAACGGAAGATATGACGGACGACATGACACAGGCCAACTTTTTGGGTGCTCACAATATCTGCCCAGTTGGGGCCACTGCAAAGATAGTATACGACCTGGCCAGCCCTCTGTTTAACAAGGGGTATACATTAATAATGGACAATTTTTATAATAGTCCATTATTGGCACGATGCCTCAAAAGAAATGGGATGGACTGCATGGGCACATTGCGGTTAAACCGAGAATTTGTGCCCTCTGCATTTAAGTCCCATCTCCGGTCCAAACTGAGGGAAGGTGAGGTTGTATACTCGAACTGCGGGGACCTCAATGTAATGGTTTGGTTGGACAAAAACCTGGTAAGTATGTTGTCCACCTACCATAAGGCAGAAATCGGGGCAGTTGAAAAGTTTGGTACCTGGACTTACAAACCTCAACTCGTACTAGACTATAACAAGGTAATGGGGGGGGTTGACCGAAAAGATCAGCTTTTGTCAGGCTTCCCCATTGAACGACAGCGAAACCTGGTCTGGTACAAGAAGCTTTTCAGGAGACTACTAAGCGTTTCGGTGCAGAATGCGTATATATTGTACGGCTCAAAGCTCCGCAAGGAAAATAAACGCATTTTGTACCGAAACTTCAGGAGTGAGGTTGCGGATGAACTCCTTCTGCTGTTCTGTCGTAGTCAAATTGACACGACTGTGCGGACCATTGGCCTAATAGCTGAAGGAAAGACTCTGCGACCTATCCTGAAAGGCAACCACTTCGTGGTCCGTAGCGGGAAAAAGGTGAAATGTGCCTGGTGCAACATAAATAACATTTTCAAAAGGACCCTTACAAAGTGTGATGTGTGTGATGTGGCATTATGCTATGATTGCATGAAGCCATATCACACTACAATATAGATTTGCTGAGGGTTTTTTTTTATTTCATTTTTTTCTTTTTTGGTTTTTTAGTTATGAAATTCTATTTTATAAATTTAATTAAATTTGTTTGAACATCAATTATGATGGCCTGGATGGCTGGACTTATAATCATTTCTTTCCGCATACTCACGTCTCATGTTATGTTGTCCTCAAAGGTTCTATATGATAAGGTTCGGTGGACATTTAATATGTATATTTCAATTCTGATCATTGAAATATGCATGTTAACAAATGCACAGGTTTTCTCATTTTTCCCTGTTTATTGTACACATTAAATAACTCGTTTTATTTTTATGTCTTAATTATATTTTGTCAATTTTTCTGTAAAGATGCTTTTCCAGATCTAGTCACTGAACATAACTAAGCCAATTCAAGCAATGTTCAATTCTGAATGGTGGTCCCTCACCAGAGCGATACTCAGAATCTCACTCTATAGCGAGGCACAATGATATTATTATGTATTGATTTTCTTAAATTATGAATAAACCAATAAACTGAATACATTTTTATTATGACAAAAGGTGTAAACAATGTTTAAATCAATATACTGCTCTTTCATTGTAACCATACAACTGTAATATTGATTTTAAAGGATATTAGGGCTTAATAAATAAATCAATTATTGGTTCCATCAATTATTTTCCCTCCCCCATTTTTTTTCGATACCTTTGCGTTTAGATATAAAATTATCACTATGATTTTATTTGAAATTCTACGGTCATACAAAGGTTTGATATATATATACAAATTTATCATCATTTTACATATTCCGATTTACCCTATGTAGATTGACCTTAAGGTAGCTGTCAGAAGTGATTTTTGGTCAAATATTGGTGAATTTCATCAACTTTCAAAGTATCCCCCTGAAATATTGGCAATGTTTATATCTATGATATATATCTCACTTTAAGCCTTATTTCCTCGTTTTGCACGTAATATAAAAACATGGTTACAAATCTCCAGTTCTAATTTACAATTATTTAAAAAGTAGCACCATGATTTTGACATCGTGAAATAGGCTCTCTGTATAATTCATCAAATGAATAAAATAAAGCCAACACGGCGACTATGCTTATTAATAATTGTAGACAGTTAATGTATCTTCCTAACGTTATACCAGTTTTTGTGGTAAATTTATTATATAATATAATACAGTGATTTCAATTTTGACGCGTCACGCACTCAAATTTTACAAAATTATTTTCTGACCAAACTTTTGAAGAGATCTTAACATGCAAAAAAATATTTTTCTATTACATTCTTGCATCTGTGATTATCAAACAGGCCATAGAGAACATAAAAACGTAGAAAATATTCAATAAAGATTTTTAAAACTGCCACTGGCGGCAATTTCAAATCACAAAAACGCAAATTTCGCGCATTTATAAAGTTTAAGATTTTTTAATAATTTATCTATCAATTCTAAAAATATAGAATAATTATTAAAATATAGGTGAATTCATTGGCTGTATAGCACTATAATCAGTTTTATGTTTCCGTATTAAAATTCGGAGGTTTGATTTTTTTAATGTTGGCGGAAAATATTCAAAATCGTCGCCAAAAAACCGCGAGCAATCGGAGAAAAAAGTTTTTTGACGCGCGATCGTTCGAGTGGTTAACCTAAATTCTGTAATTATTGGTCTAATAATATCATATTATTGAAATTTATAACAATGAATCGAGTAGAAATATAGTATTAATCATTGAAGAATAAGATGCTTTTAAAAAATCTAAACTAAACAAAAAACAGAACAAGACAAAGAAAATAAAAAGGTAGAGGTCGTAACCACGATCTATCGTACTGGGACAACACCTCAATCCACTCCACGCCATTGAGTCCTTATTATGTTATGTAATTTTTTTCAATGTCCTATCTCAATCTTAGAATTATCAATATTATCCTAAACTAATTCTTATATTTTTAGGCAGCTAACTTCGAATGATTACAAAGTTCTACCCGAATGTATTTGATACCTGGATAGTGTCTCCGACATAAATTAGATTTTCATTACGAAGATATTTTTTAAATTTTATTTTCTGTGTCTTGTTTCAATAAACAGAATATTTTTCTGTCGTGAAGAAAGTTACGCATTTTTAATGCATTAAACATTCGTCCAATATCCATGCACTCCTAATGGAGTGTTGAAAGTTTGGTCTATGCATATCATTATGTATGTATGCAATGTTTCCTTGGTTGGATTGTCGCCATCTTTCGGCCACTGTAAGTCCTATAAATCTCTTTGTATGTC
Source organism: Hesperophylax magnus (assembly GCA_026573805.1). NCBI lineage: Eukaryota > Metazoa > Arthropoda > Insecta > Trichoptera > Limnephilidae > Hesperophylax > Hesperophylax magnus. Next base: position 6,960,768 of record JAIUSX010000058.1, on the reverse strand, counting down.
TCTAAGAGAGCCATCTAGCTCCTTGAAGTTGATAAATCACTCGGTACTTTAGTAAAGTCTTCTTAAGCTAACGCTTAAACCATTTTCCCAAATCTTAAGTTGTTGCTTAGTAACTAGTTATTTTATCTCTCGCAAACAGCTCACAGTAAAGTTACTCGTAGCCGCAAAGCTTAGCCCAGTTGAGAGACCGTCACAGTTATAAATCTTTAAACAATTTCAATGATCATTTTTATCACTTTAAAGCAAGTTTTTACATTACGCAATATGCATTTTCATCTTTATTTGAAGAGGTTTTTTTCATTCAAATACGATAATACTTGTTATATTTAAAAACTAATTTCCAACAGAAATAATTCTCTTTTCACAATTATAATAGCGGAGACCCTTGAAAAATAGTAGGATTTGTTAATCTCATTTGCCTTTTGAAAAATAAATATTGTCAATTTTCTTGGCTATGTAATTATATTATTGTTGTTGACAAATAGAAAAATCTAATAAAGGTAATAATACATTCTTTTTCTGTTCTCTCTTTTTTGTAATTGTTGTATAGATGTGTATAACGTTAATTCATTTTGTTCCTATCTTCTGTTTTTATATTCTTTACATCCCATATGTTTTGTGCGACAACCTTTTAGTTATTCAGATAAAATATATTTTTTTATCTAAATGAGTATATATTAAATCTGTCAAGCAAGATGTTAAAGTTTTGTATATTGTCGGTAAACATGTAATGGGTCTATACTGAGAGGGATTATTAATATTTTCGCTTCTAGGCAACATATAAGTAATGCCCTTTGTTAGAAAATTTGGAAAATATTGAGGTTGACTGACAAAATTTTGAAAGATTTTTTACCAAAAGAGGATGTTAAGTAGTCAGACGTTTGTACCAAAAAATATGTATCCAGTCGCAACCCGTGGCTTTCCAATTATGAGTATTTTTAATAATTTTGGTTAACAATTCTACCGATATATTAGAAAAACTCATTTGTTCAATGTCTGAAAAGTTGAGTTCTTCATTTTCTATCCAGGGACTTATTTATTTATTTATTTATTTATTTATACTGGGTTTTACAGATGATCACACTTACGTGAGAACAATCCACTTATAAAAACTCAGTTATTGTACAATTACAAAAATCTACAATTAAATAAAGATACAAAAAATTAAATACAGATACATACAATTAAATACAGATACATACAATTAGAAAACAAAAACATCAAAAAATAAAAATAAAATACACAATCATATATAAGCTCGCTCAAGTAACACATTACATTATACATTATTACAAGTGGTAAGAGGCATAAGAAATACGAGAGGTATGCATAGAGAGAAAATTGACACAATGAATTAGCTAATATTTTTTAATAGCGCCAGAACTTTTTTTCTGAATCCGTACAAATTATCGACAAAAATATATATTTCAGCACACTCTATCTTGTTATATAGTCGACACATCTGGATCAGAGGGCTAAAGTAGGCGATATTATTTATAAATCTATTCAGGTGAAAAGAATTATGGCGTCTTAAACAATGCGAATTGGGGACATTTATTTTAATATTGCTAAGACATAATGTAGTATCAAGTTGACCGTGAATAATTTTATGTAAACATATGAGATCAGTCAATTGCCTTCTAGTTTTAAGTGTATCAATCTTGAAGTAATCACGACGTACGTCATATGATCTTAGATGGTCATGTAATCCACATTTGAAGGATAACATTCTTAGCATTTTTTTTTGAATGGATTCTACAATATTTTCATATTTGCAGTAATGTGGATTCCAAATTGAGCTTCCGTATTCAAGTTTACTTCTAATTAAGGCATTGTAAAGAGTTAGAATTGATTGAGGATCTTGGAAAGGTTTACATATTCTATGAATAAATCCCATCATTTTTAATGATTTGCACTAAAAGATTGACTATAAGACTTGACTCGTTATGTTTTATATCTTTACTCCAAATTTTAATCCAAAAATCGCGCATATCTGATTCAGATGGCAACGAAATATTATTATTCGAAATAATATTTTGTTTATCGTCAAGTTTGGAATAAAATATTCTTTCATTTTTCTGGAATAATTATTTTATATAATTTTTTAAACTTCTTTTTAATTATGTAAGCAAAATAAATACAAAACAATACACGAACAACATGTCAACTCACCAGAGATCAAATGGGAAAATAATTCCCCGACTCCAGATATTTTCACATCAGAGGGTTCGGCTCAGTAGAACTTCTAACAGGGCCTATAAATCCTACTGATCCCTCAACAAAAATATTTAATAAATCTTTCGTTATCCTACATGTATTCAAAATGACCGACTTTTGCATCTTTATATATAATTTTTTTGATAGATCTAATACGTCTAAATTTTTAATGAGAGAGCTAGGTATAATGCCAGTAGCCGAAATAACGAATGGTAATATTTTTATAGTCTGAGAATGCCAAATTCTTTTTATTTCATTTCCTAAATCTGTGTATTTTCTTATTTTTTCATTAACAGATTTTTGAATATTACAGGAATTTGGAATAGCGACATCAACGATATAAGTTATTGTTTTTAATTTTATCATGTAAAACTATATCGGGTCTATTATGACTAATCGTTCGGTCTGTTAGTATAGTTTTATCATATTATATTTTATAAAATTCGTTTTCTAAAAATGAATTTGGTTCATATTCATAATATGGTACTATATTACGGCAGTCAATCAAGTTATGTTTAATTATCAAATTTTGGTGAATTATTTTTAAAACTTGATTGTGCCTAAATGTATACTCGGAAGGTGCTTATATAGAACATCCCGATATAATATGTTCTTTAGTTTCCGGAAAAGCCAAACATTTTCTACACAAATCATCAATTTGATTTGTATCTTTGATTATATGCTTTCTATAATTTTTAGTATTAATGACTCTATCCTGAATGGCAAGCATAAATCCTTCTATTTCTGCGCTCAACTCTCCAATACTCAACCATTTGTTTGACGAAAATTTGTCAACATACGTTTGGTTGAGATAATTGAAGTGTTTTGCGTGTAAAATTTTATTTGACCAGGAATCTAATAATTCCTGGTTGGGATTTATAAAAATGTTGGCATTCTCATCGTATAAATTTAAAGGTGTAATATTTCTATCTGCCTTGCAAATTATTTTGTGCATTTATGAGCTATGAGCTTTCCTATGGAAAAAGTTCTTAGCATTTCTACCTGATTATGTTTCAAAGAAGTTATTTTGACCATACCTCTACCACCTAAATTTCTAGGTAAATTAACTCGTTCTATAGCTGAATTTGGAAGATGGCAATTTAACTCTGTTAGCGTAGTTCTAATTAATCTTTCTAAGTTATTTTTTCTTTCATTATTATTATTTTAATTTTAATGCGCATGTGATGTAATTCAATTTGTTCATTCAAAAGACCGATGGGTGTTAATTAATTGATAATAATATTTGTAAATCATGATACATACAGTATTTTGTAATACAGTGTCCTCCGCGTACAAAATAGTTTGTTATTCAAGCTAAATGTTTCTAGTAAAAATGTTTAGATGTAGACCTGCCAGGTAATTCAATTACTTTATCGCTTGAATAATATGATTTTCAGTATTTGTTTTGTAAATTACTATGATAATTAGAAAATTTACATTACAATTTTAAATCACCCCCTCGTGCACGGATTGCCCAATTTTAGTATGTTTAATATTTTTTTTGGAAAATTTATTTATTTATTTTATTTATTTAGAATTTCTAGCACTAGTGCCATTTACGTATATAAGTTTTTTTCTTGACACATACATGTATTCAATTTTGAGTAGTGAAAAATTAATTAATTAAATAAAAACATAACAAATAAAATAACAGTAAAGAAAGAAGCAATACCATAAATCTGTTATGTAGTGACCTCATTAAAATAAGTGTCGTTAAATGTGTTATTAGTGCAACTTTATACTTCACAAGGGACATAATAAGAGTATCTGCGATTTTACCATAAAAGTTCCCAAGTTTGTGCAATCTATTTATAACTGAGTTATATCCTGAGACTGTGGTATAATTATCACAATAATACATACTAGAGGACCTTGATCTTTTGGTAGGTACATGAAATTGAACCATAATTAATATAACCAAATGATAATTTATAATTTTATATAAAATATAAGATCAAACATTTTTCTTCACCTCAAAAATTTGCATTGGACTCTTTCAATGTTATTAATGTTCTTATTAAAGACAGGTGACCAAATTGTAGAATTGTATTCTAGTATACTTCTAACGAGAAATGTGAACAGAATTTTTTAACGAATTGTTGATATTTTTGAAATCCTTGTAAATTTGTAGCCCTGTTAGCGATAGAAGTTATGTGAGATACAAAGCAGAGTTTCTGATCAAACATTAAGCCTAGGTCAAGTATTTAGATGACAGAGATTAAATCAACATTGCACAATGAATAATTATACATTATTGGGTGTTTGGTGTTGAGGAACCTCATAACATGGCATTTGTTAATATTTAGTTGCAGTTTATTACTAGAACACCATTTGAAAAAGTTGTTAAGGTTCTCTTGCAAGATCGACTTGCAGTCGTACGCATCATTAATAACCTTAAAAAACGTCATACCGTCGACAAATAAAAGTTTGACAATGTAGAAATGCTGGTAACGTCATTAATTGGATAAATAATAAAGGTCCCAGGTATGAACCTTGTGGGACTCTGCTGGTAGCAATAAATTCATAGGATAGACTGTCATTAATCTTAACAAAAAGTAATCTATCAGATAAGTAACCAATGATCAACCATGCCACTAAATTATCCCTTATCCCCGATTTTACTAGTTTATTTATTAGTATTTTGTGGCAGACCTTATCAAACGCCTTTGAAAAATCAGTATATACGGAGTCTACTTGTTTCCTAGTTGTCAATGCTGTATTTATCTAGTTTTCATATACTGTAAAGTTTGTGAGAGTAGATCTAGATGAGATAAACCCGTGTTGGCAATTGTTAGTAACATGTTTAATATTAGAGGATATTTTGCTTAGAATGATTTTTTCAAAGAACTTAGGTATATTAGATAGAAAACAAATAGGTCTGTAATTAAATGCATCATTTTTAAAACCCTTTTTGAACACTGGAGTGAGATAGCTAGATTTCCAGCTATTGTGGGTGGGATATTATCAGGACCAGAACTTGGTTCCATGAGTTTAATAGAGAATATGATATCATTGCGTTCAATCAATAGATCAAATAGTTGCAAGTTAATATCAGTGTAAAATTGAGGAACACTGCCAACAGAGATATCATCCTCATATTCGCTTTTGAAAAAGTCAGCAAAAAGATTGACAATATCCTCAGTTTTGGTACAAGTCTTACCACCATAGCTTATAATACTAGGGATATATGCATAGTGTTTTTGTAATGATTAAATTATTAAAAAAAAGATTTTATAGAGGTTTCAATTTATTTATATAATTCTTGTAACATTTATCTGAAAAAACCCAATTCTTACCCAATTTGTGAAATTCGGTATAATCATGAAGTGTTCTCATTGCATTGTTTTGAATTTATGGTGAGAAACCTTTTTTTTTAAGCTAAGTTAATAAAATTATTGTAGAACCATTTAGGAAAAGTTTATGTATTACGTGAAGTAACAGGTACATGACTTTAAATTGTTTTAAGTTACAGTAAAAATGTTCAAAATTGTCATTTAATTCGCCATCATTCAGAAATGACTAATCAACCTACAGTACGAAGTTACAAATTTCAGTGTAATTTGCTTTATGAAAGTTATGGGACATTAATTTGTTGTTAGGATTTTCACATACGGTGTTGTTTATGGTTATATCTAAAGATGGATGGTAATTGTCCAAAGGAAGAAGAAATTCTGAGGATTCAGGCTGGCCGCATACATACGTTTTCCGTATTCGATTTCCGAATTCGTTTTCCGTATTCGGAATTCCGTGAGACTAGCGCAAACGTTCGTTTTTCTTCATTCGGAATGCATAAACGTCAGTACCAGTGTTGCCAACAAGGGCGATATATCGCCATTTAGGGCTACTCAGAGCGAGAATCGGCGCCGAAATAATCTAAAAGGCGACTGGTCGCCAATTAAGGTACTTCAAAAACATTAATTTTAAACATGTCCCGAAATTCTCTAGTAATTCTCTAGCCACACCCCCCCCCCCCCACGAAATTTTTATTTTCACGTAAAAACATCAATTTTAAACATGTCCCACCTAACAGCAAATTCGGCTACTTTACGCTACCTTATGTATGAGATACGGCGATATTAGGTCAAGATCCGTTGGCAACACTGAATTACGAACGGAAATTTCCGTACGTTTGCGTCGGCACAAACAAACTGTATGCAATAGCTGCGTTCCACATGACGTCATTAGGTTTTTTCCATTCGGTTTCTCCGAACGCGCCGGCTCGCATTCGGAACGTGCGTAAGGAATTTGTTCCGTTCGGAACTAAAACGAACGTGTGCGGCAGTTAATGTATTTTCTACTGATTCCGTGCATTCGGATGTCCGAATACGGAAAACGAATTCGGAAATCGAATACGAAAAACGTATGTATGCGGCCAGCCTTAGTTATAGTAATAGATTTGATATTAGAAAAAACTAGATTCAGGGTTCGGTCGTTGATATTTTTGTTATTATTTAATTGATATAAGTTTAAAAAGTTGGACATTTTGAGTATTTTTCTTTCGATGTCAGATATGCTGCTATTTATTCTCGATAAATCTGAGGTCCCAATTAATGTTTGGTAGATTATAGGTTGCCTGCAATGATTATTTTTGTTTCTGGATATTTAGATATTAGTATTTGAATCTCATCCATAGGGTTTCTGTAAATAATTTGATCAGATGAAGGAGGAATATAAACACAACCTAGAATTATTTTTTTGTTTGTTTTAACCACACTAAAAATATGTTCCACGTTTTTGTAGGTTGTAGTAAGCTTCCTGGAAACTAATGTCAAAACGCCACACACATGATTTAGAACTGGTATTTTTTTTTCTATCCAATCTGTTGATATTGTCAGTTGGTAGCCCCAGTTCCGCTGTGTTGATATTAGAGTCAAGCCAAGTTTCAATTAGGAAAAGGACATCACGTGAAAGAGTTGGTGCAGTTGTTGAAAATTGATGAAGTTTTGTACGAATACCACGTACGTTTTATTAAAAGCTTCTTATTGTTTGTTGTTAGTTAACCTTAGTTTTTTGGCGTTGTAGTTACTATTTTTGGTGTAAATTTACTTCACCATTTTTCATACGGTCTTCCAATTCCTTCCTTAAGCCTGACAATTGCTTTCGCTGTAATGAGATCTGATCACATTTGATCTTTTTTTAATCAGGAACATCACGTCTGTTTTGTAATATTAGTTTCACTTGTGACGGTTCTGCAAACTGCATCTTGATAGAGCGAGTTTTGTTTCCACGCTTGGCTCCTAATCTGTATAATTTAATATTATTTTATTTATAGTTGTAACCTTATTTACTATATCCGTGACGAGATTTATGTCTTCATTAATAGATTGAGCTTGAGTTGTAGTGGCTCTCTGAAACATTAAATAGGATTATGTTTTTTGATCGTGTTTTCCTGTCTTCCATGTCATCAAGAGCCTCGCATAAACTGGGGGCGTTTTCATTTTGAATATTTTGGGTATTGGGGTGAAGTGGTTGGTTTTTGATGATTTGTTTATAGGTACCCAATTTTCCTACCATAATTCTTAACTTTATTCCCATTTGACCAATTTTACCCAGCAGCTCCAATAGTTTGGACAACATTTTTGTCATTTGCTCTTTATTGAATCGATTGTTTGGGTTCACATTTATTGTCTTTAAAAAATTCAGACATTCACTGGCATTGCTAAGCGTTGTCGTTGGAGCTCATACTTATTTTGGATATAATTTACATTTATATTTTTTTATTAGTTGAGCAGCCCTGCACGGCGTAAGGAGAATGACGGGTAGTGGTTTTAGGTACAAATTTGTTGACACTGGTATAATGTTATTGACACAATTATATTATGACAGTTAATCAGTGAACTGTATTATTTCCGCTATTTAAAGATAAACACATTTTCAATTATGATAGTACACAAAACACGGTTAAGAATCAATTCTTCAATAGTTAATAGCAAACTTATGTTAATTTAATGAGTGTAAATAACAGTTTTGTGATATTTGAACATAACGATTTAACAACACGTGCACTAGGCTGTGTCAATTATTTCAACTTTTGAATTCAGAAACGCCTGATGTTTAAAAAGTTGCGTCTTACAAAGAAAATGAGAACTACATTTTAAATTATTTTTTTAAAAATGGTTATTAGCTCGCTAAAATGCATTGAAAAACAGAAAAAAAACCTAAAACATGTATTTTTAAATAATGGTAATTAATATTTTCTTCACTATAATTTAACCTTTTAACGTTTGTTTATTATTAAAAACTGTGTATAGTTGACAAAAATTAAATTAAAAAATCAATTTTATTAATGCAAGTAAATCTACAAGAATACCGAAATTAACAAAAAATGATAAAAATCCACTAAAACGTTTTCCATTGCCATTTAGTTTGCTTTAATTTTCAACGAAATAGAAGAAACGCTCAAAAGGATACCGGATACTGTGCACGTCTTAGTTGTCACCGAAACATGGCTGGGAGATGGAGAAGGATTATTGTTAGACATCGATGGCTACCAGGGTACTTTTGCTTCCTGGACTACTGGAAAAGGAGGAGGAGTGGCGATATATACTCACAAAACATTTAACTGTGAAGTTATTGAAAAGTGGTCAAATGAAAACTCTTTTTTAGGAGTTAGGGTTCAATATAAACATTTTAAACCATTAAATATATATGGTATATACAGGAAACCTAACAACAATATAAATGATTTTCTAGTATCTCTTGAATCTATATTACAAAAAAGTAGCCTAGATACACTCATCTTCGGGGATTTCAACATTAATGTTCTTAAAAAAAATTACACAACAAAAAAATATATCAACACTTTATTTTCATAAAATTATTTCATATGTAATAATGCACATCCCACGAGAGTTACGGAAACCAGCAGTTCTCTTTTAGACCATATTATATCAAATAGAGAAAACATATCTTCAACGACCTTCAATATTGATAACCAGATAAGTGATCACAGTTTAATGATGTTAGACTACCAAAACTCTTTGAAACACCACTCTAACAACAGAATACCACCAAACATAAACATCAGTATCAATAAGATGACTCTGAGAACATATTTTGAAACCCAACCGTTTTCTCACAACACTACCAATATAACCGAAAATTTTAATCAATTTTTTAAATATATCAAAACAGCGATTGACACGTGCAAATTTAAGCCAAGGTTACGAATAGGAAACCCTAAGCAAGGTAATACACCATGGTTTGACAAAAAATTAGATCTTCTTATTAGAGAAAGAAATACTTATTACAAACAGTGGAAAAAAGATCCGCTAAACAGTCTTCTTATATCACTTAAAAATAAGTCGAGAAAATCGGTAACTAATTACAGACGTTTCGCCAAAACAAAATATTACACAGATATTTTTAAAGAAAACATACATAATCCAAGACAAACTTGGAAAACAATAAATTCAATCATAACTAACAGTCCAAAGAACTTGACAAATAAAATTGAAACTCTTACCATCAATAATATAGACATAAATGACCCGAAGCAGATATGTACAGCGTTTAATGACTTCTTTACATCGGTTGGTGAAAATCTAGCTGCGAGCATCCCATCTCATTCAGATGACGTAAATACAATAAACATGGAACCAAAGCCATTACAGTCCCTCTACATGGCCAATACAAACAAACTAGAAGTTTTAAAAATTATATCAAAACTAAAAACTAATGCATCTCCAGGGGTCGATGGTATGACACATAACTTACTCGGATTCTGTAAAGAAAAATTAGCGGATCATCTTGTTATTCTCATTAATCAATCATTAGCGAGTGGACTGTTTCCGGATCAATTAAAGCTAGCAAAAATCGTTCCAATTCACAAAGAAGACTGCAAAAAAAAATCCATCTAATTATCGTCCAATATCAATACTCCCAGTCTTTTCCAAAGTATTTGAACATGTAATCAAAAATAGACTAACAAAATATCTCACAACTAATAATATTCTCACGCCTCAACAATATGGGTTGAGAAAATTCTCCAACACGAAATGTGCTGCCTTTGATTTTATACTAACTCTTCAAAAACACTTAGATCAAGGAAAATATGCAGCGGGCATTTTCATAGACCTCAAAAAAGCGTTCGATACGGTTGATCATAAGATTCTGTTAGAAAAGCTTGCATCGTGGGCAAAAATCTAAAACTTTTATCTAGTTATCTTACGGGTAGGTGCTCTTCGGTTGTTATTGGAAAAGAATCAAGTGATCATAGAAATATAACATGTGGTGTACCACAGGGCTCGATTCTCGGGCCTTTATTATTCTTGATTTATATAAATGATATTGCAAAATGGGGGTTGAAAGGTACCCTTCAACTTTATGCTGATGACACAATATTATTCTATCATAATACTAATTTAAACGAAATGGAAAAAGACATGGAAAGGGATTTGGGTCATCTAGCCGAGTGGTTGAGAATCAATAAACTTAGCCTTAACATTAAAAACACTATGTGCTATTCGGGAATAGGAAAGGACAACGCCTAAACATTTCCTTGGGAATAAACAAACTGGAACGTTTGTTCCAGTTTAACAGATGTCGCGAAGTATCTAGGACTTTTAATTGACTCACGGCTTACATGGAAAAACCATTTTGACCATGTTTAATCAAAGATTGCTCCGGTGACCGGTGTAATGTACAGACTACGTAGATTGCTTCCCACAGCCATACTGCGATCATTGTACTATGCTATGATTCACTCCCACTTGGCATATCTTTCGAGTATCTGGGGCTTTGCTACCAAAAAAAATCACTTGTTTTGCCTTTTAAGATGGTTCCTAGCTTTGAGATAACAAACACCATTTTAAATATTATTCAGTGAAACACCCACACAAATATAAAACTGAACTATAACAACGATGTTCACCAATATAATACACGACAACACAACAAACTACATATATCAAAAATACACTCAACAAAGTTCGGACTGAAATCATTAGAATATATTGCCTACACTAACTATAACAAATTGCCTGAGGAATTAAGACAGGTATATGCCTCTAACAAATCTCGAAACGATATATTGAAATCCTATTTTTTCAAATGTTATTTGGAAAACGAGTCATAAGTAGGTACAAACTCTGTTCTGATAGCCGTCCTAATTATCTCCAAATACCAAACATTGTACATCCAGAGATGATGAGCTTTTTTAATCTTCTCATGTATTTTGAATGTAAAACATCTTGTATTAGGTCTGTTTATTTTTGACCCCGTACTTTTTAATGTATTTTCCTGATTTTGTTTTTATGCATTTATATAGTCCATCATTGAGGATACTTTTTCAACTTTTTGACACCAACAGTACATAAATCAAATGAGTGATTATAATAATTCATAAAGTCTTATAAGACAATTTTTTTTGTAACATATCTGTAAAGTGATTCTTCATATGTTGTGTCTGTATGTTGCTTCTGTGAAATGTTTTGTAAATGTTTTCTTCATAAATTGTGTCTGCACATTGGGTTGGGTTGGTTGTTTTTAATTTTTAATCTAATTTTTCTGTACAAAACTCTTTTTTTAATTTTTTTACTTTTCTATTTGAAAACTACCAATTGGCGATCCCTTAATGAGTTTAATAACTCATGGGAATACAACATCGTTTGTTGTATGTTAAAAAAAAAAAATATATATATATTATTGGACTTGGTTTGATATTTGAAGACTCAAATGAACATCTCCTCTTTCCTTTCATCTTACTCCTGCCACAATAAGATGTTTGTTTTTTGTCAAGTTTAAGTTGTTAGTCGCACGCACGTGCCCGCCCGCTGCAGTTGTCTATATTGTTTTATGCGACAGTGTATCGTTTTGTTATCTAAGTCTATAAAATTATTAACATTACGTTAGCAGTATGATTTCCAAACGTATAGACACTAGATTATCTACCAAATTAAGTATTTTCGACAAGTTTCCTGAAGAAATGAGGTGGACTACTCTGCCAAGTTATGAAAATGTCATCAGGCGTTACGACTGGTTGCGGTATAAAATGAAGCTGACAATATTGAAAAAGCCATCTGCCGCAGAAATCTCCACAAAGGTATTCCAAGTGTTGACTGAGATATGGCAGAAATCTTAAATTCCTATTATTTCTTTTCAAAGAATAAAATTCCTTGTTTTTTCCTACAAAACTGAATACAAACAACTATTGAAAAATTTAAAAACAATTACCAGCAAGTCCCAAGCATACATCAATAAACTAGATGCATTCATCGTGAAGGGTCAACAACTTTTTGATATCGCAGCCTGTAAATCTACAAACTATTCCATCTTCAAATGTGGCAGGCTGAGGTCAGTCCCACAATAAGAACGTCTTTTTTTGGAGGATCAACGTAGTCAAAGATTAATGATTATGGGGAATATTGATTTCAACACTACGCAAAAACTTCTAAAAAAATATACAAGGGCGCAAAGGATTGTAAATCCGAATAAGTCACGACCTTTAGAAAAACCATCTACTCTTCTTCCGCTTCTTTCCAACAGTTTTTCAGATTCTGATGAGGAACCAGCGCTAAGTGAAGAACATCAATCTGCAGTGGCTCATGATACATTATCTCCTCGAAATATACAATATTCGAAGATGAAGAATCCCTTGACGAAGTTATCTCAAATTTGTGATCGATACGGCGTATCACACAGAGCAGCAGCTGCCATTGCTTCTGCGTTTTTACAAGATGTAAATGAAGCTGGTCCGTCTTCCGTTATAGATCATAGTAGATTACGAAGAGCTAGAAATCAAAATAGAGATATGTTATTAAATATCCGTAAATTGACAAATATCGAAGGTTTATTTTTCTATGGGCGCAAGGACAAAACAATGTTTATTATCAAGAAAGGAAGTAAATTTTATCGACGAATAAAAGTTGAAGAACACATAACGCTTGTGCAGGATCCAGGATCAGTGTATCTCGGACACGCTACGCCATCATCTGGTACTGCTAAAGACAGCAAAAATGCCATATTATGTTCTCTTTTGGAAGAGGAAAATCGTCAAATGTAGATAATTGTTGCAGTTAGTTGTGACGGAACAAATACAAACACTGGCCGGAAAAATGGAATCATTTCAAGAATGGAACAGAGACTTGGAAAGCCATTGCAATAGCTTATCTGCCAGATGCACGCCAATGAACTACCATTGCAACATCTGCTATCTTCATTAGATGAACTGACTAGCGGACCTGTAGCTTTCTCGGGACCAATCGGAAGAAACTTAAAAAATTGTGAGAACACGAAAATTATTCGGTTTGTTCCCATTCAATCATCCATACTGTAAAATATAACAGAAAAATTAAGCACGGACCAAAATTATTTATATAATATGTGTCTGGCTGTGTCAAAAGGTATGATAACTGTAGATTTGGAAAGGAAACAACGAGGGAAAATGTCTCATGCCAGGTGGCTAACAACTGCAAACAAAATATTACGGCTATATGTTGCAACGGAAAACCCAACAGAAAATTTGCAGATATTGGCCACCTTTATTGTGAGAGTAAATGCTCCAACATGGTTTACCATAAAGTGCAATAGTTCTTGTATAGATGGAGCCCGTAATCTCTGGAAAATGGTTAGCATTTCCAGATATCTTTCAGCAGAATTGAAAGCTATTGTCGACCCCGTGATTCAGAAGAACGCATATTTTGCACACCCGGAAAACATTATTCTATCAATGTTAACCGATGACAATAAATGTATAAGGGAGCTAGGATGTAGAAGGATCATTAAATATAGGGCCCTTCAAACTTCAGGAGTGAGAGAGTTCGTAATTCCAAAAAATTATTTCAACTGCAATAGCTACATATAATTAATTGACTGGCAGGCCACAGATTTAATTCTGACAGAACCTCCACTCCTGAGCAACGTAAAAACGGACGAATTACTTAAATTGTGTGATGAAGGAAATGTAAAAAGGTTCAATTTTCCTAAATTTCCTTGCCACACACAATCAGTGGAAAGGTGTGTGAAGTTGACCACAGAGGCGTCTTCTTCTGTTGCTGGTAACAGAGCTAGATAAGGTTATATTTACGCCAAGCAACATTCAAGAAACATAATGCCAAATTTTAATTCTAAGCAAGATTTTAAGTATTTACTGTTTTAACAATATGTTATCATTCAATTTTGAGCATCCATTATTTTTTATTCGTTGTATTTTGGTCAAAAATGTTGTTGTACGTTATTGTTTAGTATCTTGAATTTAACCATAAAAAGTGTTATTTTCCACTTTTATATTTTTAACAAACACATCACATATGTATAAAAAAATATTTATTTTTCGTTCTTTGTACTGCAGTTATGGAAATAAAATTAAGTGTGCTACAAAATATAAAATATGGACCAATTGTTTTATTTTTTTCCCAAATAACGAAATCCATTTTTTTTTAAATCCGGCCATTTTAGCGAGCTAATAGTGAACACCAATTTAATTTATTTTTACGTTTTCGAATAGCTACAGATCATACGCATCTTTTGAGACCCCAGGCGTTTAAAAATAAGGAATTTTTTTTTCTCTCTATGGAGAGCGACACACGCTAACGTGCACTATGGACTGTGTATGAAAAATGTGGAATAAACAATAAAGTTTGTAAATATTAAGAAGTTTGTATATTAGAGCCCACAACAATGTGATCTTACTTTATAAATATATAATAATAGAGCAAATAAAATATCACAAGTGTTGTATATTTCAAATAGTCTGGTACTATTATAACTTTATTTTGTGAATTGTCGTATATTTCTGTTTCAATAATATTTTAAAATTCTTCTTCTTTATTTGCCGTATCAGGTCCCCCCGACGTTGGCCATCATTTTGGAAAATGTCTCTTTGTCTTGCGCTGCCCGGAATAGCTCCTCCACACTTATGCCGGTCCACTCTCGTATATTTCGCAGCCAAGACATTTGTCTCCTACCAGGCCCTCTGCGACCCTCTATCTTGCCTTTCAATATTAACTGGAGCAAGTGATACTTCTCCCCTCGAAGTACATGACCCAGATATGAAATTATCCTGATTTTTATTAATCTAAGCAGTTCTCTCTCTGCTCTAGCCCGCCTGAGAATTTCTGTGTTGGTGATCATGTCGGTCCATGGGACTTTGAGTATTCTCCGGTGAAGCCACATTTCAAAAGCCTCTAACCTGTTCATGGTATTTACTTTCAAGGTCCATGTTTCACATCCATACAACAAGACCGACCACACATAACATTTTAGCATTCTCTGCCTTAGTTTTAAGCTGATATTATCATTGCAGAAGAGGGATTTCATTTTAATGAACGCAGTTCTTGATGTTTCAATTCTACACCTAACCTCTACATCTGGGTCAAGAGTCTCCGTGAGAATACTGCCGAGGTATTTAAATCTTTTGACCTTTCCGACATTGCAACCATTTAACTGTATCACTGATTCAGAGTGATCTAGTCGTCCAAATGTCATCATTGTTAGGCCCAGTTGCTCACCAGCATTATTAACAAGATTTAATAGGTCTTGGAGGTCATCGATACAGTCAGCTAGTAATACAGTATCATCTGCGTATCTTATGTTATTAATGACAACTCCGTTGATCTTAAGACCCTTCTAAGTATTACTTAGGGCTCTTTTAAAGACATAGTTGGAATAGAGATTAAACAATAGTGGCAACAGGATACAGCCTTGTCGTACTCCACGCTGAATGGCAATTGCATTAGATCTCTCATTCCCATGTCTTATTTCTGCTGTTTGGAACCAATACAGGTTTTTTATGAAATTCTGGTCTTTGGTGTCAACGTTACAATCCGCAAGCATTTTCATTAGGTCAGCATGTTTTACCCTGTCAAATGCCTTTTCGTAGTCAATAAAACAGGCAAAAACTTCCTTTCTTTGGTCACGACACTTTTGCAATAGTACATCGATAGACAATAATGCCTCATGCGTTCCAAACGCATTTCTGAAACCAAACTGAGTGTCATCCAAGTCCTGCTCGCACTTATTGCGTATCCTGGCATGTATTATTTTAAGGAATAATTTAAGGACATGACTCATCAGGCTTATTAATCGATATTCACTGCACTTCTTAGGGTATTGTTTTTTAGGCAATGTCACGAAGGTGGATTTTAGCCAATCTTGGGGTATATTCCCTGTGTCGTATATAGAATTAAATAACCTCAACAGGTAGTCAACATTTTCATCATTAAAGAGCTTCAACACCTCAACTGGAATATTGTCTGGTCCGCACGCTTTTCTATTGTCTGAAGTCTTTATCGCATGAAGAATTTCTGATTTTAAAATCGATGGTCCATGCAATTGATCATTGGAAATATTAATGTCAGGTCTAATATCTTTGAATGTATCATGAATATACTTTTCCCATGTTTGTAAAATAACTTTTTCATCTAATATTAATTTATTGGAATCGTCAACTAAACATGATGGAGTAATTCTTCTAGAAGTGCCTGTAATTTCCTTTATTTTTTTGTGAAGTTTGAATGCATTGTGACTACGACTGTACGACTCTAGTTCTTCACACTGTGACTTCATCCATTCTTCTTTGGCTTTTTTAATTTCACGTCTAATCGTTTTTTGTAAGTTTTTATATTGTGTCTCATTATGTTTGTGTTTACGTCTCTCATCCATTAAGTTCAAAATGTGGTCAGTCATCCAATTCTTTTTTCTAATTTGCTTATCAGCTTTCAAATTTGCATCACAGGTTTCACGTATAACTGACTTAAGGTTATCCCATTGTGTTTGTATTTCTATCGATGGATCACAAGGGAGTAGCCTAATATTATCGTTCAAAGTCTGAGATACCCTATTTCTGACCACTTCTTCATGGAGTTTCGAGATATCCATTTTAATTTTGGTTTTGGGTTTTTTTATTTGTTTTAAGCGTAAAACAATATCGGCAGTTAACAAAACATGGTCAGAACCAATGTCCGCACCAGGGTGTGGATTTAAAAAAAAATATTTTAAAATTTTAAAATAAGAACTTTCAAATAGTTGGTTATCAACCTAATCAAATCACTTGAGTGATATAATAATATATTGATTAAGTCGTTAATATATCATAAAACAGAGCTATACACCATATATCTCGATCATTTGTTGTGTTATAGCAAGGTCGTGTCAGTCATCCTCTTCTGATCCAAAAAACTAAAAAGAACAGGTTTCCATGGCAACCTCCTGAGATGGATCATATCTTATATCTCTAACAGGAGTCAATATGTACAAGTTAATAGTTATGAGTCCTCTCCCAAACTTGTCACATCTGGTGTCCCTCAAGGATCCCATTTAGGACCACTACTCTTTATTATATTCATAAATGATCTAACGGCAAAACTTTTTTGTAAATGTTTACTATATGCGGATGACTTAAAAATTTTTCAACCCGTGAATTCACAAGAAGACTGCAAAACTTTGCAAAAAGACCTCCTCACATTGTCTCAATGGTGTATAGATAATAAAAATAAATATGTAAACATTTTTAATGTATCAAATACGTCTGTCTCGACACAGGTTTATCCTAGTGAGACAGACATCGAAAAAAAAAACCTGTAAAAGAAACTTTATATTGATAATAAAAAAAAAAAAAAAAATAAATAAAAAAAAAAAAAAAAAAAAAAAACATGGAATTAAATATTAGCAAATGTAATATCATCTCGTTCACGAGAAATGTCCGTAAAATCGATTTCCCTTACACGATCTGTGATGAAATCCTAAAACGAGTAGACTCCATTAGAGATCTAGGAATCTTACTTGACTCGAAGCTAACCTTCAGAAACCATTACCAAAACATTGTCAATCAGGCTAATAAAATGCTCGGTTTCATCACCAGAGTCAATAAATCATTTAAGAACACCAGTAGCTTCAGAATCTTGTACTACTCATATGTAAGAAGCATCTTAGAGTACGGCTCTGTGATTTGGTCACCACATTATGCAATTCATAGCAGGAAAGTGGAGTCCGTTCAAAAAAAATACTTAAGAATACTAGCTTACAAATCTGGAGTACATCGGAATCTCAGTAACTATGCTGAAAGACTTACTCACTTTAAAGAAGTCTCACTCGCCAAAAGAAGTTTAGTGTTCTCGTGTTTTAAGAACTTGCTAAAATATCCACGCTTACCTTTCTCGGAGATATTCTAGTTTCTCTAAATGAACAGTCGCGGAATTTAGCTTGAGAATTATAACACTGATTGATTGTTAGAGTTATATTTTATTAAAGTTGTGATAATACAAAGATTCAGTTCGCGACAATTATTTGCGTAATTTACAATTAATAGCTTGCTGATGGGAGAAGCGCTCGAGGCAGAATGGCGACAAACTTCGTTCCTCGTGCGAGCTCGGTTACGCCGTGTGCGCATTCCGCTGCGCAGGCAAGTGTTGCCAGAGGCAAGGTGGCACTCAAAAAAACAAAAATAATTGCGGTGCCTACATACCTCCTCCCCAGCATTTCATGCGACAAACGCACATATGTAGAAAACTTAAAATTAAACAAAAATTACATATAGTGTTCGATGCCCATTGGTTATTTTAAATTAACACAGTCGGATAAATTGGAATACTGGATCAACCAGTTTGTTGTAAGAGCGATGAAAAAAAAAATAAAAGTAATAAACTTTATCTATGTTTCTAAAAAATAATCAAGTGGGCTTGACAAACAATGCTGATTATAGCAACTCAGTTTGGGTGCAATAGGAACTTACTATTTAAAAAAGATAAGTGTTAATTAAATTATTAATTAATTAAATTATTGATTAATTAATAAATTTTATAAGTCTCATAAGCTACGGAAAGGGGAAACCACATCGTGCTAATATAAAAAATGTGACCTGTTGGTTAAGTTAAATTACTTCAAATCTATTATAGATGAGTGACAAGTGTCAACATTATAAACATGTAATCCAGAAATAAAAAATAAATATGTGAAAACTTCACACGACTTATAAGTCAAGAAAGTAAATAGGTACATAACGGGTATCACACTTCGTAGAGATAAGGAAAGGGGGCAACCACATCATATCTATACGAGGTATGATATTCACCGCATAAGTAGAATGGTATCATATACTTGAGTACCTACTTAAAATTTATAAAGTTCATTTTTTATGTGTAGAACATCAGAAACGTATATAAAAATAAGGTGAACTATATTCAGAAATGTGTTTATACATATGTCCCGTAGAGTCATGGGATATCATAATGATAAGTTGTATCCTATATGATCAAAATTTATGTGTAAATAAAATTAACAAACCTACATCATGCCTTTATTAGCATGGAAAAACGAATACAATAGCTTGTATTATTTTTAGATCATATTCCTAATATTATATACATCATGCCTTTATCAGCATGGAATAAAGGATAAATCTCAAGAAAAATCTTGGAAAGTTACTTCATGTTATAACATGGTATATCATCTTATGAAAATATTTGAAAAGATTTTTCATGATTACATTTTGAAAAAAGGAAAGCAGTTGAAAAGATTTTTCATGTTTTGACATTTTGAAAAAATAGATGAAAAAATTTTTTAATGCTTTAACAGGTGTACATGGGTGGTCTACTTCATACATTATAAGTACGGAAAGAGCAGTACAAAATTTACCTATAAATACATGATAACAATATGCTTCACGTTTTGACAGGTGTGAGAAAGGTAAGCAGCAGTCATCACACATCTATCAAAACATGGTAATATAATAAGAAAATGGAGAAGGCAGTGCATCATACCTTCTACACATATTTGAATTTTCATACAGAAAACGTATGGCAAACTACTTCATGTTTTCCCAGGTATTGTGGAATGATACATCACATACCTACAAAAACAAGGAAAACACACATCACACTTTTGTAAGTGTATGGAAAAATACATCATACACTTAAAAAAACGTGGGAAAAACGAAATGACACATATTACATGGTATTTTGTTATGTATAAATATACATGTTTACATATATCAATTATGATGATGGTTAAAGAAACCTAGAGTTCAATTTCTATCAAAAATTGTAGTCTCTAATTATTTTCATTATATAGTGAAATCATGTTCTATGAACATGGAGATTTAAAAATAACCCTTCCTTAAGACAAGGTTATCAAATATGTAAAAGAATAACATAGTTAAATAAACTTAGAGTTCCAACTTCCATCAAAAGTTGATGTCTCTAGTTATTTGTAGTTACAGTAATCTTTAAAAAATACTACCCAAATTTATGTCAATAATGTGGATTTACTAATGAGATATATATATCTGTGAATCGAATTTGGGAGTGTATAGTGATTTTATATCGGAAAAAAATTTTATATGGAAAAACTATGTCTCCGTCAGCCTTTTTTCTAAAGGGCCTGGTACCTGTCTGGAAAATGCACTCTTCTACCGAACCTTGTAGTAGTAATTTTGTCCGGGGTCTGTTCTGCGACAGGTTCTTCGATAGTCAACTTCTCTTCGGAAGGAACGAAGGCTGGTTTCAAGCGATCAATAGAGACGCGCTTTGGTTTTCCGTTGATGATTATGACGTATGTCTTTTCGTTACGATCTTCGACTTTGTAAGGTCCATCATAAGGGAGTTGAAGCGATTTTCGTGCGGAATCAGTTCTCAGAAAAACGTGAGTAGAAGAAGGTAAATCCTTATGTATGAAAAACTTTCCTGAACCGTGATTACTGGCAGGAGTAGATTTTATATTTTCAAATCTTCTTTGTAGTCGACCGACGTAAGTGTCTGGCTCTTCGCGAGGCGTAGGGGTGAAGAAATCACATGGTAACCTCAGCGTTCTACCATAGGTAAGTTCCGCGGGCGAGCATTTTAAATCGTCACGAACTGTTGACCTCAATCCAAGTAATATAATAGGGAGAGTCTCCAACCAGTTCGGGTCGCCGTTAGCCATAAGTGCCGACTTGAGTTTTCTATGCCACCTTTCTATCATGCCATTAGCTTGAGGGTGGTAGGCGGTTGTCCGCGTATGCTTGATTCCGAATTTCTCCGTGAGTTTCTTGAAAAGACATGACTCAAACTGACGTCCCTGATCTGTCGTTATAGTTTCGGGGACACCATGCCTCGAAATCCAATGCGTTGTCAGTGTTGTGGCTACTGTGTCTGCTGACATATTCTTTAAGGGGACTGCTTCAGGCCAGCGAGTGAATCTGTCAATCATGGTGAGCAGATATTGATAATCACTACAAGCGGGCAGGGGTCCAACCAAGTCGATGTGGACGTTCCGGAAACGGTCTTCAGGCAGAACATACGTGGCTCTTGGCGCGACTGTATGTCTGGAGATTTTGGCTTTTTGACAATTTATGCAATGTTTGACAAAGAACTTTATATCCTTCGCCATGTTGGGCCAAACAAATCTCAATTTAATACTGCTGACAGTCCCATTAATGCCTGGATGACAAACATTATGCACATTTTCTATGACCTCTTTTCTCATATTAGATGGTACGAAGGGTCTTACATGACCGGTAGAGATATCACACCACAGTGAAGAATTAGTTCCAGGAATCACCATTTGACGTAGGGAGAGGGAGGAGTCCTCAAGTGCCTTAGTAATTTCGTCGTCGTGACTCTGCTCTTGTCCCATCCTCTCATAGTCAATTGCAGAAGGGCTATTTATCTCTTCAATGCGAGAAAGAGTATCTGCAACTGTATTCTGGTGTCCGGAAATATGTTTGATGTTGGTGGTAAATTGAGATATATAATCTAGTTGTCTCTCTTGACGCGGAGAACTTGAGGCACGTTTCTTGTCGAAAGCGAAAGTAATGGGCTTGTGGTCCGTGTAAATAGTGAAATTTCGACCTTCTAAGTTGCTCCTAAAATACTTTACTGCCTCGTAAACACTGGTTAATTCACGGTCAAACGTACTGTATTTACGTTGTGCCGGGGTAAATTTTCTTGAAAAAAATCCTAAAGGTTGCCAAGCTGTACCTTTATTTTGTTGTAATGAAGCTCCCATAGCCAGGTCGGATGCGTCCACCATAACTGCTAATTCAGCGTTTGGGTCTGGGTGCGCTAACAATGCGGCAGAAGCGAGATGTCGCTTGCATTGGTTAAAATCCTCCGTTAATTCCGGGGTCCAAGTAAGGATACGTTTGTCATTCTTTTTATATCCAGAAATGCAATCAAAAAGTGTTGTTTGGGCGCTGATGGTGTTGGGTAAAAATCTCCTATAATAATTGAGCATTCCCAAAAAACGTCTCAATCCTTTGGCTGTTTTGGGGAGAGGAAAATCAATAATAGTTTTCACTTTCTCTTTAATTGGAGTCATCCCTTCCGGTGAAATGGTATGACCTAGAAAATTAATAGTAGGGAGTCCGAATTGACATTTTTTAATGTTAATTACTAATCCATTATCTGCTAATCTTTTAAATAGAATATCCAAATGCTTTTTATGCTCCTCTTCATTGCTGGAGGCTATAAGGATATCATCAAGATAAGCAAAGCAAAAATCCAGATCTCTGGTTACGGCATGCATGAAACGTTGGAAGCTTTGGGCAGCGTTGCATAATCCAAATTGCATAGTCGTAAATTCAAAAAGGCCAAATGGTGTTATAATAGCAGTTTTGGGTATATCTTCTGGTTCCACAGGGATCTGGTGGTATGCCCTCAGCATATCTATTGTTGTGAAGATTGTTGCTTTTGTTAGTTTATGGGAGAAGTCCTGGAGCTGTGGAATGCTATATTTGTCGGGAGTCGTTTTGGCGTTGAGACGACGATAATCTCCGCACGGTCGCCATTCCCCATTAGGCTTCTTCACCATGTGCAAAGGGTTCGCCCAGTTACTCTTGGACGGCCTGCAAATGCCTTGCTCCATAAGGTAATTAAATTCTTTTTTGGCTGCTTCTAACAGTTTTGGTGCGAGTCTGCGAGCTCGTTCGGTTACAGGTGGACCCTTGGTCTCTATGCAGTGCGTCACTGTATGTTTCTTGCTATTTAGAGCTTGCATATTCGGTTGCGTCAGGCTTGGATATTTACTTAAAATCTCTCTGTATTTTTGTGATGAGGAAATACTGGAGATACCGGATGAGGGTCCATTGGATGTTGCGCCTCGAATCCGTAAGCCTGTAGACTGGTCTGTAAGTGTACCCTTTTTTAGGTTGACTGACAAGTTAAAATGATGGAGAAAATCAGCACCAAGTATGGCTCTATTCACGTCAGCCACTATGAAACGCCATTTCATTGTTCTCCGTAGGCCGAACTTAAGTTCAATCGTCCTTGTGCCGTAGGTTCGGATGGAATTCCCATTAGCTCCGTATAAAGTTGTGGGGCATTTGTCGGAAGTTATATAATTCTTCGCTATTTTTGAAGTCTTTGGGATCACAGAAATATCTGCACCTGTGTCGACTAAAAACTTCTGGCTTGTTTCTTGGTCATAAAGGAAGAGACGACGAGTTTGGGTAGGAATTTCGCATGTCTCTACTGTGGAATTCCTCCGTCGTTTCCCGACCTCTTCGAGCGGAAGGTGCACGGTTGTTGGCATCGGTAGGCATTTTCACCAAACTTGGCATGTAATCTGCAGTACCCATTCGGTGCTCTGTTGGGTGATCTACCGCTGGACCCGGAACGTGGTCTTCTAGCGGGATTCTGATGATTACTCTGTCGACGTGGGCTCTGGCTTCTGTGCTCGCTATAGGTAGATGGGCGGTCACGATTATGGACCTGCGACATCTTCAAAAGCTTTATCTCTCGGGTAAGGGCTGCGACCTGCTCTTTAATGTCTTGCAATGATGTATCATTATGTTCGGATCTTGAAGTTCCGGGTTTGGTGTCGTGGTCAACTGCGCCACATTCGGTTGTCTGATACACATCAACTATCTTATCGGCAGCTAGTGCTAGTTGGTTTAGGTTATTGTCCGGAAGTGCTGAAAGTATAGCTTGTACTTGCTGCGGAAGACGTTGGAGCCATAATGTTTTTACGATAGCGCTCTCCGCTAGTGTTGGTCCAGCTAACTCGAGCATGTGTCGTAGAAGTCCTGTTGGTTTGCGGTCTTCTAATTGCAATCCCGTCAATAATCGTGTTAAACGCTTCTCTTCGGAGTCTTGAAGTCTGTCTATCAGCGATGTCTTGAGTAGGCAATATTTGTCCTTCACTGGCGGGTTAATCACTATGTCGCTAACGCATTGTAATGTTTCAGCGTCCAAGGCGGCGACTATGATGTTGTATTTAGTAAAATCTTCCTTGATGCGGGAGTTAGTAAACTGGGCCTCTGCCTGAGCGAACCATAACGCAATATTAGCTCTCCAACAGGCTGGTAATCTCACAGAAACGTGATGGATGGATGTTTCCGAAGAACAGCTCTCGTTGTTTGATTCCATGTTTGGTGTTGGATTTCCCTTGCGCGATATTTCTTCTGACTTCTTATTAACGTCGCTTGGTTCAATGGAGGGTGTCTCTCCGGTAGATGTCATTTATAAATGCAGACAATTCAGGCGAGACAAAAATATGGTATACCCGACAGTGAAATAAACTCCTTTGTGATAAAAGTTAAAATTGAATTTCTAAATTTTTAAAATTAATTATAAAAATCCACACTAATGCCTTTCAAAATTTTTCAACAATAATTCAGATAAAAATAAGTGGGAATTATGTACCTCCACTATTTATTAGTTGATTTGATAATTGTTTAGAAATTATGAAAATCGTTAAAATTGTTACAATAATTAATAATTAATAACAATTATTGTTAAAATTTTGTTGTACAGATAAACTCGTTTTAGATGTTATTAAATAGTTTTAGATAATAAGAAGGAAACTTTTAAAAATTGTTAAAATATTTCAGAACATGTGCGATTTGTAACATTATTGTATTGTTCTGACCTCAAGAAAAAAATATATAGCATCATTGTCGTTAAAAATATCTCGAACCAATTTTATCCGGCGACGATTCTCAGATGAATTCTGGATGCTGGTCTCCCTGATGTACCCTGATGACGGGTTCAGGATTCACGTTCCCTGGTGATGAACTCGGGATGCCTCGTTCCCTGGTGATGATCACCTACAGACGTCGTTGTGACAATCCGTTCTCACTGTAATAGAGGGTAACGCGCACTTATTATTCAAGAAAGAACAATGTATTTTAATAAAACATTTAGCGAGATAATAATGTAAAACGCACTTATTATTCTGGAAAAATGATTATGTTACTAAAACATTAGTGGGATAATGATGTTTCAATAGATAATGTAAAACAGATGATGTAAAAACACGTTTAACACGATTGTAAAACACGTGTTTGACATAAACGGGTAACAATGCTATCGGAATAACACTGTCATGTATTTATTAAAAATTACTGGAACATTTATCTCTACGGTGAATTTACTTTAAGTTAAGCTATGAAACAATAGAATTTACTTACTTGCTGTCCAGGATTCTGACTCGGCATGTTACTCCCTCCCACCAGCAAACTAGTTCGAAGTCGGGGTCACCAGTTTTAGTGTTCTCGTGTTTTAAGAACTTGCTAGAATATCCACGCTTACCTTTCTCGGAGATATTCTAGTTTCTCTAAATGAACAGTCGCGGAATTTAGCTTGAGAATTATAACACTGATTGATTGTTAGAGTTATATTTTATTAAAGTTGTGATAATACAAAGATTCAGTTCGCGACAATTATTTGCGTAATTTACAATTAATAGCTTGCTGATGGGAGAAGCGCTCGAGGCAGAATGGCGACAAACTTCGTTCCTCGTGCGAGCTCGGTTACGCCGTGTGCGCATTCCGCTGCGCAGGCAAGTGTTGCCAGAGGCAAGGTGGCACTCAAAAAAACAATAATAATTGCGGTGCCTACAGAAGAAACATATCAGATATAATCTCTCTGTTTAAAATCATTAACAATGTATATGATTTATCTTTAATTAATCAAATTAACCTTAATATAAGACCGAAATCCACAAGAAACCCTGTAACCTTTTGGATAGATACTTGTCGTAGTAATACAAGTTTTTTCAAACCAACATCGAGAATGACTCGATTGTATAATAGATACTGCAATCTTCTAGATTTAGATATATTTTCAAACTCAATTAATACTTTCAGAAAGAACTTACACACACTTATATCTGATGATCTCCTCACTTAGAGCCATATTATTATTTCATTTTCTTTACCAATCACCTACTTATGCATTAGATCCACTATATATGATTCGTGCGTGCATATGTGTATATATGTTTGCATACAATATGCGTACAGTGTACACACTTATGAGTGTGTTTGTATTTAAATGTGTATGTACGCATCTATGTATGTATGTGTATTTATATGTGTATTTAGATGTATGCATGTATGCGTGTACATATATATGTATTATATATTAATAAGTATGTAAGTTTCTTCCTAATAATTGATTTCGATCCTCCTTGTTTTTATATACACTCTTGTAATTAAATTTATTATTACTGTAACTAACCAATTATTATTACACAAAGAATATTGAGATGAATGTTGTGCTCACCTATAATTAGAAACATCATTATAACCATGTATAAATGTAAATTACTGTTAAAATTATGTGATGTATTCTGTTGGCGAGCCAATAAATAAATAAATAAATAAAAATAAATATTATTTCATTTATTTCGCAGAACGAAAATTGCTACATCGTTTTCTTTATCCTAAACCGTCGTCTGAATCAGAGAAAATAATTCAAATCAACTTTATATTATTAGAAAAGGAATATCTGAAAGGAAAATATCGAATAAATGTTAGACAAATATTACGGAGCAAGCTTTTCGTTATATCCGAAATATTTTTAATTTTTAAATTTCTTTAACCTAGCAAATAATTTGTTTTTCACTTTTATCATCACGGACAGGGTCGGCTCAAAAAAGTACCAGTACGTATGCAACAGCATATTTCTAACTTCTTATTTGACTTTAGAAAAGAAAATTTTACTGAAAGTAAAAAAAAAATTTTTTTGCATATTATTATATATATAGAAGAATACACTGGAAATTTTATCGAATTACTGTAAAAACTTTTCGTATGTTCAAATATCATTAACATTTACACTTTTACACAAAAACATGTATAAATGATATCCAAATTGACCCTGGTAATAAATTACATGTTTGCGATTTTTTCAAGGATAAAGAAACCATCCTGTCACTTCGAATGCAATCAAAAATGTTCTCAAAATTTGTTTTGACAGCATCGCCATTCTATTGTAAGAATATTATGTACTAAATACACAATTTGGCTGCCCTGAAACGGTAATCCTTCCCAGTTGGACAGATAAAGGTTCTTTTTGTTTTGTATTGTTTGTAATTTATAAATAAATATAAATACAAATTAGTAGGCGCATGCAAGGCAAAATGCTCAAATTGTAGATATACATAATAGGCACCAATACACAGAATCATAATAATATATGTATTTGTTATTCGGGTAACTACTAAAAATCCAGAGTATTTTTTATATCTAATACTGACCCAAAGTAACAAAAATTAAAAATATTTTTTTTTTCTATTTAACCAACGAAATTTTTAAAACATCTAAATTTATAATAACCCGCGTAAATTGCCTTTTCAATTCAAAGGGGAATTTCTGTCTGATAAAAAGACCGCAGGAAACAATTTAATTTAAATGAATGATACCCACCCGTAATTATTATTATTAATCCCACGAAACGAACTTCCATCTCCCCTTCCCCCTCCCCGGGCCTCTGAGGACATCTAAAGCTGAAATGTCAAAAGTACACATAAATTGATTTTCCTTTTTATATGACATTATGTGTATGCCAAGTTGTTTCCCACAAAATAAGGCTTGAAGTGAAATGACACTAAACTGCGCTATATAAACGCCATGTTATTATTGTTATTACATGATATATTTAATAGGATTTGGCAAATCCTTCAGTTAATTTTGTCGTTTGCGCTGTCTTAGTAAGCATAGGCTTAGAGTTGTGCCAACTAATAATTGCTACTGGTTAAAAAATATTTTATTGTATAATTTTATTGGTACAATTGATGACATATATATTTTTATTCAATTTGACAATAAATGCGTGGTATTTAACACATTTAGTTAATTTAGGGTATGATAAAAAAAATAGTCCAGCAAAGCTGCCACATGGCTGCTTCCTTAAAATTCTATTTTAGTTTAAAAGAATAAGCATCAGATTTGTATATTATATAATATTCAAAGAAGGAAAAGTGAAAAATATTATTTGTAATGATTTGCCAGCCTAAACGCGAGCCAAACCTCGAATAATGGGAAAGCAGCGAAGCAATCGCAAGCGGCGTTTCATGCCATTTGCTGTTGCTTCGTTCCTTTCCCATAATTCGAGGCTTCTATCAAATATGCCGCCTCTCACCAAAACCTGCTAGATTTGTTCTTACTCACCCGAAGCCTGGAGTACTGAATCTCAACACATACACAAGTGACCTTAGTTTCTCATTTCCTAACACCTAAATCGCGATGTATAAATATGTAATAAATAACCACACTTTTCGATTCCGATAAAAAAATCATCGTGTTACGAAACTTATTACGATTAGCCATTTTAAAACACATATTAGGTACGTTTTCTTTAATAGATTTATTATTGCTCTTTGTATAAATCTGGGTTTTATTAGAACATGTGGACTACCACGGTGGGTTGTCTAGCTACTGAAATAAATTTATATAATTTAATAATTGAACTTCTTTTAATAACAAAGTAACAACTAATTTATTTATTTCACGCCTATTAAGGCTTTTACATACAAATATATAAAAAATATTTACGAATTTATACATGAAAATAGTGCGGGCGACTATTTAAAACAATTGCAGAAAAATAACTATAAAGTCAAAATATCAGTGAACTTGATCTACACAGCATGCAGGCACAAAACATAAAAAATCCAAAATATTTTTTTTCTGTTTCAGTTGACAAAATTATTATTTGTTAGTCAAATCAAATTAAATACCTTTATTAAAATATTCCACTACTTGATGAAAAAAACTTCAATAGGGTATGCTTATATATTGAAATTGATGTACTAAATATATCAACAACATCGTAGTATTTGTTTCCTAGCTGTGGAATCCGTCGCATAGGAGTGTGATATTGGGACGTTGATATAGAATTGCTACAATAATATGGTAGGTACTGTCTTGTAACCGACCTGCTCGAAGTATGAAAAGAGATTACATATAATAAATCAGGGGTATCAAACATTGAATTAATAATTTTATACAAACAGGTTAACTCGGAAATAATTCTGCGATCAGATAATTTTATTAAATTTAATGAACAAAGTACGTTATCGTAATTAAGGTTTTCTCTAAGAATGCCCATTTTAAAATTTACATAATATCTTAAAAATTTATTTTGGATTCTTTCAATCGCATGCGAATGAACCTCATAATTTGGTGACCAAACCGTGGAATTGTATTCTACATGACTCCTTACTAGTGACATAATATATATTTTTTTTACAGTATTTACATTATTGAAATCACTAGATACCCTTAAAATAAATCCCAACATTTTCAAAGCTTTTTTGGTTATTATTTCAATATGCTTGATAAAGTTAAGTTTCGTGTCAAACCAAATGCCTAAGTTATTAATTTCCGAGACAGATAGTAACGACATATTGATAATGGAATAATCAAAAAATATTGGATTCTTTATTCGATGAAACCTCATAATTTGGCATTTGCTTATGTTAAGTTGCAAGCGGTTATCACGACACCATATAATTAATTTTGACAAGTTATTTGATAATATATGGCAAACGTTAATGTTTCTGATTGCTTTGAATAATTTCAGATCGTCTGCAAACATTAACACTTGAACATCATTGAAAATATACAATACATCATTGACTAATAATAAAAATAGGATTGGACCTAAGTGTGACCCCTGGGGAACACCACTCGTAGCAGTGAATTTGTATGAAAATGTACCATCAATTTTAACAGCCAGTAATCTTTTAGTCAAGTAAATATTAAACGACTTATATAGTGAACCTCCTATACCGAATTTATGGAGTTTATTCTGCAATACTAATTTTCAATCATAATTTTTAATAATGACAATATTAATTTTCGATGAACTGTTCAAACAATCTAAAGAAATATTTGTTTTACAAAATGTAGGTAAACTTCAAAAGTAAGCCTCACCCCCGAGTCAGAAATTAAACTTCTCGCCGTTTTCCTAACTCCCAGGGATAATTTTATGAGAGAACATTGCGTAATGTTTGCAAGAATTTAAAAGTAAACAACATTTGAGAAGTCTGAAGGATTCATTCATGTCGAAATAGAAGTGAAAACTAACACAATTAAGTTTATTGTATTACTAACACAATCCGAAGGACTCTTAAGTATAAATACTAGTTTTCCTGACTGAACTGAATTCCAAGGATGTTAGTAATTTGTCTGTGAAATTAAACTGGTTTGAAGTGCTTAGTGTTAACGCAATATAATGATTGAAATATTTAAAACACATTTGGGTCCGATTGTACCTTCTCCTTTACTTAACTAAAAACACTGTTTAGTAATTCCTACGGAGTTTAATGTCCGTTCAATTTAATAAGGGCTCGCTCCAGATACAAAATTTGATTTATTTAGACCAATAACAAACATTAGAATTGTGAAAAGTTATTTATCTTTTTTACTTCTACCATCATCTAGAATCACCCCCGAAGTTAACAGACTTTACCCCCGGACACCCTGTATTATATCATTTATTTATTTATTAAGTACACAGTACAATAAGATAGAGTCGAGGATATTTTTCATTATTACATAGTTGTAGTACCTATTACGTATGTTCATAAAATTTCACTACGTAATTTCGCCTGAGATTGTTGTGAAAACTAATGATTTTAAGTTAAGATTAATGAATTCAAGTTTAAATTTATGTATAAGT
Organism: Hesperophylax magnus; assembly: GCA_026573805.1. Lineage (NCBI taxonomy): Eukaryota > Metazoa > Arthropoda > Insecta > Trichoptera > Limnephilidae > Hesperophylax > Hesperophylax magnus. Next base: position 6,929,728 of record JAIUSX010000058.1, on the reverse strand, counting down.
GGGTAATAGTTATAAAAGGAAGAAAGTGTATGAAGAGATAAAATAAATACATTGAAATCAAGAATTATAATAAGCTCACGAATTGTAATTGACTGTTGATACATATAAGTTTTGAAAAATGAACTGAGTTGAAATATGTCACGCTAAGAAATTTAATAAGTTAGTTTTGAGTTAGTCATGAAAGATATCTAAATATAGTAATTTTTCGTAGTGGGTGTAAGTTGTGATTGCGCGAGTAATTACTTAGTTGATTGCTGCATTGGTATTGTTGGCTTTGTATTAACACGTCACACATCTATTTTATTAACACGTCCCAGTTGCCATAAAAAAATATATATATTTAATTTGAGTTAATGTATCCAAAAAAAAAGTTAAATCGTACATTTGAATGTGTTGACGCATAATGAGCTGGAGTATTATAAAATACGCATCAAGATTTGAAGTGTCTACATGTACAGTGAACAGTGTACAATGTACACGCATCCCAAATTGATACAAATTACATTCCTCATGTATTGCCACACACCGACGATCTCTGAATTGATACACGCATATTCGCAAAGTACTCGTACACGGGCAAAGAGACTCTCTAGTCAATCAATGGACGGGGCGAGGGAAAGAGAGAACCGGATGTCCTCAGGGTTGAATTGTGTTTCATGGAATAATAAAAGCATCACAGTCATGGCAATCTGTCTGCTCCAACTGAGTTGGGGCTTATTCCTGTTTTTGTTTTCAAATATGAACCGGATGGTTCTCGAAGCTTAAGCTTCCCTTTTCAACTATTTTGCAAAGTGATATGGTTTAAAAATTGTGAATAGTGCTATTTATGGTAATAATAGTTTATAATATAGTAATATATTTTATTCAATTGCATTATTTTGACGGCCTACGTGGTCGAGGGACAGGGTCCCCGACTACGAATCGCGGGTTCGAATCGCGGGTTCGAATCACGGGTTCGTATCCACATTTCAATATAAAATAATATGTATACGACACATTCGAGAGTGTGGTGGACGTCTACCTTGTAACGTAGATTGTCACCGCGTGTATTAATCTTACCATATTCCGGTGAAGAAACCATAGCTTGCAGCAATCATGGGAATTGAAATGAACACTCGGAATATCAATTGATATATAATAATATGTTGTATATTTAATTTAAAACTTTAAATACAAGAGAAAGGACTCACATTTAGAAAACAGAGGTGGTTGGCTATTTGAAAGCATAAACGTAATATGTACTTGGCCACGACATTTACTTGTAAAATTATATTAACTAAACATCTTAAAATAAGACATCACCAATGAGCGCCAGTCTAGAAACTAGTCTAAACAAATTTATAAACATGGAGATATCTTTAAAATTATGTGTCTATTTCATAAGGATTATTAAAATGTCTCACGTGCGTGAATAATCTCCCGACAATCAAGCAGCTCGCCCTTAGGTGTGATCCCCACCGGCCTCGAAAACCAACTCACGACTTCTCTGGAATTCAACGCGCAGAACAAATTTGAATCCTCCGAGTGACAGCTGTAATTCAATGCCAACGCGTGTCTAGAAGTCAAACTATGTGAGCGGACGGTTCCTACCGCTACAACCTTCTCTCATAATTGCCTTGGTGAAAGACCACCATTGTTTGAGATGGCCTTCGCCTTATTTGGTTACCAGATCTGAATTGCCAGGCATTTCTCTACTTTTCTCTCCCCGGTCTTCTTTCCCTCCATATAACCAACAGCTTCACAACATAACTCAATTCTACATGCCATAGTCTCACTGTAGGAAGCAGTTGAGACCCTTGTGCGGTAGTTACTAAAACTTTAAACAATCGATTTCGAGTATTATTTTTTTACGGTAAAATTGATCATTTCAAAAGCTTACCGTCGACCGTCGACCACTTTGGTTCATGTTACGAGTATTTTGCCAAACAACAACAAAAATACATTTTAAATAAATTTATTCACATGTTTTTATTACAAAACCACAACAATGCAATTGCACTGTTAATCTATTTATTTTAAGATGTTTTCACGTGAAATAGAAAAAAAGATTTATAGCTCCACATTTCATGATGGAAATGACTTAACTAGTTGAAAAAAGTTGGGTTATCCTGGAAATCCTAATTTGTAATTGTTTGTTCTAATCCTTTTTTGCAAAGTTACCAGGCAAACTCACCGTGAAAAGTTTAAAATTAACACGGAATTTCGGAAGAACTTAACAAGTAACTCTTCAGCGTTGATTCATAGTAAAAAGTTTTACTCAATTACAACTTCGAAAAATTTTCGCCACCCAAATTTACCTACAACCTAATTAAAAGGTTCTTATTGTAATTTTCCGACCGGGAGCTCCTGAAAACGTTATTAAAAGCCTTTAAAAGTTACTGGTGTGACTACAATTATTATTAGCCTGTTCTTCGAGTTGCCGAGTAGAGCCTTCCCGCCCAATTTATATGAAACAACTTTGTATTCATTGGTTAATTAATGAATTCCATTAAATTGTATTATATCGTGATAATTAGCTTCAATTAGCGAAACAATGTTTCAAATTTTCAAAAAGCAACGTGCACGATACTACGAATTCATTCCTTTGAATTATTTTACATACAATTTCAGCACAATACGAAGTAGTAGCTTTAATTAATGTGAATGCAAGACGTAAATTTAGACTTCAACAAAATAATTGCTGTATATAATATATAGCAGGTGTAGGTACTATTTGTAAACAGAAGGCAAGGATTTTTTTACTGGTAGGAGATGACTTTTTCCACAGGAGAGAAAACTGAATTAGATTTACACAATTTTTCGTATTGTTAAACAAACTGTTGATAATTTATTTTTTTGATAAGTTTTTATTAAAAATAATTTTTTAAAGAATTTATTATTTTGATAAATTTTAGAGAAAAAATTAAATACCTACCAAGCTTCGGTGTCGTATTGTATTAACACATGAGGAAAAAGTGCGAGCCACGAATTATGGGAAAGGAATAGCACCCGCTTGTGTCCATTCCTTACCTGACAGTTAGCGAGCGGACTAGTGGTTTGCACGTTGTTTTGTAAAAGGTTATTAGTGGCAAGATATACGTTCAGATTAGGAATAGATTACTACCGCAGTGAGATGATTTTTAAAATTTGTTCAAACGGTTATGAAAAAAATAATTCACACGACTCTGAAAGCCACAAGTACGTAGAAGAATTGTGTTAGGGGTAGCTATTCCACTTGATCTCTGATCTGTGATCCATTACTTAGAACGAAACATTTGAAAATGGAAAAAAAATCATACACACTTGCTCTATTCTATGGCCGATTCCATACAGAATTAGACGAAAGTTGAAGTTAATTAAACATTTTGTTTCTATTTCTATCGAGTTATATGACATTTTTTCTGCCTGTTCCCACTGTTCTACGATTCTGTGAAAAAGATCATAGCATATATGATGATGTGGATACGCGCTATTAGTAAATAAGTCGGCCTCCTGTTCACTTGCACTTGTCAGATTTACTAATGCTTAGTACTTTTTATTTATTATTTTTTTTTATTATTTTTTTATTTTTTATTACAAGATAATACATTTCAAAATGATAACAAAGTAATAATGTATTATTCCCAGTGAGTTTATAAAACTCATTTCAGGAAAGACAACATTAGATTAAGGACAAGACAAATAAATAAAATACATAAAAATGAATAAACGCAGATGTTATTATGGAGTTCTAGAGAAAGATTGTGTTAGTCATTAATGAAACTGCTAAGGAAATAGCTTTTGAGAGCTTTTGCCAATGTTTTTTTGTTCGTTGCCGGAAGTTTTAAATTTCTAGGTAATGCGTTATATTGTTTGTGTGCAATGTATTGTAAAGAGTTAATTCCAAATTTGGTCGTGTAAGTAGATGACGATAAATGTATTTGATTTTGAGATCGTGTTTTGTGCTGGTGTATGTCAGAATTAAAAACTAGTTTAGTGTTGGTGTGTGAGGAGTGTTGAATTATTTGTAGAATGGCAGTTGTGATGTTATCCTTTGGCAGGACCGTAAAAGGAAGTATTTGTGTCTGTGAGTATATATCTTTGACATGTGTATCCCATGGCAGATTATATATATTACGCACGGTTCTATTTTGAATTACTTGTATTTCGGAACTTTTTTTGGTAATGGTGCCCTAGATAGTAACTAGATAACTCAGGTGGGAGTGGATCATAGCATAATATGTTGCACGCAGTAAAGAAGTGGGGAGTACACCTTGGAGTCGATAGAGTACACCGGTTATCGGGGAAATTTTGGATTTTACATTCTCAACATGGGAGTTCCACGAGAGGTTAGTCTATGAGTACCTAACCACAAATATTTCGTTACTTCAACATGTTCTAGCTTTTCATTTTCAAGAATGATATTCATACCCATGTTATCTTTTTTTCCGAAAGTACATAAGGTAATGGGTTTTTTTAACATTGAGGCTTAATTTGTTTAATCGCAGCCATTTAGCCAGCTTTGCGAGATCTTTATTCATTAGAGCTTCAAGTTCCTTCAGATTTTTACAATGGTAGTAAATCACAGTATCATCAGCGTAAAGATAAAGTTTTCCCGAGATGCCACATTTAGTTATATCATTGATGTATAGTAAGAAAAGTAGAGGTCCAAGAATCGAGCCCTGTGGCACTCCACATGTGATTTTTCCAAAGCCGCTTAGGTTCCCTCCGTTATCGACAAGGCAAAATCTATCAGCTAGGTAACTTCGGAGCAAATTTAAAGACTATTCCCAAATGTTCCATTTTCTGTAGAAGTATTTCATGATCTACCATATCAAAGGCTTTTTTCAGATCTATAAATATAGCTGCCACATATTCGCCCTGGTCTATGTACTGCTGAATGTTAGAAATGAAATTGAAGGTGGCACATTGTGTATTGGAGTTTTTCCGAAAGTCATATTGCTGTGGTGTTAGGATATCGTTGCTAGAGATGTATTTTATCAGTCTATCTTTGATAGTTGACTCGAACACCTTTGAAAATACCGATAAAATCGATATTGGACGATAGTTAGAAATACACTTCTTGCAGTCTTCTTTAAAAATTGGTATAATTTTTGCTAGCTTTAACTGGTTTGGAAATATTCCCGAGCCTATGGAGAAGTTGATAAGTTGGGTTAAGTGCCCCGCTAGTTCTTCTTTACAGGTTTTAAGAATGCACGGTGTTACTCCATCGATTCCTGCCGCTGCATTCGACCTAAGTTTCGAGATGACCTTTATTACCTCATCCTTATTCGTCCTAGTCATATATAAGGATTGTCGTGCCTTTGGTTCTACATATATTGTATTACAGTCATCCGGGAATGATGGAATCGCAGCTGCCAATTTTTCTCCAACTGACAGGAAAAACTCATTAAATGCCAACGCTATTTCACGGGGTTCCCTAATTTCACAATTATTTACGATGAGAGATTCAATTGTGTTGGTGGGTTTATGTACAAGGTTAGACAGAATTGAGTTAATGGTTTTCCAGGTTTTTCTTGGGTTAGTTAGGCTTTGTTGAAAGCTATTGATGTTATATTTGTTTTTCAGACTTCTCTCATAATTAGTTATTATGATTCTTAGTTTATTTTTACGTATTGCAAGAGTAATATTACCTGGGTCTTGTTTCCACTGCTTGTGAAGCTGGTTTCATTCCTTGATTAGAAAATTCAGTTTAGAATCAAACCAAGGTGTATTTAGATGCTGCCGCCTTCCTATTTTTACGTTTGGTGTAGTTTTACCTGCTTCTAATGCATTTTTGACATAATCATTAAAATCTTTGCAACCGTCTTCGGGTTTGGTTGAGTTGATAGCAAATTTGTTAGACGCAATATAAGATTTTACCGCCACACTGTTGATGATAGGTTTAGTAAAGCGTGGTTTAGTTCTATTATGAAAAAAACATTTTTTTTAATTATTCTTAAAGTCAACAATTAGTATATTATGGTTACTAAGCGGGTCACCAATATTCGATATGGTTGTTAAAATGTTTTGTCTGTTTGATATAATGTGATCTATAATAGTGCTGCTTGTATCAGTGACTCTCGTGGGATATGATATATTTTGTATTGAGAAATTGTATGTATATAAGGTGTTGATAAAATTTAAAGTAGAAGGTGTGTTTATGGAAGTGTCAATGTTGAAATCTCCGAGTATTAATGTATCTTGTCTGCTTTTGTTCAGTATTTTTTCAAAAATCGTGAATGTTGTTTGGGTTAGGTTTTCGATAAATGGCATAAATGTTGACTGGTTTACTATTCAAACATGCTGCAAACACTAATACCTAAAAATGAATTTTCCTTGGAAAAATTTTCAATTATAGAGCACTTCATAGAATCCAGAACATATATGGCCACACCTCCTCCTCCTTCATTTGGGCGAGAAGAAAAAGCACTGTAAAAACCATTTAAGCAAATAACTTTTCTTCTCCGACATCAATTGTGCAAGCACCGTTTGCTCGTGGGCACAGCGATAGGATAAATAAAGTAGTGTAGATACGATCTTTCAGGTAGGATCGATCGATCATGCAGCTTAATTCTTTTATTATTTCCTACATAATACAAATATTCTCCTTTGTACTCTGCAAAATGTATCAATTTTTCTTAGAGCCAAAATGAATGAATAAATATGTAGGAGTAAATAAATAGTCGGAAAAGAAAACGGGGGGCTGAGGAATGACATTTGATCACTTCGTTATCGGAATCCTGAAGTTGTCCCCAAAGCCCGCCGTCTTGCCGCAGCACTATTAAAGTAGGCCCGTAATAATAATATTATCGGCAGTCTAGTCAATTCATCTAAGTTTAATGCTCCTGTGACTCTCTCCTTTCAACGGCTTCAGTCAATAAAATATACTAGTTTGGTAAGAACACGTTTTATAGTATACGTTCAAATTTTTAAGATAATTATTTTTATTATATATTGCGTAGAGTACATTTATTCGCACACGATTACCTAAAAAAATCATATTTACATAAAACCTAGAAAATATCTTTAAAATATAGATAAATCAATGTTGAAACAAGATTTTTTTAGAAACTAAAAGTGAAACTTTTTGTCTCGGACTCGAATGGATTGCAATACTATAATAGTACAGTAATACATGTGGAGTCGAATTAAAGTTGATCTATTGTAGTTTTTTTAACAGTGGTGATATGTTAACAGTAACACTACGGAAGTGAATGGTATATTAAGTCACGGACGCCCGAGGAAGACATGGCACGATCAAGTGAAACAAATACTGTAAAAAAACTTGTCAATTCTTAGCAGTATTATTAAAAACTACACCCAGTTTTCAGGTACACTAGAATTCACAACCTCAAAACATTACTCCAAACCATTCAAGATCCCGAGCAACGCCGGTTTCACGTCAGCTACTAAATATTATCTTTGATATATCTTTCGATGCAATAATACTAATGTAGGTTTGAACATACCATTACATACTTTTAACCACTGTTGAATTTGGCAGTCTCATCTGGTTTTGAGCCCCAAACAAATTAAAAAAAACCCTTGACTCTTATATAATGTCCTGTCTGCATTCTTTAGACCACTGGGGTTAAGTGGGAATGTTGTCCTTGTTCTACCAGTATTTCAATTTAAAATGTTCTAAGGAATTAGCGTCATAGATTTCTTCGGTATCGGTGCATAGTCGGAAAACACACGCCCAACATTTGTACATGGTTGTCAATCGTCACATGAGAACGGATCGTTTCTACGACTCTTTTTAGAGTTTAAGGGCTCGGTTGCGGAAAGATTCGCCGATCTCCACATTTCCTCCCTCCGACATCGTGGATCTCTTGAAGACACATATTCACTACCTCCTCACCTCAAAAAGACCCTCCACACAGCATCCGGAAAGACGACAATTGGGAATTTAATTTCCTCAGGATCTCTTGTGTTGAATTAAAATAATTTTATTTCTTAAATTGCTTATTTAAGAAAATGCTTTAATGCACTTATATCTATGTAAAAATCTTACTCTCAATCGGTAGTTTTTCTAAAATTCTTCAGGGTTAAATCGTTTTTTATAATATTATGAAAAAGTTTGCAAGAATATCAAGGAAGTTCCGTCAAAATATTTCGCGGTCTGACGAGCGATTACTTTGGAAAACTGCCCAGAGTTTCTTCAAAACTTTTTACTGTATCGTTTTCTCCACTCTTATCACTCTGAGTTAGAAAAAAAATTGAAATGTGAGGTGCTGTAAGGAAGTTAATAAATTGATCTTTTAAATTCAAATTGTATTAAATTTATCAGAACTATAAGGATTAAGATCAAAGGAGACGGATATGCAATTCGTGTGATGTTCTTAGCTGGATGGAATAAACGGAAGCAAATAAGAAGTTATATTATAACTACCACAACACAGGCATTAGTATGGTAGTTAAAAAAATGTCAAAAAATGTAACATGTAAACATTTATTAAATAATAAAAAAATTTAAAAAAATAAAAAAATGTTGTGCAGAATTTACTGCGATGTTTTCAATATGATTAAAGCCTGCGACAGACCACGTTATAATCGCACTATTTTCTTGTGGCTTGGCATATTTCAGCCTATCGCTCGCCATAGATTCCCATTGAGATTGTATGGCGAGCGATATGCTTATAGGCCAAGGCATGTTGCGTTTAGCTAAATCTGTCAACTATGTAACGAGAAAGTAGAGTAAGAATAGTTGAAGATCGAAACAGTAGATATTAGAAGATCATTAAATATAAAATAATAATAAAAGAGTAGAAACAGTAGATAAGAGTAGATCAGTGGTAGAAACGATTAGAATCAGTAATTCATAGCTTATACAAATAAGAGATTCTTTTTGTCTTTATGTATAATACATTTAGTAATATTTAACTCGTCTATTTGCTTTGCTCCGTGTTATGATTATGTGAGATATCGGTCCTACCCGATCGGTATTTGGCGAAGTTGGTAGAGATGTCAAATTCAGTTCCTGGTAGGTAGGTTCAATACTGAGTCAAACCATTACTTTTTTTTAGTTTTAAAATACATTTTAAAATAGTAATGGGTATTATTAAACAAAAACATTTATAGCAAACGTTCACAAACTTAATTGATATTGTGGATAGAAAAATAATTAGAAAAAAAAACTGTTGTAGCTGCCTGCATAGACAGGCTTTTCAAGCAGTAAGCAGAATATGAAACATTTTCATCTAGCAGTTAAGCTGTTGTAAAGGTTTTTCCAATGAATCTAGAATGCTTGTTTTGAAACATCGCGCACTGTTTGTACGGAGGAATAGAGCCAAGCCAAGTCATGCTATCACCCCCTCGAATCTTTTCTTTGGCCCGGCGCCAACCAATTCCCTACTCTTGAAAGGGAAAAATCATTCTACTCTTATTTTAACGAGGGCACAACTGAGTTAGGGAAAACTATTGACCCACTGGAATAATTAGCCGAAAGTTGCTTTGCTGATAAGAAATATTCTCGTGGATATTAATCATACTCCTTTCATGTACTAACACTAATTAATTTGGCAATGAAAAATAAGAAAAGGAAAAGTCAACACATTTTTATTCAACACAAATTTTTTTCTTTCTTCAATTTTATTTTATCGTGTTGAAGATAACGACCGTTAATAATATTGCAAGAGAATTATATGTATATTGGTGTAAATTTTAGTTGAATCAAATAGAATACTAAACGCAATAATGCGTTTAATGTCGTTAAATTGACATACAATGCCATCTGAAAGAATATAATAAAGCAAAAACGTGTTTTCATAAAAGTACGGGTATTTGCTTTCTGATTTTTAACGGCCTACATTAATCAATTCTGCCACTTTGCTGGAGGTTTTCAAAACCACAAATATATAAATTTAAATTCAATGTTCCCATATCAAAATTTCACAGAGATGCAAAGCAAATATATTTCGAAATTGTTTTACCTATTATCATTACAGGTTGACGTCATTGTGCCTGATCAATTATTTATTGGATATTTTTACAAATGATATTCACTCATAAAATACATTTCAGTGTATGTACGTAGTGCGGGGACTTTTAGTATATTCATCCAAAACAATGAGGACCGCTTTGTGACTTCTAAACATGATCTAGTCCACGCAGACATCGATTTTATCGATGTTGCCAGAAATTATTATTTTATGTGTTAGTTCAAGACAAAAATAAAAATTCCACTTTATTAAGTATGGTACCACATGTTAGCTTTAACAATAATGTATTTATATTTATTTAGGTTTCTTGCCAGCCTCCAAGGACAAAAAAATCTCCGTTTGAACAAAATATTGTCAGATCCGAGAAATAATTATCTGATGGGACAAAATGAACAACCGATTATACTTAAATTTGTCCGTTGGGACAAATAATCTCCGATTGGACAAAATATTGTCCGATCCGAGAAATAATTATAAAAATAAATACGCGACTCTGAAAGCCACAAGTGCTTACAAGAATTGTGGTAGGGGTAGCTATCCCACGTGATCCATTTTTTAGAACGAAACATTTGAAAATGTAAAAGAATTCATGCGCATCAACACTTGCTCCATTCTATGGCCGATACCATACAGAATTAAACGAAAGTTGAAATTGATTCTACATTTTGTTTCTATTTCTATCGAGTTCTATGACATAGAAAACCTGTTACCATTGTTCTAAGATTTTTATTACTAACATAAAAAAATCAAAGCATATATGATTATTAAATAAGTAAGCCTCCTGTTCACTTGCACCTGTCAGATTTAGGGGGTATTTCACTATGTCGGGCTAAATATCTGACTAGCTATCCATTGGCTGGCTTTAAAGATCAGAATAACTCCGTTATTCAACGGCGACCGTTTTACATTGTTTCGAGCTTCCGGATAGATAACACTCGAAATAGTCTGGCAACATCGCAAAATGTTTGCAGTTACTCCATCTACTGCCACGGCTGTCATGCGTCACAGTCCGCACACCGCGAAGTGTGCATTTTTTTGGTTATGTTATGTTGATTATCAGGTCATTTTAGATAGATTCGTGTCGAATTAATACATTGTTTCTTATTTTGAACACAATCAAATAATTCAGGATGGATCATACAAGCATTCAAATTCATTCAACAAAATTCGACTCACTTCTCCGCTGTCAAACTCATGAATGTTTTGACGCCATCTTTGATTCGAGGAATAGCGCCTAACGTGAAGTTCGAGCACTGATTAATCAATTCGAACTTTAACCCGAGCGTTAGCGTTATTCAGATATAGTGAAAACGAAAAAATTACTAATCCGCGGATTAGTGCTTAGTCAGAACATAATCAGAGATAGTGAAATACCCCCTTACTAATGCTGAGTTTTATGATGTTTGTTTTGTAGACACAAGTGCGAGTAACCAATGCGAGTGCTGATGAAAAGCACTAAGCTCGTGTAAACTAGGCTGTATAATAATTGACTGGTCGGAGTCGAGGAGTGCGCACTCCGCGACCAAGTGTTCGTTGGTGAAGCCGGGAAATCCCTGTTCCCCTACCTGAAAGATCGTATCTGCATTATTTAGCTTCTCGCTGTGCCTTACACAAAATATTGTTGTATTTGCTTAATTTGCAGTACCTGTGAGAAAACGATGATTTGGTTTTCCTTGGACAGCATTTACGTTTTTGTTTTATCTAATGAATGTTTTATTTAAAAAATAAACATTTACGAAATTAGATAATTGTTTTAAAAGAGGATTTTTTCTGCTAATGTTGACTAGAAATGCTAAAGAGAAAAATAGTACGTGTTCGCTTGTATTTATTCTCAAAGCTAGCTCAATTTTTTCCTTACTTCTTTTTTGAAGTATAATTATAAATAAAATATTTAAATAATTTTTGAGAACAAAATAAATTTCATTGGAGTTAAGAATACTTAATTTAGCGTAATCATTTTTTAACAAAAACTTTTCTATGAATAGTTTGTTCAGTGTTTCATAGTATGGGATAAACAACTGATAACAGAATTCATTATTTAAATATGCTAATTATCCCATTGAAAAGTTAATAAATATACGTGTTACCACCACTTTGATCTTTAGAATTGACTACAAGATGCGACCCTGTGAACTTTCTTTATATCTTGTACTGGTATGTAAAAGTGGGCGCTACAAAAAATCGGTAAAAAAATACAGTGTGTGGCAAGCCTACGCACGACGGAAGTGAAACTTTTAGTATTCTTCTCTCTCTCTTTTCATTTCATTCTCTCTTTTTTTCTGTCTATTGACATATTTATATATTTATCACATTGACATGTGATAAAAAAATTAAAAGTTATAAAAATATGGGATTCGAACCCGGGTCCTGCATAACGAGTGTTGAACGCTCTGACTCTAGACCGCGAGGAGAGGTATCTCGCGCAAATTAAAGTAAAGGTAAATTAACAAATTTATGTAATTTTTTACTACATTATTACAAATCGTTGATAAATAAAAATAATTATTCAAAATACCGAGCGACTCTACCGGCTCGATTTGTAAGCTATATTTCGACCAAAATATCATAAAGGTACCGTAAAGTAAAGTAATAAAAATAATTAATCAATATCATATAGGGCCTTGATTAGTAATTTTAATGATTCAAAATAAAAATAGTTAATCAAAATACCGAGCGACTCTACCGGCTCGATTTGTAAGCTATATTTCGACCAAAATATCATATAGGTACCGTAAAGTAAAGTAAAGGTAAGTTAACAAATTTATGTATTTTTTTTACTACATTATTACAAATCGATGATAAAAAAAAATTAAAAGTTATAAAAATATGGGATTCGAACCCGGGTCCTGCATAAAGAGTGTCGAACGCTCTGCCTCTAGACCGCGGTTATTACGTATTCGACCAAAATATCATATAGTCAAAATATCTAAAAGTCGCAGCACGAGAGCATTTTATCACTTTTCCTCGCATTAAAAAAATCACAAAAAGAAAAAAAAATAGTTTAAGCGGGGATCGAACCTCGGTTCTTTACGACGAGAGTCGGGCGCTCTGCCTCTAGACCGCGAAGCTGAGTTTGGAGGGTGACCTAAACTAGGTTTATAATATTAGCTAGTCTCCTATAGCGAAATGATCACGGTTTTTCGTGACGGTCATGAGTCGGTTTTACTCCGGTCCTCGAAATTGCATGACGCGCGTAAAGAAGTTTCACTTCAAAAATATTATGTCGTTTCCGCGGTGAATGAGCGTCACGAGGCTCGGCGGGGCGGTGATGGTGGGGTGTGGGGAGGAGAATGTGGGGGGATCGAATAAATGTCAAACGGCAGTCTTTCTGGATTCGGTCCAATCCCAGAACCGTAGCGTACCAAACTCGACATTTATTCATGCCACAAAACCGCGGAATTGATGCGAGCAAATAATTTCAGGCGTTTCGGTGCGTAAGCGGGAATCTCTTGATATAAAATATGGCTACACGTATCATAGCTATATCTAAACGCAGGGATTGCCACTAGATGATATGGAATCTTAAATTCAAGTTACGGCGGATTAAACAATTCGAATCGCTAGTATTATCGAATAATTAATAACAAATGTTGAAAGGCAAATTTTTTTTTTTTTTTTAATGTATATTTTATTTAGTTATAAAATTTTACATCTTATACCTAATACATTATTTTATATGACTACTACAATATTATTTACTACTTACATACTAAAATTTAGATTTCACAACATTGAGACATAATCCACGAAAAACTGCAAGACTTTTAGCTGCCTTAACAATTACCGGGAGTTCATTGAACATTTTAAAACCTTTATAATAAATATTGTTTTGTGTTCCCGATAAATGTGTTTTAGGAAACCAGAACATCTCATAACCTACAAAAATGGAAATGCTGCAACACAAATAGATTATTGGTTATGTAGAAACGAAATGAGAAAAATGCTCAGAGACTGTAAAGTTATCCCTGGTGAACTCCTTGCAACACAACATCGCCTACTATTGCTGGAATTACATTTAACTAGACATAAATTGTATAAGGACAAGATAAAACCAACAACCAAAATTAAGTGGTTCAATATCTCAAAAGAAAACGGAAAACAATTAACGTCAAAACTCCAAAACTGGATGCTTGAAAATCTCCAAAATGAAGAGACACAAAACCCAACTGAAATGTGGAAAGCATTTGAACAGGTATGTTTACAGGAAGCCAAACAACATCTGGGAGTCTCCAAAGGTAAACTGAAAATAAAGAAGGAATCATGGTGGTGGACAAACGAGGTGCAAAAATGTGTAAAAGAGAAGAAAACTGCTTTCAGAAACTGGTCACAATGTAAGTGCGATAACGAGAAAGAGCAACTCCGGATAGTGTATAAGCAAATCAAAAAGACAGTAAAGAAAATAGTTGCCTCTGCACAACATGAGGCATTGAGAGAGCTGTATGATGACCTAGAAACACCCAACGGAGTGCAAAGAATATACAAAATCGCAGCACACAGGAGAGAAAGGGCCAAATCTATTAGAACACCCAAATACATAGAAAACACTGACGGTGAGTTGATCACAGACGAAATCAAAATATGTGAAAGATGGAAAGATTATTATTCTACATTACTGAACGAAGAATTTCCAAGAACAATTCACGTGTCAGAGAAACCAGTGCTGGGGCCAGTTGAAGAAATCACTCCGACAGAAGTTAAAGTAGCCATATCACAAATGAAAAAGGGGAAAGCAGTGGGGCCAGACAATATTCCAGCCGAATTATGGAAAGAGTGTGGGGAAGTGGGACATAAATGGCTGTGCAACCTGTATAATAAAGTACTGACCGGAGAACCAATGCCAGAAAGCTTTAGGAAAAGCTATCTTCTTCCATTTTACAAAAATAAGGGAGACTCTAGGAAGTGCGACAATTATAGAGGGATAAAGCTTATATCTCACACCATGAAAATATATGAGAGGATTATAAACACACGAATTAGGAATATTGTAAAAATACACGACGATCAATGCGGCTTTGTATCGGGGAAATCAACAATAGATGCTATTCAAACAGTCAGAATCATAGTTGAAAAATATCGAGATGCAAAAAAAGATTTACACATGGTATTTATAGACTTGGAAAAAGCATTTGACAGGGTACCCCGAAGCCTGATATGGGCGGCATTGAGATCTCATAACGTACCAGAAGGATATGTGCTCTCCATACAAGATATGTATACAGACGTAGAAACACGAGTAAGATGCACATCAGGGATGTCACCAACATTTCCAATTAAAGTGGGGGTACACCAAGGATCTGTCCTCAGCCCATTGCTATTCATAATGGTCATGAATTACCTAACGAGTCAAGAAATGAACAGTATTCTCAAGACTATGCTTTTTGCAGATGATGTAGTACTGATAGAAGAAAATCATTGTGATCTACAAAATAGCCTGGAAAGGTGGAGAAAGATCCTGGAGGATAATGGACTTAATGGAATACTTAAAATGTGAGCGTCAAGCTGACCTCCGTTATTAGACCTAAGAAGAATACATACGGTGACTATTACTATGACAACTTTGACAATATTATGTGAGGCCAAATGGAAGTTTTAGCTACTGTGTAAATATGTAGAAAAATATAAAACATAACGAATACGTTAATAGTATTTCTGATGCGTAAAATTTGAAAGTGGTGACAAATTGAGTAAATTGTGAAGAGGGGGGAGATTGGAAAGATTACAATTGTGAATTATGTATATACATAGATATTCATAGCTGGTCAAGGTTTTTAAATTGTAAACTCCACACAGTTTAGGCAGGTGAGCATTGCAGTTAGACGGCAGAAGGTTTGATTGTGCCCCAGCAATTCGTCGCCCGCTTGATCTGCTCCGAATTCGCCTATCTGAGGTCTCATATTACTAAAAGTAGGTTTTGAAAATTTTGCCCTTAAAATAATGTAGAAGTTATTCTCATTATATAAATGTCAAAACCTTTGAAACTGCTTACGTACTCGAAATGTACACATTCCTTTCTTGCTTTAAGAAGAAAAGCATTTTTGTTTGCGAGAGATATAAAAATGGCGGTTAGAAGCCACATTTTGTTTACAAAACCAAAAATCTTATTTAGAGACGTTGGGATTTCAGGTAGAAGTAGTTAGAAACTAAGAAATTCTACCCTCTTTGATGTTACATTATACCTACCACGACCCACGAGGTAGTATTTGGGGCAGCGAATAACGGTACAGAATCACATCGGGGTGAAGCTTTGAGGGATTTTTATAAAGTCAATTACAAGTACTGTGTATGATGGAAAGTTCGCAAGAATACATATAAAAATTAAACACAAGTTTTTGCACATAAAGCTATTATTTGATTTAAATATAATAAAACAACTTGGATAGTTTAATTCACGTATTTTATAATAATAAAACGTCAAGTGGTTTCGCCAAAACGTGACATATTTAGTGCAGTTTTTATTTTTTTTTTATTTATTTATTTATTTTTTTTATTTATTTATTTAAGTACATAAAACAGGCATGGTGCCCAAGAATTTACATACATGGATGTTTAAATACATAATAATAACAAAATGATAATAACAAAAATAGTAATAAAATGAATAAGCTAAATATGCAGAAGTAAATAACAAATAAGAATGGGTAAAAGGTAAATACAAATAATATGTTCATAAACGATTTATTATTGTCACACCTGTACTGATGAGATACTGATTAGATAGGTACAATGTTGCTTCTCTTTAAATAAAGGGTTTCATCACAATATCAGCTTAATATGATTAAAGGTAATACATTTTTTTTAAGTATTTAAATTGGTCATTAAAAATGTGTATTTTATTATTAGAGCCACGTATAATGTTATAATTTCTTAATGTTCGTGGTACAGGGGAAAAATATCCTGTGTTTGTGTGGTAGGCTTTAATAAAGAAAATGTCGTTCATCCTCCTTGTTGATTTTCTTGATGGAATATTGATGTTGATTTGGGATAAAATGTTTGGTGTATCAACTGATGCATGTATAATTTTGTGTAGGAGCAGTACGTCAGAAAGTTTACGTCTGACCGTCAGTGGGTGTAGTTTGTAGTGCAAAATTCGGTCATTATATGTTCCAAATTGACCAGATAAACCTTCACGATAAGCAATTACACGGGTTAGTTTCCTTTGTATGGATTCAATCCAATAATTATGAATCTCATAATTGGGAGACCAAATTGTTGATGCATATTCGAGAATACTTCGCACAATTGATTTATATAATGTCAAAGTTAATTCTGTACTTTTAAAACAATTTGTGATTCTTAGCGTTAATCCTAATACTTGTGATGCACTTTTTGAAATTGTATCTACATGTTTATTGAAGCTAAGTGACGAGTCAAATGTCACGCCTAAGTCTTTGATTGAAGTTGTGTTTAGTAAAGGGATATTGTGAAATGTGTTTGAGAATTTATTAATGTTCTTTGTAAATGAAATTACGGCACATTTGTTTTCATTAAAATATAAATCATTTAGTGTACACCATTCATGAAGTGATGATAAGTCTTTTTGCAAATCGGTGCAATCTTGCATTTGATGCACATACTGTGTCTGGGGTATCTGAATAGCCAGGTTCTTTCCAACCATTTTCCCAATCTCCTTCCCCTACGTACTAAATGCAGCGTCACAACATACCTTTGTTGGGAATGTCCCCATTGCCCCACTGAGACCGGGCAAATTAAAAATAAATCGTAATTATAATTTGTCCATTTACTTTAAAATGCTTACATAATTATGGCTATGCTATCAAATCTTTTCAATCAATATTAATTTTTTATTAAAACACAAATAACTTAGTTTACATCACTTTATTTCGATACAAAATCTCAACATGTTTCGTGAACCAAGTTCACATCATCAGGAGCACAAGTATACTAAAGTTATAATTAAAATTAGGTCTAGAAAGAAGAGGTAGAAGGAGCGGGGAGGGGTAAGAGTGGGGGAGGGTTATTCAAAGTAGGAATTAAAATGTCATTAGACGGGAAAGACCGGGTAATTGGGAAAATATTTAAAATGGGGTTTATAAAATTTTTTTGTTTATTAATAATATCTGCTTTCATATTCACGTGTTTTCTTATTTCTAAGATTTCAAAATTATTGATTTGAGATACCTTGTAACCAGAATGTAGTATTTTAAAACCTGAATTAATATCGAAAGTATGGTCGTTATTTAATAAATGATCCGCAAATTCTGATTCACAGTTTCCCTTTAAAGCCCTAAGATGTTCTTTAATTCTGATCTCAAAGTTTCTATTAATTTTTCCTATATAAAAGGAATTACAGTCATTACAGTTGAGTTTATAAACACCTGATTTTTTTGACTATCTATTTTGATTTGTTTGACTATCAATATCATTATTATTAAGAATATATTTTTTTAATATATTATCCGTGTAAAACGCCGGTTGAATAGTGAAGGGGATGTTTTTATTTATAATTTTGGAAGTATCATTATCTACAAATAGAATTCTACGCCATTGTTTGTTTGTATCTTTATAAATAGGATAAATATAAAGTTTAAAGAGTTTATGTTTAATTTTTTTATTTAGTATTTCAACTATCAATTTATAAGGATAGCCGTTATTAGATGCTATTTGTTTTATGATATTTATCATAAAACATATTTTATCATAAAAAATCTAATCTTCTACCTCTTCTTTCTAGACCTAATTTTAATTATAACTTTAGTATACTTGTGCTCCTGATGATGTGAACTTGGTTCACGAAACATGTTGAGATTTTGTATCGAAATAAAGTGATGTAAACTAAGTTATTTGTGTTTTAATAAAAAATAAATAATGCCATCACAAAGTGAAAAGCAGTTAGAAGAAGTTTTCTTCGAAAAAAAAATTTAATTTAATCGAATTCTACCTTATTTGCACTATAGAAACTTATGTACTTGTATCTCTTGTTTACTTACTTACTCTCTAATGTCATTTCACAATCAAATGCCACATATATTTGAAATTCTTTTTTTTTTTTAATATTTCTACGATTTTAACTGTGACATGTTATCATTGTTTATGGTATATTTATACCGTTGTTATTATTAAATAAATAAATAATTAATTTCCGGTTCCATAATATTTAACTAAATATTTAAGCACTAATCTGCATATTTTCGTAAGCACACCTGGATGTAATCCCTTAATCTTTTAAGCTGCATCAGTACCCGGTATAACCTTTTCATTAAAACGAGGATGACCGTCGATCTAACGTTTTACGATTTACATAAAAAAATTATTTATTCAAATTCATCAAGTTGAGTAAATAAAGTTTATCAAAATACGTGACGGCTGTTTCGCGCAAAACGATATTTCATCTTTTAATTAGCAGTTAATAAGTTAATGAACATTTTTTATGAGTTGTGAGTTTACGAGTTGAATGATGAAAGCTGCTATGAAAGCTTTCCAAGTGATCTTCTTATTGACTAATAGGTTTGTGCTAGGACGGGTGTCTGTGCAAGGTTTAGCAGATGAGCCTCTCTTGGGGCGTCAGTAATAGTGGCATATTTGACAATGAATTATTATGCTAGAGAAATTACCTCTTGGCTTGGGAATTGTCAGCTGTTCGAGGAGACTCCGGTCTTATGTTGGGTTGTTTCCTACTCTCCTTCCATTTGGTGACCGTCAAATAGACGATAAGCGCCATTGCGAATTTTCTACATTTGAATGGCTCCCTTAAAACGCCGATACTCGTCCTATTTCAGCTATTAAACAAATATGTATTATTTTTATTTGTTTTTGGGGTGTTATGCCGTGTTGCGCTAACTCCTTCTTTAGCCAACGTTTCGTATCACAACCTCATACATAAGCTCACATTTTAACACAACCTCAAATAACACATCTGCCCTGATGATGGACACTGCAATGCTGTCCGAAACGTTGTCTAAAGAAGGATTTAGCGCAACACGGCATAACACCCCAAAAACAAATAACAAAAATACTTTTGGCCGTGAAAATCTTAAATCATATTTAAATATATATTATCTTTAATCCTTACATTTAACTTCAGTTACAACTTGTTGTTTAATTCAAATTAAAAAAAAAAACCGTAAAGCTATGCAGAATTTGGATTCCCTCAAGGAACAGTTCTAGGTCCATTATTAGTTTTCATTTGCAGAAATGAAATACTTACAATTCCAATGAGTAAAATCATATATTTCGCGGATGACACTGTCTTGATAATAGAAAAAAAAACTGGTAAGAAGCCAGTTGAAGCGCGAATGTAGGAATAAAAAAAATAAACGATGGTTGGATGACAATTATTATCTATATATCCTTCAACTTCGAAAATACTTAATTCTTGACATTTACACTAACAAAACTACAAAACTTTGTGCTGTGGAATCGCTCAATCGTGCTCCCTCTAGCATTACACTAATTATGGTTACCATTCTCCTTTGTTCAGAACGTCGAGGCTTGTAAATTCACCGTCAAGTCAAAGCGGAGAAATTTTTGATGTCTTCATTTCTGAAGGGACACTTTGACAATGCCTACCATATTTCCAGACATTTCCAGTACCGTTTTTTAAAATCTGTAACCAAATGTAGATAAACTCATCTGTGTTTTGACAACTTTTGGTTTTGTTCGATGGATGTTTTTACTTCATCACAAATTAATAAATCTTTTCATAATTTAAAGGAAAAATAGCAACAATCGTAATAAATGAACATGTATGCAGTTAACACTCGCAATTAGGAAGAAATTAATTTGTTTACGAAACTTGATGTTATAATATTTTGTTCATTTTTAACTTGGGATAGCAAAAAGATTAGTATTTTAAATAAAAATGTTGATATTTACCTAGCGACGTTCTTTAGTTACGTATCATCAATTAACGATGCTACACGCCTAGTGTTCAAATGATTCAACTATAATCTTAACTTATTACGTATCCATTATTGATATCCATTTCAACGGAGTTTTAAAGGCAGTCTGCCATTAAAAAAAAAAACAAACCACGTGACGCGCTCTCTTGAAACGATGATACCATACTTCAAAAATATACATTTTTGGGGTAATTTCCCTATTTTTACATGTAAATGGGGAAATTTCGTAAGTCTTTTGGTGAGATTTAAATTAGCTTTGCTTTATTAAATTAATTATTTACATTAGCTTTGATTAAATTATTAAATCAGCTTTGATTAAATTATTAAATCAGCTTTGATGCTTTATCAAAAACAATCGTCTTTTTAATTTACTTTTGAATAATACGAAAAACGAAACATTTTCGAACTAAAAACAGGCTACAAAAAAAAAATTGCATGCATTTCGCAGTTAGAGTACATTTGAAATTAAATAAAAATAAATAGAGAATAAAAAAGTTTTACGCGTCAATTATGATTGATGAAAAAAGAAACATTGTAAAAAAAACTCGTAAGCGATACGGTCATTTTTGCCACGGAAGCTTTAAAAAATTGAAATACCTTGGCGATCCTGGCGGCCGGAAATACTACTACCGCAGCGTTTGTTCGGCGTGCCGCGAGCGCCTCCAGTTTTCGCCGCCAGAGTTTTCGGTAAATTTGTCGTCATTTCTTCCGAACGAAATCTGGCCGAGTTGCCAAATAAAA
This sequence comes from Hesperophylax magnus, assembly GCA_026573805.1. Taxonomy (NCBI): domain Eukaryota; kingdom Metazoa; phylum Arthropoda; class Insecta; order Trichoptera; family Limnephilidae; genus Hesperophylax; species Hesperophylax magnus. The sequence continues at coordinate 6,908,226 of JAIUSX010000058.1, read as the reverse complement.
TGGTCATTTTTTCCAAACGTTTCGGGTCTTACTTTTTTCGACCCTTTTTTAAAAACGAAAATGAACTCTCGAGTCAATACGAATAGAGGGGCGAATAGGGTGATTCTTAAACAAATGCTTGCAGAGGTCGGCGCCGTGCTCGAAAATAAAACTCGAGTCGATATGAATTAAGGGACAGTGCGGTTGCTTTTCGCCTACACCCCCCCCCCCTCCACCCCCTAAGGTAACAATTCCCAAAAGGATATTAATATGTATATTTTAATAATTTAAAAAATTATAATTTGTAAAAGTCTCAATTTAATAAACAAAATATAATGCCGGTAAATAAAATTAGGCAGTAAAGAGTGTGATGATTTGAATACTCACATAAAATATGTGAATGTACTCCAAAAATTTTTTTTGTTTAGACTAACGACATAAGATTTATTGACAGGCGGGCCTTGAAGTAAACACGTTCCCACGGGAAGGGAGCAGAGATCGCAGGGACAGTCGGTTTTTGAACTTGGATACGTTGACAGCTCCGAGAAATCGATACAAATCAGAAGTGTTGTGTGAAATTACAGTTAATTATTGAATTCAGATGGTGTTAGAAAGCTTTGTTGAATATTGAATTAAAGTGAAATATTATTGAACCGGTGTTTGTGTGAAGTGAAAGTGGTTGTACTCAGTGAGGATAGAAAATCGGATAATTTGTTGAGCGCCGTTTTGTGAAAAAATCACCTCAGGGGCGTAAGGTGTTGTGCGATCGCGATTGTGTTATAAAGTTGTGTTGATTTAAGCGTGATTTCGTATACAGTTCGAACTAGATTGCTTGTCTTAAAAACATGGAAATAATAATGATAATGATTGCGTTTAAAACAGAGTGAACGTATTTAAAGGCAGGAAGTGTTTGATCGGATTAGGGAGGAATTAACGATTGGCGAGATGGCGTTCTATCCACGGAGACCGTAAACCAGAGAATCAAACAAATCATAAAACTCAGGTTCGAATCCTGACAGAGATTAGGGAGGTACAATTTTGGTTACAGAATTAAATTACCCTTTTATAGGCGTAGAGAGGGGACCAAAATTGAACAAATTGCAAGGATTTCGCTAAAAGGAGGATGGAATGCCGGTAGGGAGGAGACCGTAAAACTAAACTGATTTAGCTATTTAGTGTGTAACCAGGTAGACTTCACGCTGAGAGTGGGAGATGGCTAACTGGGTGAGTTTTTTATATTATTTATTAAATTCCAGAGGACCCTTTAAAAAAGGACGGATGCAACAGAACAACAGAAACCAAGTTAACAGCCCCTGCCGCCCAAGTAATGTTTCAAAAGGGAATGTGTCAATCAGATTATCTATCAGCTGTGAGCGTGGGGACGGGCCAACGACCTTTTCATATGTAGGCCGATAATATTTGTTTTAGGGGAATAATAATAATAATAATTGGATGACTTGTATGGCGCCGTTTTGTGCAAAATCACCTCAAGGGCGCTTCGGACCGAGGGTCATATTGAGAATTTACCTACTGCCGTTCTGCTATTCTTTTAAAAAACTTTACGAATCAAATCGTGGCGTTGTCCCCGTGATAGGTATTGAATAGCCGACGAAAACATTAAATACTTATTACAAATTAGGCCATCCAATATAAACTCGCAGTATAAAAAAAAAACACCTACCTACAGAGTACCTACCAAAACACTGGCGTACCATTTAAACAGCGATCACCACCAGCCGGGAACAGGGCGCGGTGTACAGTCAGTCGAAGGGGAAGTTTTGCTAGCGTATGACCGCCCGAATAGAAAGCGATCGGATACAACCAGACAGAACAAAAATGAATACTTTTCTTCTGTTATTTGACTTTCTAATTTGATACTTTTCATCTATTGTTTGACTTTCTAATTTACAAATTGGGATGCACAAAAACAAATCTAGAGTCAAAAGGGGGAGATGGTAATCTCCGAAATAAAACTACCATCCGAACAACTTTTCTCAACAGGTTCCTTTCGAGAGGTAGGCAGCCTCTTTAAATTAAATGCCAAAAATCAAACCAATTGTCCGTTTATACCTACCTGAGAGGATAGGTATTCAATAGAAGTTACCCATACCTAATACACGAGGATGCTAGTATCCTCATGAAATAATTACTGGAACCAAATATTAAAATACAGACAGTCCTCATCCTAAATTTGGCATTTCGAGTAAACCTTACATATATCTCACATGATAATTGGCTGAATGGGTAGGCACACAACCTATCGATAGAAGGGGGCTAAATGTCGACAAGATCGTCGTGTATTATCTATGTTATTGACCTAGAAAGGCATGTAAATTCCCGACGAGGAGGAATTTACAGCGTTTTCTAGAGGTGGCATGTAACTTAGGACCTTACGTGTCACATTTTCGCGACTAGATTCGTGACAAGGGATGTCATGGTTTTCCCCTTCTACACTCAGTAAAGTAGATTTTCCTGGAGGTGCATTGAGGTTGGGGCATTTCTGAAATTGGTGAGGAGACCTGGTATTCTTTATTCTGGCGTGACGGTTGCCAATTTGGAACAAGGAGAGACCTGGCCGGTTCGGATATCCAGACACGCAGATATCGATCGCCTTGTTCAAATTATCATCCATCGGTTTTGTTTGGTAAAGAGGAGGAGCCAACTTTAGCTAGAACAAATTCATTCCCGTTCCTCTCCCTTCCCTCCCAAAATATATACATGGATGGCGCCGACAACTAACACCATAAATTTATCGTATGTTTATCACATATATAAAATCTAACACTTTATTATACTCACATTACCCTATGACAGGTAGAATCACGTAGCTAGTTGAAGAGCAGGCGACTCAGAAAAATAAGGTTTATGAAATGGCTTTAAAACACAGCGGTAATGGATTCAACTCACTCTATCTCAAAAGAACCGAGGGGTACCACACACATACAAAGATAACTAGGTTTCTATACCGAGAAACAAAAAAGCCAACACAACGTTCGGTGAAACCTTTTAATACTGAACCGTCCCGTGAAATGATTACGTTCAAGGCCGTAAACCGCGTAGACAAATTGTGATGCACACAGTTGAAGGGGTGTGTAATAAAGAGAGGGGCAAAGGCTTGTAAAGATGGCAGGGAGGGCATTCCTACCCCGGATATATACATAACCAAAGCTTTATGGAAAAGTTACCTATGAGACTTAAAGAAAATTTATCGTAGAAAGAAGAGAAGTAAAAGTTTGAAAAGTGCAGATCATTACAAGAGGAACGATTGAAAATATGTGCATAATATGTTTATGTGTTGTTTGTGTTGTTGATTATTAAGGAATGCAATTTGTGTTATATCGGCGATTTTAATCTTTAATCAAAATCTTAACTACCTCACCATTATACAGTTATTACCTATTGAAGAAGGTAAAAAGATTGAGAAATAATTTCATTTTGCGGGAATCAATACTTAACGATTTCCAAAATTGTGAGAAATTAGATAGCACAAAGAGTCCTCATTCAATCGTAACAACGTGAATAAATTCTACTCGCCTCATTATTGTAAATTAATTAGATCTAGTTTAAGCGATCAAATATCCGGGCGTGAATCGGATTAGTCAAGGGGGGTAATAATTAAGATGGTAATCCTCTGAACTTCCCAGCGCCGTATTAATAATTCCAAGATTCAGATGTCCTCGTGTTTGCGGAATCCGAGTAAACAACAGAATGCGGGACGGGCGCGCGCTCGAGGGCGTTTGCTAATATTATGTTGAGTTCCCTCCACACACAAGATGAGTCAAAACTTTCGTTCGAGTGTTTGAAACAACTCATTTGTTTCAATAATGTACTTATCTCAAATGTTGCCAACTTGGAGTAACAATATTGTGAGGAACTAGATTTTAGTGGCCGCCTGAAGTTTCGGTTTCGGTTACGGCCAGTTTCCGCTAATAAATTAGTATTGTACACGGTTTCGGTTTCTGCCAAAAAATTGCAGATACCTGGGTTAAATATTGTATTAAAATAAGCTGTTGGATAAAATATGCTTTAAAGAGTTTTATTAGTAAGTTTATGGTGTAAATAATTATAATTCTATTCTATTGTAAAGCGGTTGTCTAATATGAAGATTATTAACATCTAGTGAGCCGACAGAGCCACCGTAACATTTGTACCCGTCGTGTGCAGACGCAGCGCTTCCGTTGTGGCACATTTTGGTGTCATATATTTGGGTTTTTTTTTTTTTAAATTCTCTTCTATATTCTGAGAAAACTATTAATTCTATTAAAGTTTTGATTTTGATAAATACATACACACGTTTTTTGATAAGGTGGTACGATAAATTTAAAACAAAAGCGAGTAATTGCAAATTTACAGTCAGCAAGCACACAGAAAGTTAAACACATTGTATACCCGGCACATGACGGAAGTTGATGCTCGCGGTAACCCGGCATTCCTAACGCTAAAGACTAGATTGCTTTGTTTTCTAAAGATAGCAGTTAATACATGTAGGCGGTACAATTTTAATGACATACAGTTTTGAAACATGGGATAGAAATATTGAAAATAAAATTACATTAAAAAATAATATATACAAGAAACAAAATTAAAAATAACAAGAACATAAATTAAAAAATTCAGCAAATTGACTGGTTTACAAAAATATAACTTTATTTAGGAATAGTGTTGAAATAAGTTTTTCACGTAATCCACAAAATTCGCAAAGTTGATATTAAATATATCGAGATCACCTAAGTATTGGTTTCCCATAGTGTGAAACCGTTGTATTGGGGAATTCGCAATGTAATTGCGCTTATGTGTGTTGCAGTGGAATAGTGTATTTTGTCGTGTTGTTATTGTGGGTATTCGAAAGTGTATGAGTTGCAGAAGTTTGCAACAGTCGAATTTAGAGTTTAGAAATTTGAATACAAAAGTTAAGTCGTTTATTTTACGCCTTTTTTTTTATAGTGAATACCTCACAAGAGTCCCAACTGCTCCCGTCTGGAGCCAGTGAGACTATGGCATCCCCAATTGGGGGATGTTGTGAGGCTGAAGGTAAGTGGGGAAGGGAAAGAGGAAGGTGGGGAAGTACCTGGCTATTCAGATCTAGTTACTAAACACGGCTAAAGCCATTTGGAGCAACGTTTCAATTCTGAATGGTGGTCTTACACCAGGGCGATACTGGTAGTATCTTCCACTCTGGAACGTGCCGCAAATATACTATATATTATTTTAATTAATTAATTGTGAAATAACACAAATTAATCAAATAAAATTTATTTGCGCACGCCGGGTTCGAACCCGCGACCTTCGGAATGGCAGTCCAATGCGTTACCACTGGACTATGCCGGCCGCCTGTCTTCCAATGTGTGTATTTTGGAAGATTATTATTATTATTATTGTAAGTCTTCTAGTGGGATAATTAATTTAAAATTTATAAAACGTAGAAATTTTTTTTGTATTCGCTTAATGTTATTAATGTGAATTTTGTAAGAGGTAGACCAAACTACTAAGTTGTATTCAATTATGCTTCCAACTAGAGATATGTATAACAGTTTAATGGCTTGTATGTATTGGAAGCGATTATTGAAGGACTGTTGCATAAAAACGATTTAAAACAATTTATTGATTTAATCTATGTATTTTATTTGACGTTTAATTAATGACTTCAATAAGTTTAACAATCAAAATAAATATATTAGGGTGCAGTGTTTTCTAACTGATTTAAAGTTTTGAGTTCGTTTTTTTCTAGTTTAGTTGCTGGCGGTCCCCACTAAATATGCTTTTTAAAATCGCAGAATTTGTTTTCACTGGTAATCAAAGGCGGTATTTTATAAAACTTTTGTCACATTTAAATCTGTTAAAAGTTAACACTATTTGATTTTAAACTTTGGTTTTGCTTTCTCTTACAAATTTTGAGAATATTATTGTCGGCCCACATATTTCAAGCCCTTGGGTGAGTCTCACAACGATAACAATTTTCTATGGTTCTTTGAAAAAAATCTAGGTCGAATCCATACCAGAAAAAGTGACAGTAAAAAATATTTTGAGGGTGCATATAAACACGCGAGTCGAACTGCCAAGCTGAACAACGTATGGAAAATTAACGAAGCAACCGTAAATGGCGCGAAACACCGCATGCTATTGCTTCGTTTCTTTCCCGTAACTGGTGGCCCGGCTTGCACGTTTTTTATCCTATTAATTTACGAAATCGATATCGATAATCGAAATCAATACATCTGTTAATATACGAAATAAATGTCGGTCCTACCCGATCGGTATTTGGGGAGGTTGGTAGAGTATATATAGTGTTAGTTGGTATATTTAATAATTTAAATTTATTGTGCGTGTGTGTTATATAAGTGGATACGTTTAATAATTTGGGATTAAGGACTGACTTGTCTGTTTATACGCAAATCATGTGTCGAATGATTAAACAGATGTGGTCTTTATTATTAAATACATCTGTAAATATACGAAAAAATATCGATACTACCGATCGGCATTCAGTGAGGTTGGTGTAGTTGTGGACTCCAGTTTCTGCGTACGAAAGTTCAGTTCTCAGTCAAAACCAAAAAAATAATAATAATTTAAAGATAAATTTAAAAATCGATATATTGTAGTAAAAAAACTTTGATCCTTACGGATTGATTTTTTCTCTCAATATAACTATAAAGAACCATCCTGTAAAAATAGGTTTCTCAATCATATTTATTTAGTTTCGTATATTTTGATAGTAGATTTTGTATGGTAGATATCAATCACCTAGGTATTTCCTTGTCTGCTATTGAAATGCGGTTTGTGGTTAGCACACCGATGATTCGGATGGTTTTCTTCGTCATCAACAGCATAGACTGCTTTATCTGACGGCCTGCAGGACTGCGTTACCAATAGTCATGTCGGTTATCGAATCGAATTACTTAGAATATCGACATACTATATATAACTACATCAGTGTGGATGCACTTGATAGTGAGCTATATTATTTTATGTGGCAGGCAGAGAATTGCTCTCACCGCTCGACACAGAATTAAACAACATTATTTTTATTATTACCTGCTGGTGGTAAAATATAACAATTTTTTTTATATTATCCACATTTGTTCACATAGGTAAGTTTTTTTTTATTATACACATTTGTTGTCATCGGTATTTTTTATATATTATGCACATTGTTCACATCGGTATGTTTTTTTTATATTATACACATTTGTTCTCATCGGTATGTTTTTTTTTGTAATAAACATTTGTTCACATCGGTATGTTTTTTAATATTTATTTTTACCTGTTGTTTTATCGTTCATATTTACTTGAAAAACATATTAAATCAACAACAATGTTACAGTGTATTTATAAGTTAAATAGAAGAAGAAGAGAAAATATCAACTTGGCTGGGGGGGGGGGGGGGTAGGGGTGAAAGTAGATGGAGGAGAGGGAAATATATTTAAAATGGGGCTATTTGACAAAAAAAAAAAAAAAATAGTTTTATTAACTATCAGGGATTTTATAATTCCAGAGTTTCTAGATTGTTCGATCTATTTCAATAAATAACGGATATGTCCATACATTCATTGATCTTTGTATAATAACCCAACCCAACATTTTATTCATTGATTTTTTTTCATTGTGTCAAAATTTCCAACAGAAATTAATTAAAGCCGCTTTGGAGGATTGTGATTATGGAATGTTGGCTGAATGATTCCGTGGTTCTCCAATCCGCAAAATCCAAGGTTGCGTGATTACTCTCGGTGTGTAATAATTAGAATTTAGATATTTCCAATTTAGTTTTTATTTTAACAAAACTCACGTTACGATAATTTTATGAACCAAAAGATCGCGTACGCTAGAGGAGATTTAGGGCTAACCCGACGGCTAGACCGCTGGAAACAGATTAAAATATTTTCCGCGCGAGGTATCGCGCGAAGGCTTATAGTGATGCCAGCCTCACAAGAATGTGGGTAAAAATAATGTTGTCATTATTTTCGGGAGATGTAACCTCCCTATAATTTACCCTACACCGCTTTTTATACTAATATTAACCCAGGCAAACTTTTGATTAATTCAAACGATAACATATTTTACCATTCTAGCACACAAGCTTAAATGTAATGATTGCCCAGCATTTTACAAAGGTAAAGCTGAAAAAAATGTTGAAACAAGAGTGGTTGGACACTTGAGGTGCCTAAATAGTGTAGGGTTTTCAGAATTCACAACCCACCTAATAAATCCTCGGGTATAGAAGTGCTGCACGGAAATCTGATAGGTTTACGTTTGAACAATCAAGAAGCTCTGGAAATAAAACCAATTTACTAAATAAACTTGTCAAATAGCCCCTTTTTGAATATATCCCCCCCCCCCTCCACCCACTTTCTCTATTCTCTTTATAAAAAAAAAACAAAATTTTCTATTGGATATTTATAATTCATTGAATTTCATCGATTCATTGATTTAATTTTTGGTCACTATGACGATGACCGTGCCACCGATGTCAAAAATCAAATGTTCTTTATTATTATTTCATGACAAATTTTTGTAGTGTAACCTAAAATGGAGGAAAAATTGTCGCCTGGGTTCTGCAAATACGTTGTTTTAAACTATCCCGCATTAAAAAAAATTTAATTTTCATTGGGAACTAATATTCTGAATTTGAAAATTATTCATTATTGTTTTGACCTTGGAAGAAGAAAAAAATTCGGTTTCTGATAAAAAAGGATTCGAACCTGAGTACATTTGGGATGGTGAATGAGATTACGATTGGCTAACTTAAAAAAAATATATATTTATATGTACCTTTTTTATTCATTTCATTATGTATTAATTGGTGATATTGCTAACCCTGGATTTTCGGGCCATGCCAGCGTCTGAACCACCGAACCTCAGAGTTCAAATCGGGGCGATAGATCATTTTTCGCACCACAGCTCTGAGCAGTGGGCATCCTCTTGTAACTACTTACTAATCTCGTTATTATTTTAAAACTGCAGACTTCATCCTTGGATATAGGAAATTGGAAGATATCTACTCATCCTGCGTCCGAACTGTATAAATGTACAACTGGACACTGGCAGTACAGATAAGAAAAAACTTTATTAAAGGAACATACGCTGTATTATATCACTCACCAAACCAAAGCCATTCAAAATTCTTAGATTTTTTCGAAAGTTGGTGTAGTAAAAACATGAAAAATCAAGATATGTTTTATGTAACCGGTGACTTTAACATTGACATGAAAGTCAAGAATACCTACAGTAATAGACTTCAGAGTTTAGTGAATTATCTAGGAATGAAACAACTTGTGACCAAACCAACTAGAATCTCAAATACATCAGCAAACAATATTGATTTAGTCATAACAAATCATTTTTACTTGAATGTTAATGTTATGGATACTCCAAAAATATCTGACCACGAAAACATATTAACAATATTTGAAACGACCACAAGTCCGAAGCCACAGGGAATACGAAATATAACGTATAGAAAAAAAATAACTATAATAAGGATACATTGTGTACAGCATTACAAAACAAAAAATGGATCTGCGATACCCAAGGAAATTTAGACGGAAAAGCCGATGAACTAGTAGGACATCTGAAAACAGTAGTAAATGAGCTAATGCCTTTAACTAATATTATATTAAAAGATACAAATAAATGGTATACGAAATCCCTACATATTCTACAAAAACAAAGGGATACAGCCTATAAAGCCTGTAAAATACAATTCACTGAAGAAAGGTGGGAAACTTATAAGAAACTTAGAAACATGTGCAGTACAGAAATAAAACATACCAAAAATTCGTATATCAGGCAAAAAATAATTACCTCTCAAAGTGACTCAAGAAAAATGTGGACTACACTTAAAGAAATTATAAGCGGCAAACAGAGGGAAAACATTAAGGAAGTTCGGTTTCCAGATGGAGTTGAAGATGATACACTTAAAATAGCCCAAAAATTTAACACAAATTTTGTACTTAGTGTCGAAAACATAAATAAGAGTATTCCATTAGTCGCAGATACCTCTTCTCAATCATCGGAAAAAAGAGAGAATAAAAATATTTTCAGGTTTAGTAAAATTGACAATGAGTATTTAATGAAAATCATTAAAACAATGAAACCAAAATCATCGCCGGATGGAATTACTATAAGCATAATCAAAGATGCACTGCCAGCTATAGGAGACAGATTAGTTGCACTAATAAATGAATCTCTGACTAAGGGAATTTTTCCGCAGTCATGGAAAACCTCCATAATAACACCAGTGCCCAAAATAATAAATGCTAAAAATTTCGAAGACTTCAGACCAATAAATGGATTGCCTAAATATGAACAATTACTAGAATGCATTGTGAAAGAACAGATGAGTAAATTTATAGAAAAAAATAACATCCTAGTAAAAGAACAATCTGGGTTTAGAAATAAATATTCCTGTGAAACAGCAATAAATTATGTGATAAATGAATGGAAAACAGCTATGGATCAGAAGAAAATCACAATAGCAGTGTTCTTGGATTTTAGACGTGCTTTTGAAACGATAGACAGAGAAAGACTAATAATGAAATTGAAGGACATAGGAATCCGTGCTAATGAATTGCAGTGGTTTATTGATTACTTAAAAAATAGAAAACAAAAAACCAAAATTGGAGATACTATCTCTGAAGAACAAGAAATCAACATTGGAGTTCCTCAAGGATCTGTTTTGGGACCGCTCCTATTTATTTTATATATTAATGATATAGTGAAGTGCTTAAAGTACTGTTCCATCAAACTTTTTGCAGATGACACACTTTTATATATTATAGCAAATAATATTGAAGATGCGTTGTCAAAAATACAAAATGAACTTAATGAATTATCTAAGTGGTTAAACATAAATAAATGGAAATTAAATGTAACTAAAAGTAAATTCATGGTATTAGGGAAAAAACTAAACGTACATACTGTCCTAAATATAGACAATCAAAGTATGGAAGAAGTAAAAGAAATTAAATACCTGGGAATCATAATAGATAACAAGTTAAAATTTAACACTAACTTTGAAATTTTAAATAAAAAAATTGCGAAAAAGGTTAATTTCTTAAGTAGGATAAAAGGAAAATTGGACATTAAACAAAGGTTATTGGTCTACAATACCACTGTAGCATCCCATCTAAATTATTGTACAAGTGTAATATTTCTAAGTAACAAAACCCAAATTAAGAGAATGGAAGTAATCCAGAACAGAGGCATGAGGTCAATACTGTGTTGTAGCAGGTACACCAGAATAAAAACCATGCAACGTCAACTCAATATTTTAAGTGTGTGGCAACGATTAGTTTATAATACCTTAGTGTTTATTTATAAGCTAAAAAATAAAATGTTTCCTGACTATATGTCAAAGAATGTTAGAATTAATAGTGCAGTTCATTTATATCCTACGAGAAACTGCAACGATTTTAGGCTTCCTAAAACACACTTATCAGAAACACAAAACAATATTTATTATAAAGGTTTTAAAATGTTCAATGAACTCCCGGTAATTGTTAAGGAAGCTAAAAGTCTTGCAGTTTTTCGTGGATTATGTCTCAATGTTGTGAAATCTAAATTTTAGTATGTAAGAAGTAAATAATATTGTAGTAGTCACAGAAAATAATATATTAGGTATAAGATGTAAACTCTTATAACTAAATAAAATATACATTAAAAAAAAAAAAAAAAAAAAAAAACAGTGACCAGCTGCTGACCCTGTTCAAGTCTCAAGTCCGCCCAACTATTGAATTTGGGGCCACCTTTGGGCTGGTGCCTCAAAATACTTGATAAACCTGCTTGAGTCTGTGCAAAGGAGAGCGATCCGTCTGATTGACAATCCGTTGTTAACAGACCGATTGCCTTCTCTAATGCATAGACGCAATGTAGGCATGCTGTGTCTGTTCTACAGGTATTTCAATGGAGCCTGCTCCAAGGAGCTAGCAGCATTGATTCCTGATGCACCGGTGCACGTGCGCGAAACTCGACGGACACGAACTGAACACCCGTTCACGGTTGACGTTGGCTTCATGAGAACGGGCCGTTTTTACGACTCGTTTTTGTGTAAGTCGGCTCGTATGTGGAACGAGCTACCGGCATCTGTTTTTCCTCCCTCCTATAATCCGAGCCTCTTCAAGGCCCGCATTAACAAATCCCTTCCTACAGCCCCTACCTTACTCCGCCTCACAACGCCGCCCAACCGGGTGGTGACATAGTTCCCCTGTCTGTGTACTGCACAGGCAGGGACACTCTTGTGAGGTGTCACATAAAAAAAAAAAAAAAATAGAAGAAGGGGGAATGTACAGGGATACAAACGTAATATTAGAGACAGTAGCTGCCACTAACTGGAAGGATGAATCTGGGGGTTTAATGGAAATAGGGGTGAAGGACAGGGAGTTTTTGATAAGAAGGGCTGCACCACCCTTCCCATCAATGCGGTCGTCCCGCAGACATTGGTAGCCACTCACCTTGAAGAGCTGAGATGGTTTAAACCAAGTCTCAGAGTTGGCAGCAATAGAAATTGTGTGTAATTGTAGAAGGCGGATGAGGTCAACCTTATTGGAGAAGGCGCTTCTACTATTCCACTGAAGAATCCCTGCTGTCAGGGCAGCCATTGGAAACAAGAGAATTTAAGGAGGAGAGTAAAGAGGCAGCGTTGGACGGTAGGGAATTATTGTTATTAATTTTAGAGATAAGTAACATGATGAGAATTTGAATAATATTAGAATTGTCATTAGAAATTATATTATTTTACAAGCAATAATTATTCGCCTGAAACACTCATCCACATTGAAAAATCTCCTGATAAAAGATACATGACGCCAACGGGACTCGAACCCGTGTCCCTTCGATTTCCGGTCGACAGCTCTGACCACTGAGCTATGGCGGCTTATCTCTTATCCAGGCGAATAATTATTGCTTGTAAAATAATTGTTACCCTTTGTGCTATGCATAAAAAATCTTGTCTTAAACGTTAGTTTACCAAAAAAAAAAAATAAGAAATATATTATATTGTTTAAAGAATTTCCATTTGAATCAGGGATAAAGGAATTGCAGTTCAAAGTATTGCTGTTAGGAAAGACGGTATTTTGTGGAAATGGGGAGCTGATGTTACCATTTGGGAACAAGAGCTGGGAGTTATGGCCAAGATGATCATATCCGGGGGATTTAAGGGGACGAGAAACAGATTTTGTCATTACAATCTTCCTGTATGACGAGTTTGGAGGAATAATGTTTTGAGATAACTGAGGTTGAGAGGCGACTTCAGCAAAAGATTTTTTAGAGGGAGCTATTGTTTTAGAAGCGTGGAAGTACGATACGCTATTGGAAGCCATGTTTTTTTGGCGTGAAATTTCGGCGCAGGATGGATTTATGGCTGTCTGAGCAGTTGATACAAGTAGGGAGATTGGAAGGGGAGGGGCATTGTTCTGCTAAATGACTTTCTGCACATTTAAAACAGCGAGGAGAAGAACGACATGATTGCTTGGAATGGCCGAACCGACAACAGTTAAAGAACTGAATTGTCGGGTATGAATAAATTTCCACTGGGAGAGAGTTGTGAAAAAGGTACACATGAGAGGGAAGAGATTGTATTGCAAATGTAAGAACTACAGTTTGGGAGGGTTTCCAAACTATAGATAGGAAGTCCTATCTTTATAATTCAACCGCCTAGTCTTTAAAACTTTCCCCGAAGATGCTGGGATAATAAGTTCCGTGATGAGTTCTTCATCGGATAGGTCTGTGGGGATACCTCTCACTAGACCCATGCGCGAGATGTTGAATGAAGGGATGTAAGCCTTGTATTTTTTGGCAGAGAGGAAGTCAATGGAATTTATAAATTTATTGGCATTGAGTGCAGTTGTGAACTCTACACAAATGCGGAATCTTCTCTCCGATCTGATACCACCTGGGGAAATATCGGAAAAAATTCGGTTTATGGGAGTCACTCGAATAACCGAAATTGAACTTGATTTAGACTAATTTAAGGCTGGGGAATCCGAATCTGTAAGAATTAGGTGGGGGTCGGCACTATTAACTGAGTTATAGGGTTTTGAAATTTCGTACGCGATACATACAAACCATGTTTTATTTATCAATTATGACATAAGAAAATCAAATTAGTGACTTTTTATTAGTCTCACATTTTAGAAGTGCCAACCAAAAAATAAAAAGTGTTGCCATATAATAATAATATCAATGCATGGAAAATTCAGAAAATTAAATATCATTTGCCAGATTTGTAGTCTATTATTTAAAATCTTGTAAATATTAAATTTATATATATATAACCTAACCTAACTGTGATTTTCTATAACAAAAAAATGACCCTTTAATAACGCCCACTCGCGTCCCCTTTAGAGTTATATCCCAGTTTTCAAGTAGTTTGTGGGATACGCTAGGTTTGTATAGACTGGTTTGTGATTTGATTCTAAATACCTTTTTTCCATGTTATTTCCTGTTACAAAAAATTGCCCCTTTAATAACGCCTGCTCGCGTCCCCTTTAGAGTTACATCCCAGTTTTCAAATAGTTTGTGGGCTACGCTAGGTTTGTATAGACTGGTTTGTGATTTAATTCTAATACCTTTTTTCCATGTTATTTCCTGTTACAAAAAATTGCGCCTTTAATAACGCCTGCTCGCGTCCCCTTTAGAGTTACATCCCAGTTTTCAAATAGTTTGTGGGCTACGCTTGGTTTGTTTAGACTGGTTTGTGATTTAATTCTAATACCTTTTTCCCATGTGCCTACTCTAACCCAAACTAAAAACCCAACCTATTTTGTAAAAAAATATTATTATTATATGGCAACACTTTTTATTTTTTGGTTGGCACTTCTGAAATGTGAGACTAATAAAAAGTCACTAATTTGATTTTCTTATGTCATAATTGATAAATAAAACATGGTTTGTATGTATCGCGTACGAAATTTCAAAACCCTATAACTCAGTTAATAGTGCCGACCCCCACCTAATTCTTACAGATTCGGATTCCCCAGCCCTAAATTAGTCTAAATCAAGTTCAATTTCGGTTATCCGAGTGACTCCCATAAACCGAATTTTACCCGAAATGCCAAGTGGTTTTTTTCCTATAAATTTACCAAAATCAAGGGGATGCAGTGAGTGGCCTTGTGTGTTGTTTTAACTGTAACCTGAGAAGATTCCTTTTTCGGAAGGACGCTGACTTTTCTTTTTTTGGGAGTAGAGGAATCAGTCATTATTTCAACCTCAATGTCATGTTCAAAATTAACAGGGTCAGGATCAGGGGGAACGGGATCTGGTGGTTTCTTCCCCGTGGCAAAGGCCATTGGGGCAAAAAGGAATGTATATTAATATAAAATAACACTTACTGGACTTGGTCAGCAATAAAGGCACTCAAAGAGGACAAAAAATATAGTTTTAACCTACAAAAGGCAATAAAATTTATTTTATTTTTGTATTCGAACGGAAAAAAGACAAGAGAGTTCTTCAACTGTCAAAGTTCGAATCCGCTATTTATAAACAAACCAATATTTGACGTGACCACAGACACAAGATATTATAGACGCAAAATTCATGACAATATTACACTATGACGTGCCATAGACAAAAATATTTAACATAAAAGGTGGCATAGACAGAAAAAGGTAATGTAAATGGCTCTACACATCGAGATTATAACATGAGAAAGTGAAAGAGTTTAGACTTGACTGAATTTAAATATAAAACAGGACAATCACAAGATACGACACGCAACAGGAATTGCCTTAATTATATTTGAACTGATCTGGCTAAGAGAAACCAGTGACTACGGAAGACCAGACCTAGGGGTAAGTCTTTGACTGCATTCTGCATGAGTGAAAATTGCATCGATAATGGCCAACCTCAGATACAGGTGAGCACAATGTAGTAAAGTTGGTTGGATTTTTATTGAGAAGAATCTCATCCATACATTTTAAATTATTGATATTTAAGAATTGATAGGTATTTGGCTGAATGATACGAAACTAGGAAGGTAAAAAGGAAGCTTTTGAAAAACTGCTCACGTAAACCACTGTCCTGATATCCGCAAAGAGTGCAAGGCTGATGTAAGCGTAATGAGTAAGATCAAGAAAGGGACGCTTAGATGGTTTGGGCATGTAGAGCGAATGAGCGAAGAAAGGAGTGTAAGGAGAATATACGATGCAAATGTGAATGGTAGCAGAAGTCGGGGACGCCCGAGGAAGACATGGCACGACCAAGTGAATCAGATACTTGAGTCGGGCCATGTCAAGAGTCAGAACAATAGAAGAGTATGTATGAGACGACGTATGAATGTGAATGAGGCAAGGAATGTGTGCCAAGACCGAGTTGTTTGGCGGTCCGTCCTCTCTGCCTACCCCTGCGGGGAAACGGCGTGATGGTTAGTTAGTTAGTTAGTGAATAAACCATTGTACGGAGGGCAGCTGCGGGACAATGGAAGGTAGAACCAACGAGATGGGTTTACACAAATAAACTAAGATTTAGCTTAGGTAGGAACATGGAATGGAGAAACATTTGACATTCAGCTAGTAGGGGCCATTGGTTGGAAAACTGTTTTTTTAATAAAAATTACATTAGCTCCACACAGAAGGCACTGAGGAAAAAAAATCCTCAGGGTCTTTGTCATCTTTGGGGATGCTGTGTAGTGGGACTTTTAGTCAAAGGAAGGAGAGAAAGTTCTGGGAAGGAAAAATAAATAAGGGGTGGGTAGGGATCAGGTGGTCTGTGTGTCCAGGAGTATATGAATCCATCCCTCCCACTGCGGCACAAGGCGATGGGTTGAAAGAGAGTCCAGCTTTCTCTCTGGTTTCAATCCTGGGATTGGTTTGCAGCAATTTCATCTAATCTCCTCTTCCATTCTTCCTTGTCTTGTGCGGCTCTTTTGACTTCTGCATATGATGAGCAGCGCACGTCCACCAGCAGGTCCTCCAGGTACTCTCGGCGTGGGCGTTCCCTAGAGTTGGTCCTCTCGGTCATACCCTCCATTATGACATGCAAGAGGCCTTCTTGTCGTATAACATGGCCGATCCATCTTGCACGCCTTTCGGACAAGGTCCTGAGCAGGTGCCTTCCTCCTTCGATTCTTTGGAGAACCTCCTCATTTGTAATATGGTCTCTCCAGGAAATTCCTAACAGTCTTCTATAGGTCCACATCTCAAAAGCCTCTAGTCTCCGTTTATCTCTTTCGGATAGGCACCATGTTTCGCAGCCGTACATCAAGATACTCCATACATAGGTCTTGATTTTTTTTTTATATTAACTCCACACAGGAGGCCCTGAAGAAAATAATTTCCCTCAGGGCCTATGTCATCTTTGGGGATGCTGTGTGGAGGGTCTTTTTGTGGAGAGGAAGGAGTGAACATGAGTCTTGAAGAGTCCAATGTTGTAGGAGGGAGGAAACACAGAGGCCGGCAGTTCGTTCCATAGCCGAGCTGTTGAACTTAAGAACGAATCGTAGAAGCGACCCGTTTTCATGTGACAAATGTCAACCGTGTACAAATGTTGGGCGCGCGTTTGGCGTGTATCCCGACTATGCACCGGTGCCGAAGGGATCAATGACGCTAGTTCCTCAGAGCATCTTCCATTGTAAAATTCTTCCTTGATGAGGAGTATTCTCAGTTTTAGGTCTATATTATTCGATTCTATTATTATTATTATTATTCTATTATTATCCAGCTATAGAGATCAAAAGGTCTCCCTCAACCAGTCTCTCCTGACCCTACCTGCTACGCAGTAAGTGGGCAAACGCTTCCGCCTCCTAGACGTTGAGAAACCTCACTGCTAAATCACCAAACGTAGCGAAGCACTTGGGGTAACCTATGGTTGGTTGTCCAATAAATGATTCCCTTGACTGCGGGAAAAATACATGTAAACTAACGTTTTTACAAGTCGCAGGTTGTAATATTATGTTGGGGAAAGTATTTTGTTAACATGCTTGCGCTTTAAAAATATGTTCAGCATTTAATATTTTGTTAGTAGTAGGAAATAAAAAAATGTAGTTTTGAAGTTGGAAATGTCTTAAATCAAACATATCAGTGCATCAACGTAGGCACCAACGTTTATGTATTAATATTTTTATTGAAAGTATTGACAATTATACCGCAGAATTTCACAAATTCGTCTAAGGATTATTAGCGTTACTAATATTTTGCTATTCGCTTGGTTGTTTTCTTTGGGCCAGTTGTTTCGCAGAACTTAAATAAAAAATTCACAGTACTAGAATAACAACGTTAAAAACTGTGTTAACAAGCGTCAGGTAGGTATGCTGTCCTTAGTCTACCGGTATTACAAAATAAGGTGCCGCGAAACAAAACTAAAAACATATTTCAAAAATCAGGAAGGTTAGGTGAAGTTAGGTTAGAGTCAGGAAGAGGGGTTGGGCTGTTACTTGGCTAAGTGACCAGAGAAGAAATATTATTATTTTACCAAAAAAAATTGGTAAAAAAAAGAGAATGGATCAACAACAAATGTCGCTCGAGACCAAATATCATCATTTTTGTATCAGGTTAAGGGCCCAGTATGCAAGTTTTCCACATAAATCGGAGTCTGAAGCTGGGCTACCTAAGTTTTTTTCCGAAGAAACCATTATATTTCAAATAAATGAAAATATAAATTTCGGGTGACAAACTTGGTTAGCAAAAAAAATCGTTCCGTCAAAAATATTCGTTGTGAGCATAGGACATATTTTTGGATTATCGCGTTGAATACAATTTCAATAATAATAATTTCAATTACAATGTCTACAACAGACTACACGTGTTCCCAATCGTAGATGATGAAATATTGCTCAAAGAATAAGAAAGGAGATTAATCAATTTTTCTGATCAATCTATTCGGAGTTATTTTACTTGAATGGGCTAAATTATTTGCTGATTTTCTTTCAATATTGACAGGTACCTAACCGTTTTTATAGTGGACCTTGCCATTGGCAGTGTTTTGGGTGAAAACCACCAGCTGAGGGAAGAAAAAATGATGGAAACTCAATCACGATCGCTCCCATTCATATAATTTTATCGCTAAAGTACAAATGTAATGTTCATTTTTTAATACTGAGACCGTCCTAAGGTTGTCGGTATCTCGCACATATTTTTTTCAGTGTACAACAAAAGTTCCAGACACCCAAGCCAGTAAAATTATGGTATTACCAGGCAACGTTGTGAGGTTTAATGGAGTTGGAGTGGAAGAGAAAGTGGAGAAGAAACGACATGGTAGGAGTATTAACTTTTCAATACATATTGTGCTTATGCCTCAATTATCTCACTAAGGAGAGTAATTAAATTTTACCTATATATTGAAAAAAAATTGAACTATTTTTGTATTTTATCTTTTTACCGTTATCGGTTTCAGCTCATTATGCCCATCTTTAGTCTGGTGATGGCTAAGATTAGTAAAAATATATTTAAACATTTTTTAAATATATTGGCTCATACGGACACTTTTCGCAGAAATTTTAAGAGAAATTCACGTCATCCGGCTTAAAATAATGTTAGTACTAATTTGTATTTTAGTTAGATGTTGGCTACGGTAACAAATAATACACTAATAAAATAATCAAATATTGCACGCATTGTCTGTATAAATAAAGACCGGTATAAATCATAACTCATTGTAAAAACTAAATTATTATACAGGGTTTTCCAAAAAGAGGTGATATTTTGATATTAAATCGTAAAAGATTAATGGTTTCGTTGCTTGTGTGGCACGTTGCGCCGTCTTGTTGAAAGTAAACGTTGTCCAGATCATTACCACTCAATTCCGGCCATAAAAAATCATTAATCATCTCTTGATAGCGCAATCCATTCACCGTAACTGTTGCTCCAGCCTCATTTTCGAAAAAGTAAGGTCCAATGACTCCGCCGGACCATAAACCGCATCAAACAGTCACATGTTGAGGATAGAGAGGCTTTTCAACAATAACTCTTGTGTTGTTCGAGCCCCAAATGCGACAATTTTGCTTGTTGACGAAGCCACCGAGGTGGAAATGGGCCTCATCACTCAAGATGATTTGCATTTGATTCACTCAAGTGAATTTTAATAATTTCGTTGAGTTGTTGAAGCGTCTATTGTTCCATTTTTATTAATGGCGTAGTTTCTACTTGTCAAATGTTAAAAAATGACAGCTTTAAAAGTAACATCTACCAAAATAGCGGGCCATTCAAAATAACACCTCTTATTGGAAAACCCTGTATTATACACAAACATTGGAATAATAAAAAATACAAAATAAATTCTCCTGGATGGAAGTTCACATATAAGCTAAAAATTGTTTGTATATAATTGCACAATACGCAAACCTTCAGATTTAGACCACTCGATATTGAGAACAACAATTTAACCAGGCATAAAATAAAATATCTTTCTAGAGCATAACAACATCATAAATGCGCAAGACAGCTCCTTGTAAAAGATAAAAGAAAAACTGTTGTCAGTTTAGACGATTCTTATCATAATCCAAAAAGGTAAAGCAAAGCTTAGTGATGAAAAAATGTTTCCATGATATTTCGGTAAATATCAAAAATATTCGTTTCATGTTGGTCATCGTAACATTACAGAAAATTCTTAAGAGGAGCGGCTGTGGGGCTTTTTTAACACAAAACTTAATTTTCACATTGTGGCCAAAATACCAAAACCAACTGACTAATTTAAAACAAATCAAAATTCAGAGAAAATATCTAGTACAGGTGTGAGAAATTTTATTTGATTGTGTTTTAAATTATAAAATACGGGCCATTAAAGGATTTTATTTTCTATGATTTTCGAGGCAACCTTTCAATGTGGGGCGCGGATTAGGTACGCCGCCCCGGGAACCATGTATCCTTTTTCCTTGCCAGAACTTTCTCTCCTTCCTTCTCCTAAAAATACCCACCACAGCACAACCGAACATGACGAAGGCCCTTGGGGAACAACATTGGATTTTTTTTGCGAGTTAATGGTTATTATTAAAAATAAATCTTACCCTAGCCTTGTCCTTCACATAGTAAATTAAAACGTAAAACATGAAAATTAATATATTTTTTAATTTCTTCATATGAAGCGGTTACTTTGTGATGTGACATTATAATTTAAAATTAAACAGTAACTTTGTAAACATCACTTATAGGTAAATACTTAATGCCGACCGGGTTTCGCTACAACCGTAGCCTTATCAGGGCAGTATAATACTCCTAGTATTATACTGCCCTGATGAGGCTACGGTTGTAGCGAAACCCGGTCAGCATTAAGTATTTACCTATAAGTGATGTTTACAAACTTACTGTTTAATTTTACATAATTTTTTAAATATTTCTTTGTATTTATTTAAGGTTCAAATAATTTTCCCAAAGTATCCCACAAAACAGGAATTCCTAAATGAAATGTAGTTTATTAATTTTTTTAAATACGATTAAATAAAATGGCTTACATTCGTACTAGATAATATTTGTTATTTTTTGTATTTCTTTGGCATCAACTACATGAATATAAATAATTTAATGAGTAAAACCTCAAATTGCAATATTTAATTATTAAAGGTTCGAGTCCTGGATGTGCCCGTATCTTTTTCTGATTTTTCTGCTTCAGATTTTCGTTTAGGAATCGCTAATATTGTCTTCAATAATTGAATATTATCAAATATTTAAGAAATAATATATAGTATCGCCCTGGAAATGGCTTTGGCTATGTTTTGTGGCCAGATCTGAATAGCCAGGTACTTCCCCACCTTTCTCTATCCCATCTCCTTCCCCTGTCCACTACCCTCAGCCTCACAAACCTACCCAATTTAGAATGACATAATCTTACTGGCTCCAGAAAGATTGGGAGCAGTGCAAAGACAAAAAAGGTGTAGTTCTATTTTAGGTTTTTAAATGGTTGGACTGCGACTCGCAAACATATTGCTGGCTTGCATAATACAATCACAATGAAAATTCCAGTCGGTTTGAACGAGGGAGGAAAAAAAATGATTTGGTCATTTTGAAACAGGTTTTCCTCGAATATCAACAAATAAAATGATGAATTTTAGTAATCAATGAAGAGTTACGTAGTATAACTCTAAAAAATAAATAAATAAAGTAGTTATATTGTAAAACGAATGACATCAACTGCCCAATTGTCCGAAACGATTAATTGAATCAGTCTGCTCTTTGACGAAATATTTGCCCAGTTTTTTAATTATTGGATGTCACTCTGAATTGGTAATTACCTGTACAGTGACGACAATCATTTTCTGCCTACCTACCCGAGTTAGCAGGTATTACATAATATATGGCAGATCAACAAATTGATCTCTTAGCGAGAATTCCTGACCACTTTCATAATACGTTTAGTTAATTAGACTTCACTAGGCGCCCATACGTAGCTCCACTTTTTTGTGCAAGGCAACTGACAATCACGATTGCTCAACCGATCATAGTCATTATTCGTCTAAATTCGTAAGCACCGGCTGGTACTCGATTAAAAATCACCGTCTGGAAGGGATATTATCCATTCTACAGGTATACGTACGAGACCAGTGTAAATCAATGCTTCTTGGACACCTATATCTAGTAAGATCTCAGATGGTTTTGTAACTCCAGAGCCGATCTTCCGGTTAACGTTCATGGTCGCTGCAAACTTTCTAGTCTAATTTTTAATGATATTTTTGGGAAATCTTTACTTTCGTGTAGCTGTAAATACTGACGGCATCTGTATGATTTTAGCTACAGTTAGTTTGTAAAGATAATTCTAGTTTGAATTAGTGAGAAATAGCTAAGATGCAGACGAATTCTCCAATATTTTTTTTTAATATCATGTTTATTACTCTTTTTGTGTTTTTTCCAATAAAAAAATCTATGTAGCACATATACACAGTTTATCGTTAGCTGTTTGGTTTTAACATAAATATTTTTACATTTCATAAATAATTTTTTTAACGAAAATAAAGGTTTTTTATGCAAAGCATATAATGATCTGCACTTTTCAAACCTTTCCTTCTGCGATGAATTTTCTTTAAGTCCCATAGGTAACTTTTCCATAAGGCTTTGATTATGTATACATCCGGGGTAGGAATATCCTCCCTGCCGTCTGTACAAGCCTTTGCACCTCTCATTATTACACACCCCTTCAAGTGTGTGCATCCTAGTTTGTCTACGTATTTTACGACCTTGAACGTAATTATTTCACGTGACGGTTCAGTATAAAAAGGTCTCACCGAACCTTGTGTTGGTTTTTTGTTTCTCGGTATAGAAACCTGATTATCTATGTATGTATGTGGTATCCCTCGGTTCTTCTGAGATAGAGTGAGTTGAATCCATTACCGATGTGTCTTAAAGCCATTTCATAAACCTTATTTTCTGTCTCGCCTGCTCTCCAACTAGCTAAGTGATTCTACCTGTCGTAGGGTAATGGGAGTATGATAAGGTGTTAGATTTTATATATGTGATATACATACGATAAATTTATGGTGTTAGTTGTCGGCGCCATCCATATGTATATTTTTTGGAGGGAAAGGCTCTCCTTTCGAGGGAAAGGAGAGGAACGGAAATGAATTTCTTCAAGCTAAGTTGGCTCCTCCGCTTACCAAACAAATCTGATGGATGATAATCAGAACAAGGCAATCGATCTTTACGTGTCTGGATATCCGAACCGGCCGGGTCTGGCGGGCTTTCGCGGGGCCTCCCCTTGTTCCGATTGGCAACCTTCACGCCAGAATAAAGAAAACCAGGTCTTCTTACCAATTTCAGAAATGCCCCAACCTCATTACACCTCCAGGAAAATCTACTTTACTGAATGTAAAAGGGGAATACCATGACATCCCTTGTCACGAATCTAGTCGCGAAAATGTGATATATAAGGTCTCAAGTTACATGCCACCTCCAGAAAACGCTGTAAATTCCACGTCGTCGGGAACTTACATCCCTTTCTAGGTCAATAACACAGATAACACACGACGATCTTGTCGATATTATGTCTGCTTCTATGGATAAGTTGTGTGCTTACCCATTCAGCCAATTATCATCTGAGATATATGTAAGGTTTTTTTTTTTTTTTTAATTTTATTGAAACATATAAACAAGGTTACAATATTATAACAATATAAACACCAATATTTCAATCACTCTCCTAATAAAGCAGCTGCTTGTGTTTAGGAGAGGACAACAAAATATTTTTACATTTGTTTAAATTAAACAAAAAATATTAGTAATTTAACAAATAATAACAATAAAAGAAATTGCTTAGCAACGCTAGTTTAGGCATATACTTTGCATTTGCTCTCTGATTATTTTTTGTAATATTTATTTATTTATTTACACATAAACGGCACAACATGTGCCATTAACATAATTGACATACTTATAATAGTACAACAATATGAAGAATAACAGTATAAATGTTAGTAAAATTTAAGAAAATAGGTAAAAAGTAAGGTAATAAGTAGTGTATAAAAACTATAATGTATAAAAGTAAATTGTAAAGTGAATAGTTTAAAATATAAAGTATTAAAGTACAAACCATAAATTATTAGGAAAAAGTAAAAATAAAAATTTAAAGATTGAAATAAAACAATAAAATGTACCAATAAGATACCTATCTCAAGGTACCGACAAAGATTTAAATATAAAAAGTAATAAATCCTGGATTATGTTAACCGATATGATAAATTTTACAAGTACTTATGATTTCTAGTGCATTAATGGTTTTAGAAGTACTGGTAGGCATATTATGTTTACATGATGTATTTACGTGGTACTAGCAAACAAATTTAGTTTAACGCATCTTTTGTATGAAGACAGATTACCGGCAGCGTGATCAATATTAGCATATTCATTGCCTAAAATATGCAAGCGATTTATGGTTGAGTTTTGTTCTGCGTTCGTCATAGTATTGTCACAGTGGAAAGGTGTTTTGAGTCGAGTCGGTCTACTAGGTACATGGTAATTTATTAATGAGACCAATTCAGGGGAGTCAAACCAGTTATTGTTTATTTTAAATAAAAAAATAAGATCATTGAGTATTCTTCTGTCTTTTAACGATAAGAGTCTCATTTTTTGTAATAAAGATTCATAGTTTATGTCAACCGCGGGAATACCTAATTTGAAATTAATTGATCTAAGAAATTTGCGTTGGATTCTTTCAATGGAGTTTGCATGGCTTTTGTAGAAAGGGTTCCATATGGGGGAATTGTATTCTAAATGACTCCTAACCAGAGTTGTATATAGTATTTTAAATGTTTGGATATTTTTAAAATCTTTACAAATTCTTACAATGAAGCCCAGAATTTTCATTGCTTTACCAGTTATTATATCAATGTGATTGGTAAATAGTAGTTTAGAGTCGAAGGTTATTCCAAGGTCCCTTATTACAGGTACTGACAATAAACTGTGATTGTTAAAAGAGTAACTATATTTGATAGGGTTTTTAATTCTATAGAAACTCATGATTTGACATTTTTTTATGTTAAGTGTAAGTTTGTTAATGGTACACCATTCTACGAATTTTATAAAATTGGATTGGAGGGACAAGCAGTCGTATATATTTTTTATGATTTTATATATTTTCATGTCATCAGCAAATAATAATATGTTAACATCAGTGAATATGGAAGTGACATCGTTTATGAATAGTATAAACAATATTGGACCAAGGTGCGAACCCTGAGGCACACCACTAGTGGCTTCAAATTCGTAAGACAGGTGTTCTTTAATACATACAGTTAGTACACGTTTTGATAAATAATTCTTAATCCAACATAATAAATTACCACTTATTCCTAATTTAGACAATTTATTTATAAGAATTTTAATGCAAACCTTATCAAAGGCTTTACTAAAATCCGTGTAAATTGAATCAACTTGTTCTCTGTTAGCAAGAGCACCAGAGATAAAATGTTCATACAGTGTAAGGTTAGTTAAGGTAGATCATCCAGAGATAAAACCATGTTGAAATGATGAGATATTAAATTTTATGCAAGAACATATTTTTTGGAGAATTAACTTTTCATAAATTTTTGGTATTGACGATTGTATGCATATTGGTCTGTAATTTTCAACTAAAGACTTGTCTCCGCTTTTAAATATTGGAGTGAGAAAGCTATTTTTCCATATTTGTGGGAACTTGCCTGTTAAAAGTGATTGATCAAATAGTAGGTACAGAGGGTAAGAGACACTACTCCCACAGTTTTTTAGAAATACGGGGGGAATTTTATCTGGCCCTGAGCACGATTTAGGTTCCAGTAGTTTGAGACATGCTGCAATTTCTTTAATCTCAATATGTATCTGAGATAGTTGTAAATTTATGTCGGACTCAAAGTTTGGAATGTCTTCATCAGGGATATCTATTTCATATACATCCTTAAAAAAATCTGCAAACAAATTGACAATATCTTTGATTTTACAGGAAGTTTTCAGTTTATAGTGCATAGTTTCAGGTATGCCAAGGTTGTTGTTATTTTGAGCTTTACAATAGTTGAAAAAATGTTTTACATTGTTACCAATCGAAAATTCCACATTCTTAATGTAATTATTATAACAAATGTTTGATAATTTATTACAATCTTTTCGCAGCTTGCTGAAAATTATAAAATCAGAAAGATTTGTTGTTTCTTTGTAAATTTTATGCGCTTTTTTCTTCTCAATTACTATGTTAATGAGGTCCTTGCTAAACCAGCGAGGGAAATTTGAAGATAGTTTATAACTAATTGGGACAAAGTTTTCTATGGTTTTATATAGATGATCGTAAAAGGCTTTAATATTCTCATCGAGATTACCTCCATCTAGTATAGACCAGTCAGTGTTGTATAGATAATCGCGTATTGCAACATAATTGGCTTTATTAAAGTTAGGATATTGTGTCTGGTTTTTAATTTGGCATTTTATAGGGTTACATAATACAGTAATATCTAAAGGTGGGTGATGAGAATCAGGGGGAAGAACTGAATCGAATGACTTTTCAACCACAGTTGACAAGTCGGTGCAAAGAACAATATCTAGTAATCTATTATTGTCATTTTTTACATTGTTTAATTGAACTAGGTTAAGGAAATCACATAATTCAACTATTTCTTTTTCTGTGTCAATTAAGCTACAGTTTTGATAATGTAGAATTGTCGCGGGTACCCCAGTTGATTTTTGGTAAATTGTAATCACCGATGATAGTGATTTTACTGTTTGGAAATTTAAACGACAGTTGTTCAATATCCTCGAAATGACTTTTATATACACTTATATCTAATGATGGCGGAATATAAACACTGCCTATGATATTTTTTTGATTTTTGCCGTTTAGTAAAATGTAAACTTGCTCTACATTAGAATTTTTTGTTGTCAGAAGTTTTGAAGGATGTATCTTGTTGACAGCTATCATGACGCCACCGCCTCTAGATTTAGCGCTGGTTTGTTGACTTCTGTCAGACCGGTAAATATGATGGTGGGGTAGACCAAGCTCAGCAGAGTTGATGGATGGTTCCAGCCAGGTTTCCGTAAGAATGAGGATGTCATGTGGCAGTGTTGGAGCATGTATTTTAAAGTCCTTAAGTTTAGTTTTCATGCCTCTGACATTTTGGTAATAGCACTTCAGTTTGTTTACATTGTGTCGTTTTTTGGAAGGGTTGTAACAATAGTTGGTTTGGAGTTTATGTACTTTATGGTAAGGTTTGGTTCACCATTCTCTTGACGGAACAATAACTGCTTTCTAAGCTCCACCAATTGATTCCTTTGGAGGATGGTTAAGTCATTACTTGCTTTGATTCCGTCTTTAAATTTGGTGCTATTACGTAGGATAGTTCTCGGTGCGATATTGTTTGTAAATTCCAATTTAATTGGACGATTTTTGTTGGCAATTTTCTTGGCACCCAGTCGGAATACTTTGACGTTGATTAGATCTAATGACGGGTCGATAGCTTTTATAGCCGAAGAAACTTTGTCTCTATCTTCCGTAATGATGACTGCCTTTTCATCAGACAAGCTCTCGGGAACGTTATATAATATGACGTTGTTAGATCTGATGGCCCTATCTTCCATTTCGGTGACAATATCACCCATATTAATGTCAATCGGGTTGGACCTGCTGAGTTGCGTATTATTTTTCATTGAATTTAATTCTCCTTGCATTACTCCAAAATCGACTACCAATTCTGCAATCGTAGCCATAAGTTCGGTTGTTTTTGGTATTATTTTTACGATATTTTCCTTAGAGAATTTATTGCTAGGCTCATGAACGATTGAGATCAATCCACTGATTATCGCATTTACTTTGGTAATGTACTGCGAAGCTTTATCACTCAGAGCCATTGTTATTTTTTATTTTATTTTATTTTATTTTATTTTATTTTTTTTTATACAGTTGTGAATCCCTGGATTTTTGGTAGGGCGTGTAAGTACTACCGCTGGCGGCACGGGCGGTGTAGGTGCGGGCGCGGGGGGCTTATAACAACTGTCACTTGATTACACTAATCCTTGTTTTATACACTTTTAATGCACTATACACTTTTCTGACAATTAGTAAACTTTAAGCCAGTGTTAATTTAATATAATTAGGTGAAACACTTTGAATTTAATACTTTTTATGACTGCTTTAGATGATTTTGTTAGGATAAAAATAATGCGTGTGCACTCTCCGTATTGTTGTTATTATTCTATGTATAATATCAGATAGAAAAGAATTAGCTTTTATCCCAAAAAATATAAATATTTAAAGAAGAGTATATCAGATAACGCATTAAATAAACTGCCAGTAAGCCATAGGATATTTAGGTAAATAAATAGGATTTAAAAAAAAAATATTATTTGAGGACCCCAGTAACCAAGGTAAACAACAATATTTGACATTCATTTGAAAAAAATAAAAATATATTCTAATGGTATATTTTTATGTTGATAACGTTTTTCTGGAATAGATTCGTAATGTTGAAAGGTAGTTGAATTGGAAATTATAGATTTGTTATGTCGAAAGGTAGTTTGATTAGAATATTTAATTTGATCACATTGAAAATTATTTATTGATTTGGTTACTGGAAGGTAGTAGTAAAGATACAATCATCTCCAAGTTGTTTTGCAAAATGACAACAATGTCATTTGCAACCAACGTAGATGAACAGGGGATTATTATGTCATCTGTACAGATGAACATGGATAGTCTAAGACCCCAAAAAACAAAAGCAGGTATTCCTAGACAGCGTATGAAATGGACAAACGATGTCAATATGTTCATTATTCGTTCATATTTTTATGTAACGAAAGTAGAAACAGATATGTTGTTATACAGGAAAAAATTACATTTACTTTTCTCACAAAATTATCCCATTGCCCAAGTAAGCGAACAAAGATTAGCAGACCAAAAGCGAGCTATTTTCAAAAATAATTTAATTTCTGTAGTCACATTAGAACAGATTAAAAGGGAAGTAGCAGATGGATTGCAAAGGGGAAATAATTTAGAACAAATTAACACAAGTAATAATGTCATATCAGATGCATTGAATGTAGATAGTTTGGATAATATTCTAGTCGAAATGTCCAATGATATTACAGTAGATTCAAATAACTTAGACGTTATTTATAATCTAAGGGAAATCAACATTGCAAATTTAAACTTTGTTGATGAAAATATAGTAGAATTAGCTAACTTACTTCATAATAATATAAACAGATATATAGATGTAGAGCCAACAGTTAGACCAAAATTACCGAAATTGCATACGTCAAAGAAATTATCTAAATTAATTTTTGAATTAAATAACATAATTTTACCAAAAATCATATTTGACGAAATTAGTTTTTTAGATCTTCATACAATAGTATACGCCAGTGCGATTACTGTTTGTAATAATTTAGGAATTAAATTATTATCCTCTGACGATAGATCATATAGTTATAGTAAACCAGAATGGCAGATCAGATTAGAAAATGATGTAGTATTTTTAAGAAGTAACATAGCTAGAGTAATAGAATATAAAAATGGAAATAGAAGTAGGAAAATTTTGAGAAAATTTTGTAGATGAAATTGGTAGAAAATTTGGTTATAACATTGATAGTCATAATAATGAAAATATAATCAATGATTTATTGGATTTATTAAAACAAAAATTAAGCGTAAAAGCTAGTAGATTAAAAAGATATAATTATACGTATAATAAAAAAAAAAATAATAGATTATTCCAGAAAAATGAAAAAATATTTTATTCCAAACTTGACGATAAACAAAATATTATTTCGAATAATAATATTCCGTTGCCATCTGAATCAGATATGCGCGATTTTCGGACTAAAATTTGGAGTAAAGATATAAAACATAACGAGTCAACTCCATGGATAGAAAATGAAGAACTCAATTTTTCAGGTATTGAACAAATGAGTTTTTCTAATATATCGGTTGAATTGTTAACCAAAATTATTAAAAATACTCATAATTGGAAAGCCACGGGTTGCGATTGGATACAAAATTTTTGGTACAAACGTCTGACTACTTTACATCCTCTTTTGGCAAAAAATCTTTCAAAATTTGTCAGTCAACCTCAAAATTTTCCAAATTTTCTAACTAAGGGCATTACTTATATGTTACCCAAAAGCGAAAATATTAATAATCCTTCCCAGTACAGACCCATTACATGTTTACCGACAATATACAAAATTTTAACCTCTTGTTTAACAGATATAATATATACTCATTTAGATGAAAAAAATATTTTATCTGAACAACAAAAAGGTTGTCGTAGAAAACATATGGGATGTAAAGAACAATTAGTTATCGATTCTGTAATTATAAAACAGATTCAAACTCGAAAACGTAATTAACATACTTGCTATATAGACTACCAAAAGGCTTTCGATAGTGTCCCGCACTCGTGGCTGATACAAGTATTAAATATATATAAAATTAACCCCATTATTATTAGTTTTTTGGAAAATATTATGTCTTTTTGGAATACCAATTTACTTATCAATTCAAAAGGTAAGAAAATAGTAATACCGGGTATTACAATTAAAAGAGGGATTTTTCAAGGAGACTCATTGAGTCCTCTTTGGTTTTGCTTAACATTAAATCCTCTATCTAAAATGTTAATTAAAAGCAAGTTTGGAATAAAAGTTAAGGGTAATACAAGGGAGAGTAGTACAATTTCGCATTTATTATATATGGATGACATAAAATTATTTTCGAATTCTGAACAAAATTTAGAAAAAATGATCGAGGTAGTTAAAAACTTTTCAGATGATATCAAAATGACTTTTGGTTTAGATAAATGTAGAACGATCCATATAGAGAAAGGCAAAATTGTAGATGGGGACGAGAGTATATTTAGAAATTTCCAAATTACTAGTAAGAAAAGGGATGAGGTTTATAAGTATTTAGGATACCCACAATCAAATAGATTAGACCATACTAGTATTAAAAATGATATTAGGATTAAATTTCAAACTAGGATCAGGAAAATTTTAAAATGCAATCTATCTGCTAAAAATTTAGTAAAAGCAATAAATACTTGGGCAATACCTCTATTAACGTACTCATTTGGCATAATTAAATGGTCTAATACAGATTTAGATAACTTAGAAAGATAAATTAGAACTACGCTAACAAATTTTAATTGCCATCATCCAAATTCAGCTATAGAACGAGTTAATTTACCTAGAAATTTAGGAGGTAGAGGTATAGTCAAAATAACTTCTTTGAAACATAATCAGGTAGAAATGCTAAGAACTTTTCTCCATAGGAAAGCTCATAGCTCAGAAATGCACAAAATAATTTGCAAGGCAGATAGAAATATTACACCTTTAAATTTATACGATGAGAATGCCAACATTTTTATAAATCCCAACCAGGAATTATTAGATTCCTGGTCAAATAAAATTTTACACGCAAAACACTTCAATTATCTCAACCAAACATATGTTGACAAATTTTTGTCAAACAAATGGTTGAGTATTAGAGAGTTGAGCGCAGAAATAGAAGGATTTATGCTTGCCATTCAAGATAGAGTCATTAATACTAAAAATTATAGAAAGCATATAATCAAAGATATAAATCAAATTGATGATTTGTGTAGAAAATGTTTGGCTTTTCCGGAAACTATAGAACATATTATATCGGGATGTTCTATATTAGCACCGTCCGAGTATACATTTAGGCACAATCAAGTTTTAAAAATAATTCACCAAAATTTGGTAATTAAACATAACTTGATTGACTGCCGTAATATAGTACCATATTATGAATACGAACCAAATTCATTTTTAGAAAAAGAATTTTATAAAATATATTATTATGATAAAACTATACTAACAGACCGAACGATTAGTCATAATAGACCCGATATAGTTTTACATGACAAAATTAAAAAAATATCTTATATCATTGATGTCGCTATTCCAAATTCCTGTAACATTAAAAAATCTTTTAATGAAAAAATAAGAAAATACACAGATTTAGGAAACGAAATAAAAAGAATTTGGCATTCTCAGACTATAAAAATATTACCATTCGTTATTTCGGCTACTGGCATTATACCTAGCTCTCTCATTAAAAATTTAGGCGTATTAGATCTATCAAAAAAATTATATATAAAGATGCAAAAGTCGGTCATTTTGAATACATGTAGGATAACGAAAGATTTTTTAAATATTTATGTTGAGGGATCAGTAGGATTTATAGGCCCTGTTAGAAGTTCTACCGAGCCGAACCCTCTGATATGAAAATATCTGGAGTCGGTGAATTTTTTTTTCCCATTTGATCTCTGGTGAGTTGACGTGTTGTTGTTCTTGTATTGTTTTGTATTTATTTTACTTATAAAATGCACTTGCATAGTGTTGATTGACTAGCTGATCATTTGTGGAAAAGTGAGTGGAAGGGTTTAGTTTTTCCTATGGGGAAGATTTAACCCGGACAACAAAATCGGAAGCATAAAAAAAAAAAAAATAAACGAAAAAAAATCTTTTTTTAGTTAGTTAATAAATGATTCAGAGAATTGAAAAGGCAAAAACATATTTCCAAACAATAAGTAAAGTTATGAGGTGGTACAAGAGTATTTAAATTTTTTTTTTTTTTAAATATTTTTCGTAGTTTTCTTCCGATCGTATATCAAGGGGTAATTTATTAAATAATTTTACACCCTTATAAAAACATTTATAGTTGGGTAGTAATATGGCTTTTTTAAGATGATTTTTATTAATATTTTTTGAATAGTTTCCAATGGGAGTAGGGATGATTTATATGCACCCCCCCCAAGCCACGATTCCATATTGTAGTACACAGAGTGCGCCAGTGCATAATAAATATCTTTTTGTATTTTTAATGATACAATATTTCTCAGTCTAAAAAATATATAGATCAGTTTTCTCATTCTGTCTACTGTGGAATTTATTTGACTTTTCCATTTGATGTTATTATCAATAATTATTCCAAGTTATTTTATTTCTTCTGTACTACTAATGTGTATACAGTTTGAATTACAGGGTGCGAATCAAAGGAGGCAATTTCTTTCGTGAATTTTTATGTTTAGATTTACATTTGATTTATTCCCTGTTAGTCTATAAGGTATAAAATGGGTTTTTTCGACATTTAGTTTCAATAAATTTTCGTCAAACCATAGTTTAACGATATTTATTGCATTATTAGCTGATACTATTGGTTTACTCGAAATGTCAAATTTTAGGATGAGGACTGTCTGTATTTTAATATTTAGTTCCAGTAATTATTTTATGAGGTTACTAGTTCCCTTGTGTACTAGGTATAGGTATCTTCTATTGAATACCTATCCTCTCAGGTAGGTATAAACGGATAATTGGTTTGATTTTGGCATTTAATATTATGAGGCTGCCTACCTCTCGAAAGGGACCTGTTGAGAAAAGTTGTTCGGTTGGTAGTTTTATTTCGGAGATTACCATCTCCCCTTTTTGACTCTAGATTTGTTCTTTTGTATCCCAATTTGTAAATTAGAAAGTCAAATAACAGATGATAAGTATTCATTTTTGTTCTGTCTGGTTGCATCCGATCGCTTTCTATTCGGGCGGTCATACGCTAGCGAAAATCCCTCCCATTCGATTGACTATACTCTGCCTCTTGTCTCGGCTGGTGGTGTCCGCTGTTTCAATTGTACGCCAGTGTTGTGATAGATACTCTTTAGATAGGTATTTTTATACTGCGAATTTATATTGGTTGGCCTAATTTGTAATGGGTATTTAATGTTTTTGTCGGCGATTCAATACCTATCGCAGGGACAACGCCACGATTTGATTCGTAATGTTTTTAAAGGAATAACAGATCGGCAGATAGGTAAATTTTTAATATGACCCCCGGACCGAGGCATTCCCCTAAATCAAATGTTATCGGCCTACATATGAAAGGTCATTGGCCCGTCTCCTTCTTACAGCTGATAGATAACCTTGTCTGGTGCATTTCTTTAATAAAACATTATTTGGGTGATAGGTGTTGTAAACCTGGTTCCTGTTCTTCGGTTGCATCCGTCTTTTAAAGGGTCTTCTGGAATTTAATAAATAATATTAAAAAACTCACCCTGTTAGCCATCTCCCAATCCCAGTATGAAGCTTACTTGGTTCCACCCTACATAGCTAATTCAGTTTAGTTGAACTTCTCTCTCTCTCGGCATTCCTTCCTCCTTTTAGCGAAGTCCTTGCAATTTGTTCAGTTTTTGGTCTCCTCCCTATGTCTATAGAAGGGTAATTAAATAATTCTGTAAATAAAATTGTACCTCCCTAAAACCTCTGTCAGGATTCGAACCCGCAGTCTTATGATTTATATCAGAGCTACATAACTTCCTGTTTAATGATTTGTCTGATTCTTTGGTTTACGGTCTTTGAAGATAGGACGCCATCTCGCTAATTATTAATTCCTCCCTAGCTCGATTAACCGACATGGTAAACACTTCCTGGCGCTAAATACGTTCACTCTGTTTTAAAACGCAATTATTATTATTATTATTTCCATGTTTTTAAGACAAGTAATTTAGTTTGAACTGTTTACGAAATCACGTTTAAATTAACACAATTTTATAATATAATCGCGATCGCACAACACTTAGCGCCCTTGAGGTGATTTTTCACAAAACGGCGCTCTACAAATTATCCAATTATTATTATTGTTATTATTATTATTTCTATTCTCACTGAGTCCAACCACTTTCACTTCACCGGTTCAATAATATTTCACTTTAATTTAAGATTTAACAATAATTTTGAACACCATCTGAATTCACTAACTAAGCGTAATTTCACACATCACCACTGATTTTAATTGATTTCTCGGAGCTCTCTCCATATCCAATTTCAAACCCAGACTCTTTCTCTATCGAAGTTTAAGCACTGACTGTCTCCGTCCTGCGATCTCCTCTCTTTCTTCCTTCCCGTGGGAATGTGTTTACTTTAAAAACACTTCAATTGAAGGGCCTGCCTATCGTATTTTATGTTGTTAATCTAAACAAAAATTTTTTTGGAGTACGTTCGTCTCGTTTATGTTATGTATGTTTCCAAACCATCACAAGCACAAAGGATAAAAAAATATTATAAGCAATTATTGGTGGCCCGAAATATCCATAAAATTTAAACATATCTTCCGAGTTGAAATAAATGGCGCTGACTTCAATTGAATTGGAATTATTTTTATATATCATATTTATATTTTGTTAACATTTCATAAAGACTGAGGAACCTTGGAAAGAACGTTGATTTAGATAAGATTCTTTTTTTCATTTTCATCAAAATCAGTTTTGATGGTTGTTTTTAAATGGGTAATTATTACATCGTTTTCATCTAATTATTTGTACGTGTGCATAATGAAACCTTTCTCATTGTTTCCCATAAAATTATACATCTCCCTTACAAATACGCAATATGGTGACAAAACATTCGAAATTTTATCTAGTCACCTACTTCTCTTCTGTAATTAGGCCACCTTCTAACACTGAAATAATTGGAATGTGAAATTGTAACTAACACCCCTGCTATAGGTAACCTCTAGTGTTTTGCTACGTTTGGTGACTTAGCAGGGGTACCCGGGTTCCTGGGTTGAGGTTTGTCTAGGTGTTGGCGTCGAATGCGTTTGAGTGAAACACGTTGAGGAAGAGCCTTTTAGGTCTTCAACCAGACTCTCGTGACCTCATCTCCTAGCACCGCAGTTAGAGGAATGGGTTCGTACGTCCGATTTGTACATTGTCCTTGATAAATACCTTTTACCCATTTACTGCATTTTTACTTCCCAGAAATTCTCCTTCCTTTCCCTAAAAAGACCCACCTCACAGCATCCACAACGATAACAAAGGACCTGAGGGATTTTTCCCCCAGGGCCTTCTGTGTGTATGTCAATTTCTCAATTACTTTTTCCGAATTGTGTGGGACAACTTACAAAACCATTACACAAAATATTTGAAAGTGATGAAACTAAAACGGTGATACACCTTATGTATAAAATTAGGCGAAATAATTGCTATATCTGCTGTAAGTTTTGTAACATTATTTTTTTATACATAACCGGATAAGTCATCACAGTGATAATTCATTCTTTAAAAAGATATATAAAGTCATGGAAAGTGATGAAACTAAAACTTTATTAACTGGGATAAATAGGTTAGGTTAGGTTAAGTAAAATTTTTTTTTTTTCATCGTTTCTTATGACTTTATATCACTTTGTGTTGAATTGTCACTGTGTTGAGTTATCATGGAACCATACATATATATCGCAGATCCCCTTGTTTGCGAGCGTACTGTTTTCACTAGAATCTAACTGTTCTTGATCGATTTGAGGTTATATTTTGTTATGAAATTAATTTTAACAGCAATAGAATGAGTATATTAGATGAACCCACTATTCATATGTAAATATGTTCCCTGACTATGTATAATATGTGTACTTACGTAGTGGAATATGTGGTTTTGGAACACGTATAATCGAGCTACAAAACTGTCATCATTCAGTTGTGCCCGAAAGGAACCGAGAGCGTTTAAGGCCGCCCGCCTAAAACCCACTGCGAGACACCTAATTAAGTTGGGTACAAACACGTGGAGTACCCACATACCACACATTACAAGATAATCTCTCTGTTGTTAATTTTAAAGCGCCCGTTGTTTAGTTTAAATCTTCCAAATGAGCTTTTAAGCCGACAAAGTGAAATGGAAGTTGTAAATATTCTTTGTACGTATTGCCGAGACTTGGCGAAACTTTTATTTGTCGTTCCGGTTCACATACTAAATTTGTCTTATACCTTCTACCACTACCCACATGTAATAAAGCCACATTAGTCCTACTTTTTTTGAAGGGCTCCCCCAAAAAGCAACCACGAAAACTCAACTAATACTGGTGACAAGGGTAACTTTCATCACTAAGAGAATAAATATTTTATTACCAATATAAGCTTTTCCTTTAGTTTTTTTTATGTCAGCGATTAATGTACCTCCGCACTTTGGTACGAGAGTTCCTTAGCATGTTTACCCAGAAATTGGGAAACCCAAGTTTATGGCGCAGATAATAAAATTACTTTCATTTTTAAATTGATTTCACAAAGCATATTTTTCGTGCAAAACAAGAAAAACCAGAGGGAATAATAATTTTATTGAATTTTGTTCAACATAAAAGCGTTTAAACAAAAAAACCCACCATCCACATTTTTTATTCAAAGTTCCCTTTTGGGATGTTTTACAAAAACGAAAAATATTAAAGTAACACAAATAT
Source organism: Hesperophylax magnus (assembly GCA_026573805.1). Classification (NCBI taxonomy): domain Eukaryota; kingdom Metazoa; phylum Arthropoda; class Insecta; order Trichoptera; family Limnephilidae; genus Hesperophylax; species Hesperophylax magnus. The sequence continues at coordinate 6,870,651 of JAIUSX010000058.1, read as the reverse complement.
GTACATAAATCTGTTGAGCTTTTTTGACATTTATTAACCCTGCTTTTATTCTTCTGAATTATTTATTTGTGCGTTCTTAACTTTTTTTATGAAACGCAGATATATATTAAATTTTTAAATACATTTTTACTAATAGATTTATCAAACTTCAACCAACATTTCCACACCCTGACCTGAAAGAAAAACATTAATTATCTCCAAATTGTAAAATCTGATTTACGATAATTTCATTTTAACTGATTTAACTGTGAATTATTTAGTATTGTTAACAACAATAATGCACAATATCATTGTTTCAAAACAAAAAAAAATGATATTATAAATAATGTGTGGGTATTTTAATAGACAAACAAATTTGTATTCCCTTGAGTAGGTATAATAATAATAATAATAAGAATTTATTCCAGAATGTATGCAGGAGTAGTGCAATGCAATACATTCCATAATTGAAATAATATACATAATAAGTAATAAAAATAATAATAAGGTAGGTAATAACATAGGTGATTCCGACAGGCACAAAAAAGCGGAATGTAAGTGAACAAAGATAAAACATAAACACAAAAATGAGTGTGAACAGCCGTTTATGGGGGATATTTGCACATCTCCCGTCTCCAGAGGGCCATCAGAAGGGACTCCATCCAGGTAACCATGGCAGTGATGATTTTGTTACTTGATTGGCGTAGTCTGCGCCATAAGCTTCCCATGTGATGGCGGAGAAGCGCTCTGAAAGAGTGTACTCGTCCCTCCAGGAACATTTCCATGGCGCTGCAATATCTCGGTAGGCGGAATAGTTGGCGATAAGCATTATTGCAAGCGACTTTTAGCTTATGCCATTGTAATCCGCCCAACAAGTGCACGCTATTGTCAACAACTGCTGAGCTCTATTAAATTTATAAAAATTGCAGTAAAAAGTAATCAAACCTATATATTTAAGTGATCAAACGATAAAGACTTTAAAAATCCACAATCTACGTGATTAATAAGTTAAATACTGCATTGCATTCCATTAAAAGTGTACGAATTTAAATAATACGGAACTGTCAAAATTAATTGTTTTCAAGATTACGTTCAAACTACATCAAAAGTGCTCAATTTTGTTTTTTGCTAAGTGTAACAGTGTTAAATCACCCAGTTTTTTTTTTTTTTTTTTTTAAGTTTTAAATCCAATTCTATTTATATAAAAGTAAAACTATCAAATATTGAAAGTGAAAGATTTAGCAAAAACAACACTGTCATCTCTCAAGCTGAATTACAATATATGAAGATCTATTATCTCGCCTACTCATAACTCGGAAGTGGTTCAGTGGATAAATCGGTCACGCTGAAAGTTATATCAACGGCGTACGTTCGAGCCCCAACCAAACCAACTAGAAATTTTATATTTTATTTTTATTTTATTTAATCTCTAACGCACGACTGTTAAGTTGCGGGGCGCGTTCAAGGCCCAGAGAATCCATCGAAAATTGAATAAATTAAAAATATTAAAAATCTTCTAACTATGCCTAACTGCTTAGCATGTCCCGAATCGACGGGAACTACATTTGTATGCCTAGTATGTAAAGGAGCATACCATCTTCTCTGCGGTGGAATCACAGAAACCGCTTATCGACGACTGACAATGGAACGGCGCACTCAAATTAAATGCAAGAAGTGCGCAACCGTAGCGGTTGGCACTTCTTCCCAGGCGCAGTCACCGGTTTACGATATCAGTTGTGATAAACCCATTGGATCGGAGAACAGCGAAATCCTGAAAAGTCAAAATGCAATCATCTTACAAAATAATAAAATACTGGATACAATAACCTTCATGAGCAAGCAGTATGAAGATATTCTCCTCCGCGTGCGGGAGTTAGAAGATAAAAATATGGTGTTAACAAAACAAAATTCCTCTTTAGAATCCCGAATTGACCTACTTAACAATTACTATCGGATATAAAAGCCTTCCACAAACAAGCATCCAGTCCCGAGGAGAAGCTCAACACTCTGAACTTAGGGATTGCCGGACCAAGCTCACCAGTCTACGTTGCGGAACACCTGACATTTCGTGCTAACCACTTGTGGTACCTGGCCCGCAAAGCTACAAAAGAAATTTTTTTTAAGTATTCATGGATCAAATCAGGGCAGATCTACGTACGTAGAGATATCGGAACACCTGCAATTCTTGTTTCAAATGCGGAGACACTGGCACTACTCTCACCAAATTCATCACAACTATAGTTCTAAAATTATCATGTGTAAAACTTTTATTGTATCGTATTATTATTTTTTTATTGTACTTGTTTTGAGGTATCACATATATTGTACTAGTGTCAGAATCAAGAATCCGGTAAAAGATACTATTCCTATTTCTATTGCTTTGAAACATCAACATTATTTTCTAACATTGCCAACAGTAAAAACTCTACATACAACTTGTTTTCTAAATTGCTCGCCAAGTTTTATTCAGCTTCTAGTCTTCATCCAAAGTTTAGCTACCAACACCCTACACCAATTTAAAAAATGGAAGATAATATAAATAATATTTTAGACAATTTGTCGCAGATTCCATGTATCGAAACAAGTAGTTCTGTAGAAGTTCAAAAAACCCTAAATAAATCCAACCTAAAAATATTTTCCATGAATATCAGAAGCATGAACAAAAATTTCAATGAACTAATGATACTACTTACAGAACTTGACTCAGACTTTGACTTGATTATTCTGAGCGAATGCTGGATCAGAGATAACTATATTCCTAAAAACATAAAAAACTATAATCAATACAGTACTCAGAATAACCAATTACAAAATGATGGCGTTATTATATACATAAAAAATCATATACAATACTCTATAAAGGAAATCACAATAACTCACTCAAATTGTCTTAAACTTGAAATAGAAAATAGCGTTACTGTTCTAAATATATACCGATCACCGAGCACTTCCAATATAACACCATTTTTAAACTCGCTTAATCAGTTTCTGGCATGTATTAGAAATCATGAAAATGTTCTAATTATTGGTGACCTAAATATTAATATTATAAATACAATGCATCCCCAAGCAAACGACTACATAAATTTATTAACTCTTCAAGGATTTATCTCAGCTATTACAGCCCCTACTCGTGTCTCAGAGTTATCCGCCAGTTGCATAGACCACGTCTTTGTCAAATGTAAGCTAAATATCAAATCTCTCATATATCAGTGCACTGTGACAGATCACTACGCTACTATCACCTCCATTTCTCATAAAATTCAAAAATTACCAGCATCCACTATACAACTAAAGAAAATTTCTTATGACACTCTCTTCAAACTGGTTTCCAATGAAAACTGGTCAAATTTCTACAAAATTAGCGATCCAAACTTAGCGTGTGAATCTCTCATCAACATCCTACATAAGCATCTGAAAAATGCCACATCCCACACACACAACAATCAAAGTAGTCGTACAATTAAACTAAAACCTTGGATAACTACTGGTATTTTACACTGTATCCGCAAACGTGATAAACTTCATAAATATTGTAAAAATAACCCCATTGATTACGAATCTCTCTTATTCTATAAAAGATACAGAAATGCCTGTAAAAAAATAACCTGTACGGCCAGAGAAGATTATTATAGGAAACAGATAGAAGAAGCTGCGAATAATATCAATGATATTGTTAATATTTTTACTAATGTTAAAGTCCTGTTATTTGCCGACGATCTGAAGATATACAGAATAATCAAAGACGATGACGATCGCGCAATTTTGCAGTTGAACCTTAATAAACTATGTGCGTGGTGTTCTGTCAATGATTTGCAACTAAATTTAGGTAAATGCCAGATTATCAGTTTTTACAAAGGCAAAAATCCACTTAATTTTTCCTATTTTATGAATGGTGCTAATCTTCTTCGTGTATCACAGATTCGTGATCTTGGTGTTATATTCCACGAGAGTCTACAGTTTAACGAACACATCGATGAAATAACAAGCGATGCGATGAGAATACTAGGTTTTATTTTGAGAATGGGAGCAAATTTTAAAAGTATGTCAACATTAAAACATCTGTATTGCTCGTTAGTACGAAGCAAATTAGAATACAATTCCACCGTATGGTCACCGTACTACAAGGTCCATTCTCAATCATTAGAAAAGGTACAAAATAAATTCCTTCGGTACATTAATTTTAAAATGAAAATTCCAATCGAATTTATAAATTACAATAACTTGCTTGCTGAAACTAAACTTCTTAAATTATCTGATAGAAGAGTGTTAATTGATTTGCTATTTTTATTCAAAATTATTAAATCTTTAATTGACAGCCCTAATTTGTTGGAACTTATTTGCATTAATGTTCCTGCTAGGCAAACTCGCAGTAAAGATACTTTTAAATTTAACAAGAACCTCAACACTAATTATTCTATTTTTTCACCAATTCCTAGAATTCACAACCTTGCGAATAAATACTGTGAACTTATAGATATATTTGGTTTTGACAATTTTGTGAGCTTTAAAAGGCAACTTATTTCGATTCTATCGGCTAATAATTAACTTTTATAGCTTTAATAATTTTATTACATCTTCTCCCATTCGAAACCTTTCAAGTAAATTATATCCATATTTGTTTGTTTTTTATTTGCTCTACTATACACTTATAATTGTATGCTTATACCTACTAACTACTTTTTATACATAACACTATGTTCCATCTCAGATCTTATTATTTCTTATTCATGTCGATATTGCTAAATTCTATTAGTTTTTGCTTTTTACAGGTGCAACTCTTATTTTGTTATTTTTTTTTTTTAAATCTCTGTTATAATGTTCTTTACCTCACGAGTAAGTTACACTCTAATTTATATTGGTTTATCGATTTGTTAAACACACAATTAATACTGGGTTTAAACACACCCACTTACTTACTTTTTATGTTGAACTTTCTTTTACTTACTATTTCATGCTTGGGTATATTTTATATTGAATCCATCTTATTAGTGTTTTGCTAATTTGCACAAAATTTTATTATATGTGTTGCTTTCTTACAATTAACTCCATTTATCTTCTTATGTTCAATTATTGTAATCAATGTAAATGTATATTTTCATGTAAAAGCCCATTAGGGCGTAAATAAAATAATAAATAAATAAATAAATAATAATAAAAAAATCTGGAACATTGTCAAAGAAATATGCTACACCGACAAAATTACCACACCCATAAATAAAATAACCATCACAAATAAAACACTAAATGCAACCGAAAATTCAGAAACAATCGCAAATCACTTCAACCAATTCTTCTCTACAATCGGATCGGATCTAGCAAATAATATTAAAAAGAAATAGCAAGTCTGAAAATAATCTTGCAAATACTATCTTTCTCGATAATCTGAGTTATGACCCTTTCAATCTCACACTAACAACAGAACAAGAAATCACTGAAATCATCAATTCACTCAAAAATACACACTCCACGGGAGTTGACAATATATCCACTAAACTAATTAAACACCTTAAACCAATCATTGCTAAGCCCCTTGTATACATCACAAATCTAAGTTTTCGAACTGGCCTTTTCCCAAACACTCTAAAACATTCAACAATTATTCCTATCTTTAAATCAGGGGACAGATCAATCGTCAATAACTATAGACCAATATCTCTACTGAGTCCAATCTCTAAAATAATCGAAAAAACAGTAAAACAAAGGCTCTAGAAGTTTCTCGAAGAAAATAAAATCCTGTCAAAAAACCAATACGGCTTCCGCAAAGATCTTAGTGCATCAGATGCAATTGCAGCTTTTACTAAATTAATTTCTGATAACTTCGATAAAAGTCGCAAGCCCCTCGCTGTATTCTTGGATCTGGCTAAAGCCTTTGACACTGTATCTCACCGCATACTTTTGAAAAAACTCTCACAGATAGGAATAAAAGGTGTTCCTCTTAAATGGTTTGAGAGCTATCTAACAAATAGGTCCCAGTCAACTATTATTAACTCCGCTAAAGAGTATAGAAGTACAAGTTTGCCAATCACATATGGCGTGCCCCAAGGCAGTGTGTTGGGCCCACTTCTGTTTCTAATATACATTAACTCGTTATGCAATTTGGATACTGGTGGTACTATAATATCTTTTGCCGATGATACGGTTATCATATTTGCAGATGAAAATTTGAATTCAGCATTTGAAAAAGCAAATCATGGTATAAATGAAATAAAACACTGGTTAGATTCCAACCTCCTCACTCTAAATATTGAGAAAACTAAATACTTACTTTTTCCATACGCAAACATAATCTCCCTCAAAACTATCATAAACTTACCATACATTCATGTTCACAGAACTTCAACATGGCTACATCACCTCACAAAAATTGTTCATGCGATAACCTTATAATATCAAACGAAATTAAGTACTTGGGGGTCATTATAGACAATCAACTGCGATGGGAGGCCCATATAAATTCTACAACAAAAAGGCTTCGCAAATTATGCTACATTTTCTACTCTCTCAGATCTATCCTTAACCTACAAACACTAAGATGTGTATACTGTTATTGGATTTTCCACGAAAGCTCAGATAACACACTTAAGAATGCCTTAGAACAACATCACTGGAATCATTACGATTGCCTTGACGTAAATCTAGCTGTCGAAATGTTTTATGAACAGCTCAATAATATTTTCAACATTTGTTTTAAGAAAAGATCTACACGTATGCTCAAAGATGTTAGACAATATCCGAAATGGTTTAATGGGGAAATCATTCACCTCATACGAGAAAAAACTAAAATGCACTATCTTTGGAAAAAAACAAAATCCGAACATGCCTTAGCTAACTTTAAAACTTTGCGAAAATCAATCAAACGGTTAATTGGTCAGGCCTACACTGACTTTACACGTGAGGCCGAAAACAGTATAATAACAGACCCAACTCGATTTTGGTCTTACACTAACGATAAACGCCGCGGCTGTGACAAACTTAACCACATGGACTACAAAGACAATAAATATGATGGATCGTCTGAGATCGCCGCAGGTTTCGCACACTATTTTCATTCAGTATTTAGCGACAACATCCCCAAACTTGACATATCCTCTATAGCTTCATCGTCATTTAACTCTTTACCTGTGCAAACTCATGAAATTAACGATGACGACATTATTACAGCTTTCCATAAGCTAAAACCTAAATACTCCGTCGGCCCAGATTGTATTCCACCTATAATCCTCAAAAGATATGCAAGTTATTTTGTTCAACCTCTAAAACATATTTTTAACCTATCACTTCGCAAAAATATCTTTCCGGAAATGTGGAAACTAACGAAAGTAACGCCTATACATAAAAAAGGAAAAAAGTCAGAAATAGATAATTACAGACCTGTAGCTGTGTTGTCAGCACCCGCAAAACTTTTAGAAACCATAATTTATTCACAGATATATAACCAAACAAAACACGCACTCACCGAAAATCAGCACGGATTTCGTCCCACACTGTCAACTTCAACGAATCTTATGAATCTCATTACCTATATTAATAATTCATTTGAAAATTTTTTACCTGTTGATGTGATTTATACAGACTTCGAGAAAGCATTTGATAAAGTCGACCATGATATTTTATTAAAAAAATTAAGTGACATCGGATTCTCTCAGAATTTCCTCGCTTTTGTGGCTAGCTACTTACGCAATCGTCGTCAGTATGTCAGTTACGGACACCATATCTCTCACGAATACAAAACTAACTCCGGGATTCCCCAGGGATCGAATCTAGGACCCCTTCTCTTTCTCTTATTCATCAATGACATTGGCAACACTATAAACCACTCAAAATATCTCCTTTTTGCTGACGATATAAAACTTTTCAAAGCAATCAAAAGTTACATCGATTCCATTCTTCTGCAGAACGATCTTGATTCTCTTGTCAAATGGTCGGAACTGAACAACTTACCCTTCAGTATTCAGAAATTCAGTATCGTTACATTTACAAGGTCCAAAGATACATTCCTGTTCCCCTACCACATTAATAAACATGAATTAACACGTAAAAATGAGATTCGAGACCTTGGCGTAATTTTTGAAGCAAATCTCTCTTTCAAATCCCATATATCTGATATTGTCTCCCGTGCCAACAAAATGCTTGGATTTGTTATTCGTAATTCAAGATCATTTACCAACGGAATCACAATCCGAAGAACGTATGAAGCACTTGTTCGCAGTATCTTGGAATATAGCTCCATTATTTGGGCCCCTTCTGAGCAAAACCATATTCTCGAAATAGAAAAAGTACAAAAGGGATTCATGCGTTACCTATATATGAGGGAATATATGTACTACCCTTTCCTGTATCCATCCTTATTCTTAGCAGGAATGCTCGATCTGAATACATTAGAAGCCCGCCGAAAAATATTTTTAGGAAAACATTTTTTTTAAGATAATCTCTGGAACTATACATAATCCACCTATTTTGAAAGAGATTAACTTATATGTTCCAAACAAGTATACTCGTGGAAGGTCCCATACCCTATTTTATGCTCCAAAAGCGAGGACTTCTGCCTATCAGAACGCCCCAGTCAACAGAGCGACTGAACTGCTCAACGAGTCTGCATTGACCATCGACATTTTTAACGTAACCTACAGGCAGTTTAACAATTATCTTTTGACGTATGTCACAAAGTAGTGAAACTGACCTTTTTATGTGTTTTGCTATACTTTTTGTCTAATTTGTAATCTTCTCCATAATGTATTGGTGAATAACCGTTTTACGGAGAACATGAAAAAATAAATAAATAAAATAAATAAATAAATAAATACTTTGCACTTTTTCAATCAATTACTACATATGGTATAGTAGGATGGGGAGGTTGTGCAAAAACGATTCTTCATCCCATGGTTTTAATTCAAAAACTGTTACTAAGGATAATATTCAAATGTAAGCCAACAAACCCATCAGAACCACTTTTTAGAAAACTCAGAATATTAGATATTCGACAATTATATGTTAAGACCATTCTCATATACATACGGAAAAATGACTTGGTGAATAAAACACAACAAAAAATTAACACCCGTTACTCGTCACACCTAAAATGTAAAATTCCCCAAACGAAAACAGCTTTCGCCCAGCGGCAGTTTTCTTATATTGCTCCCAAAATATTCAACTCGCTGAGTATTGATATCAGAAAATCAAAAACTCACAATTTGTATGTCATAAGTGTTCAAAATTGGTTATTTATAAAGGGAAGGAACTTTTTCAAGGAATGCCTGCCATCATTAAATTAAGCTCATTTTCTTTATTAGTCATTTTTGTTTTTCATTCAATTCTGTAAAGAAAAAAGTTTAATAATTAATTAATTAATCTTTATTTTCATTATTTCAACAAGTTCATTTTCATAATTTCTACTTTATTTTCATTATTTTAACAAGTAAAGTAACCTATTTATTTGCTGATTGTGTTCATTTTATCTCATTAATATCAACAGTTTAAAATACGGTTGATGTACACTTGAGCAATCTACTGAACTGGGAACCAGTAAAAGTGTTACCTATTATACACATACATTGCATGTAAGAAAAAAAATACTTAGATTAACAAGTTATCAAATATTACATTTATATAATTATATAAACCTATGTATATAAATTTCGACTACCATAATACGGGCATGTGTCTAGTGTGGTAGTCGAAAAGCATGTAAAAACTGTACACATTAATATTTCATGAATAAAGAAAAAAAAAAAAAAAAAAAAAGTTCTGACGTGTACAGTGAAGTGCAAAGTGCGTTGAAAAGTATCTTTTTCACATTTGTACTGCAAAAGTGAAAACGCCTTGACAGCATACCTGCTCTAACGGATATCGCTCTTCTTTGTATTTTCATATCCTCGATGTCTTTCAGGTCGTCTGTGATAATATGTCCCAGGTATTTAACGCTATGACTAACATCCATTTTCCTTCCATCTAGCCATACTGAAGTATAAATAATTGCGATTTTATTTTTTTCATTTATAATTATAGAGCATTGTTACTTACACGCCAATGTTATGAAGTTGGTATTGAGTAAAATATAATAAGATTGCAAAGTCAATTCGGTCAATTTGCTCGAAATACAGAAACTCTCATTGAAATGGAAATCCAAGTAGCTAAACATCTTTAAACTTTTACAGTCGAATTGGGCAAAAAACATATCGATGTTTAATATTCTCTCAAGATCTGGCAATATTCGGCCGTGGAAATTTATCAGAAAAATGCGGATAATTTGGCTTCTTCGGATAACTCAATCTTCAAAATATAATATAGAGCTTCTACAAGAGTTCGTCCCATCAAAATATGAAATACGTAACTGAGGGAAGCTTTGTGGACTTGACCCTGTGCATGCCTTAAATCATTTTTCCTTGGATGTTCCAAGCAGACAATAACACTGTTCGTTTAACGATAATACATATACGAGTATAATTTAGAACGGTGCACGGTATTGAAGAAATATTGGTACTCCATCAAAATAATTTAGTAAAATATTTTATTATTTTAAAAATGATGAATAAATAGATCTATTTAGATTTATGACTAAATAGTATTTATGTTAGTGGTGTTAATAAATTACGGTTACTTTCCTCTCGACTATCATTTATTACATTAGTGCAATATTTCGCATAGCTACTAGATGTTTAATAAGTACATACTTGACAGATTTTAAACACTTTTAACATATTTTATTGCTTATTTATTGTTATTAAGTTTAATTTGTAGAACTCCATTTTATTTTTATTTTTTTATATATACAATAATATTATTATTGGGTTTATAAAAACAGTTTATTTTTAAACAAGTTCTGCTGTGTAATTATTATTACGCGTGACAGCTGTTTCGCCCTCTAAAGGCATTATCAAACTGTGGGTAGCCCACTTACAGACGATACATTTATATTATTTCTAGGTAGGTATTTTAATTTCAATTACTGATTTCTTAATTGATTGCTGTGTAAAAATGTTAGAAATTATTGATGGTTATTACCCTAGTAAAGTTTCCCCAATTAGTGTAATGTTTAAATTTGACTGAATGTCTTAATGTTAGTTATTCCCAAACGATGACTCATAGGGTTATTTTAATAGTATAATTAAGTACTTTAATGTGCACTCGTATTTGCAATAGGTTTGAAGATATCTAGTAGGGGTGAACGAATTATATTGGTTTGTTCATTAATTAGAATAACTTTCGGATTATTAGAATTTTTGTTAATTTCTAACTGCTCTAAAAGATTCAGTTTACGGCCTTTATTTTGTACGTGTAACGGAGTTGGTTTATTATTATCATTAAGTGAGTGATTTTCATCTAGGAGATGTTTGGCAAATTGAGATTGTATTTTATTATTATTTTTAAAAGATCTTATATGTTCTTTGAACCTAGTGTTAAAGGACCGGCCCGTTTGTCCAACATAAACAGCGTTGCATTCATCACACTGGAGTTCACACACCGTTGTTTCTTTTATAAACGCCCCAACGACAATACTCGCCAAAAAACTTAACTTTCTTTTCAAACAACATACTAAATTCTCCCCAAAGCATAGCGTTAAAAATTCTCTCGAACTTGTAAATAAAATAAAAAACATAAATCTACCGCACAATTGCCAGTTCATATCTTTAGACGTAGTAAGCCTCTTTAGCAATATACCTATTAAAGAATGCCTTAAAATCATTGAAGATATTTTAGACGAATCTAATATAAACCCAGTTACTAAAAAAGACTTATTCGATCTATTTAAAATTTGTGTGGAAACCAACTACTTTGAGTTTAACAATAAATTCTATCAACAAAACGACGGATTACCAATGGGATCGCCCCTCAGTCCACTTCTTGCAGAAATATTCATGGATTACATTGAAAAACAAATTTTAAATTCAAGCTTTAGCAAACACATCATTTACTATGTTCGTTATGTTGACGACATTTTGGTCTGTTGGAAAGGTACCAACAGACAATTAGATCTTTTTGTCACATTTGCTAACTCCATCAACCGTAAAATCTGCTTTACGGTTGAAAGAGAGTGTAATAAGAAAATTAATTTTTTAGACCTAACAATCGGTAGAGACAATAATAAACATACGTTCGAAATTTTCCGTAAGCCTACGTTTACAGATACGACCATTAATTATAAATCTTTACATCCATGGTCACATAAATTATCTGCCTACCACTCAATGGTACATAGGCTTACTAACATCCCACTCGACAAGAAAGCATACGAGAAGGAAAAAAATACAATCCTAACTATTGCTAAAAATAATGGCTTCAAGGGACGAGACATCGAAAAAATAATTAATAATAATAAACACAAAAATAACCTTAAATCAATTTACCCAGCGACTAATAATAAGACGAATAATAAATTCGGGTGTTTAGAATTCATCGGACAGACATCTAATAAAATTGCCAAAGTCCTCAAAAAATGTGGCTTAGATATTGCCTTCCGCACAAATAACAACTTAGGATCATCTCTTAAAAACTCAAAAAGTAAGGTACTCAAATTACAAAATAGTGGCATTTATAAACTCCAGTGTGATGAATGCAACGCTGTTTATGTTGGACAAACGGGCCGGTCCTTTAACACTAGGTTCAAAGAACATATAAGATCTTTTAAAAATAATAATAAAATACAATCTCAATTTGCCAAACATCTCCTAGATGAAAATCACTCACTTAATGATAATAATAAACCAACTCCGTTACACGTACAAAATAAAGGCCGTAAACTGAATCTTTTAGAGCAGTTAGAAATTAACAAAAATTCTAATAATCCGAAAGTTATTCTAATTAATGAACAAACCAATATAATTCGTTCACCCCTACTAGATATCTTCAAACCTATTGCAAATACGAGTGCACATTAAAGTACTTAATTATACTATTAAAATAACCCTATGAGTCATCGTTTGGGAATAACTAACATTAAGACATTCAGTCAAATTTAAACATTACACTAATTGGGGAAACTTTACTAGGGTAATAACCATCAATAATTTCTAACATTTTTACACAGCAATCAATTAAGAAATCAGTAATTGAAATTAAAATACCTACCTAGAAATAATATAAATGTATCGTCTGTAAGTGGGCTACCCACAGTTTGATAATGCCTTTAGAGGGCGAAACAGCTGTCACGCGTAATAATAATTACACAGCAGAACTTGTTTAAAAATAAACTGTTTTTATAAACCCAATAATAATATTATTGTATATATAAAAAAATAAAAATATTTTATTGCCATAATTTACTCAAATGTATGACTATTTTACCGGTACTAATCTGGTAAAGTTATTCGTATTCCTGTAAAAAACAGTGCTGCAGGCCTTTAACGAATTAATTGATAGCTTTTTGGGGATCAATGGTGAGGCACGAAATAAAAGAGGTGTCGTGTAGGTCACAGTGTTTATTGAGTCAGTTGCCGAGACGAGGAGATGACGTAGGACAAATGTTGAATACTCCGGTTGCTGCGATGATGTGGTCCAGGCGGTAGTTGGCGACGGCGCGCTGAGACCGGACTCGATGACTGTCAGGCACTGGCGATCTGGGCAATCAATACTCCAGTGCTGACGGAAGGGCTGAAGGTGCGGTGAACCTTGTAGGCGGTTGAACGGGAGCGGCGTAGACCAGTGAGGATGCTGCGTGTCCTCGTGGTGGTCATGGTGGCGTGGAAGAAGCGCTGGTCAGAGACACTGGAACCAAGGCGCTTGTAATCTGAGTAGCGCTTGCCAGGGACGGCGATCTGGACAAGGCGCTAAGACGATGTCCCGATAGAGTCCATGATGGTACGGGCGAAGCCGGGTAAATTGTCCTTTGCGCTAGTAAGAGGAGCGCGGGTAATCACTCATTGATTCTCGGCGGACTGATGACTGACTGCCTGACTGGCTGCGTCAGGTTTATTTATACTGTTCGGCCGATGGCAACAGCAGGTAGTTAAATGGCAACTAAATCGAAGCCACTCGCTCGGTCTGGCCCTTTCGCGAAGTTTCGACGGTGCGGCAATTATGCCTAGGCGGTAGACTCGAACCTTCTGGCGAGTTCTCGTAATGTGAAAGACGGCCTGTGACGTATTGTCACCTGGTAGACAAGTAGGTACTTGTAGTAAGTAGATTGCTTTGTTTACGATGCGATTTCGACTGCAGGTACATAATTCGGGAGTAGGTACTAAGTAGGTCGAGCGGCTTATTATTAATTAGTTAATCTAGATTTTTCTCGACGCCACAGCTGCACACGTGTTCTGATATATTCTGAATGTACTGATTGTTTGTAAGGAAATGGCGTGCCATCAAATTTTTAAGAGGATTTTAATAAATCAGCCACACTTATTTTTCTCCGTGCATGCTGTTAAAATAACAAAATCACAACTCGCCTCTTCTAGAAAAAGTATCCCGACCAAAGTGAAATTCTAACCAATAGTTACCAATTCCTCTATTTTTTTTACATCTAAAACTGTAAAAATAATAGAATAAATCCTATAATTGCGATAAAAGCATCTTGCAGTGTGGTGTACATTACATGGTTCAATGAAAAATGCAAACGAATTGAGTCGGCTTCAGTGGTCTGACTCAACCATGCAGATCACTACCTAAATCATACAGAACATTGACGGATAAATTAATTTTAGTTTCTTGTTTGGTGTTCCGCAAAAAATTTTTTTGTGAATATTCCTTTTGATAAAAACATTTAACTTATTTCAAGAAATTTGTTGATGCAGAGAAATCCAAAACATTTTAATGAAGTATTTTTGATTTGACAAAGATACCTAAAAAAGAGTGTAACATTATAAAACATTTGCTGGCGAGCATTTAAGATTATATAATGCGAGTTATTTCGTATTTAATAATTTATTTTCCTCATTCGTGATAGCTTTTACCTCAATAATCGAGTAAAACTTAATTTAAAATCATTGCGAAAAGGAACTCCATTGGGACGACATATTTCATAAAGAATCTTTCGAGAACTGTGATGAGAAGGACTAGTTATCATCATTATTTGTAATTGTCGAGTCCCGTTGGCGTCATGTATCTTTTATCAGGAGATTTTTCAATGTGGATGAGTGTTTCAGGCGATTAATTATTGCTTGTAAAATAATCATTAATTGTAAGTAAAATTTCATTAATTATCACAATGTCTTTGCCACTGAATCCATTGTCACTCTTGTTTATATGGCGATATACGAGGTGATGTGACCTCTACTGTATTGATATTTCTCAGAAGTGAAAAAAGTCCCGATTACATACTTAAACATTTTTAATTATTAGAAAAATAGATATAATTGGAGAATTTTGGGGTTTTATACCCTTGTTGGACACCGTAAGGCTGTCAGAAACGTTGTCTAACGAAGGAGGAAGCGCAACACTGGGTTACCGATATGGTATAAAAAAATATTTCAAAAGAATTTATGTTGTTTTGGAAATCTTGTTAAATATTTAAATTGGGATTTGTTGATTATATATTGACCAGAGTGGGATTGACCTAACTGGTAACTGACAAAACCGAGGTAAAAATGACGTCACGCCTACCTCGTTAGTTTCCGATAGTTTTGGCGGGCTATCAAAAACGGAAACTTTTAAAATTATTTTAAATAGTTAAATGTAGGAATCCTCGAAAGTAAATCACGATAATGATAAAAATAATTACCTTTATTTGATATAAATTAAGCATAATAGTTTTTTTGATTCGTCTTTGATTCACAAATCTTGGCGCATTTACATTCGTTTGAGATCGGAACCCATTTTCAAAGAGGGTCAATATTCACCAACCCCAAATGAAATGGTTTAGGCAATCTGAATGTATTCCTAAAGTTTGTCGAAGCGTTAGCGCAGGGGACGGGTTTATATTTGAATGTTCATCCAATAGACCGGCAGCGGCACTCTGGCGTGCCATTCTAACTACATTAATACCAAATCTCGCCTCAGTCAAGGTACTTGTAGTAGCGCAGCGGAGAACTCTACGACTCCCAGGCAGCTTATCTTTATATTTTCAAGACTTCAAACTCTTCGTCTTGAATTTATGATGGTTATTTTCCAACCAAAACCTTTAAATCTATATTAAAAATCATCCTTTAAAAACAAATATTGTTTTTACTATAGTACATTATTGATGCTGTGAACTTTTAAAATGTTCTTAAAAACTTAACCGAGAGTGCCATTTAGTGCAAGAGTTACTAACGAAAAATGCGATGCGAGCTTTTGTCGGTCCTTGGAAGAGTGCGTGTTACATTTGAGCGTGGTGTATGCACTCGGCAAACGTCTTGGTGGCTGTATTTATTATTTATCCTGTTAAAATACATACACCCTAAAGTGAATCGATATATTTAATTATGTTGGATTTACATGTTATGTTGGATGCACCAAATGACAGCGACGCTGCGAACGACGAGCCCTTGTTTGACAATATTTGCTTTAAACTCCAACTCTATCTCTGAGACTGAGACTGGGACTCCACGACAAGTTGCATAGAACTCCCAGGGTCTGGCCGACTGAAGAAATTCCAACGATACCGAAGGATCCTCAACATAGCGACTTCGTCGTGGTTTTTAGTTTAGATGGCGTAGCTCAGTGGCGTAACAGGTATATTCTTTCTTATTTTTATTCTTACTATTTTTCTGATCAACATAATTATAATCTCTCAAAGTCAAACATTTTAATTCAACTATCCATAAATCAAAACGAAAAGCGCTGCTCATGACCTCAAAAATGGAAC
This sequence comes from Hesperophylax magnus, assembly GCA_026573805.1. Taxonomy (NCBI): domain Eukaryota; kingdom Metazoa; phylum Arthropoda; class Insecta; order Trichoptera; family Limnephilidae; genus Hesperophylax; species Hesperophylax magnus. The sequence continues at coordinate 6,853,955 of JAIUSX010000058.1, read as the reverse complement.
TCTCTGATCTACTGACCTGAAGATCCGGTTTCCATCCTATGAACACGGTGGTGACATTTTCATTCACTTTAACTGGGCCTTCAGCCCTATAAACCATCTTTTGGGGCCTATGAGCTACACTGCTCTCGTTGATGACAATTTAGATTACATATGTACTTCTCAACCCAATCAATTTGTTACCAACGTTGGTTCTCAATTCCTTAACTAGGTATGTATGAATGTAGTGGTTGAAAACCACAAAAATCATAAGATAAACAGGATAGTTTTTCAAAATAATTTTATTTTATATTAAAAACAATTATTAACCTAAGATCAACATGAGGTTTATTACCAAATTCATTTCTTAAATTTTTTGTTCACGTAATTGGTATGTTATTATATAATCGAAAATAAATCGAGTCTTACCATGATTTTATTGTTATCTAATTCTATTTCAAAGACTGATAAACTAATGAAGATGTGGTAAGGGAAAACGACGTGAATCACGGCTTTTAAAAGTTGTTCAATGTTCTTTTTTGGTGTGGGTACAAATTCGGTGGGTCTTCGCCCGCTATGCTCTCTGATATCCCCGTCATAAATAAACCACTCACATTCATCCTTTTCGTAACAAGGTGATGTAGGGACATGAAATTAATTATATTTCTTCTGTATTTCTCATTAAAGGTCCTTAGAATCACATGATCTCCTTGTTCTTGTCGGGGCTGGCCGGTGCGGATGATAGCTATCATAAATAAAGCCAACCTCTGACAGGATAGCAAAATAATATGATGGAACCACTAAATTCTATTTTTAAATAATTTAAACGTATAATAGTATTTAAATAAATACCTACCCACACAGCTTGCTGCAGTTGCTCATTACAATTTAAACCGTTGCAGATCATATTAACATCTCCAAAACGAACAATGTGAAACATGACAATCCGAAAAATGATCAAGAGCATATCCCTGGCGAGGCTGAGGTCCTGGATGAGGTGCCAATACCTTGATGCGACCGAACCATTTTCCGATCTTTCGGTTTAATTTTTTTTTGTTTGAGAGATGTTAATAAATCCTTTAATGATTTAAACTCTAATAAGTAACACCAGAAAGAATCGTGGGTAGATAATTATTTAAATAAAATTCAATCTTCATTGAGATCATATTACAATTCGAAGTTCTACTCAATAAGTTATTCCACTACAAAATTATTTAATTACGGTATTCATAATTAAAATTTCTTACTGTAAACAGACTTGTTCCGATAACTTTTCAAACAGCCAATAGACTTAACTCAATAAAAATTAAATTTAGAGGAAATCTGACTTCACGAATAAATTCAACTAAAATTTTCCTAAAAAAGACAGCGTTAGTTCGCATAATCAAGTACACCTTGAAATTGTTTCCAAGCATTGAATGCCCAGGCTGCTGGGTTTTTGCCACACCACCGGGCTACAGTCAGACTAGTCCGAGGCGGAAGGTATTTACCAATGTAAGGTTATATATAGGTTGTTACTTTTTTATTCCTTTATTTATTTAGTGATATTAAATTACAAAACAATAAAATTAATATATTATTTCCGTTTATTATTTAGATTCATAATACTCATTTCTGTAAAGACAACATTATTATTTTTAATGATAAACTGATGTTTATAAGACACGGTTTTTATGCATAGCACAAAGGAAAACACATTGTTGTAAGCATTAATTACTCGTCTGAAATATCCGTACAAGTTGAAAATATCTCCCAAGTAAAAATAAATGCCGCCGACGGGAATTGAACCCGCACATTCTGATGTCCGGTCAGTGCTCTGGACCACTGACCAGCCAAATAATTAAATATGTACAAGTACTTCAATCGACAATTACTGCTTATTATATTGTTTCCACCTCTAAAGATCTAAATTGATTTTTGTAGGAAAGGCTTTGTTAGTGCTGAATTCCTCTCCATCTAGTGGGAAATTATCCACTTTATTTGGATTATGAAAAGAGTTAAATTGTCTTGCCTATTTATTGGTTATTTATAATGGAGAGGAATTCAGCACTAACAAAGCCTTTCCTTTGTTAGTTCTGAATTCCTCTCCATCTAGTGGGAAATTATCCACTTTATTTGGATTATGAAAAGAGTTAAATTGTCTTGCCTATTTATTGGTTATTTATAATGGAGAGGAATTCAGCACTAACAAAGCCTTTCCTTTGTTAGTGCTGAATTCCTCTCCATCTAGTGGGAAATTATCCACTTTATTTGGATTATGAAAAGAGTTAAATTGTCTTGCCTATTTATTGGTTATTTATAATGGAGAAGAATTCAGCACTAACAAGGCCTTTCCTTTGTTAGTGCTGAATTCCTCTCCATCTAGTGGGAAATTATCCACTTTATTTGGATTATGAAAAGAGTTAAATTGTCTTGCCTATTTATTGGTTATTTATAATGGTGTCGGAATAATATGTCGGAGTTTTTACGTTGTTTTATATAAATTATTATTCATCGTATGCCAGTTGTACAATGTGAATAACATAATATGCATGTAAAATATTCCAATGTCAATCGGTGCTTAGTTGTAAAAGTTGGTTAAGAATAAAGAAAAGGGTTTATCTGATGGTATTTCTTGGAAAATAATTGAATACGGAATGATAAAAAAAAAAATTGTTAGTCGGAATATGAACGTAAAAAAAATCGTCTGAAATACAAAGCCATTATCTATGGAAATATTTTGTGAACAATGTTTATAGACAACTTAATCAGATATATTGTCAATTCCACGATTTTGTTATTTCGTTAGAGCTTAAGTTTCCTCAACTTGGCAGCAATTGAAGTTATTTTGAGGACATCTCGTTTTCTTTTATTTTTTGTGGAATCACAGAAAGTTTCGACAGTATCTCTTACATAATAATCATTAATGTTGAAATATTGCACGCTTTGCTTTTTCTAACAACTTATTTTCGGTTAGGGACTGTAGATAAGTTTTATTCTACGTTATATGTATATTTTTGATTCTTTCTTGTCTTCCGCAAAGACTAGGCAGAAAGTTTGCCATTTCCCCAGCCGCTAGTTTATACCGGGAGATATCTAGTTCACAAAACTTACTGGTGCTTTATCAGAATTAAATGGCATCCGACAATTCAAATGTCCGGTGCGTAAACAAGGCTCGGATATTGTACTTCAAAAGCAGGCAAGAGGTACCAACCTGTCTTCAAACTTTTGTGGAATCATTAAAATAAATTTGGTGTGCCTTCCCGCTTACTATTCATTATTAAATGCTGTTTTTGTGTGGAATTATTGCCAATTAGGATAAAGCGCAAGTAATAAAATAACGCAATGCGATAAATAATTTCATGTAATCGACGGATTTTACTAGCAAATATAAGCAAAAGGTAAATTTCGCACCCACTGAACAATCTTTTTATAGGGATTCGGAAAATTTACCGGTAAATTATGTACCATCATTTGGAATTGTGCGTTTTTTTTAGTGAAATAATTGAGAACAAATATGTTCAGGAGAATAATAACATAAGTCACCGAATGCGTTTATTGTATAAGTGAATATTTTAGTCCAAATTGAACGGCATGTTTTACCCTAGCAACATATTTCAAAAGACACCGTTAAGTGGTCCATATTGAAAATGTTCACAATCACGTAATACATTTTGAAATTAGTAGAGAGGGAAATAAACACATTTCCAACATATGTTATAAGGAACTGATTTTTTTTGTTTGTAGCTCGCAATTTTATGTAACTTATTTGTTTACGGCCTTTCTATTACCTGTCATTCAGGGATCTAGCATAGCGAAATCGATAACTTTACAACATCGGATCGATAGTTAAATAACTACCGATGATTTTATACCGATTTCAAGAGCACGATATTGATAACGCAATAAATCATAATCAGTATAGTGTTAGGTTACATAAGGTTTAAATTTAAGTAAGGTAACTTTTTATCTTTAAAGTAAGTATTAAAAATTGTATTTGGCAATAGATAAGACATTTTATTTTATTTATTGAGGGCAATGAACTTTCCGCGGTAAATTGTGAATGTTTCTTGAATCCTATTTATTCTAATAATTAAAATCTTATAAAATTGACATGATGTCAAAGGAATTCAAATGAAAAATCTATTTAAAAAGAGATACAATAGCATGATAAGAGATATATTAATCTAATTATCATATAATGTTTCCATTCAATTTGCGAATTCTTGTGTTCTAAAATTGCTGAAAGCACAGATATCTGTCTACTAAGGACGTAACAAAGTATTATATTCTTCCTAGGTCTGATACTGACTATAACAGGGTAGACTAAATGTTAGAAGTGAGGATAGAGAACATTTAATTGTGACTCTAATAACATGGAAATTCAAATTCCTTTTTGCAGGCTCAAAACAACTTCTGTACGGCTCGAGTACATAATTAAAACCGGAAAAATCAATCAACTCAATCTTTGGTCATTTGGATATCTCTCGAACGCACCAGAACTCCATTTTCAGCAAGCTGGGGAGAGCTATTTGTACGTAGCAAATATAATGTATGGAGTTCTTTTTTGCATATGACTCATTCCGTTCAACGAAGAATTTCTGGAGAGATATGGTGTGGGGTTGTGTGGCTGTGCATTCGCGTAATATAAGTACCAACCCATACAATAAAAGTGCACGAATGTTTTACTAGATCAAAAACGGGTAATTTAATAAAAACAATGCGCACTTCTAGGCCGAAAGCGGAGGCATTGAGAGAAAACGCTGAAGGCGACTGAATTCTCTCTCGGAAATTTAAGCCCCTTGTTGGAGCTCCCTCCGCCTACTTCCCTTCGGCAATCTACCCCGTCGGAACAAGATAACCGGGGAGATATTAATTATTATATACAATTTATTTCAAATTATAAATTAAGCGCATTAAAATTTAAACATTATTTGGAAACAAATTAAACGCTCGGTAAGAGAGTACCAACCAAGCGAAGATTTTTCTGCTTTATTATAAGCCTTAAGGCGTCCAGCCTTGGACCAGTGGCGGCTTGTGACTTGGGGTTACTAGAATACTAATATTACAAAAAATTTTAATATTGTTGAGAAAAAATGTATTATTTGTATGTAAATTTTCCAGAAATCCGTGCGGCACACTGATAAACTGAAAGTTCTTGAAAATCATCATCCATAAGGGGGATTGTTTGTGGTATTTATATCAACAACAGCTGCTTTTGACAGCTCTGTATATAAAATCAATCTAGTAATGATAAAGCATACCTAGTAACATGAACCGAGTTTAAATATATAAACAGTGATTCGCTAATCAAGTGACAGTGTTTGCAACAGTGCTAGTGTGATTATCAGCTATTAATCTTGATTTTAAATATTTACTTTCAAGTGCATAAAGACAATTGTCATTGTGACGTCAGATGCAACCATAGACCACATTGATATTTAATTCGACATAGATAATTTACTAAACACTGATTCTAAAACGCTTTAATAAAAACCGGTGACCAGAAAACTCAAAAAAACATTTTCATCACATAATTTTTCAACACATACATATTGATCACATACATATTCATCATATGATAATTAATCACATACATATTCACCACATGATAATTAATCACGTCTATTGTTTATTTATTTATTTATTTTAATATCAACGGTATAAAATATACCATATACAGTAAATTATAAACAGTGACATTAGAGAATTACTATTTCCGGCAGCGATATCATCCCAAAAACAACAGTCAAACTTCTCGGTGTCAATTTAGATTAAGACTTTTCGTTTAAAAGTCAAATAAATAGGACTGTAAGCACCGGTTTTTTTCACCTAAGACAACTCAAGTCTGTCCGAAGAAACCTTCCTACAGAAGCAACAAAACTACTTATCAACTCCTACGTAGTCTCACGTCTCGATTACTGCAACGGTATTTATGCCAGCCTTCCAAAATATCAAATTGACAAACTTCAATCAGTGTTTAATGCAGCAGCACGGCTCATAACCGGGGTTTCAAAATATTCGCACATTTCAGAACACCTTCGTAACCTTCACTGGCTCAAGTGCCCTGAAAGAATCCAGTACAAACTGTGCTGGATGGTGTTTAAATCCATCAATGAAATGGCCCCACCCTACATCACTGAACTATGCGTCCCGGAAAACACTGGTCTGAGGCAGTCAACTCTTAGATCAGCAACATCATCAGCTGTAGGCAGACTGATAGAACCTAAGCGCAAGCCAAATACTAAGTTTGGTGATCGCGCTTTCGGAGTATCTGGGCCGAAGGCTTGGAATAAACTCCCTCCGGAACTAAGATCCATAACAAGTCCAACAGAATTCAGATCTAAACTAAAAACTTACCTTTTTAAGCTGTCGTACCCTTAGATTAAATATACCATTCCTAAGAGAAAGTCCAGTTATATTCAATTTTTCAATTAAGTCCTAAATCCTGTATCTAAATTTCGCCAATAAACAATTAGATAATGTTAATTAAGTGTTAATCTCAAGTGACCTACCAGGTAAGTATTGTACTGTATATTTGCTAAATAAATAGTTAAGTCATAACATAGATCACTGTAGAAATGTATTATAAGTTTGTACAGCGCCCTTGAGGTGATTTTGCACAAAAACGGCGCTATACAAGTCATCCAATTATTATTATTATTATTATTAAAATATACAATTAACAGAAATTCTAGATGGAAATAAAAAGTTAGAGATATAAGTACACGCAAAGCTTATGGGTAGACTATGTTAGATAAGAATTGATTGAAATATATGAAAGTATAGATACATGATATAATATTATTACAAAAGCTAAAATGTATGCGTTTATATTCAGGTTTTGGTTGAAAGTAGTTAAGTGCCAATCAAACTGTTGGTTCACCTTATTGACTATTTTTATTGACCCAAGTTTCCTCAGTTGCCCCAGGCAGTTTATTTTATATACATATTTATTTGAATTTTTACGTAAGTATGAGTAGACTTACATTTTATTGGCCATGATTTAAAAGATATGATATTAACGATTTTTGTACCTAGCTTCTGTGCAGTTAAACAGATCCGCTACATCTGCGTACCTTTTACTAATTTCATGTAATCTAGGTACAAGCGAGTGTTTGAAATGTTCAGTCTTAGAATTGTTACAATTAAAGAGGGTTTTAGAGCAAGTAGCTCTTATGGGTACATGAAATTCAATGAGGTTAATTAAATCAAGGCTGTCTACACTACCATTTACAATTTTGAACATAAATATTAAGTCGGATATAATTCTTCGATCTGAGAGTTTTAATAAATTTAATTTTTTCATTAAGTAATTATAGTTTATACTTTCAATGGGAATACCAAGTTTAATGTTATGTGTCTTAGAAATTTGTGTTGAATTTTTTTTATTGAATCTGAATTTATCTTATAATGTGGGGACCAGATCGAGGAGTTATATTCGACTTGACTTCGAACTAAAGATGTATACAAAATTTTCAAGGTTGAAATATTTCTGAAGCCTCTGGAGTTTCGAAGAATGAATCCAAGCATTTTCATTCCCTTATTGTAAATTGAGTTTATGTGAGATATAAAGTTTAATTTAGAATCGAAAATGATGCCCAGGTCATTAATTTCTTCAACAAAGGTAAGGGTTGAGTTATTAAGTTCATATGAATAAATAATTGGTTGACTTATTTTGTAAAATCTTATTGAATGGCAATTATTTATATTCAGATATAGTTTATTTAGAGTGCACCAATTAACTAACCTGTTTAAGTTATTTTGTAGACTGATACAATCTTCTACGGTTTTTACTTTTTTAAATATTTTTAAATCGTCTGCAAAAAGCAATACATTTATATCGTTATCAAATATATTAACAATATCGTTTATAAACAGTAAGAACAATATTGGGCCTAAATGAGACCCCTGTGGTACACCACTTGTAGCTATAAATTGTTTGAAAAGGAACGAATTTATTTTTACCAGTAGAACTCTATCAGTTAGATAGCTTGCGAACCAGTATAAAAGTTTTCCATCGATACCGAGCTTACATAATTTGACGAGGAGAATTTTATGGCAAACTTTGTCAAATGCCTTAATAAAGTCCGTATATATGGAATCGACTTGAGTTCTATTAGCTAATGCGTTTGATATATAGTTTTCATATAATGAGAGATTTGTCAAAGTTGATCTGCCCGACAAAAATCCATGTTGATTCGGAACAATGAGGTGGTTAATATAAGGTGAAATTTTATCAAGTAATAGTTTTTGAAAAAGTTTCGGTATTACGGATAGCTTACATATTGGTCTATAGTTGGTTATATCACATTTATTGCCCTTTTTGTATATAGGTGTCAGATAACAACATTTCCAAATGTTAGGGAAGCAACCTATACAAAGGGAATGATTAAACAATAAGCAAATTGGCTCAGTCAGTGAATCAATACAATTTATAAAGATACTGGGATGCACATTATCAGGTCCGGCCTTTTTGTTTTTGTCTAGGGATTTAATCTTAGTTTTAACGTTGTTTATATTGATATGTATGGCAGAGATATGTATGGTCTCGTTAATGGATGAAGGTGGGATGTAATTGTCTGGGATATCTTCGTCATAAACACTTTTGAAATAGTCAGCAAAATAGTTAACCTTTACCTTCATATCAGTACTACTCTTTTCTTTGAAATGCATTGAGATGGGTAAGCCTTGTTTGTTTTTTCTTAGAGAGTTAACATGATTGAAAAAGTTCTGAATGTTGGAAGGTATAGAATTTTCGATTCCATTTATATAATTAATATACGATATTTTAGACATTTTTTTACATTGAGATCTATAGTTTTGAAATATTGTGACGTGAAATGAATAAAAATTATCCACAAAAAAATTACAAAACAAAATTACCGAACTGTACAAAACCAATTAAATAATTATTAAATTAACTGTCCGAAAAAAAGACACCTGAACACGATGATGCCTCGGTTTATTGGAGAAAAAATAAAAACGATAACTCCTCGGTTGCGTCATCCAAAGGCTCGGACCACACCGAAGTAGAATATCCTCACGCCTCAGGGGTAGATGTGCTTAATGAAGCTCAAACATATCTGAGAGCTCTACAAGATGTCTTGGCAGAGAGGCAGTCGAAGGTCTCAAAAGACAAGCAGCTGAGGATCGCCATAAAGTATCGGAAGTTTTTAGATCCGTATCTAAGCTGTTGTCGGAGCGCGAGACCATGCGTGCTGATCTGGCTACAGTGACCGCCCATGAAGAGCGAAAATAGACAGCTTGAGCAAAAAATCATTCAACTAGAGTCTGATCTCGGATCTGTAATGCGGAGAATGGCAGAGGCAACGGAGGCTAGCCTCTCATTTGCTGACATGGCCCGCAAACAGTCTAATGATGCTCACCAACCCCCAACACTTTCCCAATATGGACATCGTGTTAGAGCACCAAGCACCGAGCACAATATTCCCAACAGATGCAGAAGCCACCAAGGATAGTGATGGTACCGAAAAAAATATCCAAGATATTATTCGGCCATCTGAGCTAGGCGTTCGGGTCTCGGGAATAAAAAAGATAAGAAATAAAGGTATCGTAATAAACACGGCAACCGCAGCCAAGCAGCAAAAATTATTAAATGCATCCTGTTTCGACAAATCGAGCACAATTAAGCCCCGAATACCGACCAAGCGATCTACGAGACTAATATTTTTTGGTGTACCACGGGACCTGATTTACGGAATTTTTTTAAGGATCGCCTTAACTGGTGTTTTTACATTCAAGACATTTACGGAACTATTGCATGATGTCAATAAAGTCACTTGGCTGATGCTCGCACAGAAAACACTTGTCATTGTATTTATGAAATGCCAACTATCGTGCGTAAATTACTTATTGAATAGGAGAAAGTACTTGTGAACTGGACTGTTTGCTGCGTCAGAAATTTTATTGGCATTACTTTCTGAACTAAATGTTATATGATTGGACATTCATACAAATACCGCAGAGATAGTAAATCTACATGTGGACACTGTGCTCAAGAAGAACAAACCGGTGAGTCTTGCCCAAATGCAACCATCAAACCAGTTTGCGCGACATGTACCAGATTTGGTAAGCCTTCAGACCATTCAACCGGAGATAGGGATAACTTCCCAGCTTAGATAGCTGCTCTCAAGAAGGACCTAGCTACAATAGACTATGGAGTGTAATATACAAGAACACAAGTGCCTATAATAAAGTATATGAACCCTAGAAGTATACGAAACAAGTTTGAAGAAATTGAAGATAAGGTCATAAGATTATACTATATTGTTCATGTCCTTGTCATCACTGAAACGTGGCTTGATGTTGAAGAAGAAAAATTATTTTGCTTAAATGGTTTTTACAGTACTTTTTTTTCTCGCCCAAATGAAGGAGGATGAGGTATGGCCATATATGTTCTGGATTCTATGAAGTGCTCTATCATTGAAAAAATTTCCACGAAAATTCATTTTTAAGTATAAGTGTATGCAGCAGTGATAGGAAACCAATCAACATTCCTAACCCAAACAAGCCCGATTTCCTAACATATTTTGAAAAAATACTGGACAAAGGAGGTAAGATACAATAATACTCGGAGATTTCAACATTGACACTTCCATAAACAAACATTCTTCTTTAAATTTTATCAACACCTTATTAACATACAATTTCTCAATGCAAAACAAATCATGTCCCACTAGAGTCACTGATACATGTAGCACTATTATAGATCACGTTTTATCAAACAGACTAAACATTTTAACCACCATATCGAATATCCAGACTAAAAAAATAATTTAAAAAAATGGTTTCACAATAGAACCAAACCACGCTTTACTTAGACTATCATCAACGATATGGCGGTAAAATCTTATCTTACGACTAAAAAATTTGCTATCAACTTAACCAAACCCGAAGACGGTTACAAAGATTTTAATGATTATGTCAAAAATGCATAAGAAGAAGGTAAAACTACACCAAAAGTAAAAATAGGAAAGCGGCAACATCTAAATTCACCGTTGTTTGATTCTAAGCTGAATTATCTAATCAAGGAACGAAACCAGCTTCATAAACAGTGGAAACAAGACCCAGGTAGTATTACTCTTACAATGCGTAAAAATAAAGTAAAAAACATAATTACTAATTAAAGGAGAAGTTTGAAAAACAAATATTACATCAATAGCTTTTAACAAAGCCAAACTAACCCAAGAAAAACTTGAAAAATCATTAACTCAATTCTGTCTAACCTTGTACAATGTACAAGGTTATGTACAATGTACATAAACCCACCAACACAATTGAATCTCTCGTCGTAAATAATTATGAAATTAGGGAACCCCGTCAAACGGCGTCTGCATTTAATGAGTTTTTCCTGTCAGTTGGAGAAAAATTGGCAGCTGCCATTTCATCATTCCCGGATGACTGTAATACAATATTATGTAGAACCAAATGCACGACAATCCTTATATATGACTAGGACGAATAAGGATGAGGTATTAAAGATCATTTCGAAACTTAGGTCAAATGCAGCGGCAGGAATCGATGGAGCAACACCGTGCATCCTTAAAACCTGTAAAAGAGAATCAGCCGGGCACCTAACCCAACTTATCAATTTTTCCATAGGCTCGGGAGTATTTCCAAACCAGTTAAAGCTTGCGAAAATTATACCGATTTATAAAGAAGACTGTATAAGTGTATTTCTATCTATCATCCAATATCAATTTTATCGGTATTTTCAAAGGTGTTCGAGTCAACTATCAAAGATAGACTGATAAAATACATCTCCAGTAACGATATTCTAACACCACAGCAAAATGGCTATCGTAAAAACTCCACTACCCAATGTGCCACCTTCGATATCATTTCTAATATTCAGCAGTACATAAACCAGCGCGTATATATGGCAGCTATATTTATACATCTGAAAAAAGCCTTTGATATGGTAGATCATGAAATACTTCTACAGAAAATGGAACATTTGGGCATAGTCGGGAAATCTTTAAATCTGTTCTGAAGTTATATAGCTGTTAAATTTTGCCTTGTCGATAACGGAGGGAACCTAAGCGGCTTTGGAAAAATCACATGTGGAGTGCCACAAGGCTCGATTCTTGGATCCCTACTTTTTTTACCATGCATCAATGATATAACTAAATGTGGCATCTCAGGAAAACTTCAACTTTACGCTGATGATACTGTGATTTTCTATCATTGTAAAAATCAGAAGGAACTTGAAGCTCTAATGAATAAAGATCTCGCAAAGCTGGCTAAATGGCTGCGATTAAACAAATTAACCTTCAATGTTAAAAAAACTTATTACCTTACTTTTGGGAAAAAAGATCGCATGGGTATGAATATCATTATTGGCAATGAAAAGCTACATGTTTAAGTAACGAAATATTTGGGGTTACTCATAGATTCTAACCTCTCGTGGAACTCCCATGTAGAGAATGTAAAATCCGAAATTTCCCCGTTTACCTGTGTACTCTATGACTGTGTACTTGTACCTGTGACTCCAAGGTATGCTCCCTACATCTCTACTGCGTGCCACATATTATGCTATGATTCACTCTCACCTGAGTTATCTATTTAGTATCTGGGGCACCATTACCAAAAAAAGTTCGAAAATACAAGTTATTCAAAATAGAGCCGTACGGAATACGCACGTCAAAGATATATACTCACTTACACAAATACTTCCTTTTACGATTCTGCCAAAGTAAAACATCACAACTGCCATTCTACAAATAATTCAATACTCCTTACACACCAACACTAAACCAGTCTTTAATTCCGACATACACCAGCACGAAACACAATCACAAAATCAAATACACTTATCGTCATCTACTTACACGACTTAATTTGGAATTAAATCCTTACAATACATTGCACACAAACAATATAACGCATTACCTAGAAATTTAAAACTTCCGGCAACGAACAAAAAAACATTGGCAAAAGCTCTCAAAAGCTATTTCCTTAGCAGTTTCATTAATGACTAACACAATCTTTCTCTAGAACTCCATAATAACATCTGCGTTTATTCATTTTTATGTATCTATGTTGTCTTGTCTTTATAATGTTGTCTTTCACGAAATGAGTTTTGTAAACTCTCTGGAAATAAAACATTATAAATTATTATTTTGTAATAAATAAATAAAATCGAATTTACGAAGAAAAAATATAAAATCGTTTTCAGGATCAACAACATCAAAAATGTAATTTTTATATAAAAACTGTTTCTAGCCCCCAACAGTCACGAGTCGCCACTGACTTTGGACATAGAAATTTTTTTTTCGGGCATTGTTTTCTTTACCCGTCTTTGAACTTGACGCATATTTCTATCTAGGTGTGAACAGATGTGAAGAATTTTTTTTCAAATAATTCGGATTTGATCGACTTTTTCATATGTTTCGCACTGCATTAAAGTAGATATTTGCGTGAACCGCATTCATGACAGCAATCTGATAAACTTATAATCTATATATCCTCTGACAAATTGTTCGCAAAATGCCTACATAAACATCTTAAATAATATTTTTTTACAATTCTGTATTATTATTTACATATGTTTTCATCTAAAGGTAGAAGATATCGTACATGAAAACAACGTTGACGAAAACCTGTTTACTAAATTCATATATATTTAATTTTTTTTATTAGATAAAACACGGATACATAAATTATTAATAAGAAAATAAAAAATAAACTTGAGAACTCGCCTTCATCTTGACTATTTCTCACATATTTAATACAGCAGCCGATAAACCATTGCCAATATTTTTTTTGCATTAATTTAAGAGAAAAAAAATATCAACAAATTATCTTACATGGAAATAAGAGAGAAAGTGCACAATATCTAATTCAAAAATATAGTTTTTAGAAATATTAAATATATTTATATAAAGAGAAGTAAAAAATGTGTATAATGTATAAACGAAGTTTTTTGGGGAAAACAGCTTGTTTTATTACATGATTTACGGTGACATCCATTATAGAAATTCCGTAAAATTACAAATAAGAAATTTAGCAATAGAAACATTCTTACATCAACCTTAATTTATTATCGTTATACACGGTGTCCGGAAACTCGTAGTACAAGCGGGAAACTGGAGAATCTACACCACATGGGGAACCCAAATAAACATAAGGTTTTTTGATTTGAGCATTTTCACAAAAAAAAAAAAAAAACAAAAAAAAAATATTTTTCGGCTATTTTATGGTTAAAGTTTTTTCTGGTATTTAGGGTTGAACAACAGATGTTTTAACCCTGCAGAGCAGAAATATTTTATGATTACACCGGATTAAATGAAGGGTGATTTCAAAATAATGCTTGAAATCCGAGTTTCTTCATTTGTTTTACTTTCAAATAGTTTTAATTAGTTGTGTACTTTGATCTTCAGTAATAATTTATAAGAATTTGATTAAAAAATTATAAAAAAAAAAAAAATCAATCTAACTCGATTTACTCGATAACGAAAGCTCAAATCAAAAAAATATACTACAAAATCGACTCCAAATGTGATGTAGATTCACCAGTTTCCCGCTTGTACTACGAGTTTCCGGACACCCTGTATTTTTAATCAATAGAGTCGCTACTATTTACAATTTTCATATGATTAATAAAAGCCTTAATTCAATTTATTTAAGATTGATTGGCGTTTTTGTATTACTAATACCTAATGCATTAAGGTTGACAATACTTTGTCTGTTAGAATTTTGTGCTCTTTTGTCTAGCGAAATTGATTTCGTAAGAATAATAAATATTTAAAAGCAACTCTTAGATACCCATCTTCTTACCCATCGTATTTAAGTTTGTGATTTAATTTTGCAGGTCGTTTAAAACAAAATAACCGGTTCACGCGTGGACTTAAATTAAACAACATAGCACAAAATAGAAAAGGCCAGCCGCTCTTTCAAGTGTACCCGGATTCATACTTGTAATGGTGCATGGCCCATCTCCAGACTTCAGATATTTGTTATTGTCGCTAATAAATACATAGGCCAACTGGAGGATGTCGGTAATACTAAGTGGAATATATTATATGAATCTAGAAGAATAAGACGTCGTCGTCAATCAGGGCAAAGTTTGAAGTAGTGTCCCGCCCGCCATAACTGGAATTAATTACTGGCTCCACTTCGTCCCGTGACTCCGGATCGCGACGGCAACCATCAGCCAGAAACTACCCGCAAACAATAATATTGTTTGACGTCGCATTATTTAGAGGTCGAACTCATTTAAACTTCGGACTAAATATGCCCGGAATTTAAATTGGACTTTATAGTTGGGGGGTCGTCAAATTTAAATTCAAATAAGGAAAAGTTTTAAAATTATTGGTGTTCGAAGCTGGCATCTGGACATAAAATATCTTTCTATATAGTCGAAAACGTCTTATTATTTTCAGTTTTTTGTAATGTCCCGCCCGCTTTAACTGGAATTAATTTGAAAGTTTTTTATTACCCATTATTGCTCTACACGCCACCTATATCAATAAAACTCAAGAAACACTATGTTTTTTTCTGAATTCGTATTCAATGAATGCTGTTTATTTTATTAGAGAACCTTAGTACCAACTACATTTTTTTTAATAATATTTACTGTCACAACAAAAGTCCTCTTATTGTGGAGCTCAAGTAAAACCAAAACTTTCTTGATCACAAGGCCGGGACACTGAATCAAATCAGCCTCCTAATTTGTATAGGAATCTACAAAAATGTATCTTTATTTATTTATATTATCTGGAAAATTTTAATAAAATCCCATACGAGTTAGGAGGTTGCTTTGAATGAGTGTCCCGGCCTTGTAATCTAGGAGATTTTGGTAAAACTCGCTAAAAGTAATAATGTCTTACCATATTATATAATGACTGATGTATTGATGATTTTTTATAGTATGTATGTATTATATTCCTATTTTTAGCAAACATAAAATCATCGGAAGGCGTCTTTGTTTCATTTTTCAATAGATAAAGATCACGGAACAAAAAATCCTATGACCTGTGAAAATATCTGGTATAGTAATTTAAAAAAAAAACTGATGTCACCAATTTAACACCTTTGAACTACTAGGCCCCAGACGGGCCATTGAAATTGATTTAATCTTCATAAAAAATATCGATATTTGGATTTTTTTATCAATTTCACCAGAAAATGAACAATGAAAACGTCTCAATCTGTTTTCATTTATATTTACTGATAATGATAAAAAAAAATTAAAGGAATATATTATCCACGATATGGTACAAAATAAAATAAATTTATTGTTTACATTATTTATAAGAGCGAACATTTCCCAGCGAATGATATTCAGGAATTGAAATTATATCAACATATACAAATAATTGTTATTAACTATATGCCATTCTTGACAGTCAAATATAATATATATTTTAAAGTACATTCTGTACTTATCTTATTTCTTTATTATAAATATCTGCATTTTTTATTTTATATTATAAAGTGTTTTTCAATATTTTGTAATTTTTATAAATGTAATAAATTGTAAAACCCAAATGGGGCTCGAATTAACAAAAAATAAAAGCTGTTAATAAAATATCAATAATGGAAAATAATTTAAAGAACAATTTTATAGAAATTGATTGAGAGAATTTTCGAAGTTAGTGTAATCTTTTGCAAAACATACAACTTCCGGTTAAATAGAGCCAGGTCTTGCAAGCCTTTGAGCCTTAAGGTGGAACGATCTTGTAAATCTTGTAAACTTGACAGTTCTTAAATGGGAAAATCTTCCTAGTTGAACAGTAAAAAACAGTAATTCTTTCTAAAAATATTGTATTATTGTGTCGCTGAACTAAATGTACATTTTATCCTATTTAAAAATTAAGATTACATTCAAAATGCCTACCTGTACACTCAATTATTTCTTGTGTGGTAGGTATTCAAATTAAGAACGGGTTGTTTCAGAGAATTTGAACAATTATTCAAATTTAAAAGTTATTTTTCAACGTCTGTGAAATTTCTTTTCAAGTTCTCTTATTATTTCAGTTCTGTCAAGTAACTGACCCAGAACTTGAATAGGACTTTGACAGAACACGAAAATGAAAGTTGAAAGATGATGAATTTTTCAAACTTTATGAAACAACCCATCCTTAGACTTGTAGTTCTGTGAACATCAGACCTCGCGCAATGTTGATCAATCACATTTGACAGCTCGTAACACGTACTCGAATTAGAATAAAAACGTTCTATCTAACACAGCATTGTTCGGATATGGAAAAAGCTCACAAATTTCAAGCGGTTGCGTTAAAACAGGATTTTTGCATGCTTAGTCAATAATTCACCAATATGCCTTACGTAATATATATCTTAATGTATAAAAATCCACGTGTCAGTGTGTTTGTACAAGCTAATCTCTGAAACCACCAAACCGATTTGTCGAACATGTTATAATTCGATTAAGCCTTTGTGATGGACCAAGGTCTTTCCCAAGTTAAATGATATAAACCGTCATAGTAGAGCCATCTATCGGAACAGACACATATGAATTACAGGGAACTGCATACATGTGTGGGAGGTTTCCTTTAGGGTCGCAACGGGAGGACTGGATTGCCCAATCATGATTACAGAAAAAAAAGGGGCGCGACTTTCTGACAGGACAAAGAATATTTAAGAGAGGGGGTGTGTTTAAGCTTTGATTTATATGGCATCGACCTTGGAAATATTCCCACCAAATGATTAGGTGAACGCACTAGATGGATTCAAGTCTGAACAACTTGACATTTTTAGGGGTTCAAAACCCTTTTTAGAGGCGTAGCATCACTGGGACGGAGCGAGATTAGGTGGCAACAGATCTGTTACTCGAGGTTAAAAGAAGGAGAAAGGTTGGCGATTTCTGACTCTCGAACGGGTTAATTTTGGAAAAAATTCGAACATGGTTTTGCACCATTTAGAAACTAATAATCATTCACGAAACTAATAAAATTAACACAGGGCTTATGGAAGAAGAAAATACATTAAAATTAATGGGTTAACCATTAACAGAGGAATTATGAGCAAGTACGTTCGGTTTTGTTGTGACGGGGACTTGAGGCCTCTGATTAATGTGAAATGAGATGAGAGACGAAGACAAAAAATGGGCATGTGGCAGTATCCTTAGGGTTAACACCCGTAATTGCAGAGAGGAATCGTGAAAATTCAGTAATAATTCTTGAAATAAAACTGGCCGGAGGAATAAACAGGATATCAAATCGAAGCGGTCTCGGACGGAGGGCAAAAAGATAGGTGACATGATGTGTACTGGGACGTTTCAACTAGAACGAGTACCGAGGGAGCCTTAGGAGTTCGAAATAATCGGTGAAAAATGAAATAGTTATATTAAACCAAGGAAAAAGGAAGGAAACTAAATGTGCAATGTAGGAGACGACCTTACGCAATGGATTTAGCATACGGTGGAATGGGAATGATTGTCGGAAGTGATCGATTCGGAAGGTAGAGGGAGGGATGGACGTGTACACCATTTAATTGTCAGAGGCAAAGTGAAGATGATCATAGCTAAGCTCGTGAAAGCGTTAAAAACAAAGCGTACCACATCATAAACAACTGTAGACGGTAGGGGATACTGCTGCAAGTCTACGTTAGGTTGTGACCTTAGTCAAGGGAGATTGCACTGGGCATTTTTCGGCTTTAGACTGGTTAGTATAAAGAGACATTCGTCTATCAGGGAAGCAAACGACAGTCATTAAAGCAATTTTGCGGACACAATAGCATTTTAAAATAAAAGGTCCAGAATTCACACTTCAAAAAAGACAGCTTTCACTAGAGCATTATATAGAAAACGCCGTATGGGAATCCGGAACCGCTCCCCAGTCCACGTCTGATCAATTGGTCTCATGAAACGAACGCCAGGGTGTTAACCTTTTTGAAATAATCAGAATGGCCTAATTAGCATGATGCAACTATGAGCTAAATAGAAAAGAACATACGAGTCGATAAAGGTTAGAATAGCATATATTTAACGTGATTAATGAGGAAACACAATTATAAATAGGCTGAACTTAGAAAAAACGGGACAGTCTTTTCGTGAATTTTGGGGAGTTACTTGCAGGGTAATTACGTTGCGGTAATTTAATTCAGACTTGGACAGTCTTTTCGTGAATTTTGGGGAGTTACTTGCAGAGTAATTACGTCGCGGTAATTTAATTCAGACTTGGACAGTCTTTTCGTGAATTTTGGGGAGTTACTTGCAGGGTAATTACGTCGCGGTAATTTAATTCAGACTTGGAGAGTCTTTTCGTGATTTTTTGGGAGTTACTTGCAGGGTAATTACGTCGCGGTAATTTAATTCAGACTTGGACAGTCTTTTCGTGAATTTTGGGGAGTTACTTGCAGGGTAATTACGTCGCGGTAATTTAATTCAGACTTGGAGAGTCTTTTCGTGAATTTTGAGGAGTTCATCACAGACCGCCGGAGCCGTTCTAAGAAAATATACACGTCGCGCTACGTCTTAATATCAATTGGTAATTATTCTGGACTTGCAAAATTTCTAGTCAAATAATTAGTTAAACTCAGTTTGACACAAATCACCGGGAACCGTTCAAAGAAAATATACACGTCGCGCTACGACCTAATCACGTGGTAATTTACTCTCTTGGAAATTTATTCTGGACTTAGAAAAATTTTCTGGTCAAAAACATACAGTTAAATTCAGTGTTTGAAGAAATAATAAACCGGACCTTAGGGAATTTCGAAACTGCGAACAATTAGTTAAACTCAGTGTTCTTGACGTAATAATTAATTCAGGTAGAAAAATTTAATTGGGTTAAATTCAGTAATTAAAAGTAATAAACCCTGAAATTCCTTTTCGAATAAAAATAAACGCGATTGTTATGGATTTAAATAAAGTCACGGATTATAAACAGAAATTGTAATCAAAAAAATAATAAACCGAAAAATTCCTTCTCGAATAAAATAAAACGCAAGTGTTAAGATCTCTCGTTGAGATTTTGATGAAGTCTCGGACTAAAATTAAATTTATAATTGAAAATCTATATACCTTAGTTTCTTGCTATCGCGTGTGTTAGGCTCGATCGAAGCCGTGTTACAGCGAAAAAATTTTCAATAATTACTAGGTTAGGGAGGGAAGATTGAAGTGCATTCATTACAGTGAATAGCGAGGGTAACACAATCAAAATTAGGAAAATAAAATTGAAGATATCTCTGGTAAAGATCAAATCTTAGGTTACCATCCCGAGATAAATCTAGTAGTAATTGGACAACGGTTGTGTAAGATCCCACCTGGATGTTTGCTATTTAGTGGGTAGGAGCTTGGTAAGTGGTTTTTCATTTCCAATTAAGGGGTTCCATTCTAACTTAGAACGTGCGCTGCTGACATCTGTCGACTAACAATTACCACTAATCCATTTTAATATGTATATAAAACCAACATGTCAATTTTCAGGATTCCCCAACAAGACCGATATTATCATTCGCAAACCTTACCTCATTCCCGAATTTAATCCTCGATTAAACTTCATAGTCGTTTAATGTCTGATAGTGTCGCTGCAAATTCGTATCCCACAAATATGGACTAGTCAGAAGGATTTTTTTTCTCACGCTATCATGTGATAGGGGTTGCCAACGCGGACGGATTGGACCAATGGGATGTTGAAGACTATTCCCTCTGACGGGACCGTGTTGAGTGATGGGCGTGAGAGAAGAATTAAAATTGTGATGCCACCTGATCGTCAGCGGAACATGGTCAGCAGTTGAGGCGTCTAGGATGGAGGCATCTTGGGCGTCTGTGAAATCCACGTGGAGGGGCGACGGCGTGGTATTACGTGAGGATAAGTCCGCAGCGCTATCACATTATCCAATGGTGTCGACCGGGAAGCTGATGTAAGCCAACTGGAACGCTCCCTTGGCGGAATTACAGCAGCTTCTTTGAGGTGGAGTGTAGGTCTGACGGAACGTGGAAGTTTGAGCTTCATCAGACGAAACCTACACGACACACTTTTTGCGTTAGCATCATGATATGGGATGCAGTTACCTTCCCCATCTAGACTCAGTAAAGTAGTTCGTCCGGAGGTATGGGCGTTGGAGCGATTTCGGAAATGGCGTGATGACTTAATTCGCTTTCTCTTGGACGTGAACGGATCCAATAGGTCAGGGTAACTTTATGAAATGGGTTGCCAGCTATGGGGTATAGTCTAGCCACGTCGGAGTCAGCGTTTGATTTCTGATCACCATTCACCGTTATCGTATTGGTCAGTGGAGGAGCCAACGTAGTTTAAAAAAATATTTCGATCATATAGCTTACCCATTCCCCCCCCCTCTCATTCCTTTCCTTTAAAAGATTAAGTGTCGAATAACAAAATTAATATATAATAAAAGAGATGGAGGCGACCCCGGAGCTGAGATGGCGGGGAGTTTCCCGAAAACCGACGCTCTATGCATGTCAATACTATACTATACTAATCTGTACAATAACGAAACAATTTCATGTCCTCGGATTTATTTAAGGTCGGAAGGAGCTTAAAAGAAAAGTTACAAGTGATTACTACTGTATTAGAGTTAGGCGTACTGTAGGGGACAAGAGTAGGTTAAACGCACGGTCTTATAAGAAAAGTTTTAAAAATTTTAATGGTAAGGGGATCGCTCACTCTAATTTAAACGAAACTCGATTACCACAAACATATGCATTAATAGCTCGTTTATATCTCATATGAATTTCAAAACCAAAAAAAAAACACAACGCTGAAAAAGAGTATTGAAGATCTTGTTACTGTATGCTCCATACGGGGATCGAAAAGGCTTAGCTAGGGTTTCCTTTTAAGGTATGCCTTCTAACGGGTGCCACCAACAGCTTAGGAAAATCGAAGGATAATGACCAGGATGTCACATCATTTTACAGATCAGACACAGAAGAAATCATCATTATTTTAACGTAGGTATAAATGTAGAAGGGCGAACCATTACACCTTACAGGGCCCTTGGAGTGATTTTTCTACTAAAACGGCGCTAAGCAAGTTATCCAACTATTATTATCACTATTTGATTAGATCGAAATCTTTGACTAGGTGGCTAGCTTTGACTACATAGTTGACTGATATTAGTTTTCAAAAATCTGCTGCAATCACTTGATTATTCAAGCAAGCCTTACCTTCACTAGATGGTACGTACCTGCATGAAGAAAGCTTGAAACAAGAATTGCCATTGTGACAGTGGCGTTTCATTGGACATTTTGTATAATTCCTTATTTGAAAAATAGCATAAAATAAAGTGTTAATAATTGTGCGTTAAGTTAACTACGCAACGGGTAGTAATACGGTTTTCCTTATCATTTAGAGAATTTTTTTCCGGAAGGTTTACATATATGATACATGCATATTGTATTTATAGAAAGTAAGAATGTCGATATTTTATAATCAAGTCGTAAGAATATTTTTTCGAACACTATTTAGATTGCTAACTCTAGCTAAACCTTATGAGATATATAAAAATATTTTAGTACGAAATTGTACATCTTAAAAAGGCCTACGGAAAAGTCCGCGATGGTAAATGTCTATCTCCTAAGAATATCCCCCATCAACGCCGGGTACACGTCAATTAGTTTGAAATAAAAATTTATATCCGAGGTCTACTGTCCACAGAATTACTAGTTCAAAAAAAAGTTCCACCCTGACGATTTGAAAGTTCTACGACTAGTTTTCGCGTGATGCATACCATTGACATACCGCTCCACAGAGAAGGACGTAGAATTTCCCAATTACATAGTTCCACACAGACGATTTAGAGATTCCACGACTAGTTTTCATCTGATGAATGCCTTTGCCAGAGGCAAGAGACACCTGTAATCAGCACTGAACAATGAACTAGGCAGTGGATAGCGCACGAGAGGCGTATCCTTTAAGTACTCGCTATAACCAATGTAATGATTTCCCGGTACACGACAATCAGGTGCTCATTGGACTAAGTGAGGCGCACCCAAAATTTAACGGAACTATTGCCATTTATGCCCGTGAAGATTTAATAACTATGCAGAGGCGGCTTCATATTTTAAAATCGATTCACAAAGTACGCAGCCATAGGTAATAGAGGTGCAGTATTCCTGTAAAAGATAGTTAACAATAATAGTCAATGCTCAGATTTGCTAAAAAAGGTTAAATTTAATGTACCTGCAAGTTCCACACACTCTTCTGTCTTGTTCAAAGTAGATCAGTGAAAAACAAACTATAAACAATATTCTTGCTGGAACAGACTGTATAATAATTACAACTAGCATTTAAAAACCCGCTCCGCGGGTTTTTTTCTTCTAGGCCCTGCGGGCCGCTCTTAGTTGGGCTTCGCCCATTTTAAGTGATATTAACAACAGTTACATTTAATAGATATATATTAGGACATTCACAGAGAGAGGGTGAGTATATATATTGTTAAAACACGGAACAGGAAAGAGTTAATTAATAATAACATGCTAAATTTACGCATAATAAGAATGACAGTTGTTTGAATAAATAAAATTTTACCTATTTGTGATGGATTATTTCAAATAAAACACTATTATTGACTACATGTCTACAACTGATATTGACTGTTATCGTACCTAATATAATTAGCTCATAGGAGACTTGCAGTGCTTAAATATGTGTTACAACCGTCAATGTCTATAAGTTTAATCAATATCGTTTAGTTTGTCACAATTAAAGATAGTTATAACAAAGTTGACTTAAATAATAAATTATTACATATTGATTAATTGTACCCGTGTTTATGAATAAAAGGAGGGTAATCATGTTCGGAAATCATTTGGTAATTCTTTACCTACAACTGTTACGGTGTAACATTGATGCCAATGGATGGGTGATGAAAAGATTAATTGTATAAATTAATGATGGATCTAACGATTGTGACATTAATTGGTAATTACCAAATACAATAATCTAGTCATCTACGCACACGCACTGGACACAATGTATGTAGGTAGAGATGAGATCTGTGAAAGTAGTTAAATAATAGAAGGTTTTAAATATCAAAAGACGCTAATTTATTAAAATGACAATTATTAAAATACTTGATCAATAAAGATAAACATGAGACTCTAATAAACATCTTATCTCCGGGCGTGTCAAGAATGTACGTAAGTTTAACGCCATCTTGATAAAAATATGACTAAAGAGCAGGTAATAATATTAATTTAAAACATTAAAAATCTTGTAATGAATGTCTGAGTGGGCGCCAGCGTAGTATAAAATAACTACGCAAGAAGTTAAATAAGTAATCCCTCTTAGAATGATAAGTTACATGATTTAAAAGTTAAAAGAGAAAAAGACCTTTCGTGACTTGCAAAGTAGTCCCTCATGTTCCAGTGTCGCAGTGAGCTCGACGAAGTGCGCTCCGGAACAATAGCTCGAAACAGTAGTGCCAACCGGAGAAAATTAACCAATGTTTATTCTAATCGGGTAGGAACTGCGCCGCCCAGAAGTAAGCACTGCTACATTACCCCCCTTCCAAAGGAAAAAATTTTCCGCACCATAATTTTTTTTTTTGATTTTCTTCTCATGCCTCCAAATCCAAGTCCAATAAGTGGTAAAGAGTCCAAAATGCAGATCATGCCTTAGAAGAAGAATCCAGCACGTTCTGTAGAAGTCCGTGATGTGCTCGCTGAGCAAGGATTGAAGCGCCAACACCAAGGAAGTAGAAGGAAGAATTCTCGCAGATGGAATATCTGAATGACCCTCTTCTGACAGCAGTGAAGAAGATTGAACTTGCTTGGCGAAGAGAATGAGCCCCGATAATTGTATCACCATTTACCAATGTTGACATTTACCAATTGTTAAGGAAGCTAAAAGTCTTGCAGTTTTTCGTGGATTATGTCTCAATGTTGTGAAATCTAAATTTTAGTATGTAAGAAGTAAATAATATTGTAGTAGTCATAGAAAATAATATATTAGGTATAAGATGTAAACTCTTATAACTAAATAAAATATACATTAAAAAAAAAAAAAAAAACCAAGGCAAACTTGAGAAGCTGCACCCCCTTTCTGATAGCAGTGAACGGCCAGGTAGTATCCTATTAAACTCTTCCTGTAGAATAATGTTGCTTCCCTGAAGGCTCGATCTTGAACAAAATTGCTTCCTCGAAGAATTGATAAAAGTTTGTAAATCTTGAAATTTTGTATAAGCTTGAGTTATCTTGACGTGAAGAATCGAAGAGTGATGAAGGCGACTGACTTTCTTGAGGCAAGTGAAAAGAAAGGTATGCTATGCTTGACAAAATGGATTACTGAGCAAGGAATTTAACAACTACTGAACTGTAAACAAAAACTTGAATAAAATAACAAATGAAAAGATAAACTGTAATAAAGACTAACAAAATTTATTAAAAAAATTTATAAAACGAGTCTAGCTAAAAGTTAAAGCTGAGCGCCCAACAAAAGTTAAATTTGAAGCTAAAAAAAACCACTATAAAATGATAATAATAAAGTCTAAACCCAAATTGAAGTTACTGCCCTCTGCGAGCAGAGATGAAAAATTATAAAGTTATCCCAGAAACAAACCCAAATTCATAATAAGACAAAAGTGACCGGCTCAAACAGAACCATATAATGATGACCCAATATTGACAAAAATACAGCTAAATCCAAATGAAATTGATGCGACTTGTCTTGAGCTCAGAGAGAAGCCACACCAATTGCATGTGAAAACGCATAGTAATTGTTAAAAAAAATGTTTAAAAAAAAAAAAATTACTCATTTACATTCTTAATAATATGAACAAATATCATATTAATAATAATTCAAGCCAAGGACATTATGAGCAAATAAAAGTAAAAAAACTTCATGAAAGGATGCAAATTTTAAATGTTAATAATATGTTTATGTAAATCTCAAATAACATGAGCGAGTGAAAACTCACAAAATTACAAAATAAATGTATTAAACAATGACTAAATCAAAGAAAACACCATGCCAATGGTTTCCTAAAACCAGAGAAAAATAGAACGTTATGAGCATCTGAGGCTATCGCGGAAAACTGCATGAAGTATTTTCTAAATTATTGAATTAAAATAGTCAACCAACACCAAGGCAAACTAAGGTACTATTGAACAACATATAAAGAACAACCATGCACACAATTAAAATGACACGAGGACAAACTCGGTACAGAACTGTTTATTTATTTATTTAAACGCCCATAGGGCTTTTACATACAATGCCATTATGTTTTTTAAATACAATAACAATAAAGAGTTTACATAATATATAAGAATATACAGATTATATTAAATATAAGATTGAACAATGCATAGGTTAACAAAATATAGGTAACATGAAACAAGAGTTTACGAAACGTAGGTAACATGAAATTTAAGTAAATGAAATAAAAATATATGATCTGCCAATATCCTCCAAAACAATTGAATAAAAAAGGATGAAATTGTTGTTCACATTAGCCTTTAAACTATGTAACTCTAATTAACAATCTCTATTACGCAAGATTAGGATAAGAAAGGACAAAAAGTCTAATAGAAAAACATTTAGTTAATTATATTTTTATCTGTTAAACCGAAATACAGCTTCGTATATGCCATAATTGAAATACAGTATGTCCCTCTAGAAAGGACAAACCGTACCTCAAAACAAGTCGCTAACACGGACTTAGTTCATCAAGGAACAATTAGTATAATCTCCTAAGGTATAATCAACTATTAAAAGATCCCTCGAACAGAAAAATAGCACAAAAACAATGGCCAACTGAGATCGTGAACTTCACTGCCCTAGGATAACGCATAAAGTGATACAATGGATTCAAATCGTGAGATTACAAAATATTCAATACAATATGATAGCACTTAAATCCAAAAAAAAAAAAATGGATCAATGCGTGAGATTAAAAAAACGTCAATCCCCCGCGTTGAATCGGAATGGACAATTACTCCCCAAAACACATACTACACATGTACACAAAGACAAAACAAAACTTATACTAAAATACACTCAATGTTAAGAAACAAAAATACCAGTCATGTCCTCACAATGAGAGAACACAAAGAAAAATTGCAAACCTGAGGGCAAGGCAAGCAATAACCTAATTTATAACAAGAGAAAAGGGATTAAATCTCAAATAAAAATATAACGATTACAACAGAAGAAAAAAAATAGTTCATCACTTAACCCACCCCGAGATCAGTTAGCTTCTTCTAACTTTATTATATCCTTAACATGAAAAGTTCCCACGGGTTTCCCTGTCATATCCGCCAATTGATAAGCAACCGGCGATATTTTGCAAATAATTTTACTACGTATAAATTTGGGGGCTAATTTTGCTGAAAAGTATCTACCAGCGTCAGACAGAGCAAAGGACCTTCTCCAAACAATGTCCCCAACCTCATATTGAACGTCCCTACGACGCAGATTATATTGAACCTTATTACGTTCGTATGATTGTCTTAAGGACGTGTGAACTTGGGAGAAAATGTCATTTAATTCATGTAAATCAGATGCCCATGAAACGCGTTTTGAGAATCTAATGTCTTCCGCGTTGAAGTCTACACCTTTGTAGTCATTTCCCGAAATTACAATCTCTCTACCAAAATTAAGGAAGAACGGTGTATAGCCTGTGACTTCATGAACAGCCGTGTTTATAGCCAGTTCAATTTCAGGTACATGGCACGCCCAGGATCTGTGATCAGATCCCACAAAAGAACCCAGGGCTGCTACCAACACCTTGTTTACACGCTCAACAGGATTGTTCTGCGGGTGATATCTGCAATTATAAAACAAGTGACGGATATGAAATTTATTGGCCAGCGCTTTCATGTCACGCGATATATATTGTGGGCCATTATCCAAAACAATCGTATCTGGAACACCGAATTTATAAAAGATATCATTTTCCAAAATTTCCGCAATAACACTACCCGTTGCTTTCCTAAGTGGAAAAAGTCTAGTATACTTCGTAAAGAAATCAGAAACCACTAAAAGGTAAGTATAACCTTTTTTGTAAGAATTAGGGTAAGGACCTAATAGATCTGTCGCAACCATTTGCCACGGCCTTTGCACAAGTTTCGGGTCACCCATCAAACCAGGAGGCAGTAAGTTAGAACTTTTATAACCTAAACAAGTATGAAATTTACTTACAAATGACTTCATATCAGCTGCCATTTTTGGCCAGTAATATTTAAGTTTAATCCTATTTAACGTTTTTAAGATGCCAAAATGTGCACAAGAAGGCGGAACGTGATTTTGAATGATGACGTTTTTCCTACACTCTTTTGGGAGAACTTCCTTCCAGTCATAAGACCTGTGTAGAGCCTCCATGCTCTGAATGTGTTTGAAGATGACACCATTGCAAACTTTAAACGCTGGAAATTTTTCCGGATTAGTCAAAATTTTCTCTTTCAAACTTAAGTACCAACGGTCGGAAGTGGAAAAGGACTGATCAATCAAGTCAACATGTAAAGGGTCACGAGACAGTGCGTCCGGAACAATGTTGTCTTTACCGCTCCTATGTATTATTTCAAAGTTGAACTGCTGTAGTCTAACCGCCCACCGCGCTAATCTACCCGACGGAGACTTTAAGTTCGTAAGCCATTTTAGACTATAGTGATCAGTGATAACCTTGACAGGAATAGGCGAACCTTCAATATAACCCCTAAATTTCTCAAGTGCAAAGATCATAGCATTTAACTCCTTCTCGGTTGTGGAGTGATTTTTCTCCTGTGCAGATAGTGATCTGGAAATAAAGGAAATAGGGTGTTCTATACCATTAACGTCAGATTGAGAAAGGACCGCCCCCAAACCGGTGTTCGATGCATCGCAACTAATTGTAAAGGGTTTACTAAAGTCGGGACAAGCAAGAACAGGAGCCTTGACCAGAATATTCTTTAATTTAGTAAAGGCAGCATCAGCCTGTTCATTCCATACAAACTTTTTACCAGCAAACTCCTTTTTGGTTAAATTATGCAAAGGTGCTGCAATTAAAGAAAAATTTAAAATGAATCTTTTGTACCAAGAAAGTATACCGATAAACCTACGCAAGCTCTTTTGCGACGTTGGAATGGGGAAGTCAACGATTGCTTTTACTTTTTGCGGGTCAGTTCTCAAACCATCCTTATCAATCACGAAACCTAGGTATTTAAGGGAATCACGACAAAAGACTGACTTTTTTACGTTAATTGTCAAACCCGCAGCTTGTAACTTTTGTTTAACCCGTCTTAAAAGATCAACGTGTTCTTCAAAGGTGGAACTAATGATAATTATGTCATCTAGATAACAAAAAACTTTCCCATCGAACTCCGGACCCAAAACCTTGTCCATTAGCCTCATCATCCGAGAACTCGCACCATGAAGACCAAAAAGCATTGTTACAAAGTGGAAGAGGCCTCGTTTAGGTATAGTAAATGCGGTTTTCTCTTTAGAATCTTCCTCTAACGGGATTTGAAAAAACGCATCGTTTAGGTCTAAAGTTGATAGATATCGTGCTCCTCCGAGACTATTTAAGATATCAGATATCAACGGTAGACTATAAGCGTCCCGTCGCGAGACCGCGTTGAGTTTTCTACTATCCAAGCAAAGTCTAAAAGAACCATTTTTCTTGGGCACTAAAACAATAGGATTATTCTACGAGCTATTGCTGGGTTCTACTACTCCCAGATTTAATAGTCTGTCAAGTTCTCTGTGAGCTTCCGGCAATAAATGAGGAGATATCGGATAAACACGTTGCTTAATAGGCTGACAATCACCCGTGTCAATGACATGTTTTTCAAGAGACGTTCTACCCATACGATTTCCAGAAAAGGCTTCAAATTCATGTATAACGTTATTTAAGATTGATTGTTGAGATGAATCTAAATTCTCAAAGCTATCCAGTCCTCTTACCTCAGACACGAAACTTTGTCAGAGTCAATAGTCATTAATTTAGTTAACTTGGGACAAATGTTAAAGACTTTCCAAAAGTCGCAACCAAGGATGATGTTAGATTTTATACCTGGCATAACTACAAAATTAAAAATTTTCTTAACGTTACCAAGAACTACCGGAACCGCAATTTTGTGAACGCACTCCACAGTATGACCCGTAGCAGAAGTGAGTGAAAATTTTTTCTTAAGATCAGAAAGAATTAACCCTAGATTTAAAAATTTACGATGAAAATTATTTCAAATAATTGAGATATGCGAACCAGAGTCAAGAAGGCCAGAAAACTTGGAACGCAAAACCTGGAAAATGATGTGTGGACGGCCATCCCTTTTAGCCGCACTCACCACCTTCGAAGTCCAAAGGTTCTTGAAGAAAGCTCTGGTTTCCGACAGCACAGCAAGCCGATGCCTGGCGGTGATGTCAGCGAACGATGTCGACTTGTCGCTCGCAGACAGGACCCCGAGGACATCTAGTTTATTTGCATGCCGGCAGTTGCATGAAGGCGCCTTCACCCCAAGACGGCCACAGCGGAAACATCTCCCCTCCCTAGAACTCATATTTGACGGGCTACGTTTATTGAACTCAAAAGATTGACGATGATTCCTGAAATTGGGATTGTTCTGAGACATTCTGTTGTTCCCTCTGCTAAATGCATTATTTGAGGAGGAATGAGAAACATTATTATAATTAACAGTATTTGCAATTGGCGGGGAAGGTCTGGAATCAGACCGACTGTCTGCTAGTTCAATCATTTTTCCCAATCTTTTAAGACAATTAATGTCCGAGATGACAGAGAGCGATAATTTTTGAATGTATCTCGGTAACATATTACATTGCAATATTTCCAGAATTTCGTCATCTGGTAATTTTGACGACAATTGATTGTTTAAAGTCAAAACACGAGTTATGAATGAACCCAGGTTCTTTTTGTGATGCTGGTACGTGGCTCTGATCTGAGCAACTAAACGTCGTTCATGGTCCAGTAACTCAAATTCTTCCTTTAGAGCATTTACAATATCCGTCCATGACTTAAATGAAGGACGGTTGACTCTAAACCAGTCTAGAGCATGACCTGTAAAAAGTTCCACCGCAGACGAAAAAAGAGAAGCTGTACTTACGTTCCGAGATAGAGACAAATCGTTGACCCGTTCAATGAAATTATGTACGTTCCCAGTACCGTCGAAGGTGAAGTTCCATTTGTAAACCGGAACTGTGTTAGACGCGACCGCCGAATTTGCCGAAGTAGTGCCATCCTCTGGTTTAGACATGATTAACGCACGACTTCTTGTTAAAATGGTCGAATCCGTCATACCTAACTAACAGGGTATGTAGAAAAAAATCATTAGAACATGCAAGCATACAACAACAACAATCGCCGCAAAACACAAAAAATAATATAAAATAAGTGTGACGTCAGCGTACTAACGAACACGATAATAATAAGACGAAAAACGACATGAGTTGTGCAGGATAACAAAGCTGCGTAAAACGAAAATTAATAAAAACCTCGGTGACACGATGTAAAATCGAACAACACCCGAACATCTACCATGCAACACGAAAGGTCTTTTCAAGGGATTATACAAGAAATTCAATAAAAAAATCAGACATCTCAATACAAGATTAAAACAAGGAAAGAAAAAAAATACTGCATTATTATTTAGTCAAAATTAGGTTCTCCCACAAGGGCTACCATTTGTAACATTGATGCCAATGGATGGGTGATGAAAAGATTAATTGTATAAATTAATGATGGATCTAACGATTGTGACATTAATTGGTAATTACCAAATACAATAATCTAGTCATCTACGCACACGCACTGGACACAATGTATGTAGGTAGAGATGAGATCTGTGAAAGTAGTTAAATAATAGAAGGTTTTAAATATCAAAAGACGCTAATTTATTAAAATGACAATTATTAAAATACTTGATCAATAAAGATAAACATGAGACTCTAATAAACATCTTATCTCCGGGCGTGTCAAGAATGTACGTAAGTTTAACGCCATCTTGATAAAAATATGACTAAAGAGCAGGTAATAATATTAATTTAAAACATTAAAAATCTTGTAATGAATGTCTGAGTGGGCGCCAGCGTAGTATAAAATAACTACGCAAGAAGTTAAATAAGTAATCCCTCTTAGAATGATAAGTTACATGATTAAAAAGTTAAAAGAGAAAAAGACCTTTCGTGACTTGCAAAGTAGTCCCTCATGTTCCAGTGTCGCAGTGAGCTCAACGAAGTGCGCTCCGGACCAATAGCTCGAAACAGTAGTGCCAACCGGAGAAAATTGACCAATGTTTATTCTAATCGGGTAGGAACTGCGCCGCCCAGAAGTAAGCACTGCTACAACGGTATCTAATACAGTTTAAAGTTAGATTATATATACACCTTCATCAGGAGAGTAAAAATCTATATATAAAGGTAGATTATTACAATATAGCGCCCCTGAGGTGATATCTCACAAAAGCGGCGCTTTGCAAATTATCCAATAAATAAATAAATATAATGTTTACATTTTATTTTGTATACACCGAAGTCAAAAATTAAATATAGATTGCAATTGAGAAAGAAGTGGAAGGAGGGGGGAGGGGTAAGAGTAGGCTGGGTTTATAATAATTAGGAATTACAATATCGTTAGACGGGAAAGACCAGTTAAGTGGGAAAATATTTAAAAAAGAGTTTATAAAAAAATTCTTGTTAATTATATCTGCTTTTATATTAACATGTTTCCTCATTTCTAAAATTTCTAAATTATTTATAGTGAAGTATTTTAAGACCTGAAAAAAACAAATAGAATATAACCATAAAACAATATATTCATAAGACAAATAGCATTTAATAACGGTTATTCTAATAAATTGATAGTTGAAATACTAAATAAAAAAAATTAAACATATTCTCTTTGTATCATACGTATCCAGACCTCCAGAATTTTGCAAGAGAATTCATATTTACGCAAAAAAAAAATTTTTATTTTTTTATTTTCTAGATTCTTATATTCCATGAAGTGGTGAATCATTTAAATTTACTGAATTTAAAGTTAATGTTCTTTATACAAATAGAACGGCGTCATATGCGCCTCACAATTTTTACCTCATATGGGTTTATTCAAATATTACCTGGCTTTTATAGACTTAGAGGCCTTGTATTTTCTCGGTAGGGAAAAAAAAATCACAAGAACACTCGAACCCCGAAACCGCTTGATACCGTGTCGCCGACACATTTGGAAATCTTTACATCAAATTAACTCAATCAAATGATGTATTATATGTGATTAATCAAGATAATTACATAGCAATATAATAGCAGAACCTGAAACACATCTAAAAATAACCATCCACCACCTCACTCGGAGCCACCAACCTACGAAGTGACCTCCGCCTAGGAAGCTACTCAGTATTTACGTGGACCCCCCTCTCTACCACCCGGAAGGAATTCCATGATGGCCGCCGAACTTTCGACCAATCACAGCACGGCATATCTCTTTGAGATTCTTATCAAACACTGATAACGAAATTCAAGGCAACTATTTGTGATAACATCAAGCTCAATTTACAGGAAAATGATGGAAGATTCAACCACGGAATAAATATCAACATGAAGAAATAATTATATGCTAATATAATAACATAAAAAATCGTACCTAAATATGTTTGTTACTCTTTGGGAAATGTTCAAACCAAAGATATTTAACTTCAAACCCAATATGAAAATTTGTATACTTATGTATAAAATAAATAAACGGGACTGGGGGAGATGGTTTTGGTAGATTGAACTGACTTGGTTAAAGGTATCATATTAAAAAATAACTTTCCTCTCAACAAGATAATTGCAGAGAGGAAAAATACCTAACCATTTTACTCCTCACGAAAGAGGATAGAACACCTCCGAAAGGGCTCGATTTGAAAACGTTCTATAAATAGAGAATCGAATCCCATACAAAGTCAGTTCAACAACTACCTCTGAAAGAGAATCCTCTCTCCTGAAGAACCATCTCCAAGTCTCCAAAGTCTCAAGAAAATATTTTCAAGTGTTTTATTTAGTAGTAAATTCAGTTTTTGCCAGTAATAAATTCTTTTCGTCAGCTCAGATCTGGAAATAAATATCTCTCTGATCGTGGCTTTTAACTCCACCACAAAACCTCTACAACATCTACCAAGACTGAAAACGCTGAAAAGTGTACCCAGCCACCTTCGTATCTACAGTTATTCTACGGACGGTATATTGTCTCGTACACTCTTCAAACGGTCTTTCTAAAGATAGAAATAAACAATGGCGTAGAATTTTGCTTGTGGATAACGATACTTCTAAAATTATATATAAAAACAATTCTGGTACTATTCAACTGGCGTTTTACACTAATAACAATGAAGAAATATATTCTTAATAATAAAGATAGCAAAATTCAAACAAAAAAATCAGGAGTTTAAAAACTCAATTGGGATGATTGTAATTTCTTTTACAAAGGTAGAACCAATAGAAACTTTGAAGTCAGAACTAAAGAATATCGCAGGGCTCTAAATGGAAATAGTGAATTTGAGTTTGCAAATCATCTTTTGAATAATGATCACACTTTCGATAAAAATTCAGGTCTTAAAATACTTCACTCAGGATATAAAGCATCGCAAATAAATAATTTTGAAATTTTAGAAATTAGAAAAAATGTCAATATAAAATCAAATATAATTAATAAGCAAAAAAAATATAAATAATAATGAAAAATGCCATTACAAAGTGATAAGCTTCCAGAAGAAATCTTCTTATTAAATGCTTGTTAATCGTAAGTAGTCAAATATTGTGAGCTGCATAGTTAAATATTCGCGCCATTCATTTGGTTCGTTTTTAAACCGCCAGAGGTGCGCTCTGTCGGCCATCTATAGCCGTGCGTATCCGCCATATTGAATAAGGAAAGCGTGATTTTTTATAAACGTCAAACATAATCACGTAACTGTGGATAATTTTCATTGTAATGTAATTAATCCAATGGATTATGAACTTTCTAAAACATATTTTCGTCGATATTATCCAAAAATTATATGAGCAGAAACGATGCTTTTGAAGAAATCTCGTATTGTTATGAGGCGATCCTATTTTAGTATGAAATCGTGTCTTAATTTTCAAGTTAGCTGAATTTACCCGAAACAGACAATTTTAATTCGACCAATCAGAGGGCCTAGATCGTCCAGACGCTGGCGTACTAATAATCAGATAACATAATAAGAAAAGTGGACCTTTTCAATTGCGAGCTTAACAAACATAAAGAGTCCACAAAAGAGAATTTCTCTGATATTTCATAGGATAGTTGTGGACCCAACTATCCCATGACAACTAAGGTGGCGCTGTAGAGATCTAAAAAAATCTGTCACAATGTGAAAGACATATTTCAAGGCACTTTTAATAGTACTGAACGCTACCGGTCGCATTTTTATTTATTTTCTATCTTACTGAACAATATTAACGATCTGCTCAAATGATCGATATCAAATGAAAAGTCGACAATATCTACGATGGATGTGACGTACGCATGTTTTCTATTTATCAATTTTATATAATGTTAGATAACAGCGACAACAGATAAAAGACGGTCTTCATAAAATGATGTCTATATAAAACAATGCGGTCTACATAGAAGGCGGTATGTGGCAGGTAAACGTCTGCCCGGACGCACTAGTATAATATATATTTATCATCATGATACTTTGTCTTAATATGACACCATAAATTACACCAGAATAAGCACCATAAAATAAATGGTTTTCTTTCTTTTCACAAGCAATTTTGATTTTTGTTTTTTTTATATTTTTCTTATAAATTTATTTAATTTTTATTATATTGTCTTATTAGAGGTACAGTCACAAGAAGGAAATCCAAAATTGGTTTAATTTTGGATGTACTGCACCTGTACAAACTGATAAAAAATATGACATTTTTTTTATTTTTTATTAATTAATTAATTATAGTACAGACAAAGGTAGCAATACATATATTTAAAAAACATAAACAAGATGAATAGAACATTTGAAAATAAATAGTTACTTGTGATTAGTGACAATTGTCGATTGTTATCTATGAATTACATAAAATATATTAAAAAAATTATGTTAATTTTTTTTGGATTCCGCATTAAAATCACAACTGCTCCCAATTGTTCGGAACTAGTAAGTGGGATTATGGTATCCATATTTGGGTTATGTTGCGGGGCTGAAGTATTGCCATCTGTCCCGATATATCGAGATTGTCCCCTTATCGAGCTCTCTATCTCAACGTCCTGACAAAAACTAAAATGTTCCCCTCCCCCACCCGCCAGAGTCTTGATGAAACCTTAGCCACTTATGTTAACCCTAGACTGAAGGGAGAGGACACAAAAGCGAAGGTGAATTACCTGGTCGCCAAAGCCATTCGAAGCAGCGTTTCAATTCTGAAGTTAGTGCTGATATCGATCCACTGACTTTCACTTTTCATTTGTCGCTACTTATTATATGTACCGACAAAAATGATTATTGCTTGTTTATATTTCTATTTATATTTCTAATTTATTGTGAATCTCTTCAAATTATTGTTCATTCTGGTATTGCAGGCCTTACGAATAATGTATTCTTAATTTTCTTAAAGTTTTTCTGAAAAACTAATAGTTTATTTGCAAGGCCTACAATCCTGTTTTTAACCAGAGTTACCAATAATTAGAAAAGATTCACAATAAATTAGAAATATTAATTTTTCTCCGTGTAAGAGTAGTTAATTATTTTTTTGCTAATCAACAAAGAATTTTTGGTAAGTAGGCACATTTCGAGGCAAATATTTGTACCTTTAATCTGATTGTGGACAACAAAGTCCTTGGCGCTTGATCCAGAGGACATTTTACTAACAAACTAAGGTACTTACTGTTGTATGCAATTCGTTCTGAGCAAGCAACAAACAGAATCTTTTAAATCTCGCGGACTTACATAAACACAATGTTGGTAGAGTTGTTAAGTCAACATGTTTTCTTCATTTGGACAAAGTACTGTCTAATGCTAGTTGAATGTTTGTCCTTCGTGTTCCTGGTTTGTACAAAGGTGGAGCTTATTTCAAACACAAAATATCCCACAGTTAATCTAGCCTGCACGATAAAAAGTATTTAAGCG
Organism: Hesperophylax magnus; assembly: GCA_026573805.1. NCBI lineage: Eukaryota > Metazoa > Arthropoda > Insecta > Trichoptera > Limnephilidae > Hesperophylax > Hesperophylax magnus. The sequence goes on along the minus strand of JAIUSX010000058.1, from coordinate 6,816,994 downwards.
AGAGTCAGGCGAGCAGTTCACAATCAACTCTCTGTGTTCGCTGCTCGAAAGATAAAAGCCAGTTCTTACAGAATTTTCTTACTGAACAAGGCCATTGTATTTTTACGTGAACAGGTACACCATTAGTGAGTCTCACTTTTGGGGGCCGTTTTTATGATATCCCAGATGTTGGAGAAATGTGTTTTTAATATAAGGATATAAAAGCAACACGTATGCGTCTAAAGGTGTTTAAATCAGCATTTATTTTATAATATTATGCTTATACCACTGACAGTACCTACGGACACCTTTATAAAACACCCCAGATCTGTTTACGTACAAAAATAAGAAATAATAAAGTAAGGAGGAAAATGTTTATTTTTAATAGAAAACGAATTATAAATGATTTATAACAAAAACATCATCCATGTAGACTATAATCTGTTTCAACTCGGAAAAAAACGGAGTACATACGTTTTAATGCGACGGACGGGGGCCAACCCGAGGAACTTTCTAATATTTTAATAGATAAATCCTCTGACTCAACTAACTGATATAAATTAGAATATGTGGGTATTATAATCGATAAATACCTGAGATGCAACGGATACATAAAACTATACAACTTCATTCCTGATGCTTGCAAAATAGAAAACACAGGTGTTATTAGTAAATTAACCATAACTTGACTTCATCTATTAGGGAGAAAGGAGAGGGATTTCTTACTTTTCATTAAATTAAATCAAAATACAAAAACAAAAATATTGCACGTAACATACGTGTGCGCTAGGCCACCGATTTATTAAAATCTCACAGCAAGTATATTACATCACGCATGTAATGTAATTTATATAACTGAAAAAAAAATATTTCTCGGAAGTGCAAAGCATGCTAAAATATCAAACATCGAAAGCATGATAGGGTACTCAAAAGAAACCGAACTGATTTTGCGGGGGGTTAATTTTTGTAGTACCGGGTTCTGCCGGTAGAATCGTGTATGGCTGCGATGCGCACTTCTTGCGATGAATCTTGCGACCATACATAAAGATAGCAGCCAATAAAAATGTTGCGGTGAGAAACAGAATTATGTGCCTACGGAAACTTATATTTTTAAACTAAAAATATCAAAAATCTGTATGTATTGTACAGTAACGGTCGAATGGGGGCTTAGCGTGACCATTTACGATATATAAATTTTATTAGTAGTTTGTTTTTGAAAAAAAAAACAAAAAACATTGATGATTTGTTTCAAAAAATTTGAACAATCCATAAAATTTCGAAGTTTATTTTGCAGTTCTGTAAAGGTTCTATTCAAGTTCTGTTATTATATTATCATTAGCTAGTTGTTTAAAAAAAATACAGTGTGTGGCAAGCCTACACACGACGGAAGTGAAACTTTTAGTATTCTTCTCTCTCTCTTTTTTTTCTGTCTATTGACATATTTATATATTGACATGTGATAAAAAAAAAATAAAAGTTATAAAAATATGGGATTCGAACCCGGGTCCTGCATAACGAGTGTCGAACGCTCTGCCTCTAGACCGCGAGGAGAGGTATCTCGCGCAAATTAAAGTAAAGGTAAATTAACAAATTAATGTAATTTTTTACTACATTATTACAAATTGCTGATAAATAAAAATAATTATTCAAAATACCGAGCGACTCTACCGGCTCGATTTGTAAGCTATATTTCGACCAAAATATCATATAGGTACCGTAAAGTAAAGTAATAAAAATAATTAATCAATATCATATAGGGCCTTGATTAGTAATTTTAATTATTCAAAATAAAAATAGTTAATCAAAATACCGAGCGACTCTACCGGCTCGATTTGTAAGCTATATTTCGACCAAAATATCATATAGGTACCGTAAATTAAAGTGAAGAAAAAAAATATATAAAACACGCAACACGCACAAACACATAAATCATTATAAATGCCGATTTACATTCTCTTTTAATATTTTTTCTTTTAGTGTGATAATTATATTTTAATCTTTTTTTTAGTTTGAATTTATCTTTATTTTAATGTTTTTTTTTTTTTAAATGTATAAATTCTTATATTAATGGGGGCCTCAGCACGGGTAAACAACTCAGTGAGGCCAACATTACTGAATTAGAATATGAAATATTGTAAAATAATGTATCAACAATAAAAAAAAGTTAAATTAACAAATTTATGAAATTTTTTACTACATTATTACAAATCGTTGATAAATAAAAATAATTAATCAAAATACCGAGCGACTCTACCGGCTCGATTTGTAAGCTATATTTCGACCAAAATATCATATAGGTACCGTAAAGTAAAGTAAAGGTAAATTAACAAATTTATGTAATTTTTTACTACATTATTACAAATCGTTGATAAAAAAAAATTAAAAGTTATAAAAATATGGAATTCGAACCTGGGTCCTGCATAACGAGTGTCGAACGCTCTGCCTCTAGACCGCGGTTATTACGTATTCGACCAAAATATCATATAGTCAAAATATCTAAAAGTCGCAGAACGACAGCATTTTATCACTTTTCCTCGTATTAAAAAAATCACAAAAAGAAAAAAAAATAGTTTAAGCGGGGATCGAACTTCGGTTCTTCACGACGAGAGTCGGACGCTCTGCCTCTAGGCCGCGAAGCTGAGTTTGGAGGGTGACCTAAACTAGGTATATAATATTAGCTAGGCTCCTATAGCGAAATGATCACGGTTTTTCGTGACGCTCATGAGTCGGTTTTACTCCGGTCCTCGAAATTGCATGACGCGCGTAAAGAAGTTTCACTTCAAAACTGAAATTATAACAGAACTTGAATAGAACCTTCACAGAACTTTATATTCAACTTTGAAATTTAATGAATTGTTTAAATTCTGTAAAACATCCCGTCCTAAATAATATCAGTAATAACTGGTGAAATCAATCGATAATGTCTCTTAACGCCTTGTATATTGCTATAAACAGTTTAGCCGGTCCATCCGAAAATAATGTATTTGATAAATTCCAACGCTACCCACATGTCGTAGTTACCCCCGCTCATTTGAAGCATAATATGAGTTCCCCCCGCTTTATGCTAGAAATCCATATAAGTTCTAATTTACCACTGCATTCAAGTATTTATTTCTCGAGCGACAGTTTCATGCATACAAAGCATGGTATCATTTTTCCACGCGAATTTGTGGAGCAACCTGGTCAAGTATTCTCTCGCGTGCAAAATTTTCTCAATCAATAAAAGTGGAATCGACGTGAAACCAACACTTTCGGTTTAGTTTTGTGCCAATTAACACTTCATTTTTGTGCTTTATTATTGTTCTGTTTCAGGTTCTTGCATCCTTTTCTGTTGAAATCGTATGGATTATTCTTGCAATTTATATATATTTGGATATACCAACTTTCTAACACAACATCATCAAAAATATTAATTTCAGTTTATCTGTTTGTAAATCCAGCTTAATGAAATCTAAAACTTAATTTATTTTGTGTTAAATTAAATATACACATTTCACTTTCTTAACTTAAAAGTACACATTAAAAATAAAAATCTAAATACGAATGTTTACTACCAACTTACGTCAGTACAGCTGATCTTAAAAACAAACACTTTTATATTTTCTTTCTATTTACTGATGTCAGGCTATTGGGAAGGAGATTGTATGCGTGTACACCATTGTGACCTTTGTTTTTTTTACCACTTTCAGTCTTTGCTGAATGTATGTATAGTTTAGTATGTTGTCTTGTGTAGTCATCATGTAATTGTGTGTTTTTATAAATGTTTGTGTATATAAATCCATTTTGGATTTTGTAGATATGAATACGCGTATGCTGTATTCGTAAAGTTTATTCGTTTGTTTGTATAATTTTTTTGGTGGGGGTATTTGTTTTTCTTTGTACAGAATTTCCCTGAGGGAAATTAACATCTTTGGGGATGCTGTGGGGAGGGTTTTTTGAGAAGAAGAAGGAGTGAATATGGGTCTCGAAGACACCCGTGTTCATTCGAAGAGACCTTTGTTATAGGAGGAAGGGAACAGAGCCGACCTATTCAACTCAAGAACGAGTTGTGGAAACAACCCATTCTCATGTGACGAATTTCAACCGTGTACATAGGGAGATGTAGATAGGGGTATCTATAAAATGGTTTCAGGAGTTTTTTTCAGGTATTTTGGGGCTCCAGATTACAAGTGGCTGCCAAATTAAACGGTGGGGCGCAGGTTTGCACAGGGTCAGCAATTGTGTACTATTGTTTACCCTCTACAGTACGCCCAGCTTCTGAGAGTTCAACTTGACTATGGCTTCAATGGAGCCCCCGTGCCTGAGCTTGTGACTTAGGACGTGTTGTTTCACAGGATTTGAACAATTAATAAAATTTCATAGTAAATTTTCATAGTTCGGTAAAGTTTATATTAAAGTTCTGCTTTATACAATTATTGGCCATCTGTTTCATGTATCTGAAATAATAACAGATCTTGAATAGAACTTTCGTAGCACTATCTTTGAATTAATGAATTATCTTATAATTATTCGTTCTTAACCTCAAAAATACGATCAATTTCGCATTTTCCATTTTACTCGCTTAATTTTTTTTTGTTTCTTCAGATGCCATTTGTAATGCCATTGTCCGGGCTTTTTTATTGTATCGAAATCCAGCCAATTCAATTATGCTTTCCGTTTTTTCTTTTGTAAATCGGTTTTTCTATTTAAAATATTCCCCTGATAACGCTGCAAATAAGTGATATTGATTTCTTACATTTTCATTGATCGACCATAACGTCTTACTAAGATCGTAATACGTTCCTACACCTGGGGGTCGGTTACAGCCGGTATACGCATTACGCATGCGAGTGATTACACGATTTTTCTAATAACCCGTTTTTATCACCCTGTATTATCTATTATGATTAAGACGGTGAATGTTTGTGTTTTGCTGTCAGCGCCACGGCAGTCTGCCGTCCTCTTCTAATCGTTATCCGGCTAACGATAATGCCCAATAAATACGCAATTATTTGACTTATATTACTCTAATTTTATACTTAAGTAATACTTGTTTACCTATCAAGAATTTCTGCGAGACGTAAATACCGCACCTGCGCTTCACCTTTATGTTCCGCTCTCTTTCACTTAGCCTTCTCCGCCCAGACTAACCTACCTACCACTCACCAAATATGAATATAAAGATGGAAATGAGTGTGATTCTTTCGCACCTCTTCGACGTTAGCATAAAATATATTATTATTCTGAGAATCGTATGAATTTGATGTCGGCTCTACAGTCGTCGTTTGAATATTTCAATCTGGATTTTTTAGCAATACCAAATTCAGTGCCTCACCAAAACTCCGACCAAAATGAGAAAACGATTTCCTTTTATACTTTTGTATTTTTTCTCCGAATACGGTCAATAGAATCCTTTATATTGATGACTTGGCGTGAATTTCTTATTCCTAGGGTATAGGTATGGATCATTCATGTTCCTTTATGCGTCTCCTTTGTTATCGCTGCCGGCCTCATAAAGCTACTAGTGTACCTACTTTGTTTCAACTTATATGAACAAAAGAGGGAATTAATCCATTTCTTTTCAATAATGATCGAGTAATTTTTCGAACCAAAGTTTGGTTTGCCATGAAAGAATATTCATTAAATCGTGATCTTATTTTGAAAGCACGTCACAGTAAATTCATTTAAAAATGAGTAATTAGTGATATTATTATTGTCCAACCTAAAATAGATTATTATGAGATGTGAATATAAAAAAAATTATTAGTAAGCGATGTCTTCCCGGAGCAGTCGTACATTTCGTAATCTATGTATTAGTTCAAATAAAGATATTATATGTTATATCTCATTCAAATATGTTAACAGTTGTCTGATGCCTGGGCGATACTGAATATAGGTTCCTTTCTTCCGCTGATGTATTTATAACACCCAAATATATTATCATATGCTGGGCAAATGGATGACTGATAGAAATCATACTAAATTGTAGGCGTCCTAGCTTTATGGGCGAAAATAGGTCACCCACCGATGAGATGGGGTGTTGGCAAGGAAAATATATTTTTTAAATTGAAAAGAGTATAATAATTAATAATAATATATCAAATAAATCCACGTATCCAAATTTCTTCGTCTGTTTTTGAAATAGTCGATTTGAAGTGGAAATCTTTAGTTATATTCTCCTGTCAATCCTGATCAATAATTTTATTTACGTAGGCAGCTACGTAGATACTTGGATAAATGTTTGCACGATAAGCGAACAAGTAGCGATAAGTGCTGCGTGCTAACAACTCTTAAATGCATGACTTTTTACATTTGAAAATATGTTTGTTGTATTATTTATGTTTGTGCTCAGATGACAGATGGTTAGTTAGTTAGGGTTAAATTAAAAATGTGGTAGTCGGACGATCCGTAGTACAATAAAATCTGTAGGTACAGTAATGAATAAAGAAGCGCGCAAATAATAACATTTTATTTACAGTTTGCCTAGAAGTGTTAGCCAGGCATATTCGAAAGTCAAAGATCGATCGGCTACGGAGGTCGTCAAAAAAGTTCGTAAAATATTTTCAAGCGTACGCCGCACCGCTCCGCACCCGAGCTCAGAAAAAAGTTAATTTATGGGCATGCCTTTATGCGGTGCGGCTCCGAGCTGACCACTCGAAACATTCTCCCGCCTCGCCTCGCCTTGCCTTGCCTTGCCACCCCTCGGTCCGATCTTGTTCCGGGTCTTTTGATGTTTTAATTAAAGGTGAAATTGTTTTGCAACGAGGTGGCAGCCATTCCGGTTGGCCTGGTGAAAAATAAATTTCCTACACACGGGGGAACTAATAAAGTGGGGCAGCATTATGCTTGGTTAGATAGCAGCGTATTTTTACGGCCACCCCTGACCCTCTTTTCCCATTTTTTTCTTATTTTTCTTAAACAGAAAGTTTGTTTCTTGGGATAAATCATACTTAGGCATTAGCCACCTATTTACTTATTCGCACCAGTCTTTTGGGGAAGATTTATCTATGGGTTTATTTATTTTTAAACACGCTGAGTTTAGTATAACGCGGTGTTGTCGGGGGAGTTGGATTAAATTTTGTATTACCAAATTATGAACAGGTTGCGTTATTTCGTCAAGTGACTACATAGCTCTGTTTAGATCGGCAGCATGAAAATATTATATTTTATTTATCCAATAGCAGCAACAAAAATACTTTTGTTATAGCGGAAATTATGGTAGTTGAATATGGATATGTTTTTATTTTATTTAACATTTAAAATAGTATAAACGATATAGCGTCTTGTCCTTTGCTTTGGCAGTGAAATGGATTTAATGATCGATGTAGACGCCAAAATAATGGGTGGCGCCAAATTTAATATTTTTTTCTATTAAGTTTATTTACAACCTATATTTGGAATTCATCAGCGATAATTACACCCGCTTAAGTGTACTGTCTGGTGCGCTTTATCATCCGAAAGGATCATAAGCCACTTTTTCTTTGTAAATGCACCCGGCGCCGCAGTTAAATCAATGTTACTCAATACCCTTTGGATCACGTTGAAAAATTTTTTAAGGCAAGTTAAGCAAAACTATACACAACTGAGGTTCAAAAAGATGGAGCCACGGCGCATACCGCCAGGGACACAATGGCTCTGTTACGAGGGTTCCATGGCAACTCAGGACAGTGGCAATTCAACAAAATTTTGAAAACTGGTAATTTCGTTGTTTCATTATGGTCTAACTATTATATTGGATCACGATGAATTCTGCATCGATGACAGAGCTTGGGAGTATTATAGAAAAACGTAGTCAATTAAAATCGACCCTTTTCTCTGTAAAGATCTAGCTCGTTCGTTCGATTCGACGTAATTGCCGTGGAGTTATCAATTACCTCTAGTCCTGTAACGATGTTGTGAGGTTATTCAATCCGACGTCAATCGCTGAGGTATTCATAGTTATCTCAAATAATGTCGTTCGCCGGAAGATGATCATTTTTCAGAAAATGCCTGTGATCTTCTAACAACTCACCATTCGAGAGTTTTCATCAGAAAAACAAATACCTTTACTAAAACATACATCGTTTATTAGAAATATGTAGAGGTTACAAGACTATGCGGTACCTACGCCTTTAGGTTGATACAATTTGTATTAAAATATGCAATAATGCATTAGCTGTACCAAGCGCTGTCTACATTGAAAACATCAATCAAAATACATGAGCCACTAAATAATATTAAAGTGACTAGAATATTATATTTCTTCAGAAAAGACCCTGAGCTTTAGCAACATCATCTTTGATATTCCACTTAGTATCGGATTCGACCTTTTGTGCTCATTAAATAAGGTCAAAGCGGGAAGGACTGATAGAACTGGAATGTGCCCTGTTGGGAGTGGTTCTCAGTAGAACTGTATCAAATTATAAATAGCCCTTAGAAATAATAGCTATATGATGTCTACACCCAACGCGATTGACGAAAATTCGCGATAACACTTGACAGTTGAATAAAATTGATTTAACAGTCGTGTACAATAGCTAATATCAGTAACTACATACCTCCGAATAATATTTATATTATTCATCACGAAGTGCAGCGCAATCTAGGACTTTTTGTTAAATTAAATTTTAACATTTCATTAATTCTTGAAAAAAATTGACTTTATGAATAATTTGATATAACATCAGTAACTATAATATCATTTATATATACATCGTATATATAAAAGATATTATATATGGTAATGAGCGGAGCTTATTGTCGCATGGTACCTACACGTCACATCGGTACTGCCCGCAAATTGTATGCCTGATCTGATTATGCGCAGCGAAATTTGAGCATTAATAATTAAATGTCCCCTAAATTCGCTGGAATGATTTTAACTTTTAAAATGCTGCTTATTATATATTACTAGCTGAAATTCCTGACAATTAGATTTGCCTGAACTGACTTAACGATAAAGCTATTTACTGGAACAAGCTTCATTTAAAACAATTGTTTTTTACTCTTAATCGCTTGGATCCAGTGAAACTATGGCATCCTCAATTTAGAATTGAAGTGGGTAAAGGTAAAAGATGCGAAAGAAGATGGCTGCGAAGTACCTACTGGGCTATTCAGATCTGGCCACTAAATAAGGTTAAAGCCATTTTAAACCACATTAAGTTATGCTTGATTGTTTTCTTTATCTGGGCGATACTGGGAGTTTCTATCACTCTTTAAAAACTTTTCCATTATTGTCACGACTCAACTCGAACTACCGATCTCCATATTTCTCGCACGATCATATATGGTTTTAACACACATACACCTCACGAATCTCATTTCTACAGCACTTGGGGAGTGATAGATTGGCTTCTTGGGATATTTTCTGTTGGCACCAAAGGCGTTTAGTCCTCAATTTGGAGTTACCTGCTGTATAATTTTCAGGGTAATTATGTACCACTAGTGACATCTATGAACGCTAAATTATATTATTTATGAAAGGTTCTCGCCTCTGCTATTTTGTTTGATTAAATTGTGTCAGCAAAGACGATCTCTGTTTTGCGGCCTTTTGAATTTGAATGTGTCAACAGTCTTTTGTCAGGTTATAAAAGATCGTCTTTCCTTAAAATCGCGCTCTTACTCAAAAACAATCAAAGGTTTCACCCTTCCGAAATAACCACGGGAACTAGCCTGTACCCAGAGTATTTATTAAAAAGTGCTTAGTCATACCCGTGATAGTGGATATTTATTGTCAAATAAAAGTGATTCAGTTTACTCTCAAGAACGAAGTTTTTATTCCAAGGACCCTAATTTATAACATGGTCCTAGCGATCCGGATATTGTAATCCAAGCGAGATTACAGAAATTTAAACAAAAACCAAGCGGCCAAAAATATTGAAGAGATCCATAAGAGATCAAGCTGGAAGTAGCTGGAAGTCTGAGAACCTGGAAACACGCCATCGCATCAGACAGATAAGTCCAATCCTTCCACATCCAACTCCTATCACATCTAGAATTCCCAAAATATCTTTATTATTTTATTCAAATAATAATATTAGAAATAATTTGTTACAAGATATTCCGATTTACTGTTTGTCAATATCATAAAAAATTGCAAATCATAGCTTAATTTTGTATGACATTTCACAATAACAATATTAGCTACGTGTTTTATGTGCAGATTTTATCTAAAATAGTAAACATTGTAAGGATTTTGTCATCATTTCTTTCAAATTGGAGTATTAATACGCGAATAATTTACCAGTTTTAGTGAATTATTGTAGTGATCATTTAATTATCGGAAATTTATTGTTGCGATTCATAATACGATGGAGAAATTGAAAGGATTAGTGAACAAACGCGGAGTTTTAAGGGGAAAATTAACCAGATTCAATGATGCATTGAATACTCTTTCAGCTCACGAAATAAAACTAAGATATGACAGAATTAAATCTATAATTGATGAATTTGAAGTTATTCAGGATGAAATTGAGGAAATCTCAGATGTAAATGAAATCGAAAATGCTTCTCAGAGAGAATCATTTGAAAATCAATATTATTCATTAATGGCAACGGCCAAAGGTGCATTAGAATCCGTAGAACAATCGAGGGTAGAAATAAAATTACCTGACCTAAAGTTACAAGAATTCCACGGAGATCAGAAAAATTGGAACACCTTTGTAGAAACTTTTAAGACTTTAGTTCACAATAATAATTCGATAAGAAATGTACAGAAATTTTATTATTTGCAATCTTGCTTAAAGGGAGAAGCAATTAAAATCATTTCAAATTTAGAGATCCTTGATTCTGAATATCAAGGAGCATGGGAATTATTACACGAGAGATATTCTAATTTAAGGGCAACTGTACATAAGCATATTCAATTCATATTCCAAATGAAGGAAATGAAGCAGGAAGATGCAGTCGCATTGCGGCGATTGATAGATGGAACTAACGTTAACTTAAAGGCTTTACACAACTTAGGAGTTCAAGTAAATCAAAGGGATGCTTTAATTATTTACATAATTTCAAACAAATTAGACGTGATTACTAGAAAACATTAGGAACAAAGCTCTATTGAAGGGAAGTTGCCAACACTGAAAGAGTTCTTGAAATGTTTAGCTTTACGAGCTCAAACTTTAGAACTTATGCAAACTACGGACAAAAAACCGCACAGCCAAATTAAATCACATTTAGGGATTAATAATAGGGAATCAACTGTGTTATTATCCGTAAAAAAGGGAAAATGCACATTCTGCGGTGAGGATCATCCGATCTTTTACTGCAAAAAATTTCTAAAATTAAAAATATCGGAAAGGATAGAAGCCTTGAAAAAGAGCCGAGCATGCTTCAAATGTTTGAAGCCGGGTCATCTTGCACAGGATTGCAGGATCACCTTTAAATGCAAACGATGTGACAGTAATGATCACAATACGTTGCTTCATAAAGAGGGATTCCGTGTAGAATCTCCAAATTTAGGAACTGAGGCAGAAGATGTCTCAGTTAACAATCATTCTGTAGTAGGTAAGGCAGAAAATTTAGTATTGTTGTCTACAGCGATAGTAGGTATCGTGAGTAGCGACAATAATTTATATAAGGCAAGAGTACTAATAGACTCTGGAGCACAATCCAATTTTATGAGAGAGGATTATGCAAAAAAAATAAATTTAAAATTTAATCACATAAATAAGCCGGTATCGGGCCTATACAATAATGTTACACACATAAGGAAAAGTGTGTCGGTAGACTTTAATTCTTTAAGAACCAACTATAAAAATACAATATCTTGTCTGATATTACAGGAAATAACGACAAGTCTGAAACATCAATACCAAGAAACCAGATTAAGTTGCCTCATGGATTAGAATTGGCAGACCCGAATTTCAACATTGCAGCGCCTATCGACATCTTGTTGGGGGCTGAAGGTTTTTGGGACATCCTGACCAATGATAGAATGAAGTTGGATACCGGTCCCACACTTCAACGAACACAACTGGGATGGATCGTGTCAGGACCGACCAACGTATATCCCAACCAAAGGCCAGTATCACAATTCTGTAGCTTATCCATAAATAAACTAAGCAATCAAATTGAAAAATTTTGGAATCTTGAAGAAGTCAACCCCATGAAATATCAAAATCATGAGGAGAAAGCTTGCGAGGCTAATTTCATAGCTACTCATGCAAGAGAAGAAGACGGTAGATTTACAGTAACTTTACCACGCCGTCCTTGTATTGATCAATTAGGAAACTCATTGACAACAGCGGAGAAAAGATTCCAAAACTTAGAAAGAAAATTATCTTCAAATACAGAATTAAAATCGCAATATGTACAATTTATGCGAGAATACCAGGAACTAGGTCACATGGAGGTATGTGATAAACTAGAAGGAGATCATAACTCCTATTTTTTACCACATCACGCCGTCATTAAGGAATCGAGCTCCACCACTAAGGTGAGGGTTGTTTTTGACGGATCAGCCAAAACTTCCAAAGGAATTTTCCTGAATGACGCCTTGATGGTAGGACCTGTCATTCAAAAGGATTTATCTACCCAATTGTTACTTTTCAGAAAACACCAATATGTCATGACAGCTGACATCGAGAAGATGTATCGGAAGATAAACGTGAGTGCAGCTGACCGCAACTTGCAGAAAATAGTCTGGCGCGAATCACTGGAAGATGAGATTCAGCATTACAAGCTGAAAACTGTAACGTACGGGTTAAGTCCTTCCTCTTTCCTAGCTACAAGATGCCTACAACAAGTTGGTATGGATAACCAAATTACTTTTCCTAAAGCTAGTCAAGTCATAAAAAATAATTTTTACATGGATGACCTATTGACCGGAGACGATAATTTGGAATCCTGTAGAAATTTCAAAGGTCAATTAATTGACATATTGCTGTCTGCAGGCATGAGGTTACGAAAATGGAGATCTAATATCTTGGATTTGTCATCCGAGTCGGGCCAAGCTGAAATTGCCGGACAGAACAATTTTGAAAAAATTCTATCTGACAAACCCAAGAATGAAAAAATTCTGGGCTAAATCTGGAATAATGAGTTAGATTATTTTTCTTATGTTATAACAAAGCTATCAAAGCATAGTGAAAATAAACGCCAAATATCGTCAAGCATAGCATCAACATTTGACCCATTGGGGTAACTTGGACCAGTTATTGTTGTCGCTGAAATTCAAGAACTTACTAACCCAGAACAATGGCGTCATGTGCCATTCTCTGACAATGTAGCAGATATATTATCAAGAAGAGCTACTGCTGATCAACTAGTGAATTCTTCAATATGGTGGCATGAGCCAGAGTGGTTGACTAGAGAAAACAACACTTGGCCGCTATCGAAAATATCTTGTTCAAACCCTCCGGAAATTAAAGGAAAAAATGTTTTGATTGTAACTAATCCGGAAGAATGGGACATCTTTAAGAAATTCTCATCTTTAACTAAACTAAAACGTGTAACTGCCTATGAATTAAGATTTATAAATAATTGTGATAAGTTAAAGACCAAAATATCAGGAAATCTAAACGTTGAAGAACTTGAATTAGCTTGGAAATATTTAATTGTATCGTCACAAAAATACAGTTTTCAGGCAGAACGAGAAGCCTTAATAAAAAATGGAAGTGTAAATAAAAATAGTTCTTTAAAGGCTCTCAACCCGTTTTTACATGACCAATTAATACGAGTTGGTGTGAGATTGTCCACAGCAACACATTTAACTTTTCAACAAAAACATCCTATTATTTTACCTGCAAGGCATAAGTTGACAGAATTAATAATACGTCACTACCATTATGCGAATTTACATGCAGGAGCACAAGCGTTACTAGCCGAAATAAGGTTAAAATTTTGTCCGATATTCGGTAAAAACACAGTAAAACGAATATTACATAACTGTATAATATGTTTTAGATGCCGCCCCGTCGTAGGCCAGCAAATTATGGGTAATTTGCCTATGGACCGAATAACCCCTAGCAGGCCTTTCTCTGTAACCGGTTTGGACTACGCGGGTCCGCTCCAAATCAAAAGTGGAGTTCTGAAGAGAGCTCCTCTAATTAAATCGTATCTATGTATTTGTGTTTGTCTTGTTACTAGGCTATTTAGAGCTAGTAACAGATTTATCTAGCGAAACTTTTTTAAATTGTTTGAAACGGTTTATATCTCGCAGAGGTCAACCCAAGAAAATAAATTCCGACAATGCTTCTACTTTCAAAGGAGCATGTAATAAACTGGAGGAACTTTATGTCAGCTTGAGAAAAAATGATGACAAAATTCAGGAGTATTTAGCAAATAGGTCAATAGAATGGCATTTTATCGCTCCACGCGCACCAACGCAAGGAGGTCTGTGGGAGGCCGCAGTCAAATCTGCCAAATATCACTTGTATAGAATTATTAATTGTTCATCTTTAACTTTTGAGCTTTTTTATACTGTACTATGTCAAGTCGAAGCCGGTCTCAACTCCAGACCCTTAACACCACTGTCTAACGATCCTAATGATTTAAATCCTTTGACTCCTAACCATTTCCTTATGGGCACAAATGCACCTGTTATTCCAGAAGAAGATGTCCGAGATGTACCATACAACAGACTAAATCAGTATCAAAAAATGACAGAACTAATTCAATCCTTTTGGTTCAGGTGGAAAAAGGATTATCTGTGAGAGCTTCAACGGAGGAACTAATGGCAAACCAGCAACCAGAGGTCCCTCCAGGAAAATGATCTAGTTATTTTAAAGGAAGATTACTTACCCCCCACTCTATGGAAAATGGCTCGTATACTATCCTGCCATCCTGGAGCTGATGGAATCACAAGGGTAGTCACCCTCCGGACATCACAAGGGACGTTCGTGCGACCAATTACAAAAATCTGTCTGCTACCCGTAGAGGACAACCTTGAACGCCAATGACTGCCTCGTTCAACAAAGGGCGATATGAAGAAACACCACTAAATTAAACTAAACTTTATTACGTATTCCTCAAACTAAGAAATATATAACATAAATCTTTGCTACTAAAGGTTTACTATGCATTAGCCCAATCAGTTCTGCAATACGGAATAAAAGGATGGGGAGGAGCGTATAAAACCAACTTAACCCCACTTGAAATAGTACATAGAAGACTCATCAAAATAATTCTAAAGAAACAATTAGACTATTCAACTCAAAAATTATTCGATGAATTCAAAGTATTACCAATAAATAAAATTTATCAAAAAAAACGCATTGCTACAAATCCATAAAGACAAACTAACAATAAAGTCATTCAGCACCAGACCGAGAACCTTAGGACAAATAATAATCCCTAAACTTAATACTACAACAGCCCAACATCATTACACATACTCGGCAATAAAATGCTTTAACGAACTCCCTATAGAAATACAATCCGAGAGGAATTATGAAATTTTTAAACAAAAACTCATAAAACATTTTACTATTATATAATTTCTAAGTATGTGTTACGATGTGCCAACCTATATTTCCATTATGTACAAAACAAATGCCATCTTATATTTTTCATTATGTATAAAAAAAAAATTTCATTATTTACAAAAAAAAAAAAAATTGCAACTTATATTTTCATTATGTATAAAAAAGTAGTCCTTCATGCATCCAAATTGTAACAACTGATAAGTATGTATAGTACTGTCAATTTGATAGTGCTCCCTCCCTAAACACGAGAATTTCTCAATTAGGGAGGTATTGTTACCACTAATATTATATATTATATATTATGTATTATATGTATATTGGTTAATAAAAAAAAAACCACGATCTTGCAATTTATGTTTTTTTGTTGCACGCCACAAACTGATGTAACCAAATTGATGACCCTGGCTCAAATTGATGAATCCTCGTGCAAAACTGATGACCCCTCGTGCACAAGGTTATCCTCATGGAAATCATAACAAGGAACCCATCCAGATGGAATTAGAAGATGAAGCCAATCAAGATTTGTGTTGTGTTGTTAAAAACTGAATCCTTTATATTTTATATGTATTTTGTTTTTTCTTTCAATGATTTAGAATTTAATTATTTTTATTTTGGTTAATATTAATGGCTATATTATGTAGTTATATAATTTTTCTTTTATTAAAAAGAACCTTAATTGGTGAATTAAGTTTCTTTCGGGGGGGGGGTGCATGTATAATTTTCAGGGTAATTATGTACCACTAGTGACATCTATGAAAGCTAAATTATATTATTTATGGAAGGTTCTCGCCTCTGCTATTTTGTTTGATTAAATTGTGTCAGCAAAGACGTTCTCTGTTTTGCGGCCTTTTGAATTTGAATGTGTCAACAGTCTTTTGTCAGGTTATAAAAGATCGTCTTTCCTTAAAAACGCGCTCTTACTCAAAAATAATCAAAGGTTTTACCCTTCCGAAATAACCACGGGAACTAGCCTGTACCCAGAGTATTTATTAAAAAGTGCTTACTCATACCCGTGATAGTGGATGTTTATTGTCAAATAAAAGTGATTCAGTTTACTCTCAAGAACGAAGTTTTTATTCCAGGGACCCTAATTTATAACACCTGCATTTACCCTTATTTCAATAACCTTATCAGCCTTCTTATCTCTTGAAAACATACATCACAAATACACAAACTCATTCACTTCTTCCAAATACGCATCATTCACAACTATATTGAGCACTGTTTTCGTACTCTCACTTTTATATACCATGACTTTAAACTTGCGTAGATAAACAACATAAAATATTGTTATTGGATCTCGTTTATATCAATATAACATTTCACGAGTTATATGACTCCCTGCCAATACAATGAGAATGGTAGTCTTTTAATGTAGTTCCAGTTTCGTTTACATCTCTGTTATTTTGATGAAAATGTATGTTTGATGCAGAAAACAAAGCGTCTTGTTTATTTGTTGGGAGGTTTTTTACTCTGCGTTTAAACTTTTTTTAATAACATTGTATAGCCCGCAGCCCTCGCAGAAAAACACAGTATTCATACTAGTTTTAATGACATTCCTTTTGTAAAAGCTTTTTTCTAGAGAGTGGGTAGCCCGAGGGTCTTTTCATGCATTTCAAATCAGTTCCACACATTTATTTTCTTTAGTGAAAAATGTACGTTTTGATCGAAGTTATTTCGTACAACTGCTTTTTGCCAAACAATAGATTGGTGTTATTTTGTTAAAAAAAAAGAAATTACTTGAATCAAAAGCAATACGTATTAAGTTAAGTGTTTTAAATTATCGTCAAATTCTATAAAAGATTCAATATTTTAATGAAACATCATAAATATCAACGTACGCAACGTCATCTCGACTCGAAACCTCCAGAAAAAAAAATTTAATCAATTTCATCAAAGGTAAATAAAAAACATCTTCATATTCATCGTTGTTTCAATGCAAAGATGTAAAAAAAATAAAATCTGCCAGGTATCTTGAAAAAAATTGTTCCTTACTGTAAAAAAACAAATCTTTCTTTCGTGTGGTAGGGGCCTAAGGAATCGCCCAGTCGACTTCATCAATCTCACCGGGGAATGAATGGACCAGGCATTCGTTGACCATATGTGCGGTGATCTGCACCGCACCGCATTCCCACTTCACCGATTCTTTAAGCTCTACCTATGCGTCTTGTGGGCACACTTTGAGAGCACCCTATCCTGATGATGAAGGAAAAGAGTTTACGAGGCAGTTATAACACTGAGAAAAAATAGTAACATTGAATATTTCTAATTCATCAAGAATCTCTTCATATTATTCGATATCCAGTTAAAAATGGAATTAATAATAATTATAATAATAATAAGGTGTTTATTCCGGTATGTGGGGAGGTTAGTGCAGTCCCACACATTCCATATAGGGATACAACAAATTATATAATCAAAAACAAAAAGATAGAACAGAAAAACAAAGAAAAGAAAACAGAATAAATTGAAAATAAAATAGAATAAAATGATAAAATAATAGAATAATAGAAAGTTGAATCCTTTAGGGAGCCGTGACTATGTTAGGCGCTAGTATTTTTCTCCAGTGTGCGTCAATGCTGGAGGATGGAGTGAGGCGGGCTTCCATAGTGAAGATATTTCCAGAGCTTCTTATCCTTTCCCTCATTCCTGCCACCCTGGATCTAATAAGGGCTGCATATCCGGGAACTTGCCCCTCCGTGAACATACGGGAAGCGCTGCAGTATCTGGGGAGACAAAACATTGTGCGGAAGGCGTTGTTGTATTGGACCCGTAGTCTTTCTATAGTACTCTTTTTGTAGTTTGCCCATAGTTCGCACGTGTACAACGTTGCGCAGAAGGAAAGGAAGAGCGTCCTTTTTACTGCGGTACTGCAAAGGCGAAATCTTCTGCTCAGCATGTTTGCTTTAACGCTGAGAGCTCGCCTTTGTCTATCGATATCGTCATCGTCCATCAGATTACTGGTGATTATGTGTCCAAAGTATTTAGTTCCTTCGGTCACCTTCAAGTTCACACCGTTCAAGGTAGCTGGAGGAATATTTTTCGGGCCTTGCCCATGTCTTGTGACCAATAGAGCCGTTTTAGCTGGGTTATATAACATATTTGTTTCTTCAGCATACTCTTCACAGATTTTCAGAAGAATGCGCAGTCCCCTTATAGATGGTGCCATCAGGACCATATCGTCCGCATAACTGACGTTATTCAGACACTGTCCTCCGATGTGGCAGCCTACTCCTGCATTGTTTAGCCTTTCGGTGAGTTCGTCCATGTACAGATTGAACAGTATCGGTGACATGCATCCTCCCTGTCTGACGCCACTCTTTAGGAGGAAAGGTTCGGAAAAATCATCCTTCCATCTTACTAGGTTTTCTTGCTGTCTGTGCCACGAGTCGAGGATATGTATGACCTCCGATGATATGCCTCTCTCTCTGAGTTTAGCCCATAGCAGAGGGTGAGAAACCCTGTCGAAGGCCTTGCTCAGGTCTAAGAAACATGCATATGAGGTGGTCTTTTTATTCCTGTAGTATTTACGAATTATTTACGAATATATTCTTTACGAATAAATTGATTTATCACAATGACTGAACACGTTCATAAAAATCCCAATATTTTCGCATTTCGTCATTGTATATAACCAAGACAAAAAAAGGTCCATGAACACGTATTCCAATATATTAATATGGGAATTTACTAAAAGTTTATCAGAAAACGTCCTTCAATCGTTTTAACCGGATTACCAATAATTTAGAGAGTATTTTAATTATTAGCAATACTCATTTTTCTCCGTGCGATTAAGTTTCTACCTATCTTGTCGAGTGAGAAATAACTCGTCTTCTATCCTCAAGGGTTTTCGTGACTTCAGGCAGCATGCAAGGTGAGAGACGACACCAGCTATTAAGGCGACATAAGCTCAAATTTTAAATATTTCTGATGAACGTATTACCACTATTTCAAATGTTTCTAGACTCACAAGTTATACCTTTAAAATATTTTATGTAAAATGGTTTTATGACTAATAACTTCCCGAAGGATCCCTCTAGAAACATTTGTGATTTTAGTAATATGTTCATCAAAAATAAATCAAATAAACCCCTCTGTAAGATCGATTTTCTGAATATTGTTTTTACACGACTTCGTTACTTATGTCGTTATTTTGGAGCTTTGTTAAGGCAAAATCAACCGCAGGTCTGTCCAATACACCAGTGCAGCGCGTCGCATATTTTTGTGCCCGGCTGCTTCAAATTCAAAAAAAACATTTATTGCACAAAAATACAGAGTACAAAGGGTAAAGCTTACAGGTTACACCCTATTTCTTCCAGCTAACCCAACAAATACACATTATATTACATAACCCAACAATTACATGTTAACAAATGCATGTAAAAAAAATAAAAAAAAAACAGAGGTATTTAATTTATGTAAGGTATTCATTTAAGGTGTAGTGACATTTGTTTTAAAGAAATGTTTTTAGTGATGATTTAAATTTAAGTATGTCGGTTATTTGTTTGATGCTACGTGGAAGATACGTAGCATACGTCGTTAAGATTCTGGCTTATTGGTAGTACAGGTATTGCCTCGTCTTAAGCTGAAGGACGACCATGCAAGTGAAGACGTTTCTAACCCATACTGGAGCACTGAATTCAGCTGTTGAGTAAACCAGAGCAATGGATGTCGATCTGAGCGTATATAAGTCAAATTCTAAATGTAAATCTGACTAATATAAGCCTAATAATAGCAACAATAAAAACCCAGCCTAATAAATTTTAATTCTTTATTTATTTTACATGGTAAATCTGAAATACACCACTATATCTGAAAAAAATAGATATAGAATAATTTAATATTAAACTGCTACTGTTAATTAATAATTATTATTGGAGCAACCGAAAGAACATAAAACAAAAATAGTGAAACACCATTTATGATCAAAGTACAAAATGGCGGAGGTACAAGTAATCATAAGAGCGGTTAGTGATATTGTAATAAAAACGGCCTTTCACATTTTTCTCTTTAAATTTCCCAGAAACGTTCGGAGAGAAGAAGGATGTTATCCAATTACGTTTGCCCTTAAAAACCAGGAGCATTTCTCAAAATATATCTACTTATTTTTATATGGTTATTACACGGTTATTTTGATGGCCTCCGTGGTCGAGGGGTAAGGCTTTCGACCAGTGATCCGATGTTCGCGATTTCAAATAATGGCGTGCGCAAGTTAATGTTTTTTAATTCACTGTGGTATTTCACAATTAATTCATTAAAAATAAAATTTAGTACACTTGCGGCACGTTCCAGAGTGGAAGATACTCTCAGTATAGCCCTGGTGTAAGACCACCATTCCGAATTGAAACGTTTCTTGAAGTGGCTTTCATCGTGATTGGTGACCAGATCTGAATAGACAAGTACTCCCCCACCTACCTTGTTCCCAGTTCCTTCCCCCCACTATTTTCAGCCTCACAACATACCCTAGTTGAAGTTGCCATAGTCCCATTGGCTCCAGACAGGGAGTGGGAGTATTTTCCACTATATCACATTAACTAATCAAAATGCAATCTCTTCTCCTTCGATAATTTCAAATTTACTTTGTGACATCATTTTAATTTAAAAGAAATAAATTAATTTCGTTTACACCATAAATGAATCAAAATAATCGACATGTTTCGGAACCAAATATACATCATTACATAATATTTAAATATTTATCCTGACGAAGAAACCATGAGTCCGAAGACTGAGTAGAGGAAGACATGGCACGACCAAGTGAATCAGATACTTGAGTCGGGCCATGTCAAGAGTCAGAATAATAGAAGAGTATGTATGAATGTGAATGAGGCAAGGAGTGTGTGCCAAGACCGAGTTGTTTGGCGGTCCGTCCTCTCTGCCTACCCCTGCTAAGAAACCATTGGTTTCGAAACATGTCGATAATTTTGATTTAGTTGTCGAGTAGGTATACAAAGTTATTTATTTTCTTTAAAATAAAAATGTAATTTACTTAGTACTTTACATAATTATGCATAAACTATTATTATTTTATTAAATTGAACAAAATGTTTACACTCATGTACACTCCTCTTAAATGAACAATAATATTCTTTTAATGGAAGAGTAGTTTTATAACCAAATAGCTAGCAATAGTTTCATAACTTGAAATGCTGGTTTAGGTACCACCACCCCGGGAACCATTTTGTACCAGTTCTCTGCGTTTGGCAACTTAGCAGGGTTGCCCGGGTTCATGGGGTTAGTTTTTATAGGTCTTGACAGCATCTAGGAGACTAGTTTTGAGAAAGGCCATTTGACCTCTTCAGCCGGACAATCTCGACCCATCGCTTTGCACTGCAGTTGGAATCACTCATGGACACAAATAGCAACTCAAAGATTGGAGCAACTGAATTCCCAGAATCTTCCATCCTTCCTTTCCTTTAATATAACCTTCACACAGCATCCCCAAAGATGACAAAGGCCCCGAGGGAAATTATTTTCCTCGTTTCCTCCCCCCGCGACGAGAGCTAAGATATACATAATTTAACATAAAGGAACTAATTGGTACCTAAAACATTAAAATTAAATAAATGATATCATGTAGAATATTCATGCCATTAATATCTGCCAACAGTACATATCTGTACATCATAATCTAACATCTAATAACCGCCATCACCGAGAATGATTTGAATGGGCTCTCGATAAGGTTGTGAGAATTGTACCTATATACAATTCGGCGAAGATTACACGGATGATAGCGGTTGTAGCAATATGAACTATCTAGATCAGAACATGTCTGCCTTTTGTCACAAAGAACGATGAAACAGTCCGAATGTTGTAGAGCAGGGGCCAATTGGCTGGGTAGATCGCAGTACTATAGCCGCACTGGTTCCCATTGTACCAAAAATAGCCTTAATTGAAACAAATGCTTTGTTTTAACCGTTACATTTAATTAAACTGCCGACCGGCTTTGGAAAAACCTTTGCTTCGTCAGGGCAGGAAAGTTAATCGAACAATAAACAAAGAAAGAACCCATTTGGTGGTAACACGGAAATCACATTAGGAACAAAACTAAAACCATTGTCAATTCTTGGACGCTGGTTTTTATAAGAAATAATCACTTTTATTATTACCATTTGGTGAATTTTGTTCATCTTTATGCTTGGGATAACCATGATTTGAAGACTTTCATTTATTTGTGATCTATTCACGAAAACTGTATTTGAAACACATAAAAAACAATCCGCAGATCGACCCTTATCCCATCAGCTTGCAAGTAAAGTATTTTATGTAGTTTAGGTTCATTTAATAAACAGAATATTTCAAACAAAATTTCACCAACTAATAATCTAAGGAAGTTTATGGAAGAAATATATGAGAAACATACCCATCGAAGTGAGAAAAGGTCAGATTTTGTCAAAGTAATTGTCATGAGTTTTTGTGGAAGAGAAGTTAACTATCCCGCAGCCAAGTGGGGGAGTAGGTAGTACCCAAATTTACTATCCTCCTTATATTAGCTTAAATACTTGACATATCGTTATAGTATTTTACGTATTCCTGCGCAAATACATATGTTACCATTAATAACTGACTGAATAATTGGGATTTAGTCTATAGTTTAAAATCCCACAAGACAGAAAAACGGATGGGGTCGTCGGAAGACCCACTTGGTTACAGACGTTTTGTGTCGCATCTTGGCCTGTCGACAGTTAAAATGATTTGTATGTGTTTTGCGTCAAAGTTATAAATTAATAAATAAAAGCGCGTCATAAAATGAATATACTGAAATTTAGACTGTAATGCGATTTTTCAAAAATTTCTCTGGCAGATGATGGTGGAAGCTCCAGATCGCTCGCTCGTTGTCAGTTCGCCTCTGTTCTGCAGGAACATAAATTTACATAAAGTGCTAGGCATAAAACGACTTGCCGAAACGCTCGGCAGGGTTACGAGTGTATTATTAGAAAAAGAAGAAATAAAAAAGGAACCTTTTTTGTTGAAATCCGTTCCCTTTTTTCCTTGTGGAGATAATGAATAGCAATGGAAAGAAAATTAATACTATTATTATATGAGACATTTTTTTATAATACTTGAAAATAAATATTCCTTTACCCTTATCATGGTTAATTGTACCCTTTAATATTATGCATAAGGTCAACACGAATATAAAAAACTGATTTGATACGATCAAAAGTTAAAAAGTATTACCGTGATTTATGTTTGGGTTACTATGCCGGGTCACGCTTCCTCCTTTTTTAGCCTATGTTTTGGACTGTATTACTTTGAACGTTATGCTACCGATACGTTGGCCAAAGAAGGATTACCGTGATTTATGTTTGGGGTACTATGCCTGGTTGCGCTTCCTCCTTCCTTACCTACGTTTTGGACTGTATTACGTTGAACTTTATGTTACCAATACGTTAGCCAAAGAAGGATTACAGTGATTTGTGTTTGGGTTATTATGCCGGGTCGCGCTTCCTCTTTTAGTCTACGAGAAAGAAATGTTAAACTATCTTTAATAATAAAAAATTGTTTTAACATGTTTTAAAAAAATTATAACAAAGTAATAATGAATATTTAACGGATTTACTTGGAGATACCCATAAAAAAATCTTTATGTTTGGTTTTGTCGTGTTGCGGAAACTCACACGCGTAGGTAAACAACCATTTTAGATTACAATATTAAATATAAATATTCTATGGACGCGTGTGACGCAGATGCGCGACCCACTCGTACATAACGCGAATGTAAAATTTGCTCACATGTTGCTATATAGACTTCAAATCGTTCATACTGTTTAATGTTACCCGTAAATTTTCTTTTTAAGATGTAAGAAAAAAAAAACATAAAAATAATAAATCTGCGCGATATCAAATTTCAAAATTATTTTCTATGACTCAAATTGACAAAATGGTAATAATAAAAATGAAATTTAACCATCAGTTTTAATGCATTCTTCGGTTTTATGGTTTTCGCAGAGCCAAGTCGTCGTATTTTGTGAATTCGTCTCGCGTACACGAGTTCAGGACGAATTTATAAAAAGATTTTTCTACGGATTAGCCCCGTCTCTGAGAATTTTAAGTTCCCTAGGATTTTCTTGAGATAAGACTTGCTTGTAACTCTCATATTAGAAACATTATATCAAAACAAAACACTGCATGTATCCTTAGCGGCTTCCATAGCTCAGTTTTCTGCAGATTTATGAACACATTTTCAGTTGGAAGGTTGTGGGTTTTATTTCCGTGTGATGCACATTTAAAAAAAATATATTTTCATTTTATTGGAAAAAATTTAGAAGGTTGAACCCATAAACACAATATTAATACTAGAAGAAGAAGATGATACTATTAAATCTAAATGAAACACGAACAAGACGCAGAAAATAAAAATTTCAACCGTTATTTTTTATTGTCTTTTTTGTTTTATGTATTTTTTAGATGTATCTATATTATGTCCTTTTTCAATGTTTAATGAATTTGTTTCTAATAATAGGGTGCCACCAAAAAAATTAAGGTTTGTGTACATAATTCTTACACAAAATAAATATTTTTACCAAATAAAAATTCTGCCAACATCCCTCAAATAGTGAACGTGGTCTATTCCATAACAATCCATATATGTCCATTACATGATATAAATTTACTTTTTATGACACACGTCTCTTATGTCCCATGACAGCTACAAATTATGGGATGAAATCTGTACAAATTACAACAAACTATTCATCGACATTCACCCGTTTACGAAAGCCTCAAGTTTATCAGAAATTAACAAAAACTCACTATTATAGAGTTCAACAGTAAATGGTGGATCTAAAATTTTCAACAAAACCTATTTTTATAGCATAGTAAACAATGTTTTCTACAATAATGAAAATAGCAAGTAACTGCCGTAAAACAGAAAAAAAGTACTGCAAAGCGGCACTCACTGCGATTTGATAAAAATCGAGATTTTGTTACCGAAAGTTCCATTGATGCTATATTCATGCCTAGTATACTGTGGATTTACTGTCGTAGTATGAACATAAGTTTGGCAGACATGGCAATGAACCAAGACATTGTCCCAGGGAGAGATGGGAAGGGTATCTTTGCAAGATAATGTCTTACTTCTACCACCGCACCAGGCCGCATTTTCCGCGATTGAACGCGCTCGGACAGGACAGAAGCTTTGCTCGTATGCGACGCTCCTTGGTATTTTTCTGTCGAAAATATCGCGGGAATGGTACCTGGAAGAGATTACTAAATTTACAACCATATATATGGTGAATATGACTTCTTATGGCGCATCGATGGCCAAACTTGTAGCTGTACAAAAACTGGGATTAACTTCAAAATACTGAATTTTTTTCCTTTGAATTTTTGACGAAACGAGGCCTTAGTAGCAATTCATAGTGCACTGGTGACATGCTCAATGATCATGCACAATTTATACTACTAAGAATTTTCTTTAAGGATCATTGCAGACAATCTCAGTGACGTTCTGCGCCCCATCCAATTTCTAATCCACATTTTTTTGATTTATTATTCAGTTCGTCCTCTAACAATTCCAGTTCATCTTGGTACCTATAAAATAAATAATATTATTAACAAACTCACTCGTAACGCGCATAATGTGTCCATTTTGGGACACTCGCCTGAACGCCTTGTATAATGTTCCAAAATCTTCTAACAATTATTTCGTAAACTTGCCTATTCAAAGATTACACAGACTTGGTAATAAGTACAGTTCAATCGATGTTTACCGCTGCCAATCAGTGTCAAAATTTAAACTCAGTTTAATGGAATGTTTACACAGATATAAATGTTTTTTTTTCTATTAGACCGTTTGTCGATTCTTATCCTAATCTAGCGTAATAGAGATTTTTTTATTTTTTTTATTGTTGATACATTATTTTACAATATTTCATATTCTAATTCAGTAATATTGGCCTCACTGGGTTGTTTACCGATGCTGAGGCCCCCATTTTATAATATAAGAATTTATTCATTTCAAAAAAAAGAAAAACAACATTAAAATAAAGATAAATTTAAACTAAAAATAAAGATTAAAAATTAAAATATAATTATCACACTAAAAGAAAAATATTAAAAGAGAATGTAAATCGGCATTTATAATGATTTATGTGTTTGTGCGTGTTGCGTGTTTTATATATTTTTTTGTGTTGCGTGTATATGTTTTATTCTTTTGTGTTATAGAATTTTGGTAATATTGTCTTTTTGTTCTTTAATCCATTTTTTTTATTTTGTGTTTGAATTTATTTTTATTTTCCTCACTTTTTGTTTCAAGTGGAAGACTGTTGAATGCTTTAATAGCGTGGTATTTATGGTGTCTTTGTCCAAAGGTAGTGTTTACCGTCGGAGTTTTTATGTTTTCTTTGTACGCTTGTCTGACCGGTCTATTAGTGATATTTTGTGTTTGTTGGGGTTTGTTTTTTGTTCGAAAATGTAGTTTAGTAGTGTTTTAACATATAATTGGCGTATATCAAGTACGTCACAGCTTTTAAATATTTGGTCTGTGTCGGTTAGTTTATGTTTTTTGAGTATTACCTTTAATATCGTTTTCTGTGCGATTTCTATTTGAGTGATAGGTGCGTTTGTTTTTTTTTTTTTTATATAGGGTGTCCGGAAACTCGTAGTACAAGCGGGAAACTGGTGAATCTACATCACATTGGGAGTCGATTTTGTAGTATATTTTTTTTTGATTTGAGCTTTCGTTATCGAGTAAATCGAGTTAGAAGTTGATTTTTTTTTTTTTTTTTTAATCAAATTCTTATAAATTATTACTGAAGATCAAAGTACCCAACTAATTAAAACTATTTGAAAGTAAAACAAATGAAGAAACTCGGATTTGAAGCTTTATTTTGAAATCACCCTTCATTTAATCCGGTGTAATCATAAAATATTTCTGCTCTGCAGGGTTAAAACATCTGTTGTTCAACCCTAAACACCAGAAAAAACTTTAACCCTAAAATAGCCGAAAAATATTTTTTTTTGGTTTTTTTTTTTTTTTTTGTGAAAATGCTCAAATCAAAAAACTTTATGTTTATTTGGGTTCCCCATGTGGTGTAGATTCTCCAGTTTCCCGCTTGTACTACGAGTTTCTGGACACCGTGTATAAATCCACACAGGAGGCCCTGAAGAAAATTATTTCCCTCAGGGCCTATGTCATCTTTGGGGATGCTGTGTGGAGGGTCTTTTTGTGGAGAGGAAGGAGTGAACATGGGTCTTGAAGAGTCCCATGTTGTAGGAGGGAGGAAACACAGAGGCCGGCAGTTCGTTCCACAGCCGAGCTGTTGAACTTAAGAACGAATCGTAGAAGCGACCCGTTCTCATGTGACAAATGTCAACCGTGTACAAATTTCAACCGTGTTGCTCCTCCCCAAGCAATTATTCCATATTCTATTATTGATTGGCATAGTGCAAAATATATTGTTTTCAATTGTTTTATTTTATATATGTTTCTTATATTTAGGAAAATGTGTATTGTTCTGAGGAGCCTATTTGTGATTTGTTTGATGTGATGTGTCCATCTAAGATTATGGTCAATTACGATTCCTAGATACTTTATTTGTTCTGTTTTTTCTAGAGGGGGGCAATCGCAGATGTTGCTGTTTATGCATTCGTGTATTTTTATGGTGTTTGTATTGTTTTTTGGCTGTCCTGTGTTAGTTATGCTGTACGTTGTGAATTTTGTTTTCGATATGTTTAGTGTAAGTGTATTTGAGTCCAACCATTTTTTCACTTGCGTGATTCCTAGATTCGCTATGTTACATATATACCTTATTCCAATCCTTAGATTTAAATAGTAAAACTGTGTCGTCTGCGTAACTAATTATTTCTCCATCTATTTCCATGTTGCAAAGTTCATTTATGTAAATTGTGAAAAGAACGGGCCCTAGTATGCTTCCTTGTGGAACTCCGTGTGTAATAGGCAGTGGTTTGCTAGTATAGTTATTAATTATGACTTGCTGTGTTCTGTCGCTCATGTAACTTTTCAATAGTTGGAGTTATTTGTCTTTGATACCCATATTTTCTAATTTTTTAAAAAGTGTTTTGTGGCAGATTGAATCAAAGGCTTTAGCCAAATCTATATAAATCGCTATGCATTTAAACCCCTGATCTAAGTTGCTATGTATATAATCTATTGTACTTGCCAAAGCTTCTTTTGTGCTTCTTTTTTCTCCAAATCCATATTGTTTGTCCGAGATTAATTTTTTTTCTTCCAGGTATTTTATTATTTGGTTTTTTAATAGTCTTTCGAAAATCTTTGATAGTGAGTTTAACAAAGTGATTGGTCTATAGTTAGTTATTTCCATTTTATCTCCGGATTTATAAATAGGGATTACCAGTCCTCTTTTAAGAGTATTGGGAAAGCAGGCATGTGTTATGCTAAGGTTGATTAGGTGTGTTATAGGTTTTAATATTTCATTTTTTATTATTTTAATGCAATCCGTTGTTATCTCATCTAATCCAGGAGCAATCCGGTTTTTTAATGTATTTATTATTTTGTTAATTTCCATTTACGAAGTTGTTTTTAATATAAATCTGTGTTGTGTTGGTTGAGTATCGATGTTTGATCTGTTTGTTTGTGTTAGTGTGTTTGTGCTGTGGTTTTTACGATTCGCTTAAACTTTCCCTATATTTGAAAAAAAGTTATTGACGTGGTTTACCATAATTTCTATATTTGTTTTGGCATCTATTTTTTTCGAGTTAATATTTAGATGTTCGATAGTATTTTTTTGTTTGTATTTTTGTGTGTATGTAACTTCCTTTAATATTCTCCATATTTCCTTTGGGTAATTGTTTTCTTTTTTAAGTTTTTCTCTGTAGTACAACTCCTTAGCTACTCTAATAATTTTCGTGCATATGTTTCTATATTTTTTTTTTATATAATTATTTTTTATTTTTAATAATATGTTTTACATGGGACATAATTCATTTTACATCATTGGTTTTTTACTACTCTTCCATTGAAAGCATTTGCTTGTGTATGGAAGGGGAGTGTACATAAATGTTGTTGTTAGTTAGTACTTAAATAATTCATTGTACATAAATGTATGTTTGCTGTAATATTTCTTTGGAAAGTAGTGAAGGATAATATATTATTTATTAAATTTTTAAAAAGAAAGGAAGCTATGGAAAACTAAGGATATTTGTGAGATTAATTAAGTGACAGTAGTTTTTTTTTTTTCAGAATATTTTTAAAGTGTCTCTTGACAGAGAGCAGTATTCGGGTTTTATCATTAATGCTTCTGATTTCTTCTGGTAAACGATTGAAAAAAGTTCTTCCCTGGTAAGTATAATGATGTTGTGCAAAAGACGTATTTAGTTTTGGGCATAGAAAAACATGTCTAAGTCGCGTTCTGTTTTCATTTAAAAATTGATATTTATCTTTTTCTTTTATAATTTGGATTAATGAGTTTTTAATATATAGGTCTTTAAATGTAGGTACTTGAAATTCTTCAAACAGGCGTTCTGTTGGGTAGTCAAAGGATTTTTTTAATATAATTTTAATAATTGTTCTTTGTATAATTTCAATTGGAAGAAGGTTACATTTATACGCGGATCCCCAACTAATAATAGCGTATTGTAAAGTGGATTGAACTAAGGCATAGTAAATTAAATATAGATTTTTTATCGACAGAAAGTTTCTAATTCTTAAAAATATATATATTAATTTTCTAATTTTGTTTACTACTTGACTTATTTGTTCTTTCCATTTCAGATTTTTATCAATAATTACTCCTAGATATTTAATTTTATTTGTTGTTTTTAGTACTGTACAGTTTGATTTGCAATAGTTTTGGCTGTGAATTTTAGTATTATTATGTATGACAATGTTAAAATTTTTAGGAGTATCATTTGTATGTATTGCAAATGGAATTACAAATGTCTTTTCATTATTAAGTGACAGTAAATTAGTGTCGAAAAAATTCTTGAGCGTGTTGATGTCTTCCGTGGCCTTTAATTCTACATTTTCCCAAGTCTTATCACTTATTATTAATACTGTATCATCGGCGTATGACGTAATTTGACCGTGTAAAGGTTGAAAAAAAATATCGTTTACATATATAGTAAATAGAATTGGTCCAAGCACTGTACCTTGGGGGATTCCAAAGCTTGTAATCTCTTGATCACTATTAACACCATTGATTTTTACTAATTGAGGACGGTTTTTTAAGTAGTCGGTGATCCATTTAATCGCGTTGCCTTTTATGCCGATATTATTCAATTTTTTTAATAGCATCTCATGGGATATGCTATCGAATGCCTTTCTAAGGTCAATAAATATACCCGCACATTTTTTACTTTTATCTAGTGATTCGTAAATGTATGAAGTTACGTTAGCAATAGCATCTTGTGTGCTGAGTGATTTTATAAAGCCAAACTGGTTTTTGTGTAATATTTTATTATTATCTAGAAAATTTACCAATTGTTTTTTAACTATTTTTTCAAAGATCTTTCCTATATTAGAAATTAGACATATTGGGCGATAATTCGTTGCTTGATGTGGATCTCCAGATTTGTAAATAGGTGAGATTATTGTGGTTTTGTAGTTCATTGGAAAAATTCCATTTGTTAAACTTAAGTTTATTAAATGAGTGATAGGTTTTATTAAGTGAGGTTTCATAGTTTTTAACATGTGTGTCGTAATAGAATCAAAACCGGGGGACGAACCTCCTTTCATATTTTCTATTATTTTCGAGATTTCACATTCTGTTGTTGTTTCAAACATTGAAAGTATATTACGTTTCTGTATATTTTTATTTTTATGGTTTTCTTGGTTTGAAGGCTTATGAATATTTTTCGCAAGATTTTTCCCAACATTTGCAAAGAAGGAATTAAATATGTTTGCACATTGTTTAGGCTGTATATTGGCATCTATAATTTTTTTATCATGTTCAATGTACTTAATGTTTTGTGTTTTTTTTGTATTTTCTATGGCGAAATTAACAGTTTTCCACGTTTGTTTATGGTTATTTTCTGAAGATAATATTTTATTTTTAAAATACTCTTCTTTACTTTTTTTAATATAAGATGTTAATTTATTTTTATATTTTTTATAGAAAATATATGCTTTTTCATCTTGGGGATTTTTTAAAGTTATTTTGTAAAGTTTTTCTTTATTTCTGATAGATATAATAAGTCCTTTGGTAATCCAAGGTTTTAAACATCTTAATTTTGATTTTATGTGTGTTGTTATCTCAGTTGTCGAATTTTTAATGTGTTGTGACATAATATTTTCGAAGTTAGTCGAACAAATTTCAGTATCATCACTGTTTAAAACATTATTCCAATCTTCCTTTTTTAATTTTTCAGAGAGAATAGTCATATCTATTGTTGATTTTTTGGTTAATAAATTATGTTTTTTATGTTTAATATTATTATTATACAGAAGTAAGCATGAGTGATGATCAGTTATGTTAGTTTTCCAAACAATTGATTTTATTTTGTGAAGATCTTTAATGTTTATATTTGTCCAAATGTGGTCTAAACAAGATGGAGTATGTTCTTTTATTTCCCTAGTATTTTTATTTATGCAAGATATAAAATTTTGTTCAGTCATACAATTGATGTATTCATTTTTGTTATTATTTTCTATTTTTTCATTAATATTAATGTTAAAATCTCCTACGACGAAGCAAAGTTTATTTTTTAATTTTAATAATATGTATTTGAGGTCATTAATAAATGTAATAATACTCGAGCCATGCGTTCTATAGATAGCTATTAGATGGTATATGGATTTGCCGAGTTTGAAATGTACTTCGATGCAGTTTACTAAGTGTATTGGATGTTCTAATATGTTAACAATACTAAATTTATTGCTTGCAAATATTATTATTCCCGAATTTTTATTGATGTCTACTTTGGTAGAAATATAGTTGTACTCAGGTAAGTGGTAAGACGGTGACTCAGCGTTCGTAAATGTTTCGGTTAACACTATAAAGTCCGGTTTTTTAATTAAATTATTTATTTTTAGAATTAATTCATCTAAATTTTTTTGAACGCTACGGATGTTTATGTGCATAATAATTATATCATTGATGTTTTTAGAAATAATTTTGTTACACGAATCGGTACATATACATTCATATTCTTGAATTTTAATATTTAACTCTAATTCGTTACTTAAGAAATCATCCATTTAATGCATTTTCGGTT
This sequence comes from Hesperophylax magnus, assembly GCA_026573805.1. Taxonomy (NCBI): domain Eukaryota; kingdom Metazoa; phylum Arthropoda; class Insecta; order Trichoptera; family Limnephilidae; genus Hesperophylax; species Hesperophylax magnus. The sequence goes on along the minus strand of JAIUSX010000058.1, from coordinate 6,784,490 downwards.
GTATTTTACAAAATTATTTATAAGGTTTTTATTCAATGTCGTAGTTAATTCTTTCTTTGGCTAATTTAAGCATGTAAGATCGGAACTTACATGTTTCGCTGTTTGTTCGGTGGTCTACTTCATTCATTTTACTGTTCAAGGAGTTTATTTCTTTCTTCTTGTTAGCTGAGTTGCAGTTAGCGCATTTGGGTGGCAGTTCCAGGGATTTACACTCGGAGATGGGATGATCTTCTGAACAGTGCTTGCATGTTGGTTTATTCATTCTATTGTAGCATTTTTGTGCTGTGTGTCCAAATCTTTGACAGTGGAAACATTGGGTAAGAGGACTGCAGTCTTCTACATAGATTCTCATGAATCCTAGATGAATTTTTTTTTTATTAACAAGATGTAGTCTCATTTCGGGATTTGTTTGTAGTATTAAGTTTTTGCTGTTAGTTTTTTTGTTTGTAATGATGGCCTTAACTTGTAATATTTCTTTGTCTTGGTATTTTTCACATATCATTTTGATGTCGTTGTTTTGTTCAATGATGTCTTCTAAGAATTCTTTTTCGGTATAGTCTTTGTCAAGACCTTTGAATATTACGCATGGATCCGTTTTCAGAAGTACCTCCGCTATTATGGTTTTGTCGACTTCATTTATCTTATCTTTTAATTTTTTTGCGTCTTCTTTTTCTGGGCATGTTATTATAAGGTTTTTTTTTGTTTTTTTAATTTCGCATACTCGAATTCCCAACTGCGATATTTTAATCTTTTGTATTTTCTCTTTTAATTTTTCAGTGTCTTCTTCTTTTAAGCTTTTAATTATTATAGGAAATCGTTTTTCTTGCGTTTTTGATATTAAGTTTTTTACTGCAGAAGAGTATGAAAATGGGTATTTTTGTGCTTGGTTTTTTTCTTGAATATCACACTTTTCTTGTAATTTAGCTAATTCTATTGCCATGTGCGATATCATTTCCATGATGTTATTTATTTCTTTCATCATTTTTGATTTGGTTTCTTTGGTAAGTTTATTTTCTTCCATGATTGTATGTAAGTCACTTATGTTTTGTTTCGCCTTTGTTATGAAGGCATGCGGATCAACCGCTTCCTCCATTTTTTCAGGTTAAAAAAATATATTTTCCGTAAATTTATGTATTTATATAATTTGTCTTGGATTGAAGGTGTTATTTTATTTATTCACCGCTTACGGCGCTCACTCGCGTCCAACACCGTTAGAGGTTTGGGCGACAATATCTTTTATAGTAATTAAGTTGTTCCATGTCATACGGTGTTTGTTTAATTTGTTTGTGAATTTTGTCTCGTTTACGAATACAGTTTAATATTCCTTGTGTTATCCATAGTTTAATTTTTTTTGCTTTGTGTGTAAGTTTTACATGTTTTACTGTCGTTTAATTATTTATTTCTTGCGTTAACGTATTTGTAAATGTATTCCAGGCTTCCTCGACATTATCTATTTGGTATATTGTATTCCAGTCTATTTTTTGGAGTTTTTCTTTTAAGTTTGAGTAGTCAATTATTTTTTTTGTAAATATTTTATGTTGGTTCGAAATAGTGTTTTCGGTGTATATTGCTATATATAATTGTTAATTAAGTTACATAGTTTATAGGCTAACTCTTAATTTTTATTGTATTTAAAAAAAAATGCATTGTATGTAAAAGCCCTATGGGAGTTTAAATGAAATAATAAAATAAATAAAAGAATTTTATAATCGTTCCAGTTTGAACTACGATGAATTATCGTATTGTCCCATTGTCTTGTATTCCGCAGTCGAAACCGTTCACGCAGCATGGATAGGACAATATTGTATTGTCTAATGTATTGTCCTCGTGTGAACTCGGTATAACAGTCTTCTTGCTATTTTGCTAGGTTTCACATTTTCAACAAAATTGTAATTATTCATGATTGCAGGTCAGAGGACTCTGGAATACAACTAACTTCAATTACCTATTAACGGTCAATGTCAAAACTTCTTGTCTGAATTAGCAACCCTCAAAATTTAACTTATGATTCCTACGATTATCCCAGGCGCCTTGAGTTATAATCTCCCTCAAATATTCGTATGTAAATTATGTTTTCATAATATAGCAAAATATTATAATATGTGATGAAAAGTAAGACTCAAGTTAAAGAATGTGTTTATGAGCCTTAGATATTGCTTATAAGTATTTAAATGAGCCGAATAGAAAGCAACATTTTCAATTGAGGGGAATGCACGGGATTTGTATAGTTCGCTCGCTATATAGGTATATTGTAGTTGTGGATATTAGCGATTAAAAATTATATTTTATTGAAGACCTTGTTCACGAAGCATGTCCAAGACAAGAAGAGTTTTTGTTGAAATCTATGGATCGTCCATACGCAGATTAACTCTATTATACATATTTACTTGACTGTGTTGTGACTTTTTTTTGCATATTTTCGATAATTCGACTAACCTATTGATATACTGGGAGACTTCTATTAATTAAAAGTAAATTTATTTCATGTAGCTGTGATTGAAATTTATATTTATTTGTGAACAATCTGTGAGGGATGTTCGCAAAATTCTCAATCGGCCCGAGCAATCGCGGGACCACATCCACAATGATCGTAATTAAGCGATAAGCAGAAATCTGATTTTCTCAACCAGCAAAAACTCATAAGCTCAGGCGTTAAGAATTTATATTTTTATATACATCTACTAATAAAACTAGATGTATTGTAGTAAAAAAAATATTATTTTAATATTTCATGAGACGCATTTAACTCGGAAGTTAATAAGTTTAAAGTGCTGACAGAGTGCTACCTATTGTTGTGGTCCAATATTTTGTAAGGAAATCTCTCTGGTATGATGAATCTAGAAATACAGGTTATTATACTCCCTGAAATATATAAATACCAACGCAACAATAGCTACGCAGAGTTAAAAAAATAACATAACAATAGAATTTTGAAAATTACTGATTCATATTTTAAGTTTACTCTTAAGGAAAAAATAAGCCTTACTTAATACATATAAACCTTCAAAAAAAATTACAAATTAGATTCGTCCTTAACGGATCTGTGTCCAAATAATATTTCGCAAAGAGCTTAATCTTATTTAAAAGTGACGAGTTGGACCCGCTTCAACTTTATTGACACCTTTTCTAATTTAGCCCCTTCCTTCGGGCAGGTGTTAACCCGTCGTAAGGTAAAGGGAAGCGGACAAATGACCACTTCGGAATAATAGAATCGTAAAATAGGCTTCAGTGTCCTTGGTACATAATATCATACCATTTTGATGTAATTTATTTTGATCGGAAGCACTCGCGTAAAAAAAATTCTTTTCATATTTTTGTTCACGTGTAACGTACGTATTATAAAAAAGGCACACATTTCATACATGTACAACATTAGTACGTAAAATTTAATCCTCTCTTTAAAATGCTTCATAGAAATTGTGCAATTCTGCTGAAAGTACCTCGTAATGGAGTGATTTCTACAATGGGAGTTTTATCGGAAAGTATCAATAACATTTAAAAAAAATTGTTTTAGGCAGAATTCAAAGAAATTCAATAATTCAATCAGCATAAACATTTTTATAACATTTTCGTAAAACATATTTTGGCCTATCTAGGGGGGGTGGGGTAAAAACCGACTCTTGCACGGAACGCTTTATTCGTCCATCCTTGTGACTCTATGCGCTTGTAAAATGTATATGTGCTTCTTCTTCCACTAACATTGGCAAAGGATCTATTCAAAATGATGACGATTTCTTGATTTTTCATTCATTTCTATGTAAATATTTTAAAAGTAATGTTTTATTTTATAATAATATTCTTTATTTGCATTTTTACTATCTTCAATAAAAATACATTTCGATGTTTCACATCTGCCAAGTTTCCCCCGACGGCTATTTTTATTCTACAAGTCATTACAAAATGCAAGCGAGTGGCCTGTAATGAAGAAAAAGATGACTACATATGATGACTAAATAATTATATCAGTCCAGAATTAAATCGTTTCTTGTCACATAGTCCATGAGCGTTACGAGCTGTTGAATCAGATTGTGATGGCCTCCGTGGTTGAGGGGTAAGGCTTCCGACTAGCAAATCCCGGTGTGCGCAAGTAAATTTTATTTGATTAATTTGTGTGCTTTTTTTAAATTTCACAATTTATTTATTTAAAATAATATATAGTGAAATTGCGGTACACTCCCGAGCGAAAGATACTCTCAGTACGCCCTAGTGTAAGACCACCATTTATAATTGAAATGTTGCTTGAAATGGCTTCAGTCGTGTTTGGTTACCAGATCTGAATACCAGTTATTCTCCCACCTTCCTCTTCCCCATCTTTCCCCTCCTTGCAAACTTCAGCCCCACAACGTACCCCAGTTAGGGGGTGGGGTGAGCAGTGTTGACTCTTGTACCATATTACGTGAGGTCTACTGTTCACAGAACTACTAGTTATTACACATATAATTTTTTTTTATCTAAGACCACAATTCATTTACGATCAACAAACATACGATTCTAAGGAACAGCACATTATATTTACATATTATATTTAGGGGGTGGGTACGAGGTAGTAAGGGAAGGAATATTTTATATAAACGTGGACTTAAAACGCGTATATATAAATAATTTACGATTGTGATAAAGATTTTTATGGAGGTAACATATAAGTGCAGCGTAACACGACATCTTGTCAAACAATATTTTCCATTATCTTTTTCTACTTTACTGGCGCAAATCACTGCGGGGCGAGCAGCTGTATTGGGCCCCCAAACCTATGCATGCGGAATTATTCAATGCAGTGCGGGCGCGCGCTTTTTGTGGACGCCGAGCATGTTCGAACATGTGGCGTGGAATTAATTAGCGATTTACAACGCGCTCGTTCACCATCGGCCCCCTAATCACCAGCAAATAGTCTGATACTTGATCCTGCATCAATTAAGGGCTGGATACCACTTAATTGCTGATTAGCGGCAATAGATCCCGCCTGTAAAATTTAAATATCAATCATCTCAAACTATACATATTTACACATACAACAACGTTAACGTAAATGTTATTTGGCTTGATTCCGTACCTAGTAATTTTCTGTATATATATATTTTTTTTTTTTCACAGAATTTGAACAATTCGTAAAATTTCAAAGTTTTTTCAAGTTATGTCATGATTTCAGTTTTGCAAAACAATTTGCAAATAATGATATAATAACAGAACTTGAATAGAACTTTCTCAGAACTTGAAAATCAACTTTGAAATTTGATGTATTGTTCAAATTCTGTAAAACAACCAAGTAAGCGAATAACAAACCACTATTTTACAAGCAATAATTGTTCGCCTGAAACACTCATCCACATTGAAAAATCTCCTGATAAAAGATACATGACGCCAACGGTTGTAAAATAATTGTTACCCTTGTTATCCCTTGTTATTGTTATTAATTGTTACCCTTAATAATTGTTACCAACATTGTAAAATAATTGTTACCCTTTGTGCTATGCATAAAAAACCTTGTCTTAAAAACATTAGTTTACCAAAAAAATAATAATGAATAACAAACCAATCATAAATAAAAAAATTTAACTATTCGCTGTTCTAGTTCTTCTATGTTCAATAGACCTTTTTTTCAAAACTAAGTTACTAATGCCAATATGTTCATTAGCCTAATGCGCATTAATGAAGCTCAAAAAAAACATATTTTTTGGTTTTTAAGTGACATTTTAAGCATTTTTCGAGTGCCAATATCCACTCACGGAATAATGTTTCAGTTCTTATTTGTTCAATCTCCTGGATATTTGACATTCAAACACTCAAAGTTATGAATTTAATATTTTTAAAAAGTTCATAGATATTTGTTCAACATCCCGCCGAACGTTGAGGTCTTGAATGTTCAATCTCCACTGTCAACCAATCAGGAGCCGGCTAGTTAAAATGTGCGGCCATGTTGATTTTTAGTTGTTTTCTAACAACGAAATTGTTCCACTAAAATACGTTTAATTGCGAATATATACTGTTATTGAACTAAAAAATGACTTCACCGACTCCAGAATCAATAAACCTTAGAACAGTAGCTCAAATAGAAAGGTAAGTCTTAAAATTATGTCATTTATAGGCGTTTTCACCATATTTTACATGTACTTCTTGAATTTGCTAGGCAAATATACAGGAAAGCACTATTTATTTATTCAATTATTTATTTACATACTTAGGACTTTTACCTAAAATGAGTATTAGTAAATTATATTAGTGCATTAAAACTTATTTTTATTCAAGAAATACAACAAAAGAGCCAGGACATGGAAATGTGCAAAAAGTCGACTGTCCTCATAGTCTGATTGAAAGACATCTACGACACATATTTAGTCCGTTATCACTGCTGAGATCGCTGATGAAAACGAAGTCCAAATATTACAATTTTTAATTCATTCAATTAAAAGTTTCTGAATTTGTTTTTTTAGTCACATAAAAAGCAATAAACATATTCTTATGTAGGAACTACAATAAAACCAACTAGGCAAACGACTAACAACAATAAATGTAATGTTAAATAGCACACACCCATAACCCAAATCGCGGGATATTATAATTTTAGGATTTTAAGAGCTGAAAGTATTTAAAAAAATAATATTTTAGTCACGATAATCAACATAAATAATAAACTCACAGCAAATAAGACCTTCCGAAAGAAAAAAAAAACTTTCTAAAGCAAGTAAACTTTAAAAATTACATTTATCAAATGTAGGTAACGAAACAATAAAAATAAAACAATTTTTTAACTGAAAATTGAACTTCAATAGTTTTACGCATCAATCGGGATTTGTTTTATGGAATACCGCACACAGTCTCAACTGCTCCCAACCATCTGGAGCCAGTGAGACTATGGAATCCCCAATTGGGGTATATTAGTATATTGTGAGGCTGAAGGTAGTGTGGAGGGGAAGGAGATGGAGAGGAGAAATAGAGGAAGGAGGATGAAGGAGAAGAGAGATGGTATGTGAGTATCTATTCAGATCTGATCACCAAACACGGCTAAAGCCATTTCAATTCTTATGGTAGTCTTTACACCATATCTTCCTCTCTGGAACATGCCGCAAATAGACTATATGTTATTTTAAATGAATAATTTGTGAAAATAACATAAACGAGTCAAATAAAATTTACTTGCGCACGCCGGGATTTGAATCCGCGACCTCTGGATTTCTAGTAAGAGTACCCCTAGACCACGGAGGCCGTAATACGTACGATGTAAGAATATTTCACATCACGCATGCACCGACAACCGATAGTAGTATATTAGCGGTAGGTACCTTTGTACTTGTGCATTGTTTTCAAACTTCCCAAATATTGGATGATTTATATAGAGCAGTTTTTGTGAAAAATCAACTCAAGGACTCTGTTTGTATATTTTAAAGTAATACTTTATGTCAACTACTAACTAGATAAAAGTAAAGTGTTTGAAATCTGAAAATCACCCTGTATATACAATTTACCACTAATTGGTTAATTGAACAAAAAATACCTCAAACTTATGGGAGCCGAATTGTTCAATCTCCAGACGATATGTTCAATATCCAAAATAATCATTCATCATTTTCAAGCCATGTTCAACGTCCACCTTTAAAGTCATAATATGGGCATATTATAGCTTCAATCTTCAAAAAATGATCTTTAATGATTTCCTGTTACACATATGTATTAAATGAAATTACCGAAATCGAGAATTTTTTAGAATTTGCCTGTAAAAAAAAAAAAAAAGTCTCCTGTAAAATTTGCTAAATGGTCTATTGAACATACAAGAACTAAGGCAGCGTATTGAAGACAATATTAGCGATTTCTAAACGAAAATCTGAAACAGAAAAATCAGAAAAGACTCGAGAGACTCAAACCCAGGACCCTTGCCTTGCCGGGGCACCGCTTTAGGCAAGGGTCCTGGGTTCGAGTCCTAAACGTGACTAAACGTATCCTTTTTTGACTTTTTTGTTTCAGATTTTCGTTTAGAAATCGCTAATATTGTCTTCAATAATTAAATATTACAATTTGAGGTTTTACTCAATAAAGTTATTTCAAAAAATATAAACAAAAATCTCAAATATTGAAGTCATTCAAGTCTATGAACTTGTATAGAACTGAGAAAATGCGAGAATTGTTGAGAGAAAGTAAATAAGGAATACTAAGGGGAGATTGGTGGGTGATTTTTATAAGTAAACGATAAATGCCTTTGAAAGATAAATGATTTTTACAATTAAAGAAAACGTGATCAAGAGTCTCATTTTCCACGCCGCACTGACAGAGTGGACTATCTAGGACCCGGATTTTAAACAAATGGGATGCAATGAAGCAATGACCAATTCTCATTCTCGAGATACAGGATATAAATCTTTTGGATTTTTTCTTGCCGTGAAACCAAGGTTTACTTGGAATATGATTTTGTATTCCAGCATAAAAAGCACCAGTTCGGGTTTTCGTATTAGTCCAATTTTCTTCCCAGGAGCGAATCATGTTGGATTTAAGAATTGGGATGACGTCAGAGATAGGAATTCTAAAATCTAAAGGATTAGAGCCAGAAATTGTTCCAAGTTTAGCTAGAGAATCGGCTTTCTCGTTACCCTCAATTCCTAAATGGCCAGGGACCCAAACCAATATTGTCTCGAAATTTAATTCATTTAAAGATTTAAGGGTGTTTCTGATATTATAAATAATATAGTCTTCTGGTTTATGGATATTTGATGAAATTTTCAACACTGCGCTTAATGAGTCAGTATACAGTAAGGCTCGTCGAATATTGAAAAGCTGGATTTGACTCAAAGCTTGTTCAATTGCGAAGCATTCTGCAGTAAATATAGAAATTTCTTTAGGCAATTTATAAGACAAATCTAAATGATATTTGGGAATGTATACCGCAGCTCCACAATCTTTGTTATCAGACTTAGAACCATCTGTGTAAATGAGTGAAAATTCTGTTAACTTAGAAGATGTAATGTTTTTTAATTTTTCCTCAACATTTTGATTAGATGAGGTTAAAATATCAGTTCGGAAGTCTGAAGTTATAACGTTGGGGATATAATTGATAGAATCAAATGGGATGGTGAAAATAGGAAGGGTAGGATCTTTTTGTAGATTTTGGAGGGAAGAAGACAGAGATTTGAATGAAAGAAAACGTTTTAGAAGGAGAGGAAGTCGATTTTTATCTGTCGATCTTTTTTCGTTATTTAAGTTATTGAACAAATAATCAAGGCTTTGTTCTAAAGGGTGACGCGATATAGAAAAAGATTTAAATATATTTATCAGCCAGAAATTGTCTCCTCAAAATTAAGGGGGGATCAACACATTCTACCTGGAGAGAATTAATTGGAGAAGATTTCATCGCTCCAATAATTATTCTGAGCGCTTTGGACTGAATTCTTTCAAGTTTTTTGTCCAAATATTTAGGAAGAGGATCGAAAAGAAATGTTCCATAATCCAAATGGCTTCGCACTAGAGCACCATACATTAATTTAAGAGTAGAAGGATGAGATCCCCACCACACTCTGGAAACAGCTCGCATAATATTTAGCCCCTTTTCACACTTAGCCGAAATGTTCTGAATATGCGGGAGCCAGGAAAGTTTATGATCCAAAAGTAGTCCAAGAAATTTAATTTGCTTAACGATTTGAAAAGGGACATTATCAAAGCAGACCGAAAAGGGGGGTATTTTTATTTTGCGCGTAAAAGCCACTACTTTTGTTTTAGACGTAGCTAAATTCATCCCATTTGTCAACAACCAAACTTTAATATTATGTAAAGCCAAATTCAATTCCTTCGCAGCGCGCGATAGATTTTTGTGTGCTAAATATATAAGGAAATCATCAGCAAAATAAAGTCGCTTGGTAGATGAAGGAATTACACTGTCTAAATCACTTATATATATATATTAAATAATAATGGACTGATTACGGATCCCTGAGGTAACCCCTTCCATAATTTGAGATTTATCGTTTTTGAGGAAAAGTGGATAGTAATGGATCTGTCTGTTAGTAAATTAATAATAAATTGAACTAGTTTTAAGGGAATTTTTATTTTAATTAATTTTTCTTTCAAAATGTTAATTAATACATCGCCGTAAGCTGACGAAAGATCAAGAAATGTGGCCAGAGTGCAAGAATTAAGGGACTGAGATATACGGATGTCTGTTGTTAACACATCTATGGTTGATTTCTTTTTCCGGAAGTCATATTGATTAGGAGAGATAATTCTGTGATTTTCAACAAACCATTCCAATCTATTCTTTATCAAGTGTTCTGCTACTTTCATTAAACATGACGAAAGAGCGATAGGACGATAGGATGACATTTCAGATGGATTTTTGCCTGGTTTTAAAATCGGAAGGATTTTTTGAACTTTCCAGACTTCCGGAATAAATCCTGTTTCGAACATGTAATTAATTAAGGATAAAAAATATTCAACCGACATATCTGAGAATGCTTTAATGAAACTATATAAGATTCCATCAGGGCCAGGAGAAGAGTCTGGAAGGGAATTGATTACTCGATTTAATTCATTACTGAGAAAGGAGAGTCCAGCCAGCTAGAGTGAGATGAATAAGAAATAAAGGAAGGCATTTCCTCACATCTGGCATCTGACGGAGGAGCTATCTTATCAGCAAAACCTATATTAATTTCTTCTGGAATATGTTTGGAACGCTGTGGAGTATATGACGAACCGAATTTTTTTAAATTGGACCATACGGATGACTGAAGAGATTCAGGAGACAAGCGTTCACAGAATTTTCGCCATCCAGACCGCTTTTTGTTTTTCAAAACGCGTTTCGCTTCTGCCTGGGCGCGTTTCACAGAAAGGTAATTTTCGAAAGACATACATTTACGAAAAATGGAAATTTGCTTCTCTTCTGGATTTAACGACACGAGTGCATTCTTCATCCCACCATGGGGTGGAATGTTTTATCTTAATTTTAACATTACGTTTTTTAAGTGTTTTTTTCTGCAGCTTTTATTATTATGTTAAGAAATAATTCACATTGTAAACTAGTGTTGACAAGGGAAGACAAAGATGCTTGAACAATGGAGTCTAATTCTGAAGAAAAATTTCTCCAATTCGCGTCTTTCGTTTTAAATTTAAAACTATTGTTTATCGAAAAGGAATGTGTGGAAGATAGATGGTGGAAGGTAATTATTATAGAAAAATGGTCACTTGAAAGGGGATCTTTAAGAATGTTCCAAGAACATATGGGAATCACCGAAGATGAGCAAAGAGATAAATCGACTGCACTTTTCCGATGTTGAGGGGCAGTGTAACGAGTTGAAGATCCATCATTTAGAATTCATAAATTATAGGTATCCATAAAATCTAATAGATTATGGCCGGAACGGTTTGTTAACTCACTGCTCCGAGAAGGAAAATGAGCATTGAAGTCCCCAAGTATCATATACAGGGGACGAATCTGGGATATAAATGTTGACCATTCGTTTTCAACAAAAATTTTAGAGGTAGGGATATATATTGATAGTAATGTAATATCAGATACAACAGCTGCTACTATCTGAAAATTGTTGGAGAGAGTGTGGAAAATAATTTGTTTAAAAGGGATAGAATTATGTATAATAAGGGCAGTGCCACCTTTGCCATCCAGTCTATCATGTCTTAGACAATGATATCCAGGAATCTTAAATTGGTATGAGGGTTTTAACCTCGTTTCGGAGATGGCAGCAACTGAAATATTATGTTCATCAAGTAACTGTACAAGATCAATTTTGTTGGCGAATAGACTTCTACTATTCCATTGAAGTATTTTGCTCAGTTGCGGATACATCGGGAAGGCTAGAGAGTAAAGATTTCATATAATCGGCAGCGTTGGACGGTACTTTATTGTTATTTGAAAGGATCGTAATTAATAGGGTAATTAAAGTTTGAATTAAAGAAGAATTTTCAATCGTGACTTTAGGGAAGATATCGAAAGTGGAACAGTTTTTTAAGGCAGTCCCATTGGGAGCCTGAGATTTATTATTCCCATTTGGGTTAAGTAAAAGTTCATTATGTAGTTTTTTATTGAAAGAAGGAATAAATTTTGGATTAGATTTTATCGGTTTGAAAATTGTTTTTTTTGTGGGAAGATGATAGAGGGGATTTAGGGGAAGAAAAATGAAAGAGAGAAGCGTTAGACGTTATCTCTGCAAAAGATTTTTTGTAGGAGGGAATAATTTAGAGGCCTGAAAGTAGGAAATGTTGTCTGCAGCCATTGACTGTTTGATATTTCTCTGTCTAGATAACTCTGGACAGGCCACACTAACAGCAGTATGGTTGCCCTTACAATTAGTACAAATAGGGTTATTCATTGTATTTTTACACTGTTTAAAGGGATGATCCTCTCCGCAATGGAAACAACGAGGGGGAGAACGACAAATAGGTTTTGAATGGCCAAAACGGCAACAGTTGAAACATTGGATAGTCGGGAATCTGTATACTTCAATGGGAAGAGCGTTATAATAAATAAATACACGGGATGGTAATGTTTAACCTTCGAAAGTAATAACAACGGATTGGGAAGGTTTCCATATAGTGGTGCCGGTGGAAGTATCCTTGAAATTCAAACGACGTGCTTTTAAAACTTTTGGAGTTAATTGAGAGTCATTAAGAGCGTCTACTATTTCTATTTCCGATAGATCGGTTGTGATACCTCTTACTCTGCCCATTCTGGTTAAATTGAAAGTAGGTATGAAAGATTTATTTATTTTTTTTTATTTATTTATTTATAATGTATTACAAAAAAACATGGTAAGTAACACATTATTCCCAATGAGTTGAGATAAAACTCATTACGGGAAGTACAGACACATAAAATACATTTTACAAGGATATTACACTTTTAAAAAAATACAACATATTGAAAAGGAAAAGAAAAATAAATAAAAAAGGAAAAATACATTGTTAAGAATTGAGATTTTAGAAATACTGAGAGACATCTATACACATGAAACATAGTAAACCAACATATGAAAGCGAGCGAAAATTCACTGGTTTAAAAACATTTTCAGGAAATAATCTTTAAGCGTTTTAACTAATATTTTTTTGTTAGTTACTGATTGCTTTATTTCATTAGGTAATGCATTGTATTGTCTATATACAATATATTGTAATGAGTTAATACCAAATTTTGTTGTGTGAATTAAATGCTGGTTTGATGTTAGTGTGTGAGGATCTATGTATGATTTGTAATATTGTACAAGTGATTGTATTTAGGTAGAACCATAAAAGGAAGTATGTTTGTCTTTAAATATATATCTTTGATATGTGTATCCCACGGTAGACGGTAGATATTCCTTATTGCTCGATTTTGAATCACTTGTATTTCTGATATTTGTTTTTTAGTAATAGTGCCCCAGATACTAACTAAATAACTCAGATGGGAGTGAATCATTGCATAGTATGTGGCCCGTAGTAGAGATGTAGAGAGAAGACCTTGGAGTCGGTACAGTACGCCGGTTATTGGGGATATTTTAGATTTCACATGCTCAACTTGGGAATTCCACGAAAGTTTAGAGTCTATTAATAGCCCTAAATATTTCGTGACTTCTATATTTTGGAGCTTCTCATTTCCAAGTGTGATATTCATGGGCACATAATCCTTATTACCGAAAGTTAGGTAGTGCGTTTTTTTTATATTGACGCTCAATTTATTAATACGCAGCCAATTAGCTAGAATTGAGACATCTACATTCATTTGAGACTCCAGGTCACTCAGGCTTGTACTGTGATAATAGATTACAGTGTCATCCGCATAAAGTTGGAGGTTTCCAGAGATACCACATTTAGTTATGTCATTGACATATAGCAAGAAAAGCAGAGGCCCAAGAATTGATCCCTGTGGCACTCCACATGTGATTTTACCTAAACCACTCGAGACACCTTTGACTTCAACAAAACAAAATCTATCATCTAAGTAGCTTCGGAGGAGATTTAGGGGCTTCCCAACAATTCCCAAATATTCCAATTTCTTTAAGAGTATTTCATGATCGACCGTATCAAAGGCTTTTTTGAGATCTATAAATATGGCTGCCACATATTCACCCTGGTCTATATACTGTTGAAGGTTGGAGATAAAATCAAAGGCGGCACATTGAGTACTAGAATTTTTCCGAAAGCCATATTGTTGTGGTGTAAGGATATTATTCGCAGATATGTATTTTAGGAGTCTATCTTTGATTATGGTCTCAAATACTTTTGAAAAAACCAATAGAAGTGATATAGGACGGTAGTTAGAGATACATGTTTTACAGTCTCCTTTGTGTATAGGTATTATCTTCGCTTACTTTAATTCATTTGGAAACTTTCCCGAGGACAGTGCGTCGCCCCAGTGCTTAATTGTCCAAACGACCATTTTAGCGAAAATGAGTTTTTAACGCAATATTGTTAAGAATCAAATTACGCGTCGTTCGATGAAGAAAAAATAGTTTTATCAGCCTCCTACAATTAATTATAAGCATTTTAAAATGTCAATGTCCACAACAATATTCTAAAAGTGAGTCCTTGTTTGGCCAATCTCCTTATTAGGCCAACCTCCTAGAGTCGAGAATTAAAACTGCGTGCTAGTTTGTTCAAACTCCACCAACCGACCAATTACAGCACGATGTGAGGATCACGTGATGCCGCCATCTTAAGTTTTTACATTCCAACGGTGTTTGTTTTCTGGTGTTACGCGGAAGTAAAAAAGCATTTAAATATATACCAAGGAGTTTTTGATAGACAAAACAACAGGAAAATGTCAATAACTAATTACAAAAGTGCATACATACGCAGCAGTGCGGAAATAGAGCGGTAAGTGTTAGTTTTAAATATCTCTATCAATACCAAATTTGTTTTGTTTTTTACATTGCAATGAACTTTGTGATACAGCGTGTTCACTTTTCTGTTTTCGCTCAGACTCTACTTTTTGCAAGTTTTTGCTGTCAAAATTGGTTTTTTGACTGACGATTCATATTAAACTAGTTAGATTAGTATTTCAATTCGAAATTTTCAGCATATCCGTATTTGTATGTAGCCGTTTGAGATTTACAAATTGATCTATAGTGATTATGCAGTTTGTTGAAATAAATTATAGTTATATAATAAATTATAATTCTGATTTTTTCCTCATTTGTGTGTTTTGGGGTTTTGATTACGATTCTGAGCATTACCAACAAAAACGGTAGGATTTTAATTTTTAGCCAAAAAAACATGTATAGGTATATTATTCACTGAAATAATTTGCATAAATTTCATATAATTTAAGTGATTTAGTTTTTTGGCCACGCGTACTGTTTAGGCGCAATTCTATGGGAGCACTCTCCCCAATAAAGACTCCATTGAAATGCTTGGAGTTAGTATATCAGACCGGCTCAAGTATCGGGGATCCATAGAAGCCCGAGTAAATCAGGCTTCCAAGAAGCTGGACGTCTTGTACACGGCTAGGATATCCTTCAACAGTGACCAGCTGCTGACCCTGTACAAGTCTCAAGTCCGCCCAACAGTTGAATTTGGGAGCCACCTCTGGGCTGGTGCCCCAAAATACTTAATTAACCTACTTGAATCTGTGCAAAGGAGGGCGATCCGTCTGATTGACAATCCTTTGTTAACAGACCGATTGCCTTCTCTAATGCATAGACGCAATGTAGGCATGCTGTGTCTGTTCTACAGGTATTTCAATGGAGCCTGCTCCAAGGAGCTAGCAGCATTGATCCCTGATGCACCGGTGCACGTGCGCGAAACTCGACGGACCCGAGCGGAACACCCGTTTACGATTGACGTTAGCTTCATGAGAACGGTTCGTTTTTAGTAAGTCGGTTCGTATGTGGAACGAGCTACCGGCATCTCTCTCCTATAATCCGAGCCTCTTCAACCCGCCTCACAACGCCGCCCAACCGGGTGGTTACACAGTTCCCCTGTCTGTATACTGGCAGGGACGCTCTTGTGAGGTGTCACATAAAAAAAAATCTGATCGTAAGAGATTCAGCCTACTGCGGTCATCTTCAGACTGGTACAGATATTCCTTAAGCTGTGCTTTATATACATTAAATTTAGGGAGGGGGATTAAAAGGGGTGGAATGCAATGATTTTATTCAAATTATATGGATATCCCATTTTCGTTGCTATGTCGTAACAACGAAGATGGAAGTCTAAAGATGGTTGATAGGCTAAACCCGGTCACGGTCAGAAATAAAAAAAAGTTGGACATTGTTTAATATATTATTATCATTGAAGTAAATTATTATAATGGAACTGTCGAGTACCTGGCACGCGTTTCAATGCCACTCAAAGAAAGATTTGTCCCGCATCCCACGAACCCTCCCCCCTCACGGATTATCCTCACCCTTCCCTCTTTCAGTCCCTACTGCTAAGCTACAAGAAATAATGCACACATTTTTATAACAACTCGATCGCCACCTATTATACAATCTGAATGCAAATTTCATAACGCCAGAGTTCACCTTTATTTATGGAAACCTTCGCCGGCGTGCGCAAAGCAACTCACCAAAGTTTCATCGCAATCGGATGAATGATATAGGAAATAATAAGAGAATCTTTATACAAATTTCACATCGCCATAGTTCAATATAATATAGGGAAACCTTCGCGGGCATGCGCACAACTCAAAGTTACAAAGTTTTATCGCAGTCGGTAGAGTGGTACGGGAAATAAGATCTGAATTTGTATATAAATTTCATAACGCCAGAGCTCACTTTTATGTATAGAAAAGGTATAGGAAATAAGAAGGAACAAACAAAGAAAAAATCACTATTATAAATATATATATATAGATTCCACCACGAATTGTCAGTATCCATAATAGAAATATTGAAAATAAACTCATCCTGTATATAACTAAAGGTGGTCGTTTGAACAAACAAGCACGGAAAGTTCTACGCAAAAGTTGCCCTATCTCCAATTCCAGTTTGTTCAATCTCCTTTTACAAAATTCTGGTGGTGCGTTTTTGTTCAATCTCCATTTTAAAATGTAAAAAAAAGTATCAAAAACTATCCTTAGTCAATTTACAAAGAATTATTTAAGCTGATCAGACCTTTAGCTTGACGGAAATATCTTCATCTTAAACACCTGTCATAATGTTTCATTGAAATAATCAAAGAAAACCTCCTCCTGTAAAATTTGCAAATGGTCGTTTGGACAATTAAGCACTGAGGTGACGAGTGACCAATTAAAAAGTTCTGTAAGGTGACCCGCTAATTCTTCTTTACAAGTCTTAAGAACTGATGGTGTTACTCCATCGAGTCCCGGTGCTGCTTTCAGCTTAGTTTTAGATATGATCCTCAGTACCTCATCTTTGTTTGTCCTAGCCATGTACAAGGATTGGCAAGCCTTCGGTTCCACAAATACGGTATTACAGTCATCCGGGAATGACGGAATGGTAGCTGCTAGCTTTTTTCCTATTGAGAGAAAAAACTCATTAAATGCGGATGCTATTTGGCTCGGATCCTTAATAACGCAGTCATTTACCACGAGGGATTCTATTTCGTTAGTTGGTTTATGTGTTCGGTTTGATAGAATAGAGTTTATGATTTTCCAGGTTTTAGTGGGGTTATTTTGGTTTTGTTGAAAGCTGTTCGCATAATATTTGTGTTTTAGATTTCGCCTATAATTAGTAATGGTATTTCTCAATCTCTTTTTAAGTGTTACAAGAGTAAGATTACCAGGGTCTTGTTTCCACTGCTTGTGAATCTGGTTTCGTTCTTTGATTAATGTATTTAATTTGGAATCAAACCACGGAGTATTCAGTTGTACCCGACTTCTTAATCCTGTTTTTGGTGTAGTTGTACCTGATTCTATTGCCTTTTTAATGAGATAATTGAAACTTTTAAAAGGGTCTTCTGAGTTGCTTAAGTTGATCGTGAAATTGTTATCAAGAAGATAGGATTTTACTGACATACTGTTGATGATAGGTCTCGTAATCCGGGATTTGGTTCTATTATTAAAACATTTTTTTAAGTTGTTCTTATAATCAACAATAAGTATATTATGGTCACTAAGTGGATCATCAATATTCGATATAGTAGTCTGAATGTTTCGCCTATTTGATAAGATGCTATCTATTAAGGTTCAGCTTGTATCAGTGACTCTCGTGGGAAATGTTTTGTTATCTATTGAAAAATTGTAAGATTGTAAGATGTTGCAAAAATTTAATGAAGAGTGTGTGGATATGGATATGTCAATGTTAAAGTCTCCGAATATTAATGTATCTTGTCTACTTTCGTTCAGTATTTTTTCTAGATGTATTAGAAAATCCTGCATATTTGTGTTGGGTTTTGGATAGATAGCATAGATGTTAACTGGTTTCCTATCACTGCTACTAAGCGTTATACCTAAAAAGGAATTTTCATTTGAGAAATTTTCAATAATTGCACACTTCATAGTATCAATCACATATATTGCTACGCCGCCTCCTCCTTCGTTGGGGCGAGAAGCAAAAACACTTTTGTAACCATTCAGGGAGTAAAACTTTTCCTCTCCAATCTTAAGTCACGTTTCCGTAATGACGAGCACGTGTATAATGTACCGCGAACTTGTTACTTTTTCTTCGATCTCATCAAACTTATTACGGATGCTTCTCGCGTTCATATACATTATTCGTAGACAGTTTGTCACGGGATTATAATTCTCGATGGTGAGGCACTTATGCTCATGTATGTTACACTCCATAATCTATAGTTGCAAGGTCGTTCTTGAGTGCAGCGATGTAGGCCGGGCAGTTGTCCCTATCTCCAGTTGAGTGATCAGCAGGCTTACCAAATCTGGTGCATGTCGCGCAAACTGGTTTGATGGTGGAATTTGGGCAGGACTCACCAGTATGATTCTGTTGAGCACAATGTCCACATGTGGGTTTGGTATCCCTGCAATACTTGTATGAGTGACCAATCATGTGGCATTTGGTGCAGACAGTAAAGCCAATAAAATCTCGGACGCGGCAAATAGTCCAGCTTATAAATACTTTCTCTTGCTCGACTAGAAATTTACGTACGGTAGCGGGTACTGCGTAGATACGGTGACAAGCGTTACCTGTGCGAGCACCAGCCAGGTGACTTAGTTTACAGCCTGCAATAGTTTCTTCAATGTCTTCAACGTTGGGAATACCAGTGAGAGCCATCCTTAAAAAATCTTCGTCGGTCAGGTCCCGGGGAACATTAAAGAATATCAGTCTCGGTAGACGCTTTGACGGTAGTCGGGCCTTCAGTTTGCTCGAGTTGTCGAAGCAAGGTGCATTTAATAGCTTTTGTTGTTCGCCCGTGGTTGCCGTATTGATCAAGATACCTTTATTTCTTATTTTTTTTATTCCCGTGACCCGAACGCCTAGTTCAGATGGCCGAATTGTATCTTCAATCATTTTTTTCGTACCGTCACTGTCCTTTGTGGCGTCCGCATCCGTTGGAAAGATGCAAACGGCAGGTCTTGGTGGTCCGACGCGATGTCCTTGTTGAGTGATTGGTGGGGGTTGGTGAGCATCATATGGCTGTTTTCGGGCGATGTCAGCAAAAGAGAGGGTAGCCTCCGTTGCCACTGCCACTCTCCGCATTACAGGCCCAAGATCAGACTCTAATGGTATGATTTTTTGCTGAAGGTGCCTTTTTCCCTCTTCTCGTGGCGTATTTTTATTTCTGCCATTCTAAGTTGTGCTGTAACTGTAGGTAAATCCGCACGCATTGTCTCGCGCTCCAACAACAGCTGAGATACGGATCTGAAAACTTCCGATACGTTTCTAGCGATCCTCAGCTGCTGGTCTTTTGAGACCTTAGATTGCTTCTCTGCTAACACAAGTTGAAGAGCTGTCAAATGTGCTTGGGTTTCATTGAGCACATCTACTCCTGAAGCGCAAGGATATTCCGCTTCGGTGACGTCCGAGCCTTTGGATGACGTAACCGAGCTGTTTTCATCCGCATCCTCAATCGTGACGCACTTTTCTCCTATATCCTCTGGACTAGGAGACATCATGGTGCTTATGTGTCGTTTTTTAGGACGATTCTTTATTAAACACTACTTTATAAGGACACAAAAAAAAAAAATAAATAAAAAAAAAAAAAAAAAAAAACAATGTTTGAAACAAAGTATTAGTTCTGTTCAGCTTTGCACCTGAAAATTCGTAGGTGGGCAATCGGTCTAGCTCTATGTAAATCAAAACAAAAGTCGCCGTATCGAGTTTTTATATCACGATTTTTTTTTATATTTGCACTAATTGAGCACAAATAACTTTAAACAGTTTATCACTATGAATGTATCTACGAAATCCACTATCGGTTTAACCGAAAAGTTTCTGTTTTATTCACGAAATTATCGGATATGTTTTTTTGTAGGTTTTGGATAATTTTATTTAAAAGAAAAAATACACAAATGTATACTAAAAAGTATTTTGCGAGATGAGAGTAATCTCTTTCGACGCACAATTGTCACTTTAAAAGGATTTAATACAGAGAATTTAGATAGTTTCGATTGTAAACAAGGGGTATCACAAATTCACAACACAGACGCAATCAATAGGAGCCCTGAAAGGTGAGCTCATAATTAAAGCGGCCAATCCGCGCACTTTATCTGTTGTACACAACACTTTGGTTTGGGATTCAGTGAATTTTATAGTTTATATTATTAAAAAAACAATGGTAAAATGTTAAAAAGTCACTGGAGAACACTACCACGTGTTAAACTTTCGTTGTTTTTAACGACGATTACGTTTTTTCTTCCGTCGGATTTATTATAAAGTTGTTAACTATTATTAACGATAGCTTGACAGAGCACGACGCTTCGTAGGTACTTCGTTTTTTACTTAAACTTAAACTTTTTATTTAAATTTATTATTTGAAAGAGAACCTATTTTTTAACAAAATCATTAGCTAATGTGGCGAATTGAAATTCTATGGATAGTTTGTATTGACCTTCCGGTTTTATTGATCCATTTATAATACCGAGGTTATTGAGTTTTGAGCTAAAAATAAATTTACCAAAATCCAGGGGATGAATTATTTTCCCCTGTTCAGTCCTTTGGACATTGACAATAAATGGAGCTGAAGATGAAATAGAATACATAAGCTTAATGGCTTTTGCTTCTGGATGAATGGTATCATTATAACTTCCATGAGAGATTGGGGCTTCGTTTGATTGTTAAAAAGATTTAATTTTAGGAGGTACATTAAGGCAAAGCGGAGGTCGTCGTTTTCGGGAAGGAATGGTTACAGAAGTCTGGGTATCATCAGAATCGTAGTCGTCTACAATATTAGAAATAGACTTGGTCGATTTTCGTCCTCCTCCATTTCAACAAATTAAAAAAAAAAAACAATAATTATTATTTTAGAAATAATAAATGTTAGAAATAATACACGCAACTTCGTCTCAAACCAATAACACAAACAAAAATAATAAATACGAAAAGGTAACAATAAATAAATCTTATCTGTACGCCGTGTGCCGTCAGTAAGCCGTCAAACACAGAGCACTGGTAAACACGACTGCACCAATCCTATCAAATCTTTAATAATAAATGCATTCATACTTTCTGAAAGTAACGGTAATGGCTTAACCAGTTTGCCATTTGTTAAAAATATTTAAAATAAGCGTAGTAAGGGGGTGTTGATTTAATTAGCGATTTCCAACACGGCTGTTCGTTCGCCGTCGGCCTCTTAATCACCAGCAAATAGCCCGACATTGGATACTGCGGGAATTAAGGATGGACCTAATCAGTGTTTTGCGGTCACATCATCCCGCCAATTTAATCTAAATATATCAATAAATCATTATTACATTTCTACCTACCTATCATTCAGACATACAATGTAAATTAAGGGTGGTCCATCTGGTACGCCGGATTTAAATTTTCCCCTATTAACTTGACTTGATGTGAGTTTTACCTCTGGTGTTTTGTAAAGTCCAAAGTCTATGCTAACAGACCACAAATATTTCTTGAAACAGAGATCCAACGCATTTTTTCTGAAATTGAGTGTCTTGCAACAAGTCTATGATTTTTTAAACATGAAAATGGCTAAGGTATTTCAGCACAGCCAAGGCGGCCATTTGGTTGACAACGTATTGCAGAATTAATGTCAAAATATCTACTTTATAAATCAATAAAACTTTAGCAATTAAATAATAATTGAAGATATTTCATTTCAAAATTAAATCCGGCGTATACGATGAACCATATAATTTCATATAAGAAGTGTCACAGACGCCTCGGTTCAGATTATCTGGGTTATGTGTGGCACACAAACAAACCAACATAAAAACACGCAAAATAGTTTTTAGTTCTTTAATTTCTGCTAATGTCACAATGTTTACTAATGTCCATGCACTGTCAAAGCGATATTTACACATCTATAGATTTGGAGTTGCATACAAAACAAAGAAACCTAAAAACACTGTTTTTATTATTTTATCCGCAGGCTAACCTTACACTCCACATTATGTTTTTTGTGATTTATTTTTGCTGATGTTTCCATAGAAATACATACATTAGCATATCTGCCCTGTCAACGGAACACTCGGTTGTGGCGAAACCGGTTGGGCCAATTTTATTAAATGGTCATGTGGTGTAGTACTTGTTATCAATTTAGATTGCACTTCAATACTAGAAACTCGAAGCGACAATTAGGGTTGGCTAACTAAGTACTGTTTAGCGGTCCTACCATGCTCCCAATTAAATTATTCAAAATAATAATTCAGTGGTGTGTCTCTGTATAGCTTCAGTTCAATGATCTCTAGGTTTAACTGGGATTCGATTTTCAAAATTGGAGCTAATTTTTGGAACGTGAAAAACAGCTAATAACGAGGTTGGAAAATTATGATTTTTTTTAAATTATTTAATATTTGTATTTTTACAATAAATTTACAATGTTTACATGTAATACAGTATTATAATGTTAAACAAAAAATAGCCTTATTTTATTAATTAATAATTCTTTCTTTGAAATATTATTTATTTCTTTGAACTTAACTAACGATATTCGAAATGCAAATTTCTGATCGCCTTTTTAAAGGTAAATGATCCAACAGAAAATATTTATAAAAAAAACCTTTCGGTTTTTTTCATATTTTTCACGAGTGTGCGCTTTTTTTAACATAATATTTGTATCACATATTTATTTATAGATATTTATAATGCAGTCATGAGTATATCAGGAAACTGGAGTAAAAATGACCAAAAACAATTTTTTGGAAGATCAATGGTTTGATACAGACTTATTTATTATATTGTTAACTAATTAAATTGTTAGTTAACGTAACCTAGCACCACTTGGGTCACCAGTGTTAACTTAGGACAGTTATGACAGTTAGACAGAGAATGGACGGTTATCTCGAGAGTATTTCCTCCTGGGGTAAAAATAATCTCGTCGAATTTAATGTTTCAAAGACCCAATCCTGTCTGATTACGTCTAAAAGGGATCTAAATGATAACCTAGTCTCCTTCAACGGAAGCAATCTTCCGAACAGGCCTTCCATTGATATGCTTGGTGTAACTATAAGTGACCAGCTCAGGTATGGGGGCTCCATCGAAGCCAGAGTAAAGCTGGCCTCTCAGAAGCTGGGCGTACTGTACAGGGCCCGCAGATACTTTAATAGTACATAACTGCTGACCCTGTACAAATCGCAAGTGCGCCCTACTGTCGAATTTGGCAGCCATCTCTGGTCCGGAGCCCCTAAATACCTGAAAAAAACCCCAAAGATGACATAGGCCCTGAGGGAAATTATTTTCTTCAGGGCCTCCTGTGTGGAGTTAATATAAAAAAAAAAAAAAAATAAAAAAAAAGTTAAAGTTATCATGTTATCGTGTTATACATGTGTGTTATAGGGTAAATAACGCCCGCCGTACTAGACGGCCAGTAGAGATTAAAACTCTATCTATACAGGGTGAGTACTAGAACAATTTCCAATGAAACAGGTTACTTTGGGATGACATGCTTATTATTACATAAAACGGCAGGTCAGACAGTTCTATAATAGATACATGGCGATTTAAGGCCTATATTTTATTATGGCAATCTACGGAATCTAAGGCTCTGTTAGAATAAGTACATTAGAAGCTCACGTGTGAATTAACGGAGGATGCCATAGGCGAGAGGCCTAGGCGGGGGCAGAGCGGGCGGTAGGCGGGCGCCTAAGGGGCGGCGGCAGCGTGTGCGGGCGCGCCGGACTGCAAGGCAGCGGCAGACAGCGACAGAGCGGCGGCAGAGCGGCTTCTCCGGACTGGGCTGGAACAACGGGTCGCAGCCTCCGTCGGGCCAGAGGCAGAGACGGCATGGGCGGTAGGCAAATGCACTGGTAGGTTTACCAAGGGGCTCTTCACGATCAAGCTGAGCTAGGCGGACGCTCAGGACTGAGACAGGGATCTACTAGTTCACTGCCGCAGCCTGGCGTGGACGGTGTGGGCGGTAGGTGGCATCAGGAAGTAGTAGGAGGCTGGCAGCGAGGGCGGGCGCTCAGGACTGAGGCAGGGGTCTACTAGTTCACTGCCGCAGCCTGGCGTGGACGGTGGAGATATGACTCCATTGTAAAATGTAAGGGCGCTGTGGTGCCTTGTGATGGCCTGGAGTATTGAACAGCGTGGGCGGCGTGACAGCGTGGATGAGGCTGAGCTGGCATCAGGACTGGGCGGGAGAACTGTTCGCCGCCTCAGTCTGATGAGGACGATGGAAACATGACCCAACTATACAACGTAATGGCGCTGTGGTTGGCTGGTGATAGTCCTGAAGTGGTGAACTTGGACTTGGAGATGCGGCACAGTTATAAAACGTAAGAAGCCGGCGAATTGGCAGCAACCCGAGAACTGGGAACAAATTCCATGGTGTTGATCTCAACCGCGTCCTTCGATGACTGGCGGTCTGGGTCCGGCCGGCAAGCACTTCTCCGTTTGCTACTCGAGGCGAGTAGAAGGGGGTATCGCTCCTTATAAGGTCACGTTTCCTCATTCGGACATTTGATTGGCCGTAGGTACTTGTAGGCCGTACCATGCAGTGATATCGCGACGTTCGCGTATGTATCTGTGTGTTGACATGCCGTCGACTAATGTTATGTTTCCGGCCACGTGCTGATATATTCATAACTAGATGTGTAGATAGACTGCTAGCTGCTTTGAGCAATCATAACAATATGCTACGTGAGGAAAAACAATCACACCAAATATCCTTCATACGCACCTATAAAATGATCAACCTATTAAAAAATGTTTTAATTTATATTTTCAAATCACGAAACTAAAATAATCCACAAAAACAAATATACTACACATTACGACCCCAATAACATTTATTATAGTTTGAATTTTATAGTTTATTATAGTTAGCAACATTTATTATAGTTGCCTGCCACTGAGGAAAAAACTTCATGGTTAGTTGAAAATGGTCAAATTAATTCATGTTTTCCTAGTAACTTGTTAATGTACCACGTGAAAAAATATGGTTATATTAGTGCGTGTATATTTTTACCAAATATCTATATATCCCAACGCTAACCTTACACTAACGTTCTGTTTATTACAGTTAATGTCACAATGGGAATAAATACTATTATCTACCCCACCAAAATTACGTTTGTGGCGAAACCGGTTTGGAATTTAGTCATACATTTTGTATTAGCGAGCGATTCAAATCGCGCCAAATCAGCATCTCGATACGGCTGCAATTAGGGGCGGCCCCCCAAACACTGCCTTGCGATCATAATGAATATCATCGCGCTAATTAAATGTAAATACCTACGTAGGTGTCATGCAATCATCGGCGTGCAATCATTAGATACGTCAGCACATTTGTTTCAACGCGTCCGAATTAATTACGAACGGTAATCGCATTAATTAACCAACAATAACAAACATACATTGGCAATTGAATGTGGAAAATCATACACAGAAGTGCGCCAAGCTGATTTTAAAATAATGAAAATTTATATTAAAAATATATATTACACTGCCTATAGAAAGAAACTACATCATTATTTAAGTTATACACGGGATTTTAACGACGCATGAAAGCATGAACGACGTATAGACGTATGAAATTGCATTACTAAAAAATTAACCCGTAAAAAAACATTTTAGTGTTGGTTTCACTGAGGATTGAACCTTTCTCCCCAGGGACTGGCGATTAACTGCCGTGAACTTTTAAAATGTGCTATAAAACTTAAAAAGCAAGGTTTGACTGATTACTGAACCATTATCCCCAGGGAATGACAAAATAAGTGAACCGCATTATCACTTAAAAAAAATCCTAATTGGATGGTACCGAGATATATTTCAAATATTTTTTTATAATGCCATCCAATTTCTGCGAAATTCGTGTGTTTGCGTGTGAGGGCCACCAAAAGTTAAAAGAAAGCATTATCATTAATAACGAATCTATGAACAGAATTTCAGCTCGACCAGATGTAGAGAAGTTTTAATTTCCAGTTCCATTTCATGCATTCATTTATTTATTAAGGGGATAGCAATGCAAAATCAAGTATTTTTGGTTTGAAAATTTGTTTGAAAATGTTTCAGATGCTTTAAATAAATACCGCGAGTATAATACATCTTGGCCTTTGAAATAATAGAGTATTTTTTACATAAGTCTTTTTATAAGCCAAAAAAAATAAATTTAAGGCCTATGAAAACTGCTTTAAATTTTAAAATTTCCCACTTACGAACTCATTTTCCGCTATGGTTTTAATGTATGATGTGGCAAATTATACTTATGCCTGAACATCCACAAAATAAAATAAAATGTACTTTTTGGCATTGTTCTTTTATCGCCTAAATCAAAACAGCTGGATGGTGTTAAGCGGGAATTTAAGCCTTATCGCCATCTACGTAAGGAGTGTTATTGATGGCGGGTCGATTCAAAATATTACACGACGTAGTGGATCACCTTAATTCATTCAAACACAACATTCACAACATCGAAATTAATGTTCGCTGTAGTGATCATTGTCATACATTTGAAATATTATTAAATTAATAACATTCTTCAAAATATTAGTAAGGAAACGTACCAAATTGCTAACTGCAGCTTGAAGCCAATGCATCTACCTAGAGTTCGTCGTTTATCCCATATTTTTAGCTTCTATAAATATGGCCCATTATGACAAAAGATCTCTTTAAACGTTTTTTGCGAAATGGCGCCAAAAATTCACTCCAGTGGATAATAGATGTATTTAAAAACAAACTTTAAAAGATATATCTACCTAAATAGTCACATTGGTGACCGTAATGTTCAGCACTTGGAAGAGGACACGGTTAATTTAAAAATAATCTGACAGAAATTGAAAATAATATTTGAAAGATGATTATGATGATGACTCGGAACACTTTCCTTTACGGTTCCTATTTTTAGGTTTGATGACATTATAATTATATTACGCCATCATCTGGATGATACTTACTCAGTGGCTGTTAGTGACTGTTTTTCAAAATGTAAAATCATTGATTGCACAAAAATACAGAGTACAAATGGTATAGCTTATAGGTTACACCCTATTTCTTCCAGCTAACCTAACAAATATACATAATATTACAAAGCCCAACAATAACATGTTAATAAATATGTGTAAAAAAAAGATTTTAAAAAATTTAAAAAACCGAGATATTTAATTTATGTAAGGTATTCATTTAAGGTGTAGTGACATTTGTATAAAAGGTATGTTTTTAGTTATGATTTCAATTTGAATATGTCGGTTATTTGTTTGATGCTACTTGGAAGGTCCTTTTTGGAATATGGTTTTGTTTGTTTTTGGGATTAATAAGTTTTCTGTGAACCTTGTAGCTTGTTTTATGTATTTTTTTTGGGAAATTTTATGAAGATGATCAAACCAACAGGCATAACTCCATTATATGTATATATGTCCGTCACTGTCATAAGTTTGAGATTCTTAAAAAATGGTTTACAAGAATTCAGGTGATCAGAGTTTGTAATTTTTCTTAGGCACCTCTTTTGGATGATAGAAACATATTTGGCGCTTACTGAGTTTCCCCAGAAAACTATTCCGTATTTTATCATTGAGTATACGTATCCATAGTATGCGGTGATTACTGACTCGTTGTTTATGATATATGATATTATTAAGTCTCGTTAACATTAACTTTCGTTTATTAAACTCATCAACGTCTCCAGTACATTCAACTAACAGAGCAGTGTCATCAACAAACATTGAACATTCTGTGCCAGCAATTATTGGAAGTTCGTTTATGTACACAAGGAAGAGGAGAGGCCCGAGAATGCTTCCTTGTGGCACGCCCTTGTTGATGGTTCTCCACTGTGATTTTACCTTGTGCAGCATCATTTATTCGTCAATATTTTAAATTTGTGCAAAATATTTGAAAAGTTTGCTTGTGAGGAGACTAGTTCAGACAAAATACTAATCACCACTAATGTTTAAAACTAATACCTAACTCTAGTGTAATGTAGACTGTATAAAATTTGTGTCGGTAAAAACTATATGCGTTTCATTGTTTGTTTCCGAAAAGCCAATTTCATGACTTGAGGTATAGACACGTATGCTCATAAATAAACACGCTTGCGAGCATTCTTAACACTAGCAAGGTCTTTAGCTTGACATAATATTTACTTATTTTAAACATACTCGTGAACAAGCGTGTTCAAATAAAAAACAAACAGCGAAAATGGAGCATTGGATGAAAATACAAGTTTTAATCAGTTTTAATTCTCTTCAATAATCGAAACCAGCATGTTTATAAGCAAACCTGTTCAGACATGCTAAGAGTACACCACTTCAACCCGCGCCACAAGTAACATGCTCAATTTCAACCGCTTTTAAGGTACTGCCACAAATAATTACATTTTAAATCTTGGTTTAATCATTTTTACTGTCAAAATGGAGGCGCTCATGTTATTTTCATTAGCATTATTTCTTGCAGTGTTATTTTTATGAAGAGTTGACTATGTGTTCCAAAGGCATTTGTGATTCCTAAAATGAATCACGAAAAGCAAGGTTTTTTAGTCTCTCCAACGAGCCATTTTTGATATGCTTACCGAAAAAGCGCATGCAGAGCTGCCGCAAACTAACATCTGACCGATACTAGCATGTTCATAAGCAAGCCTGTTCAGAACTGCTCAGAACACACCCCCTTCCACACCAAATCCAGTGGCACGCTCAACCTACTGTTGCTCAACGCTAGAAGTGTCACTGACACCCATGCCGCTAAGTAGCAATTGCTCAATAGTAGCATGCTTTCGTGTTACTAATGGGCATGACTATCGGTAGCTATAGATTTGTGAGCTCACGAAGAAAACCGCCATAAAATTATTTGTATTTATGTTAAAGAAACTGGGCCTTTAACGAATTAAGTGAAGGGTGTCCTAAGAAAATGTCGGTAAAACACAAATATGTTATGGGCATGTTGGAATACGCACAACAAGTGCAGCTGCGTGAACACGTATTCAGATATATTCTGAATGTAGAGGTGATAGTTTGTTAAGAAATTATGATTTTAATAAATCAGCCATACTGATTTATCTCCGTGCATGCTCTAATGAGCATGTTTAATACTAGTAATGTTTTATACGCACACGCGCCACTAAAAAGCAATTGCTCATTAATAGCATGCTTTCGTGGTATTATGAGCAAGTCAAGTATATACAAATACTCCGTATAACTGAGAATCTTGCGTTTATACAAATCCCTCAAGTTTTATGTTAATATTTACGTTTCTTCAAATGCTTTCCTTTGGCACCAACATTATATAAAACTTCCTTAATACGTCGAGTAAAAGGGTTATTTTAACTCATACTCGTGGAAAAAAAGCTTTTATGAGTAAACAAGATATAAATCAATTCAAAACAAATCTTATTCTTATGTCCCCAATGATTTTGGTGAAAGTAATTCTGAAATCAACAACAGTACACGTTTATCTGGACACTTCCATTACCATACTTTACATCGGAAAAACACACGTCAAGCCCATACTTTGACATTCAGGTCTCTTTCAATACGGAATTTTGATTTTAAAAGACACGTAGGGATAAAAGCCCGGAGGGAGTGACGTGGGGACGGGGGGACGGGGGGTGGGGTGTCGCCCAAAACGGTTAATTCCAGGCGCGTTGGGAGGCCCAATCCGAATATAAATTATTTATGATCAAGTCTGAATATCAAGTAGACGTTTGACATTTGACTGAACGGTCAATATTTGAATATTTGTCTGGAATAGCTGAGAAAGAAAAATCTCTCCCAGCAGGAGCATCACGTGGTTCATCTAAATTCTAATTCCGCGCCAAATTAGAATCATATAGCGGCTTCTTTTGTTTTCATACGGAATAACTTCAGCAATATTACAAATTCTTGGCGGAATTAAATCGTTATTAGTATGACTGTATATTACTTAAAATCAAAACAACTTGCAGGTCTATCATCTAATATTTATCCTGAATTCATTCCAGTTACTTTTTAAAAATTGAAACGAACAAACTATTTTTTTTCTTGTTTATAGAATAAAAGTGTTATTTTAGGTCGAAACTATTGTTTGGGTAATCGAGCAAATAAGGTTATCAAAATAAGTTAAAGAAATGCACTAACTAGTAATGCAAAATCATGTGTTTTTGGTTTGAAAATTTGGTCGCCTAGAAATGTTTCAGATGTTTTAATTAAATACGTAGAATACATCTCGGCCTTTGAAATAATCAAGTATTTTTTAGATAAGTCTTTATATAAGCCCAGAAAAAAATAATGTATAAGGTCTATGAAAACTGCTTTAAAGTTCAAATTCTCCTACTTACGAACCCATTTTTGCTTATGATTTTATTGTATAATGTAGAAAATTAAGTTATTTATAAAATGATCCGAAAAAAAATTTATATTTATGCCTGAACATCCACAAAATAAAATAAAAGGTACTTTTTGGCCATGTTTTTTTATTGCATAAATCAAAACAGGCGGATAGTGTTAAGCGGGAATTTAAACCTTATCGCCATCTACGTAAGGGGTGTTATTGATAGCGGCTCGATTTAAAATATTACATGACGTAGTGCATCGTCTTAAATCATTTTAAAGAGACCCTTGCTTGTGTAATGGTGTACTGGATGGATAAAAAAATATTCAATGCAATAATCATTTTGTTTTTATAAGGAAACTGAAAAATGAAACCAAAAAAACAACTTAAAATAACATTTTTGAATTTAATCCCGAGTTTAAACTTAAATGAAATTGAAAAAAAGGCACTAGGCACCCAATAGCTTTGGAAATTTTCGGGGTAAGAGGGGACTGTGGTTGGGTGTTCCAAAATATGTCGAAAAACTTGTCATTCTACCGATGCCTCTGTTTTATGACGGGTGAAGTTTACATATTCAAGATTTTCATAATATACATTATAGTTAGTAAATTATAGAATTCCGATTTAGTTAATATTTTGTGTGACAAATTAGAAGTTAACACTTAATTAATTGACAAGTATTATATTTTTTATAAATTAAGTCAATTGAGGAATGCGAGAGATGTGTGGAGGAAGATTAGGGGGTTAAAGTGTAGAATGTATAGGTGTTGTAATTGAAATGAATTTTAAATGTAAGGATCCATACAGTTATTTGTGTTTTGAAAGTATAGAGTTAGGTTTCATTTTTAGGATATCAGGGAGAAGGTTGTATGTTTCGAGAGCCTAGGTAGGTGAATTATCACTGTGCTGAAGTAGTATGAGGTTTAGGCACATTGTAGTGTTATTTGGTTATATTTATGGTGGTGTGATAGTGTTTTTTTATTGTATTTGTACACGAAATGTGTTAGCATAAATTTTAAATGGAGTTGACGTATATTTAAGACATTACACACGATAAAAAGTCGAACTGATGAATATCGTGTCGGTAGCTTGTTGATTACACGTATTACCACTTTTTGTGCTTTTGCAGAGGATCGAAAATAGTTTGAGCATAGCCATCCCAAATGATGATGTCGTATGCTAATATGGATTGGCAGAGAGCATAGTATACTGATTTAAATGTTGTAGGATTAAGGATATTTCTAAGAGTAAAACACATGAGATAGCTTGTAAATGCGGGTAGTTATGCTGAATATGTGCTGATCCCAACGTAGTTGTTGATTAATCAAGACCTCCAGATATATTGGTGACTTGTGCCAAATTTGGGCAATTACACGAAGAATAAGGTCTTAGATAGGAGTGATTTGTTATTTTTTTTATTTTTAGTAGGTTGGGTAGCAGATGACAGACTGAAGGTTATAAATTTAGTTTTTATGGCATTAATAGTAAGGAGATTATCATCTAACCAATTATTTACAAGACCTATGTCATTTTGAGATATGTCGAATGTTCCTTTCCAATTTTCATGTCGAGCTATTGGCACAGTGTCATCTGCAAAAGATATTAGTTTTCCGGTTATGGTTAGGTTAGAGATTGTTAATATATATGAGGAACAGAATAGGGCCTAGGACACTTCCTTGTGGGAGTCCAAATTGAATTGGTAGAGGGTTACTTACATCGCTATCTGCCAGTTAGGTATGTTGAGAACCAGTCTAAAGTTCTGTCCCGGTTTTTCAAGATGTATGGGCTGGGAAATCTTGTCGAATGCTTTGGCTAAGTCTAGGAATATGGCTAGGCATGAGTCCCAGGCTGTTTACTGATTAGGGGAAAGAATCTTCTGAGTTTCCAGATGGGGGTAAGTCTAATTTTAATATTTTTTTCAATTATTTTCTACAAGACACTTACCAATGAAATGGGCTTATAATTTTCAATATTTGTTTCAGCGCCACTCTTATAAATTGGGATAACCGTTGCATGTTTCAGTTGGTTTGGGAAGAAATTCGGAAAGGAATATGCCCAAAATACATTCAAATGTGCCGGTAAGAGCTCGTGCTTACTTCATCGTCGATGGTTCTCTTCCTTCTCAAATTGTTATGCTATTCTTAATTTTGTGTAATTCAATTTCAAAATATTAATAATTAATAAATAAACAAAAAAACAGGACAAATATATTCTTTTAAGAAGATGTAAAATTTTACGGTTGCGGCACATTTTATGCAACAGTTAATAATATTTTATGCAAATAAGCAAATAACCTTTTTTAGGTTTTCGCACAGTGACATTGGCTGGCGGGTTCTAGTGCTTTTATTGCAGAAAGAAACCACGGAATGCAAAATAAGATACAAAAAGCTTAATGCATGGTGCTTACGGCTCCCACAAGTGTTATTTATTTGTAGAAGCCTGAAAATGCAGAAACCACACTACCAGAAACATGTTATTATTATTCTGAAAAACTCTCTGAAATTATTTTATTTTTATTTTAGCTTACACATATTAATAATCTTACAACAGAATTTAAAAAAAGTATAATAATTGGTATAAAAAAATTTACGCAATGCGATACCTACTTGTCCTCTAACTAACCATAACCAAAACATAACTAAATACAATAACCAAAACATCTATATAAGCAAGTCTTACCCGAAGCGAAAGAGCCAGAGTCTCTTTTTGGCTAGGTACAGCGACAAATTATGCAACTTGTTTTTTTCTTTTTGTGTATAATCTACATTTTTACAAACATGAAGATAAAAAGTCTGTAAAATTCATACCTATTTATAGTTTAGAACAAATTTATTACTACCATCATTTTTAATAATATTTCATGTGGTGTTTACTAAGTTAAATTTTAAACTATATTTCAGTAATTGCTTTAAACTTGACTTTTAACATCTTTTGCTTCCTGTAAGGTTTTCCTTTTAATGTTAGAGATATTAAATTATATTAAAAAATATCTCTTATTTGAGCTGTGATTTTTTTATTATTATATAATAACACAATAACCCAACTATAAAAAGTCCAATCTGAAAGTATTTGTCAACGTGCCCGTAAACGAGCAAGATAAATTACATGAATATTAACACG
Organism: Hesperophylax magnus; assembly: GCA_026573805.1. Taxonomy (NCBI): domain Eukaryota; kingdom Metazoa; phylum Arthropoda; class Insecta; order Trichoptera; family Limnephilidae; genus Hesperophylax; species Hesperophylax magnus. The sequence continues at coordinate 6,750,690 of JAIUSX010000058.1, read as the reverse complement.
TGTCTTGCCCGGCAACGATCTTGCCGGACAAGGTGCCGGGTTAGTACCGCAAGAGTATTATAGCCCCAAAGTATGAAAGAAAATTCACAAAACAAAAACACAATCATCACCAATAACTTTTGTAAACTGAGACGCAAAATTGATAAATTCTAAATTATGGCAGTTTTGGTAGAGGGTACGTGGCAAACCTACATAATAAGTAACAAAGCGAGAAGGAAATATATTTGGTCTGACAACATTTTTGTAATGTCGGCTCACCAACAAGACCGACAACAACCTATTTTTGCATTCAAAACATGACAATATTGGGCTATATTCCGCGGCAATATTAAAATCTTGACGGCGAGACATTGCCGTAAAATCTTGCTCGTTTCGAGGCACCTTCAGCACTCGATTCTCGACTGGTTGATTGGTTCGAATATCAAGCACCCCGCTGCCGCTCTTCGCGTTCTCGGCAAACGTCGCCTTGATTTCGTCAAGCGGGGATTTGTACTCTTTTATCGACGCCTGGGATATTGACATCATTGTTTACTGTGTTCACTGGTGAAGGTTTTTCCAAATGTTCGGTATGTAGTTCTACAAGACAACTTATAACCGAAGCACTATCGTGTATTATATTGTCATGTGGATCACCCATCTCCACAGGTTCCACTACTTCCAAGGAGCTGTCCAATTGTCTTGGCTCTCCTAGAACTTCTACAGTTTCTATTGATTCATGTGAGGCAAGAGGGGTTGTACTAACTAAAGGGCGCGAATCCAAATTGGAGGACAAATTGATAACATCAAAACCTTCGTGATCTTTGGGCGTATCAGTGGTTTCATTTTTTACTGGTTCCTTAAACTCTTTGAAAGATTCAGAAGCGGCGTGCAGTGTTTCATTTAAAGTATCAATGTTTCCTTCGGAAGTGTTAACCTATAAAAAATCACCAGAATTATTAAACCTTACATTGTTTGACGGTTAGCTGTCTAATTCACCTGATTGTAGGTACTCACCATTATAACAAAATTCTTCTTGAATCTATCTGTAACCTTCTTGATTTTAGGAGCTGCATTCCTGACGACTTCCATAGTCTCAAGCACCTCTGACTCGGGCCTACCTAACTCTGTGAGTTTCTGCTGAAGTCGCAATGTGGCAACCTCATCGGCCACCTGAAGGGATATCACCTTTGCTGGTATATTCACATCTCTCTTATAAATATTTGCCATTCTCTTATTTTTAGGAAAGCCACACAGTATGAATCCCTTTGCACCGATATTCTCCAGCATATTTTCTTTCACCAAGTCGACGACCATTTCCTGAAAATCAAAAACTGCAGCTTTGTGATTCAATTAACGGCTGTGCTGATAACTAAGATAATTACTATTTAAGTTTTATAATAAAGGAACAAAGAAAAAATAAATACATTGAAGTAAGTAAGATAAATTCAATATTGTCCATGAACCTATACACACAACTTCTGAGTTTTTTCTTAAGGTTATTCGTTCCACTTTCTTTGGCTCCTTTATTGCCATAAAACCTTAGCGTTTTTTTCAGGTCCCTTAATAAAAATAAAATGAATAACCTCTGGCACTTTAATTTCAATGAGCATCTTAGAGAGTCGCATGCCCCTTAGCGTGGTGATGTTGGCTGCCTCTTTGCGCATCAGCTCGCCGGGGACGATGACGTGGTAACCCGTGATGGCGGCCAGGGTCTGCGAGATCGTGTTGCAGCCGGCCCCGGGCACCCCTGAGACGAATATAACGGGAGTCTGCATCACGGGGCTCAGGTCGTAAGCGGATTTTTTCAGGTTCCTTAATAAAAATAAAATGAATAACCTCTGGCACTTTATTTTCAATGAGCATCTTAGAGAGTCGCATGCCCCTTAGCGTGGTGATGTTGGCTGCCTCCTTGCGCATCAGCTCGCCGGGGACGATGACGTGGTAACCCGTGATGGCGGCCAGGGTCTGCGAGACCGTGTTGCAGCCGGCCCCGGGCACCCCTGAGACGAATATAACGGGAGTCTGCATCACGGGGCTCAGGTCGTAAGCGGATTTTTTCAGGTTCCTTAATAAAAATAAAATGAATAACCTCTGGCACTTTATTTTCAATGAGCATCTTAGAGAGTCGCATGCCCCTTAGCGTGGTGATGTTGGCTGCCTCCTTGCGCATCAGCTCGCCGGGGACGATGACGTGGTAACCCGTGATGGCGGCCAGGGTCTGCGAGACCGTGTTGCAGCCGGCCCCGGGCACCCCTGAGACGAATATAACGGGAGTCTGCATCACGGGGCTCAGGTCGTAAGCGGATTTTTTCAGGTTCCTTAATAAAAATAAAATGAATAACCTCTGGCACTTTATTTTCAATGAGCATCTTAGAGAGTCGCATGCCCCTTAGCGTGGTGATGTTGGCTGCCTCCTTGCGCATCAGCTCGCCGGGGACGATGACGTGGTAACCCGTGATGGCGGCCAGGGTCTGCGAGACCGTGTTGCAGCCGGCCCCGGGCACCCCTGAGACGAATATTACAGGAGTCTGCATCACGGGGCTCAGGTCGTAAGCGGACTTTTTCGCCAGAAACTGGAACGAATAATAATGTTTTTTTGTAATAATAAATTATAATAAACAATTACTTATTTAAATTTTATTTTATATAAAAATTGATTCATCTAAGCTCATTTATAAAAAGAATAAAGATTTTACAAAATTTGAAGGCAATGGTAATGATCGCGTTAGTGGAGAGATTCTCCATAGGATTTCCCCTTTAAATCTTTCCTCACTGACCCAAATAAAATCAGGGCAAAACCGTGGGAAGGTTGGGTTAGGTTAGGTTCAGATTTGCGTGCGAGTGAAGATGAAATAACCTTTGATTACACATAGGCTAATGCGTTCCAAAATAGATCGAGTAATACCGCACAAGAGTTCCAACTTTCCGGGGTCAGTGAAATCATAACACACCCATTTGGAGAATTTTGAGAAGGCGAAGAAAAGATGAAGGCTACAAAGTACATAGCTATTCAAATCATAGTTAATACTTATTCCTAGATGCCAATTAAAATACTATAATAATTTTTGTGCCTATTGTACTAGATTCAGTGAGAAGGTACAAAATAAGATGAGATCACAGAAAAGATCTGCCCTGATGATGGACACTGCAACGCTGTCCGAAACGTCGGCTAAAGAAGGAGTTAGCGCAACACGGCATAACACCCCAAAAACAAACAACAAAAATGCTTTTAGCCGTGAGAATCTAAAAACTTACCTGAGATTACAGAACTTTGTTTTCGATCAAACAAAATATACAAATGAGAACAATACTAATCAAAATTTTATGTCATAAGAAAATAAAAATAACTGAAACGAGATCTAAAAACTCTCAAATTAATGCAACCATTGATTAAATTGACATATTTTAGACTACAAAAATGGGATAAACTTAAAATAACCGAAACTAAGACCCTAAAAACTTATTTTGTGGATAAACCCTCTACTTAAATCGTTGTCTCCGTGATAAAGAATGCAGCGGAACCACACCATTTTTGGTAAACTTATCAAATTCCGTTGCTTATTTATGTGAAAACGTACAAGAGTCCCAACTGCTCCCAATCGTCTCTTTAGCCAGTGAGGCTATGTTCTAAAGCCATTTCAAAAAACATTTCAATAATGAATGGTGGTCTTACACCTAGGCGATACTGAGAGTATTTTTCACTCAGGAACATACCGCAAGTATACTATATACTATTTAAATAATACATTTTGAAATAACACAAATTAATCAAATAAAATTTACTTGCGCACGCCGGGATTTGAACACGCGACTTTCGGCTTGCTATTCAAGAACCTTACCCCTCGACCACGGAGGCCGTCAAGGGCTTGCAAGGGCTCTGAAAAAACAACACTTGACTTCAACTTAAATATCCAATGGAGACGATTATTTAAGTCGGGGGTTTAAGTATACAAGCACAAAATAGGTTAAGGGTGTCAGTTGGGTAAATTTAATATTTTATGCTTATTTCTTAACCATTATACAACAAACAAGCATAACATAATACCGTATACAAGCACAAGATAGGTTAAGGGTGTCAGTTTGGGTTAATTTAATATTGTATGCTTATTTCCTAACTATTATACAATACACAAGCATAACATAATACCGTATTGAAGCACAATATAGGTTAAGGGTGTCAGTTTGGGTTAATTTAATATTTTATGCTTATTTTCTAACATTCGAACTAAACTCTGAGAAGAATGGAAACTTTAATGCATCTTTTACCATCTCATTCGGCATAAATATTTATTTTTTGTAGCTATAAAGTCGAAACCAAGTAATTTTTGTTATTTATTTATTTATTATTTATTAACACCCTATCGGGCTTTCACATAGTAAGTTGACAGTATATGTATATAAGTGTAACATGTACATGGATAAAATAGCTAAATATAATTTACTCATAAGGTAATTAGAAAATAATATGGTAAAGTATATCAAAGTATGAAGACAAGTCCTTTTTTAAAGCTAATAAATAATACAAGTTAATAACTAGCAAATAGGTCTGAAATTAGTTGCCTTTTGAAACTCACAAAGTTATTAACACCAAATATATCAATAAGTTTACAGTATTTGTTTGCAAGGTAATGAATTCTTGGAATTGGTGAATACGTAGAATAGTTAGTATTTTTTTTTATTTATTTATTTCTATACATACATTACAGTGTCTACCAAATATTTACATTTGTATATAATACATAAATTTAGAACTGTTGTTAATATGGTGTTTTTTTTTATTTTTTATTTTTATTATTTTTTATGCTGGGTGTGAGGTAGGTTTGAGTAGGTGACACTGTGGTGGGTAATTTATTTTATTTTTATTTATTTATTGTTTGAAACATTTACAGTGTTAACAATTATTACATTTATATTATTTGGGTGGGAATGTGTACAGATATTAACACCCCAATTAAAAATGTTCACAGCATGCGTAAACAAGGTTTAGTTGATATTAGGCGGAGATGCTAGTAGTGAAAGAAAAAAAATACATATATAATAATAATTAAAAAGAAATATAAAACATGAATATTAAATGTAAAATATAGTAAATGTACAGAGAAAGGATAAGAAAGAAAAGTAAAGAAAATAATAAAGTAATTATATCTCTTAACTGTTATTCATAACATATATCATGGTAGAAGATTGTTAATTTGTTTTTTAAAATATGCGAGACTGTTTGCGAATATATCTATAAGGTCGCATTCAACTGTATTGTACAGACGACACATTCTAGATAGTGGATTGAAATATGCAATATTGTTATTAAATGTTTCAATATGGAATATATTTTGGCTCCTTAAATTATGTCTATTAGGGACTTTAATATGAATATTGCTCAGACAATTAGTGGTAAGAAGTTTATCATGAATAATTTTATATAAACATATTAAGTCCGCAAATTGTCTTCTTTTTTCCAATGTTGTAAATTTGAAGTTTAGTAGTCGTTCTTCATAAGATTTGAGTGAGGCATTTAATGCAAGTTTAAATGATAACAGTCTTAGGATTTTTTTTTGCACAGATTCAACAGTTTTAGAATATTTTATATAATGTGGGTTCCAGATAACACTCCCATATTCCAATTTGCTTCTGACCAACGAGTTGTATAATGTTATAATGGATTGGGGGTATTTAAATGGTTTCGATATTCTATTAATGAATCCAATCATTTTCATTGATTTACTTATAATATCATTTATGTGTACATCAAACATAAACTTTGAATCAAGATTGATTCCTAGATCTCTTATAGTGGTGACTGCATTTAATCGTACATTATTAATGGAATATTCAAAATCCTTTCGTTTTCTGTTACGAGTAAAAGTAATAATGTGGCATTTTTCAATATTTAAAAACATATCATTTTGAATGCACCAGCTATTTAGAGTGTAAAGGTCTTCTTGAAGCTTACATGATCAGAATCAGTGGAAATTTTGCGGTAAATCTTGAGATCATCGGCAAATAGAACAAAATCACAGCGTAACTTGGGGCCAAGGTCGTTAATAAAGATTAAGAAAAGCAGAGGGCCAAGATTGGACCCCTGGGGTACGCCTGATGTTACAATTATGGGAGGTGATTCGTACCCATTAATAAGTACTAATTGTGTTCTATTTTCTAAGTAAGACTTCAGCCATCTAAAAAGATCACCGTGAATACCTATTCGATCAAGCTTCTGTAGTAGAATAGAATGGTTAACTTTATCAAATGCCTTTTGAAAATCTGTGTAAATGGCATCTACTTGAGTTCTTTCATTAAAAGCATTACAAACATAATCACAAAAGTCGAGAAGATTTGAATTTATAGATCTGTTGGGAACAAACCCATGTTGATTAATGCATAATTGGGGTTTAAAGTGTGAAAATACAGAAATATAAATTATAGATTCTAAGACTTTCGCAAAACAAGATAAAATGCTGTTTGGTCGGTAATTTTTCACAAGAGATTTATCACCAGATTTATGTATTGGAACAATATGTGCATTTTTCCACAAAACTGGGAAAGTTCCTGAAGATAATGATTCATTATATATTAAAAGAAGTGGGTTAATCAACGCGCTGGAACAACATCTTACAAACAAGGGAGGTATTTTATCAGGTCCTGGGCCTTTGGATGTATCGATTTTTTCTAAACAAGATTTAATGGTTTCCTTGCTAACATTGATTTTTCCAAGATTAAATTGGTTATTTTGTGAAACTTTTGTTATGGCAGTATATAACAAGGGATTAGATTGAGTATAAACGGATGCGAAATAATTAGAGAAAAGATTGGCAATGTGTTTTCCATTATCTGCAGATATAGAATCCAGGTGCATTAATTTAGGAATGCAATTGGTAGTACGCAACGATTTTGAGTATGCCCAGAAAGCTTTTACATTTACTTTTATGCCTTGTTCAACAGAATTTATATATGATAAATAGCATTCTTTTTGCATTTTTTTCGATCTTTTTCTTAGAATACCAAACTCAGCATAGTCTAGTGGGTTTTTATATTTATTGGCCCGCAGTCTTACTTTATTTTTCTCTTTGAGGAGCTTAATAAGAGACTGACTAAACCATTTGGGGTAGTGATTTCTGATTTGTGTTTTTTTTTTTCGGAATATATTTATCAATAATATCCCACAAAGTATCGTAGAATAATTGTACCTTATTGTTGACATTCGAGTAACTGAAAAGTGAGATCCAATTAACATTTGACAAATCTAGACGACAAGCTTCATGATTTCCTTTCTTAAAATTGTATTTAATAGGGCAATGTTTATCTTTTATGTATTTAAGTTTTTCAAGTTTTAAAATCATTTCGAAAGGGGGATGATGATTGTCGACTTTTGATAACCCTGTTGTTCTAGACAGATTAATATTAGTTTCATCACAAAAAAGTAGGTCAAGAATATTAGAATTTCCATTAAGAATATAATTGAATTGGTGAAGGTTACACATTGAGGCCAAGTTGACAACACAGTGAGCTTTATGACTAGTGTAGTTGGACGGAGCTAGTGTTTTGTTGTTATATGCTATGTCAGGTGTCCATTTAATCTCTGGTAAATTAAAGTCGCCGATAATTATAAATTTAGATTTCGGATTACTATGTTGTAGATAAATATCCTGAATATTCTTGATTCTATTACAGTAATCATCAACAGATAAATTGGGAGGAATATATAATACACAAATGTAGATAAGTGAGTCAGAATATTCGTGCGTTTTTATCAATAACCATAAATCTTCACCATCACTTTCCCAAGATGATTTGTTGTTGTTATTATTTTTTTATCGACTGCTGCTAAAACTCCACCGCCTTCTCTGGATGCTGAACTAGTAGATTCGATCTCTTCGAAAAAATAGTAATGTTATATGTTTCGTGAACACCTCACTGGGAGAACCTGTGCTGAGGTGTTTACGTGGTTATGATTAAATGGTACATGTATTTATGTGTATTGGTTAAATTTTCTTATATAAAAGTGTAAGTTGGGATTTAAATTTTTTTTTTTTTAATGGTTATTGTACATTGTTATTTAAAGAAAAAGGAAAAAAATATTTATTTATATGCACATATATACATACACCCATGTATATACATACATACATAAATACACATATATGCATGCATACACACATATAAGTAAACACATGTATACATACATACATACACATTCATCCATGATTATGTTTGGTTTGGTGTTATAATGTTTTGTATAAAATGGATATCTTGTTTTTTGATCCAGGCTGTGATCAGTTTTTTGTGAATGTTTGTGTATGTATTTCCCATTAGTAGTAGTTTCAGAGTGGTGGGCATACAATTAAAAAGTTTTGTAGCGTAATACTGGAAGTGTCTTTGTCCGTGTGTGGTGTATGTTATCGGTATGTTCAGGGTATTGTTTGTTCTCGACCTTGTTTTTATTGTTGTTTGAGGTGGTATTGGATTGTGTAGTTTCTGTTGGAGGAAATTTAGTAGGTTATTGAGGTTATTGAGGTTATATTGAGGTTATTGTTACATTTAAAAGTGTCTTTGCTTCGAGTTTGTCTGGTTATATTATTTTATAGTTATTTTTGCGTATTAAGCGTGCAGCAGAATTCGACAAGTTTAACAATGGTTGAAATATCTAAAACGTCACTCTAAAATCTTTTTGAAATGCATTTTACAAATCGCTGATCGCTTACCTTTGGTTTGTGGAACATGCATCCCATCTTTAAATATTCAATGGCCAAATATTAATTTTACAACCGAAACTTTGGTCATTTATTGCAACCAATTTGAATTTTACGGAGAAATTTTTAAGAATTAAAAATGTAAATTTGTATGTCTCCTCTAAAAATCTAAACAGACTTTAAAAACAAATGAGTCACCAAAGGAAGACAAAAATACTAGTTCTTTTTGAATTATTATTTACCTATATAAGAAGTGCCTACGTATTTTCAATATAGTTTCTTACACGGAGAAAAATGAGTATTGTTGATTTATAAAAATCGTCCTAAAAACGGGACAGCGGGCCATTAACAAAATGTTAGTACTTTCCGAATACATCGGTCATGCTCCTGCGTTATCGCCGTTAATATATAATAACGAAATGCGAAAATACGTCGCGTTAATACATTCCTTTTAGGAGTTTAACATGAAACCTATCAATTCAATTGTTTAGGGCCCGGCAGTCCCGTTTTTAACAGCAACACGAATAATTTTAAGAGGTTTTGAATAAATTAGCATTTTTTTATATCATTAAGTTTTCTCCATGAAAATTACATTCCTATAAAATTTTGTTGATGCCGGGGTACGAGGTTTGGGTAACAGTAAAAACTTGTTGAAAACAAAGACAAGTGCAAAAGTATATATAGGTACAAATGATTTTTCTTTTCAGCTTCGTGAACTTTACCTAATAATAATAATAATAATAAATAGATAACATTAATAATAATTTTAACTTTTGGTTTAGATAAATGTAGAACGATCCATATATAGAAAGGCAAAATTGTAGATGGGGACGAGAGTATATTGAGAAATTTCCAAATTACTAGTATGATAAGGGATGAGGTTTATAAGTATTTAGGATACCCACAATCAAATAGATTAGACCATACTAGTATTAAAAATGATATTAGGATTAATTTTAAAACTAGGATCAGGAAAATTTTAAAATTCCATCCTTCTGCTAAAAATGTAGTAAAAGCAATAAATACTTGGGCAATACCTCTATTAACGTACTCATTTGGCATAATTAAATGGTCTAATACAGATTTAGATAACTTAGAAAGATTAATTAGAACTACGCGAACAAAGTTTAATTGCCATCATCCAAATTCAGCTATAGAACGAGTTAATTTACCTAGAAATTTAGGAGGTAGAGGCATAGTCAAAATAACTTCTTTGAAACATAATCAGGTAGAAATGCTAAGAACTTTTTTCCATAGGAAAGCTCATAGCTCAGAAATGCACAAAATAATTTGCAAGGCAGATAGAAATATTACACCTTTAAATTTATATGATGAGAATGCCAACATTTTTATAAATCCCAACCAGGAACTATTAGATTCCTGGTCAAATAAAATTTTACACGCAAAACACTTCAATTATCTCAACCAAACGTATGTTGACAAATTTTCGTCAAACAAATGGTTGAGTATTGGAGAGTTGAGCGCAGAAATAGAAGGATTTATGCTTGCCATTCAGGATAGAGTCATTAATACTAAAAATTATAGAAAGCATATAATCAAAGATACAAATCAAATTGATGATTTGTGTAGAAAATGTTTGCCTTTTCCGGAAACTATAGAACATATTATATCGGGATGTTCTATATTAGCACCGTCCGAGTATACATTTAGGCACAATCAAGTTTTAAAAATAATTCACAAAAATTTGGTAATTAAACATAACTTGATTGACTGCCGTACTACCATATTATGAATACGAACCAAATTCATTTTTAGAAATTATGATAAAACTATACTAACAGACCGAACGATTAGTCATAATAGACCCGATATAGTTTTACATGACAAATTAAAAAAATAACTTATATCATTGATGTCGCTATTCCAAATTCCTGTAATATTCAAAAATCTACTAATGAAAAAATAAGAAAAAAACACAGATTTAGGACATGAAATAAAAAGAATTTGGTATTCTCAGACTATAAAAATATTACCATTCGTTATTTCTGCTACTGGCATTATACCTAGCTCTCTCATTAAAAATTTAGGCGTATTAGATCTATCAAAAAATTTATATATAAAGATGCAAAAGTCGGTCATTTTCAATACATGTAGGATAACGAAAGATTTTTTAAATATTTATGTTGAGGGATCAGTAGGATTTATAGGCCCTGTTAGAAGTTCTACCGAGCCGAACCCTCTGATATGAAAATATCTGGAGTCGGTGAATTATTTTCCCATTTGATCTCTGGTGAGTTGACGTGTTGTTCTTGTATTGTTTTGTATTTATTTTGCTTAAATAAAGCACTTACATAGTGTTGATTGACTAGATGATCATTTGTGGAAAAGTGAGTGGAAGGGTATAGTTTTTCCTATGGGGAAGATTTAACCCGGACATGAAATCTGAAGTAGGAAACATAAAAAATAAAAATTATTATTTTTAAGAATCATTTTCCCATTTGATCTTTGGTGAGTTGACGTGTTGTTCTTGTATTGTTTTGTATTTATTTAATGCACTTGCATAATGTTGATTGACTAGATGATCATTTGTGGAAAAGTGTGTGGAAGGGTTTAGTTTTTCCTATGTGGAAGATTTAACCCGGACATAAAATCGGAAAGTTAAAAAAAATATCAAAAAAATAATAATAATTGATGACTTGTATAGCGCCGTTTTTATGCAAAATCACCTCAAGGGCGCTGTACAAACTTATAATACATTTCTACCGTGATCTATGTTATTACTTAACTATTTATGGAGTTTATTAGCGAAATTTAGATACAAGATTTAGGACATAATTGGAAAATTGAATACAACTGGACTTTCTCTTAGGAATTGTATATTTAATTTAAGGGTACGACAGCTTAAAAAGGTAAGTTTTTAATTTAGACCGGAATTCTGTTGGATTTGTTATGGATCTTAGCTCCGGAGTGAGTTCATTCCAAGCCTTAGGCCCAGATACTACGAAAACGCGATTACCAAACTTAGTATTTGGCTTGCTCTTAGGTTCCATCAGTCTGCCTACAGCTGATGATGTTGCTGATCTAAGAATTGACTGCCTCAGACCAGTGTTTTCCGGGACGCATAGTTCAGAGATTTAAGGTGGGGCCATTTTATTGATGGATTTAAACACCATCCAGCACAGTTTGTACTGGATTCTTTCAGAGCACTTGAGCCAGTGAAGGTTACGAAGGTGTTCTGAAATGTGCGAATATTTTGAAACCCCGGTTATGAGTCTTGCTGCTGCATTAAACACTGATTTAAGTTTGTCAATTTGATATTTTTGAAGGCTGGCACAAATTCCGTTGCAGTAATCGAGACGTGAGATTACGTAAGAGTTGATACGTAGTTTTGTTGCTTCTGTAGGAAGATTTCTTCGGACAGACTTGAATTTTCTTAGGTGAAAAAAACCGGTGCTTACAGTCCTATTTATTTGAATTTTAAACGAAAAGTCTGAATCCTAATTGACAACGAGAAGTTTGACTGTTGTTTTTGGGATGATATCGCTGCCAGAAATAGTAATAGGTGAATCGTCTATTAAATGTTGACGTTTGTTTGTGGCTGCTTAGAGAAACTCAGTCTTAGATGGATTGAGCTTCAGCTTGTTTGAAGACATCCAACGAATTATTGCTTCTAGACATTCAGTTATACGGATCTTGAGACTATTGATTTCATTTTGAGCGCAGTAAAAATAATTGCTTGCTGATCGTCAGCGTAGCAGTGAGACAAGAGATCAAATGACTCGATTATTTAAGTATGAAGAGAATTGGACCCAAAACGGATCCCTGGGGTACCCCTGAAGAACCCCTACCTACCTACCCCTACCTTACCTCCTGCGTATGGTCGAAGTTATTATGGAATGTTTATAAGTTCCTTGATGTATATTGAAGAGTGGTGGTCTCCCATTTTAGGTATTATCAAAAACTTTATCGTAGTGTTTTTTTTTATAAAGAACATAAAGTTGAGTTAGGAGTAAGTAGCCTTTTTCTTACAGTTAGCTTAAGAAAAAAATACTTAATAGAATATAATATCGCCAGACATCTTTGTTTTGCGCAAAAAATTACTGCTTGAGTCGTGTCCGTTGTCGTGGTATGAAGGTAGATTCGATCTCGCAAAGATCACACTTTACAACCATCGCGTCTCTCAAGATTGTGAAGAAGACTTCGCCATCTAAGACATGCTTTCACTTGTTACCCCGGATGGGATATCGAGCTTTTAGACTGCGTATTTAAATTAACAGTTTTGTGTTGGATTCTGATTTTTCAAATATGAAAAGTATTAATCAAGTACCAACTCATTTCAACACGGTGCAGAAAGTATTTTGGTAATTAAGTTTGTTAGTTATATTTTTATACCATAGTACAAATGGATTTCAATTTTCAATCACGTAAGGGTTGTAGCATTTATTATCTAATAACGTGTGTATGACGATTATTGGTCAATTTGAAATCTCACTTTTTTTAAGACTATTACAAAAAACCGTCTAAATAATATGAATATTTCCGAGCGTATTGATAAGCTTTTCTTCGATCTTGGATACTTTCTCGTCTCCACATCTCCTTGTCCCCTACCAATCAAGACGAGGGATGCTTTTGAAAGGATTTCATACCTGTAATTACCTATAAAAGGTCTACAGAGCAAATTTGCTTGCAGTCAAACTTCTCTGGTAGGATTGACATAAGAGGCGCTTACCATCTGCTTGGATTTCAATGACCCAGAGAGAGAGAGAGAGAGAGCTAATTTACGGTGCCTCAAGCGCCCATTCAACTTCCTCTGGCAGGATTGATGTAAGAACATTGATTACATTATATTATATATGCATAAGAGACGCTTCTTTAACCAATGTAATTATTTAATGGATTGTAATGAGCCAGATGGAGAGCGAATTCGTAGTGCCCCAAGCCCTCATTTAACATCTTATAGCAAGACCTCCGGAATTACACTCTATTATTACTGTTGAACTGTTGTAAGAACCCAAAATACAGACTTATAATTGTGTTCAAAGTTAAAATTGTGCATTTATAAAAATTCCATTACACTAAAATAAAAATACAGCAGGAAGTCGGGCTGTGAGAAAGAAAAAAATAATTTAAGAAATCGCACATAAAAAGGGCATAATTCATCAAGCAATATTCAACATTCCAACACCCAGATCTGAAAAGGCCAGTTGAACGAATTTAATACAGGCTTTAAAACTATTCATGAGCTGAGTAAATCGATCATTTTATACGACTAGTGGGTCGTACCGAGCGGGTTTTACAAGGCCGCCGCCATACCAGGTTTTACACGACCCAAAACCTTATTACCCGTCACCCAGCTACTTTCACTTTTGTTCGACGTAGGTAGGTAGCAAATTCATAGTATGATTTTATAAAAAAATTATCAAACATATTACAGATCAATCTTCCCGCCATCGGCGCCATCGGGAACAGGTTCTAAAATATTTGAAAGAAGGAGCGGTTCTATGTACGTCACCGGTAACTGGAAACTGGAACCACTATCATAGCCTATTATAGATATCAGGAATCTACCATCTCTACTCTCTCTAAAAATATACAAAAAAAAATGGTCACGAGAAATATATTTGAGACGTGATGCCCGGTCTATAAAATACAAGAATCTACTTTTCTTTCTTTCTGTGTTTATAATTAACTACCTACTTGAATTTGCAGGTCTTACTCGAGGAATGCAAGTAAATCAGAAATGTACAGACCGTAGCCCACGATCGAATTTCAAATTGTCAAAAATATATATATAAATTTCATCGACAATTTGAAATTCCCCCCGCGCAAATAACGACCCATTTGCCACTGCTCTCGTAGCGTCGGGCGTATATTGTAAATCAGTTGAATACCCGGCTTCAAGGCAAATACCAACTGGATTCAAAACTTTTTCATGTTTCTTCTTTTAAATGCAAACCTAAATCTATTTCAACCCAGTTACAGCAGGCAATTAAGTACAATAAGTGTTCGGGAACGTGTAACATTGATTTTAAATAAATAATTTTATTTCGACAAAATTTTATTTTACTACACAACAATAACTTCGTATTCAATTCTATTGTGGAGAGGGCACTTAGCAATGAGTTTATAGTTGACGCTAAGATTTTTGTTCTAAATCTAGACACGTATAGATCCAAATTAGTTCAGATTTTTTTAATTCATGAAAATAACGAGTAAGTAATCATAATTTAGGCATAAAATGCTTAATTTATTATTAACAATATCTTTTATATATTTATTTTTCATGAACATAAATTTCAAGAGTGTTTTAGAGAATTTTATGCCTAATTTTTTAAAATCATTTTTATTCATGTTTTATTGTCGTTTACAAATTATTTTAGGATCTTTATGTAAAAACCCAGTAGGACGTTGATAAATAAATAAATAAATATCTGAATTAGGTAATATTATTTATCGGAGAAAGGTTTTCTGGTCCTCTTCTTAAAAAGTCTGTGTACCCCTGTTGTAAATAGTTGTAAAATATTATTTAAAATAAAGCCAAACATTGACTTCATAACACTTAAATAATTTTATAAGCACATTAGAATAGCGTTGGCTCTTGGTAAAGTATTGTTATTTTTATAATTCATTAGTGTGATATACACAAAAAAACAGTACATTTCGACTGCTCCCAAACTAGTCAGAGAAATTGATTATCTGCTCAAGAAAGAATTTCGCCATTTGAAAATGATTGATCAATTTCACGAGATCGAAGAAAGTGTATTTATTTAATGCACAAGGACACGCCCACAACATACTTATTTGAAAAAGTGAGTCTAGAAGTGAGCCTAAAATAACTAGTCAACAGTTGGTCGCCAATACGACCCCCAAGTTTTAACGTCCGCCACTCTACTCATCGGGAGATAAATCAATTCATGGCTTTTAAACATCTTACGAATAAGTGATTGAGAGATCGTCTCGTTTATCTGTATTTACGTATTTGCGAACTCCGAGATGTCAACTTTGACCACGGTGAGTGGCAAGGCCATTGTAAATCGCTTCATCCGGGAGTCATTTTTCATTCCCCGTTTTAAACCTAGGTACATAATATAATTTGAATGAAGCGTGACTTTGAATTTCTGAAAAATGTTTTATTAGTTGTATTACAAAGCGATGGATTTAAAAAAAATTGTAGGTGGAAGCGAGATTTTAGTGAAATTATTTATCATTTTAGACATAATAAAAATACTTGATTATTTTGCACAGCGCCGTATTATGAAAAATCACTTTAATGAAACTGTACACAATAAGTATTACTTTCTAGGATTTATCTCAATACTCTGCACAAACAAATACAGACACAAACTTGTCATTATCAATGATATCGCGGACTTCGACAAGTTTAATGCTTTTTGTACGAGTACCGCAGTAAAGCATTTGCGCACTAGTGCATAAAATAATACATTGTATAAATAACTATTGTAAATACTAACAAGCTAGCTTAGCTATGTAAATTAGGTTTGCAACTGTACGCTCCGAGTTCTGTCAAGTCTTTAATCATTCAAATGGTGTGACAGCTTATTCCTGGTTTTAGGTCCTGGTCCTGATAATCCGAAGGCAAGCTCACCGCACTTAGAACCTCGGGTACGCTGTGATCAACCTTCCGATGGCTTATGAGACAAATGATCAAATTGGAAATATCAGGAATGTACAGTTTTGACAAGTAAGCCGGAGCCATTCCGTTAATTAACTTAAGTACCATCCAGCAAAACTGAAATCCTCTAAAATATGGGAATATTTAAGTAGTTCAGTGATAAGTCTTTGCGCAGCTTTGAAGACGGATTGGAATATGCTAATTTGGTTTGTTTTGAAGACTGCTTTTGGGGAGAATTGCGTATTATGTTCTTCATTATTACAGTAATCTAGCCATGAAACAACGTACGATATGTACGTATCTTACTGTAAATCTTCATGCAGCAGCAACACGGTGCAGGAGTTGCCAGATGACTCTCTTCTTGTGCGAGGGGAGATTCATAGAAAGGACAATTCTTTGGCCAGGTCAAGTGACAGGTCATATGGCCCACACACATTAACAATATTATTTGTTAGCCATTGTTAAAATCGTTATACATCCACACTAGTGACATTAAAATCGTTATTAATGCACATATGGAACATTTATTGACACTTTTATATGAAATATGCTTGGTAATTAACGAAGAAAAACAAAAACGACAAAAACGCATCAGGCTGGTCCAAGTTCCCGACGATTACACAGAAGTTTCCTGGAACTTAGTGAAGGCCCTCCAAAGTCTTCATACACATGTATATAGGTACTGCATCTATCATAAATATATATTTTAAAAAAATGAGCGAAATTACTACTTTCAACAAGTAATTGTACAGGAGCGTAACACCCGTTCACGGTTGATGAGATGACTACATGAAAACCGGCCGCTTCTTCAAACGTTACAGTTTTTCGGCTCACATTTTTCCTCCTTTATATAATCCGTACCTCTTCAAGACACGCATTAATAAATTCCTGCCTTCAGCTCCTACCTTCACCCGCCTCACAACGCTGCCCAACCTGGTGGTGACATAACTCCTTTAAACTGTACAGATAGGGACGCTCTTGTGAGGTGACACATAAAAAATAAGTTATACATTCATACTAAAAATAATAATTATGTATAGGTACATGGTATACCTCTCTTATACTTTCTTACATTCACCCAACTCCCAATCAACACACAAAATTATTCAATTTTGTAGTTGCATTGGTGTTACATAATGATTTCCTCATCTTCAGGTTTGTTGATTTCTTCATCTTCATGTGTGTTGTTTTCGTCATCTCATTAACCACTCCATTTGTCGTGTTATTATGAAATAATATAAAATAATTCTGAAATGATATCTACGATAATAAGGGAGGTTGAATAATGTACGTTAAATGCCTAGGTTAGGTAGGTAGGTACTTAAAATCATTTTATCATAATATAATCACTGAGTGGGAAATGATTTGTTAGTTTAACCATAGTGGAATCTGGATAACTGTATGTAACAAAGCACTTTTAATTAAATAACGATTTTCCGGCAAGTGTTAATTGAGCAGTTTGGTTTAACAGTTTTATAGATTACAAGGTCTCCTAAACAGATATTTTGTTTTTGAACTTTACTTTATTTGATGTTACCTTTAATTTAGTTAAAAATACTTGATAACATTAAATAGATATTTTGTGGTTGAACTTTACTTTATTTGATGTTACCTTTAATTTAGTTAATAATAATTGATATCATTTTTCACAAGAAAGTTACACCCAAGTTACACCCATTGACAATTATATTTAACTAACAACTTTTTATGATTTTTTTTGAGTAATAAAATCACAATTTACTGTTTTATTTTTATTTTATTGTGTTTACCGCACAAAAGTCCCAACTCCTCCCGACCAACTGGAGCCAGTGACACTTTTGTATCGTCCACCATACATTTGTATGTTTTACCATATTTTAACGTCTTCCGCCAAAAGTTTCTATGTTTTACCAACATTTATCCCATTTCAGCATTTTTTATTATGTTTTACGTCATTACAGCAAGGTTTGACTAGATTCGCCGAATCCCACCAAAAAGTTTAATTTATGTTTTATTTGGAAATATCTGATGTCCGGTAGGACATTTCCAGTGTCCGATCGGACATATTCGATGTCCGATAGGACATTTCCAGTGTCCGATCGGACATATACGATGTCCGATAGGACATATTCGATGTCCGGTCTGACATGTCCAGTGTCCGATCGGACACATCCGATGTCCGATCGGACACATCCAATGTCTGATCGGACACATCTGATGTCCGGTAGGATATTTCCAGTGTCCGATCGGACTTATTCGATGTCCGATAGGACATTTCCAGTGTCCGATCGGACATATCCGATGTCCGATAGGACATTTCCAGTGTCCGATCGGACATACCCGATGTCCGATCGGACACATTCGATGTCCGATCGGACATATTCGATGTCCGATCTGACATGTCCAGTGTCCGATCGGACACATCCGATGTCCTATCGGACACATCCGATGTCCTATCGGACACATCCAATGTCTGATCGGACACATCTGATGTCCGGTAGGACATTTTCATTGTCCGATCGGACATATCCGATGTCCGATAGGACATTTTCTCTGTCCGATCGGACATATCCGATGTCCGATAGGACATTTCCAGTGTCCGATCGGACATACCCGATGTCCGATCGGACACATCCGATGTCCGATCGGACATATTCGATGTCCGATCTGACATGTCCAGTGTCCGATCGGACACATCCGATGTCCTATCGGACACATCCAATGTCTGATCGGACACATCTGATGTCCGGTAGGACATTTTCATTGTCCGATCGGACATATCCGATGTCCGATAGGACATTTTCTCTGTCCGATCGGACATATCCGATGTCCGATAGGACATTTCCAGTGTCCGATCGGATATACCCGATGTCCGATCGGACACATCCGATGTCCGATCGGACATATTCGATGTCCGATCTGACATGTCCAGTGTCCGATCGGACACATCCGATGTCCTATCGGACACATCCAATGTCTGATCGGACACATCTGATGTCCGGTAGGACATTTTCATTGTCCGATCGGACATATCCGATGTCCGATAGGACATTTTCTCTGTCCGATCGGACATATCCGATGTCCGATCTGACATTTCCAGATGAGAAAATGTCCGATCGGACAGGAGAAACGTTAAGTCGTAGAACATATGCTTAAATAATGTAAAACACTGTAAAAATGATAAAATTGGATAAAAGATGGTAATACATATAAATATAAGGTGAATATTGATGGTTTAAGACCGTAAAATGTAGTAAAACATACATATTTATAGTGGAAGACAGTAAAATGTGGTAAAACAAACATATTTATGGTGAAAGACGGTAAAACGTGGGAAAAAATACAAATTTATGGTGGAAGGCGGTAAAATGTGGTAAAACATACATACTTATGGTGGAAGATGGAAAAACGTGGTAAAATATACACATTTATGGTCGTAGGCGGTAAAATGTGATAAAACATAGGTACATATTTATGGTGGAAGACTGTAAAATGTGGTAAAACAATGAAATGCATTGTGGCTGTCGATGAAATATGGTGAAGCCTTGAAAATCTGATAATATTATAGAAAAAAGGCCTCATTGGTAATTAACTTATAAAAATGATAGAATACCATCAAAATATGCCGATTAATTGGTTGAACTTGTGAAATTGTCGTAAAATATAGTAGAACATAAACTTATTAAACTTATTAGACTAGATTAAACTCGTTTAATCTAGTCTAATGTATGGAGGAAGACGTAAAACATCGTCCAACGTGATGTAACCTTGAAAATCATTTTTACTGAATGAAAAGATATTTATCACATATTTACCACTTTTTACACTCATCACCATATTTTGCCATTTTTTTGTTTGTTTTAACATATTGTTCACTATTAGTTCGATTAGGTACGATGGGCAAATAAGTAGTCTTCACTTATAGCAATTGTACCGCATCGAAACACGTATTTTTCGTCTTGAGCATTTTTACTACTTAGTACCAGTTTTATGAATACATATTTCACAGTTTTTACGTATTGAGCTAGTTTTGAGGAATTATTTTCGGAATTTTACACTTTTTGCCGCTTTTGCAATTCATTAAATTATTGACAGCATTTTTGACTGTTAACCGCATTTAACCTTTTATTACATTTTTTTATCGTGGGAAGCCTAGTTTTATGGCCATTATGTATATTTCACTGATTTTTAGCGTGTTTTTTTTCAATATTTCTGATGTTTTTCATTTATTTGCACATTTTTTCCAAGTTTCACCAAATTTCACCAAATAACGAGGTAAAATAAATAAAAACATGGTTTAATATGATGAAACGTGGTAAGATACTAACAAACTTCACAAAACGAGCACAAGTAGAAAAACGTGGCAAAATATGATAAAACAAGGTGTTGTTTAGAATTCTTAACCATATTTCACCGAATTACGAAGTAAAACTCATAAAAACGGGTTTCAATATGACGAAACGTGGTAAGATACTAAAAAACGCCATAACACGTGAAAAATGTGGCGAAATGTGATTAAACGAGATAAACCATCGTAAAATATGATAAATGATTTAAAACGTAGTTAAATTTGTGGTGGAAGATGGTGTAACTATTCGAACGTGAATAAAAGCTTGAAAATTTGATAATTCATTGAAAATTATTATAAGACATGTTTAATATGGTAATACAAAGTAAAAAAACTGACAACATATTATGTTTTTCAAGTCTTCCGCCATGCTTTTGACTACGTTTAACTGTTTTTAGAAATGTTTTAACATATTTTTCTATGGTTTTATCACATTTTACGATTTTTTACCTTTTTTTATTTATGTTTTACCATATTTCACAATGTTTTACGATGTTTCAACATCTACCGCCATATATTTGACTGGTTTTTAATGATGTTTTCCAAATTTTACTATGTTTTTTATGGTTTCATCAAGTTGTACGGTGTTTTACGTCTTCCGTCACATATTTGATTGTTTCTACGGTTTTAATATTTTTTTGCAATATTTTTCAAGGTTTAGCATGTTGTTTGCTGTTTTACCGTCATCCGCCATACATTTGACTAGACTAAACGGTTTTAAAACTATTAATCGGCATATTTCTACGGAATTCTATTTGATTCTAGTAGGTGGTGAAACAATTCATAGGTGGATAAAAGGTTGAAATTTTGATAATTCATTATAAGACGTGGTAATTGTGGTAAAACATAGTAAAAAAGTTCAAACATGTGTTTTTCAAGTCTCCCGCCACACATTTGACTGATTTTTAATGATCTTTAGCAATATTTTACTTTTTTTTAAGGTTTAGCAGGTTGTTCGCTGTTTTACCGTCTCTCGCCAAACATTTGATACATTAAACAGTTTTAAATGATGTCGTACCATCTTTTACGACGATTTACTAGGATAAACCAATTAATCGGCATATTTTTACGGTAGTCCATCATTTTTAGTAGTTAATAGGGTATTTTCACAAACTAGGGATACCGTTAAAAATATGTGGAAGATTTAAAGTTTAATTTTCTGATTATGATTATCGTACTAAAAACGTCCAATTTTAATATTTTCATTGATAATTAATGATTTTAAAAGCAGCCTAAAATTGGGCATATCCAAACGGACCATGATTGGTTGATCGAATCATGACGTCACGCCCGCCGACTGTCAACATCATTCAACATCATTTCTATGAACGCCGAGTCCAGCCGAGTCGCTGTCAGAAGGCAAAACATTATTTGTAGTTTTTACCGGTTATATTTGATTTATTCAAGACGCTTGTGTTATTTTCTTATAGTAATTTAATAATATTGTGTAGTTATAATGACTGACAGCGGTTTTTTACGTGCTCAGTCGGACAATTTGCCTAAAATAGACGCTATAATGATGGCATCTTTTATAGCTGGGAATAGTGATTTTCTAAGTGCTGAATTTAGAGGTTTTAAGGCGACAAGGTAAGAAAAACATATTGTATACACACTAATCCTATATTTATTGTAAGGTATAGAATGTTGGGGCGCCAAATGTAAGGTAAAGAAGTTGGAGCGCCAAATGTAAGGTAAGATAGGTTGGAGCGCCAAATGTAAGGGGGTACATGTAGAGTAGGAACATTCCAAAGTTTACATGTAATAATGAGATGATTAATTATAGGGTAAAAATACGGTAGAGCAGAGATCTCAATCTCATGATTGTGGGATTAATTTTCTGTCGAGTAAGGTAAGATATCAGAAATAATAAGAGTAAATACTTAATAGAAATTATATTGAAACCATCAAAAGTTACAACAAAGGAATACAAAAGATACCAATGTAAACATAGGAATAAAAGTAAGCACATACCAGATAGACTCCTGAACCAAACTAAACTAACTTTACGTGGTCGAGAAACGCAGGGATAACAACGGGTGGCGAACGAAGACTTGTATCCGGAAGCGGGGAACGGACCCGTGACGAAAGCCAGGACATCCTTCTCCTAGTGGAAACGGGAGGACGCAACTCCTCCAAGGTGCGCCTGCAGGAATTTCAAGTCCGCAGCACGTGGTGACCAATCAGACTCTTATTAAAGAACCAGGACAGCAATCCGCACCTTTGCGACGCGGGGACACTCAGCCATCAACCTCTAGCCACAGCTAGGACCAATCCATTTACGGTTTCAATTCCGAAACACGAGTTTTACAAATATGACCAGCGGCCAACACTGGATAAAAAGCGGGATTCCATAATCGCCACTAAAAATAATAACCAACACGAACTATTCGTGAAAGGAAAAAACACCCCGCGCCTTTTTAAAAGAATAGAATCACTTCTAATCACATGATTAACTCAGATTAAAACCCCTTGAATGGCGAGTGACTCGATCCGCCGACCGGCTGCCCAAGCCGGGCGGGGAGGAAGTGACCATCAACAAAACTGTCCTTCCTTCCTCAATAAATATTGCCAAACTTCAAAAAAAAACACCATAGACAAAATAACTCCAATTAGGCAAGAACTACACTTGTCACAAATATTTATGTGACAATATTTCAATATTTCAAAAACATGGCAAATATTTTGGCCCTTTTTCATGAAATTGAAACAAGACAGCAAGCCTCCTAACCTCCGTGACAGAAGATGGATGCTCTGTAGAACATTGAACATTACAACCGCATACAAAGGTAGTAGAATTGTTTCCACCTTTAAATCATGAATATAAATAGTTAATAAATTTGTTCTCATTGTAATGTTAAATGTCAAATCTGCAAAAAAACATTCCCTCCTGCCTGCTGATAATGCTATGGTTTGGTAGATTAATGTTTTGATAAACAATATTATGTATATTACAGATCAGCACGGGAAAATTACGGAGACAGTGCAGTGGGATATGTCCAAGTGAAACGAATTGACAATATTTGCACTGTGAAAGCTCGAGTCACTCCGGAGCACAAAATCAGAACAAAGGCTTACACAGTAACACTGATTTGCAATGAAGTACTGGAGGTTGTAGATTCATGCAAGTGTGAAGATTGTCCTGCATCCCAAGGTTAGTAGTTCCTAATTTGTGTATTCTATTCTACTCTCATTTTTATATCTACTAGTTTCCTTCAATGGAAGCAATCTTCCCGATATTATTTCCATTGATATGCTCGGTGTAACTCTAAGTGACCAGCCCAGGTACTGGGGCGCCATCGAAGACAGAGTCAAGTTAGCCTCTCAGAAGCCGTGCGTACGGTACAGGACCCATAGATACTGCAGATAGTACACAACTGCTGACCCTGTACTTAGATTGCAATCTTTAGAGCACATGTGTTAGGTGGGAATGCTATCCTTGTTCTACTGTTATTTTAATGAAAGATTAACTACATAGTGTTACTGATCCCTTCGGCATTGGTTCATAGTCGAGAAACATGCCAAACAGGCGCCCCACATTTTTACATGGTTAACATTTGTCACAAGAGAAGGGGTCGTTTCTAAAACTCATTCTTAAGTTCAACAGCTCGGCTGAAGAATGATTTGCCGGTTTCTATGTTTCCTCCCTCCGACAACATGGATCCAAGTATGCAGTTAATGTTTAAAAATGTCTGATCCTCAATCTGCAATGGCGCCAAATAAGCATACATTCAAAATAAAAGTTACTTAATTTTTGCATCTTCTCATTGTTCTAGGTGGCTGTAAGCACGCACTTGCCTTCTTATCGTGGCTCCACAGACGCAGTGAGGAACCTCCAAAAACTTCAATCCAATGTTATTGGAAACGCTCCAAGATGGCGGGAATAGGTACAAGCCTGAAGTTTATAAAAGCAAAAGACATGGGGACCATAGGACATATGGATTTGCCAGAGGATGATGGGAGTTTCGCAAGAGAGCTGATAGATGCTAGCATTCACATAATTCACATTCACATAATACACAGTTAACTAAGTTTTATGTAAACCCAACACCTCTTGAAAGTCTGTCAATCCACATAATGGAATGTAATTATTTTGGAAATAATATGGGCTCCACACCCGGGGACTTTATTGAATATTGTAAACAGGCAATGACTTTTGAGGCCTGTCAGAAGGCAGCCTATAAAACCATCGGCCAGTCTGACAATATACTATGGCATAACTTACGTTACGGTAGGGTGACGGCATCAAAGTTTTATGAAGCGACTAACTGCTGCACACTAGACGGGTCACTAGTTGAAATTATTCTCGGTGCTAAAGTCTTTGAGACTAAAGCTATTCAGCGTGGTAAAATCCTCGAAGAACAAGTTTTAAAAGTAATTGAGGCTACTAATAAAATTAAATTAAAAAAGTGTGGTCTCATTTTGAGTAAGGAGTATCCAATTTTTGGTGCTTCTCCAGATGCTTTGGGAGAAGATTTTATTGTTGAAGTGAAATGCCCTGCGAAGGAGTCGACAATGAAAAACTACCTAACCGATTCCATGGAACCTACTCCCAAAGTCATGGCACAGATGCAACTACAAATGCATTTTGCCCGGAAGCCGGCTGCACTTTATTGTGTTGCTAACTATGATTTTGAGACTTCTAAGAAAGTCATACAGTCTAATGTGATGTATGATGAAGCATTATGCATAGAACTTATTATTAAATGTACACAATTTTGGCCCAATGCTATATTTAAAAAACTTAAATATAAATGGGTAGATGTGTGACATGTGACAAGTGTTTTTATTACCTTCCTTGGATTCCTTCTCATTACTGATATAACATTTCAATTGAATATAGTGGAACATTTTTCAACGTTTGTGGATATAATATATGTATAGTAATAATCTAAGTACTTTTATTTAGGTGAGTAAAAGAAAAACTATATTTCAGTAGAAAACATTATTTTAATACTTAATACAGTAACGTAGGTTGCATTATTTACTACACATAATGTTGATACATATTCTCGTTCTTGAGAAAGCTCAAAAACACCTTATTTGGCGTTTTTATTGTAGTATTTCTACACATAGGAACCAAACAATACTTGTATCGCAAGTGAGAAGACATCGGAAAAAATATAACGATATAAATCAAACAAACTGGAAGACAACAAACAACACCAACTGTAACTTACGAATCATTTACAAACTGACAGATTTCACCTATGGCGGGGATCAGTTTTACCATGTCGCAAAAACAAAAAACCATGTTTTACCAAATTTTGAAGAAAAAAAAACATGCCTTTTTTTAAGCTTTTTTTATCGAGAATTTAAATACGAAAACAACAGTAACGGATTTTATATTTCTCCTTTCAATAATAGGATAAAAACAAAAGTTTATATTTAATTTTTTGCTGTTGTCAAGTAAAATTTGTAGAACTCTATTAAATAATAATGAAAATTAAATAACTTTTTCAGGTCCATGAGACGAGGGAGAAAAAATTCTCCCAGAACTCCAATAATTTTTTTCCTACATTTTACAGTACCTAGTAGTACTGGGCGTTGACGATAATTCCATCCAACGCCAACGTCGTTATCGTTGGCGATTTTCAACTGTTGAAAATAACTGTTGAAAATAACGCCGACGTTGACGCAACTATAATTGATTATTTCTAGTGATTTATTAACTCAGGTCTGTTTTTAGTGCTTAATTCTCCATACTCGATGTAACCTTATTCATTATATTTGTTATTATATTTTTTTAGATAATTTACTAATATCTACACATATTCAAATTATCATAAAGCATTAAACGTTATAAATTATTACTGTCCAAGTATTTCGAATTTCGATGCTTATTCAGCTTAGTTATTTATAAGAATATAATTTCCAGTTTTGAAAAATTAATAAGATTAGACGATTTTTAAGAAAAATAAAACCATGACTTACATTATTTGATAGGTTTACTCCAAGCTCAGTCTATTTAAGGTCCAACTTTTTTAGCACAGTTCAGAAGTTTTTACACATAAAATTATTTGTGTACAATATTTACGGTTATTAAGTCATTTAAAGGTTATTTACAGATTGTTTTTTTGCGCATTTCTATATTTTCGAATCCATATTCAAAAACACCAGTTGTCGCACTTTTCCAGCCTTAAGACTGCACCTGCGGTCGGATGTAATTTGTCCAGTCTTGGAAAAAATTTGTTCACATGGAACGGATGTTGCTACAATACCGCTTTGTTCTATGAAGATTTTTTCAAATTCGGAAAATATACTCCATGTTCCTTCCACCATTTCAGGGGCAACTCTTTCTATCAAGAAGATCCATTTCGCGATACATGTCCAGTTCTTTGCGGATTTTGTTATTTGGATTATTCACTGGCTTAATTTTTTCGACTACTGAATTTAATGCATTCCACAATGATAACGGTTCGTCTGAAGATTCTGTTTTATTGTCAGAAATATCTTGCGAATAGTTTTGTTCTTCCGAGGGAGTAGGTACCCCCCTTAACAAAAGTTCGTGAACTACATTTTTAAACACATTAACAGTGTTGGGATTAGAGTAATACATCACCATCTGTTCAACTATTTAATATTTATCATCAGTCCAAAGTTCAATCACACTACGGCACTAACACTAATAATTATTATTCAATTAGAAATTAGTTTAGTCGTCATATGTATATCAAACACTTATGTATTTTTACATCCTAAGTAAAACAATTAACAAAAACAGATTGAATAGACGCGCGACAAGCCAGTACAATCAAACTTAACGTATAGGAGATCGACACGATACCATAAATATGCACGATACTAACAAAAAAACAAACAAAAAATAGATCAACATCGTATTAGGGAATCCCTATTAACGGGTGGTTCCCCGGATCATTGATGTATTATTATTATCTCTATGCGCCACACACGTAATAATAATCCTATAATAAAGTTGAAACTGTTGGAAGACGTTGGTTTCGGTGTTGAAAACATTACCCTGTTGAAATATTAAAGACGTTGAAGATATATTTTGCTTGTCGTTGATAAATTTTATTGTCCCTTGGCGCTGCGTATCGGCCGTATTGGCTGGGAAAATCAAAAAACACGTGCAGTAGGTACGTACATTACCAAAAGACCATTTCAAATTAGGCATAATATCGTTCACGAAGTGTAATCTCTTGACCCTTTTGATTTAACAAGCCAAACTGTTGAAAACAATAGGTACAAAACGTAGATAGGCGGCCGACGTTGGTTATTTTTTGCTAGTCGTTGATAAATTTGATTGTCTATTGGCGCTGTGTATCGGCCGTATTGGATGGAAAAATAAAAGAAAAACGTCTAGCAGGAGTTACATAACCAAAAGACCATTTGAAATATCGAGTAATGTTTTTCACGAAGTGCAAACACTTAACCCTTTTATTTATTATGCAGTTGAATCGTTGACTGCGTTGAATAATATTCGCAAGTAGGTATTATATTTCAACTATTGACGCTAATTATTATCAACAGCGTTGGACGTTGAAACAATATAACTATTGTTTCCAACGGCTAGTTATATTTTGATACAGTACTAGTACCTAGTTAGCAGTGGCGTGCAGTGAATTTTTTGTGAGCTAGAGTGCTAAGATTGAAAAATACGACATTAATGATGTTGTAGCTGAAAATGATTTTTTTGTTTTCGAAATGTCAATTTATTGTATGAAGATTTTTTAGCCATGGTAGTATAATTAAAAATTGCCTATCTTTGCTAAAAAATCGTCATACAAAAAATAATAATTTCAGCTATAATAACATCATTAATGTCGTATTTTTCAATCTTAGCAATCTGCTCACTGAAAATTCACTGCACTCCACTGCCAGTTAGTTTTGGTACCTACATAAAGTCATGATATATAATAATTCTTTTCATTTAATTAATGTATTCATATTATTTATTGACAAAGACAATAAGTAGATAAATATACATTATTATCATGTGAACCCATAGGTACCTACTGAAGTTTGAACTACATTCCTAAAGTTTGGGATTTTCCCCACGCGACCCATGCCGAAAATTCGTATCTCATTCAAAAGTACAGGTTTTTGGTGTCTTGTTCGACATTGTTTTATTGAAAAAACCATGGAGGTAGAAATGACTCAAAATACCATGAAAACATGGTAAAAACCATGCACATGGTAAAACTGGCGGGAATCGACGGAGCTGACCTTATAGAGCTATTCGGCGCGAAAATGTCGCTTTGGCGGCATTTTAAAAATAGCACATTTTAAAGTGTTATAAAAAATTTATTCATCGTCGTAAAAACAAAATAAAAATTACGTTGCTATCGTAATTTTTTACTTAATTTTTTTAGACAATAAAAAAACTGTGAAAAGACCCTATTGTAACTTACGGACCATTTACTAACTAACAGCTATCACTATGATCCCACAGGGATCGGTTCTGTCTCCGACTTTGTTTTTGTTGCACATCAATGACCTTTTGACATGTGCACCGATTCATTGTTACGCGGATGACAGTACAGTTCATGATAGCTTTTTGTTTGACAAGCCCCCAAAGGGCACACAAACTCCAACGGCTCGGAGGGCTTTGAAGCAGAGAATGGACGGTTATCTCGAGAGTATTTCCTCCTGGGGTAAAAATAATCTCGTCGAATTTAATGTTTCAAAGACCCAATCCTGTCTGATTACGTCTAAAAGGGATCCAAATGATAATCTAGTCTCCTTCAACGGAAGCAATCTTCCGAACAGGCCTTCCATTGATATGCTTGGTGTAACTATAAGTGACCAGCTCAGGTACGGGGGCTCCATCGAAGCCAGAGTAAAGTTGGCCTCTCAGAAGCTGGGCGTACTGTACAGGGCCCGCAGATACTTTAATAGTACACAACTGCTCACCCTGTACAAATCGCAAGTGCGCCCTACTGTCGAATTTGGCAGCCATCTCTGGTCTGGAGCCCCAAAATACCTGAAAAAAACCCTTGACTCTGTGCAGAAACGGGCGGTCCGTTTGATAGATTCCCCAATCTTAACAAACGGACTGCAATCTTTAGAGCACAGACGTCGGGTAGGTATGCTGTCCTTGTTCTATCGGTATTACAATGGAAGATGCTCTGAGGAACTAGCGTCATTGATCCCTTCGGCGCCGGTGCGTAGTCGGGATACACGCCAAACGCGCGCCCAACATTTGTACACAGTTGACACTTGTCACATGAGAACGGGTCGCTTCTACGATTCGTTCTTAAGTTCAACAGCTCGGCTGTGGAACGAACTGCCGGCCTCTGTGTTTCCTCCCTCCTACAACATGGGACTCTTCAAGACCCATGTTCACTCCTTCCTCTCCACAAAAAGACCCTCCACACAGCATCCCCAAAGATGACATAGGCCCTGAGGGAAATTATTTTCTTCATGGCCTCCTGTGTGGAGTAAATATAAAAAAAAAAATAAAAAAAAAAACTTATGGCCAGAATCAACGGCGCTGAAGTCACAGCTCTGTTGCTGCACAGCTCATTCGGCGCGAAATTATCGTTTCGGCGGCATTTTAAAAATAGCACATAACAAAGTGTTATAAAAAATTTATTCATCGTCTTAAAAATAAAATAAAAATTCCATTATTATCGTACTTTTTAACTTATTTTTTTTAGACAATAAAAAAACTGTGAAAAGACCCAATTGTAGTATGTTGTGAGGCTGAAGTTAGTGTGGAGGGGAAGGAGATGGGAAAGAGAAAGGTGGAAAAGTACCTACAGCTACTCAGATCTGGTCACCAAACACGGCTAAAGCTATTTTAAGCAACGTTTTAATTTTGAATGGTTGTCTTAAGTTGAGAATATCTTCCACTGTTGCAAATTCCTGGTAAAAATAAAGAAATGATTATTATTATGTGACCCGAAAAATATTTTACAATAGATTCATAAGAAGCTTTATTTCCTTCTTAAATTCTAAATTCAAATTTCTTGAACAGTATCAGTAATGTATAAAAATGGTGACCGGATAAATCATCACAATGATAATTTATCACATCTTTAAAAAGTTATATAAAGTCATGGAAAGTGATGAAACAAAAATTTTATTAACTGGATTAAGTATGTTAAGTTAGGTTAAAAAAAAAAATTCAACGTTTCTAATGACTTTATATCACTTTTTAAAAGTGTGTTGAATTGTCACTGTGTTGAGTTATCATGGAACCAAAAAAAATATACCTTTAAATATAAATAACTATCCTGCAGCCGTAAATACTATTTAATGCTTATCATTCGGATAAAGATAAATAGCTCCTGTGATTCACATCTTTACTGGGTTTAGCAAAGTATTATATTCTCGACGATATATTTATCCTAGAACTTACTGATTTTTTAGTAAAGTGTAATATACTAAAAGAACATAACCCACTCCTTAGTATATTTATCTTTTACTCCTGGGATAGGCAAGATGATTGGAATTTTGGGATAGAAACAAAGTTTGCGGCAGTTTCCCCCAAAAACTACCCTCGTTGGGGCATGGTTCCCTTATATAAACGTGTAGTCAACCGAAATAATTTTCATCAAAACGTATCGTTTTTCTATTCCAACTTTATTGAAAGATAAGGTGCACCATTTTTCAGAAAAATTAAAAACCTAAAAATTACGTTAATCGATTATTCAAAAAAAATTATAATGTGTTTTTTTACAAAACAAATGTACAAAAGGCGAAGCTAGTAGACCACAGTGATAACAACTATGATTTTTGTATTAAGTAGATTAAAAAATAAGATCTCTGAGGCGTATGTGTGGTATAACCGTCTGGAAATCGCAAAGCTTTACGAGTTAGATCAAAAAAGGAACCAAAGGGAAATGTTTTGAGCATGTAGAGCGAATGAACGGAGTGGAAAATATTTGACGTGATGGTAGAAGAAGTCGGGGGCGCTCAAATAAGAAATGGCACGATCAAGTGAACCAAATGCTTGATTCGGGCCATGTCAAGAGTCAGAATACCAGAAAATTTATAATTTTTTTACAATTTTTATGTTTTAAAAAAAATACAATCAATTGTAGACCCTTATTGTATAAATAAAATAAAAGAAATGACAGAATAGAATTACGTAAAAAGAAAAAAAAAAGATTTATAATATAATAAGAAGACAGTGATTTATAAACAAAAACAGAAAAAATACTCACGTCATGTTGTCACAAGTGTTTTTGTTATATTTATTCGGCTTGCAATTATATAAAACAACAATGATTTAAACAGTACAGTACTCATTACAGTAATAATTCATATACCTATAGGTTTACGTATATATATACGAATGTAAATAAAGCAATGAGTATGTGCCAAGATCGAGTTGTTTGGCGGTCCATCCTCTCTGCCTACTCCTACGCGGAAACGTCAGGGTGGTTAGTTATTTAGTTAGTTGTTAAAATTTTTTATTATTTTTATTGTTGTGCACTAAGAATAATAAGACCACTGAATAGAATAACCTGATAAGAGTGTTATCTATATAGGTGTAGTACACATTAAAAGGAAAGCTGATAAATTGACATAAGACCTTGAGACTTCTACGATTCGAACAAGTCTTGACTATCTGTCAAGTTAGATTAACATCAACAGAAGTAAGGAAAAATTGGACTTACTTTGGGAATACAAACTCGTCCAAAACACACTTCTGTTGGTGTATCACTACAGGTGTGTACCTATTATAAATTTTAAAGTTTAATTTCTTTCAACTATTTCAAATTTTTATACGTAAAATCAAAAAACCAATTAGTTATTTACTGTGTCAAATTAACGTCCTATTAAAATGATTTAAAAATTATTCGAGCGCAAAAATAAAACTCAAAGGTATTTTCAAAGGGAACGGGCATTAAATCACTCAACCATTGTTGCTTTGCCTAAGCGAAAAAACGCGTTGATACCAAGAAAAGAGAGCCTCAATTACCCAGTCGCATTTCACGCGGAAATATCGCCGAGTTTAGCCATAGACTTACTGGACAGGTGAGCCGCACACAGAGAGGTTGTGTCGTTGTGGGCAGGGCAAAAATCAGCCCAAAATATGGCGGTCAAAAGATGCATTATCGTGGTCGTGTAGATTTAAAAATACAATAAATTAAGCTTCTGTAGAGCCGCTTGGGGTAACTTTACACGGTGGAAAGTATATTTGGCGATGTTTGCCACAAAATCATTTACGCCTACTCCTCAATTTTGTAGTGCTTTAGGTCCCCTTAAATCCAGTTGTGTACAGTTAGCACTACGAAAAAAAATCACAGGTAAATTACTCTTTAATCATATTTTTCTTATTTGTTTCGTCTCTATTATTAATGTGTAACCAATTGGGTCATAAACGTGTGATTCATGACTAATTAAAGAAAAATGGTTTAAGTTTCACGGGTACAAAGATGCTATTCTCATTCATCTGTCTTTTTAGATAATGTTATTTTTGTGTGATGGGATAAGAGTACGAAGGTAAGCATACGAAATTTATGGGAGCGTACACTTACCATTACATATAAAAAAACAGGTAAGGTTTAGATTTTTGAAAATGATGTACCAATTTCACCATAAGTAATGTCTATCGAAAACCAATCTTTCCGTTTTGTCTTAAAAAAGTAAAATTTAAGCACAAATTTCTTAAGTACCTACGTAAATTTTAAATCAAAATTCAAATTGAATGCATTAATTATGTCAGTTTAATGAATCAATTTCATCTAATAACATTGTCTGACAGGAGAATTATGTCATAACTGGTTGTGTTACACAGAGTCATTAACAACTTAATCGACAGTCCTGCAAACGTTGCTACTATTAAATTCCATGTGCCCACTAGAAGCACAAGACAAAATGAAACATTCTTCTGCAATACATTCACAACCAACTATCAGACACAATCACTAACCAATAGGATGCTTTTTTTTTCAAGCGCCTTCTAAACTGCCAAAGAAGATCTGGAAAACAAGCTTGGGGGTACCATTGATATATTTATTGACTCCTTGTTTAGAACTAAGCGTAAACTAATATTGTTTCATATTCAGTGTATCCGTTCACTGTTATATCATGCTTTAAAAACCGTGTATAATTTTTTATAGCTCACTAGCTATATCTTGTTTTTAAAATCCGTTTAAAAATAAAAAAAATTCTTTAAAATTTATGTAAAATAATAAATATTAAACGACTGTAAGTAACTTAAAAACATGGCAATTGAAATAGTTGAGTAAGTGATTTGACTTAAATGGCCACTGTAAACGATGGCCGTCTATCAATTTGACGTGTCTATGGTCACAGTTAGCGGGATTCGCCGGAGAGCGCAAGGGACTATATTTGCCGTACAACAGAGACAAATCGAAATATTTCATCAATGACAAAGCTCTATTGAAGAGAACCAGCCGCCCGCGGAAATATTTCACAGAATAAATACGAAGACTCTATCAAAAAAAAAAAACTTCTCAGGCAGTATTGATCTTGAATAGAATAAAATAGAGAATTTTTACTTATTTCTGTCATAAACATTACTTCTGGATGGGTATCGGATTGTATGATTGCTTTAGTTCTTTTTAAATATGTATGTACGTCTATTTGCATTTCACTTCTGTTTTCGGTAATGAATGAATGCAAATATATCATATCTGTTACCAAATAAAATTAAAAGAGGTCTATATTATAGCCTCGTACACTCACATTTAAACTACTTGGTTGAAATCTGGGGAAATACATGTGAAACATATATAAACGAACTACAGGTAACACAAAACAAAGTAATCAAAAAGCTATTCCACTTCAAACCTAGAACATCAACAAAAAAATTATATATAGAAACAAAACTATTAAAATTAAGAAAATTATATGAATATAATACATGTCTCCTTATTTACAAAATAAATAATAAACTCATACATACAAATACAGAACTCATTAAAACGTCCCAAGTACACACACACTTTACACGGCAACACGATAAAATACATTTAAACACCATACATACTCATTATGGCAAGCAATCCATTGGTTACGAGGGAAGCAACATATATAATTGCCTCCCAGACGAAATTAAAAATGAAAAAAGTATAGGTACATTTAAAAAAAAATTGTTCAGTTTTATGCTCAATCAGCAAAACAATGAAAGTGAATAATATCGGTGTGTAATATATTTATGTGTAGTATATATATGTTATTTCTAGTTAAATAAGTGAAAATGTAATTTTCTTTTATCTAGAATAAAAATATATTAAAAAAAAAAAAAAAAAAATCTTGGAAGCGGAAATTAACGCACTTCCCGAAATCCTATTGAGCTGAAACTCGGAGGATAGACTCGTTGTTGTCTATCTTAATCACGGATATATACACATTTCTCTGAAATCGGATGACATTACAGCAGTTAACATATGAATTTAACGTCGGTCTTTCCCAATCGGTTATTGGCGAGGTTGGTAGTCAATCAAGTCTAATCCAGTTTCTGCGTAGGAAAGTTTAATTTTTAGTTAACAAAAAAAGTTTTGAAATACATTTTATAATTATTACAATAAAAACTGGTGATTTTTTTGTTCATTGATTTCTCAATATTCTACCGTATAAACTAACATTTTCCGAGATTGGCAGCTGCCTCCGTTGAAGTAAAAAATGACAAAATACACTCCAAGCAAGTTTTGTGGAATCTTCGCCAATCCAACATTTGATAGATCCTAGTTAAGCCCGATTTACGGCCTGTCAGAGTTTGGTAAGTGATATTTTTACTATTATGCTCGACAGTGTAATAAAAGCCAATCAAGATATGAAGGTTATAAAAAATTGGTTCGATAAAAATATATTATCACTCAACACAGAAAAAACATATTGTATTCCTTTCACTCTACAAGAAGATGTGCCAAATATCCTAATTACCATAACAATTCATTCTAAAAATTGTGTAAATGACGGTACATGTAATACGGACTGCGCGAAACTAAATCATAAATCTAATATAAAATATCTTGGTATCTTAATAGATAAAAATGTTAAATGGAAAGACCATATTAATCTCACTGTTGAAAGAATAAGAAAACTTATCTATATTTTCTATAAAATACGAAATATTTTAAATAAGAAAACTATCAAAATTATCTATTATGCATTAATTCAGTCCATATTTCAGTACGGGATTATTTGGTGGGGAGGGGCTTTTGGCTTGTGATATAATGCACTTTTACTGAGATCGACTTAAAAGAAAAATCATGCAGACAGAGACCTCTAGCGTTAGAGTCGAGAAAGAAGTAATTTTAATCAAATGAATGTGTGGATAAAGCTTTACAGGGTTGAAAATAGATGTCTCTGTGAGATAAGGGGGCGGGCGAGAGGTGGACCAACCGTAAGCCTAGATTTAATCTACTACGAATCAAAGGGTCGGGAAAATGGAGGATGGCGAATGGGCGTGATTTAACGACACAGACAAAGGAATGGACTTTGGACGAGGCGTGACTATCTCGATTTATTACACAAAAAAACGGGAATTCGGGTTAGGGTAGTGCAATGACGTCATAGGAGTGGAATTTAGGGGGTGCGCCGCACGGGATCGTAAACCATTGAAAAGCGAGAGGGACGTGTTTCAAGAGAGGTGGAAAAAATAACGCGAACATACAGAGGACTGAGAGAAATTGGTAGAATTCTACGTTAAAACATACTGGAAGTGGAAATCATTAGAGGTGAGGGCAGTTATACGCGTCATTTAGAAGAAAACAACAGAAATAAGGGAAAAGGCCGACAAATTACGTAAGAAAAGTGAAAAAAAAGCAAACATTGAGCTTCTATCGTAAACACGACATGGGACTGCCGAGAAACAGCGTTGAGTTTATAGGAGATTGATGACGCAAAGGTAGTTGCAAAAGAGGTACCAAGAGAAAAAAGGTTGGCGTTTTCTGGCACTCGAACGGGTTGATTTTCGAAAAAAATACGAACATGGTTCTGCGCCATCAAGGCAATAATAACCATTCAAGAAAGTAATAAAATTAACACAGGGCTTATGGAAGAAGAAAATACATTAAAATTAATGGGTTAACGATTAACAGAGGAATTATAGGCAAGTACGTTCGGTTTTGTTGTGACGGGGGCTTGAGGCCTCTGATTAATGTGAAATGAGTTGGGAGACGAAGACAGAAAATGGGCGTGTGGGAGTATCACCGGAGTTAATACCCAAAATTACAGAGAGGGGCCGTGAAAACTCAGTAATAATTCTTGAAATAAAACTGGCCGAAGAAAAAACAGGTTATCAAATCGATGCGGTTTCGGACGGAGGGCAAAAAGATAGGCGACGTGATGTGTACTGGGACGTTTTAACTAGAACTAGTACCGAGGGAGCCTTAGGAGATCGAAATAATCGGTGAAAAATGAGATAGTTATATTAAACCAAGGAAAAGGGAAGAAAACTAAATGTGGGATGTAGAAGACGATCGTACGCAAGAGATTTAGCATACGCTGGGATGGAAATGATTGTCGGAAGTAATTGATTCGGAAGGTAGAGGGTGAGACGGACGTGTACACCATTTAATTCAACAAGTGACGAGTTGCGAGTTCTATTCTCACACGGAAGAAAGGAGACTAAAGGTAGGCTGTAGGAAATATTCACGAAAACGGAGAATTAAAAGGAAAATTTTGACTAGTTACGCGTAAGGGGGTGTCTTAGCGCACTAAAGGAAAGGTCATCAGAACACACATCACGGACCAAATAGGAACGCGAAAAATTTAAATTAGAAAAATAGTTCAATTCTGACGGATTAGAAGACATCTACCAGATGAGGCTAACTTGAGAATTTCACCAGTACGGGCCTATGTTGTGAAACAACAAATGCTCCTTTTCTGAGGAATAAAGCCCGATAAGGCCTAAGTGACGCAGAGGATTTTGTGCGAGAATATTAGGGCCATAACATTTCAAGAAAGGTGGGATTGCAATGACAAACGTAATTAATTACTGTTATAAAACAGCGTGCACGGGGACAAATCAGGGGTTCATCACAGACCGCCGGAGCCGTTCTTAGAAAATTACACGCTACGATTTAATCACTTGGTAATTACTTTGGACTGGTCAAAACATACAGTTAAATTCAGTGTTTGAAGAAATGATAAACCGGACCTTAGAGAATTTCGAAACCGCGAACGATTAGTTAAACTCAGTGTTTTGGTGTAATAATAAATTCAGGTTGCAAAATTTAATTAGCTAAAATTCAGTGGAGAAGGAAAAAGATTAGATAACGACACTACAGTACCGCGATGTAAACCGAGTTGTTAATACGAAGTGTTGAAAGGAGGGGAAATGGATATAATCCGAGATTAACGCGATCCTTCGTTGTAAGGAATTTAAACTAGAAAAATGATAATAATAATAATTAAAGATAATGAATCGGACCTAGAGAATTTCGAACTTCGAAGAATTAGTTAAACTCACTGTTCTTGACGACTTAGGAATTTAAACTAGAAAAATGATAATAATAATAATTAAAGATAATGAATCGGACCTAGAGAATTTCGAACTTCGAAGAATTAGTTAAACTCACTGTTCTTGACGACCTTGGAATTTAAACTAGAGAGAGATAATAATAATAATAATACATATAATACTTATTAATACTTATAGATTAAAAGGGAAGTAGCAGATAGATTGCAAAGGGGAAATAATTTAGAACAAATTAACACAAGTAATAATGTCATATCAGATGCATTGAATGTAGATAGTTTGGATAATATTCTAGTCGAAATATCCAATGATATTACAGTAGATTCAAATAACTTAGACGTTATTTATAATCTTAGGGAAATCAACATTGCAAATTTAAACTTTGTTGATGAAAATGTAGTAGAATTAGCTAACTTACTTCATAATAATATAAACAGATATATAGATATAGAGCCAACAGTTAGACCAAAATTACCGAAATTGCATACGTCAAAGAAATTATCTAAATTAATTTTTGAATTAAATAACATAATTTTACCAAAAATCATATTTGACGAAATTAGTTTTTTAGATCTTCATACAATAGTATACGCTAGTGCGATTACTGTTTGTAATAAGTTAGGAATTAAATTATCATCCTCTGACGATAGATCATATAGTTATAGTAAACCAGAATGGCAGATCAGATTAGAAAATGATGTAGTATTTTTAAGAAGTAACATAGCTAGAGTAATAGAATATAAAAATGGAAATAGAAGTAGGAAAATTTTGAGACATGTAGATGAAATTGGTAGAAAATTTGGTTATAACATTGATAGTCATAATAATGAAAATATAATCAATGATTTATTGGATTTATTAAAACAAAAATTAGGCGTAAAAGCTAGCAGATTAAAAAGATATAATTATACGTATAATAAAAAAAATAATAATAGATTATTCCAGAAAAATGAAAAAATCTTTTATTCCAAACTTGACGATAAACAAAATATTATTTCGAATAATAATATTCCGTTGCCATCTGAATCAGATATGCGCGATTTTTGGACTAAAATTTGGAGTAAAGATATAAAACATAACGATTCAACTCCATGGATAGAAAATGAAGAACTCAATTTTTCAGGTATTGAACAAATGAGTTTTTCTAATATATCGGTTGAATTGTTAACCAAAATTATTAAAAATACTCATAATTGGAAAGCCACGGGTTGCGATTGGATACATAATTTTTGGTACAAACGTCTGACTACTTTACATCCTCTTTTGGCAAAAAATCTTTCAAAATTTGTAAGTCAACCTCAAAATTTTCCAAATTTTCTAACTAAGGGCATTACTTATATGTTACCCAAAAGCGAAAATATTAATAATCCTTCTCAGTACAGACCCATTACATGTTTACCGACAATATACAAAATTTTAACCTCTTGTTTAACAGATTTAATATATACTCATTTAGATGAAAAAAATATTTTATCTGAACAACAAAAAGGTTGTCGCAGAAAACATATGGGATGTAAAGAACAATTAGTTATCGATTCTGTAATTCTAAAACAGATTCAAACTCGAAAACGTAATTTACATACTTGCTATATAGACTACCAAAAGGCTTTCGATAGTGTCCCGCACTCGTGGCTGATCAAAGTATTAAATATATATAAAATTAACCCCATTATTATTAGCTTTTTGGAAAATATTATGTCCTTTTGGAATACCAATTTACTTATCAATTTAAAAGGTAAGAAAATAGTAATACCGGGCATTTCAATTAAAAGAGGAATTTTTCAAGGAGACTCATTGAGTCCTCTTTGGTTTTGCTTAGCATTGAATCCTCTATCTAAAATGTTAATTAAAAGCAAGTTTGGAATAAAAGTTAAGGGTAATACAAGGGAGAGTAGTACAATTTCGCATTTATTATATATGGATGACATAAAATTATTTTCGAATTCTGAACAAAATTTAGAGAAAATGATCGAGGTAGTTAAAAACTTTTCAGATGATATCAAAATGACTTTTGGTTTAGATAAATGTAGAACGATCCATATAGAGAAAGGCAAAATTGTAGATGGGGACGAGAGTATATTTAGAAATTTCCAAATTACTAGTATGAAAAGGGATGAGGTTTATAAGTATTTAGGATACCCACAATCAAATAGATTAGACCATACTAGTATTAAAAATGATATTAGGATTAAATTTCAAACTAGGATCAGGAAAATTTTAAAATGCAATCTATCTGCTAAAAATTTAGTAAAAGCAATAAATACTTGGGCAATACCTCTATTAACGTACTCATTTGGCATAATTAAATGGTCTAATACAGATTTAGATAACTTAGAAAGATTAATTAGAACTACACTAACAAAATTTAATTGCCATCATCCAAATTCAGCTATAGAACGAGTTAATTTACCTAGAAATTTAGGAGGTAGAGGCATAGTCAAAATAACTTCTTTGAAACATAATCAGGTAGAAATGCTAAGAACTTTTTTCCATAGGAAAGCTCATAGCTCAGAAATGCACAAAATAATTTGCAAGGCAGATAGAAATATTACACCTTTAAATTTATATGATGAGAATGCCAACATTTTTATAAATCCCAACCAGGAACTATTAGATTCCTGGTCAAATAAAATTTTACACGCAAAACACTTCAATTATCTCAACCAAACGTATGTTGACAAATTTTCGTCAAACAAATGGTTGAGTATTGGAGAGTTGAGCGCAGAAATAGAAGGATTTATGCTTGCCATTCAGGATAGAGTCATTAATACTAAAAATTATAGAAAGCATATAATCAAAGATACAAATCAAATTGATGATTTGTGTAGAAAATGTTTGGCTTTTCCGGAAACTATAGAACATATTATATCGGGATGTACTATATTAGCACCGTCCGAGTATACATTTAGGCACAATCAAGTTTTAAAAATAATTCACCAAAATTTGGTAATTAAACATAACTTGATTGACTGCCGTAATATAGTACCATATTATGAATACGAACCAAATTCATTTTTAGAAAACGAATTTTATAAAATATATTATGATAAAACTATACTGACAGATCGAACGATTAGTCATAATAGACCTGATATAGTTTTACATGACAAAATTAAAAAAATAACTTATATCATTGATGTCGCTATTCCAAATTCCTGTAACATTCAAAAATCTGTTAATGAAAAAATAAGAAAATACACAGATTTAGGAAACGAAATAAAAAGAATTTGGCATTCTCAGACTATAAAAATATTACCATTCGTTATTTCGGCTACTGGCATTATACCTAGCTCTCTCATAAAAAATTTAGGCGTATTAGATCTATCAAAAAATTTATATATAAAGATGCAAAAGTCGGTCATTTTGAATACATGTAGGATAACGAAAGATTTTTTAAATATTTATGTTGAGGGATCAGTAGGATTTATAGGCCCTGTTAGAAGTTCTACCGAGCCGAACCCTCTGATATGAAAATATCTGGAGTCGGTGAATTTTTTTTCCCATTTGATCTCTGGTGAGTTGACGTGTTGTTGTTCTTGTATTGTTTTGTATTTATTTTACTTATGTAATGCACTTGCATAGTGTTGATTGACTAGCTGATCATTTGTGGAAAAGTGAGTGGAAGGGTTTAGTTTTTCCTATGGGGAAGATTTAACCCGGACAACAAAATCGGAAGCATAAAAAATACTTATTTCAGGGACTAATCAGGGTGCACGTTCAGACTCGGGCATTTTACATTCGGATAGGGGAACTATTGATTGAAGAATTAGGAGAGTAATGATTGTATCTGTTAAGCGGATATGTTTATAGTGAGGTCGATTCAGGGGCTTTGGAGAGAGTATCGTCAGATCGGCACGGTTGTAA
Organism: Hesperophylax magnus; assembly: GCA_026573805.1. NCBI lineage: Eukaryota > Metazoa > Arthropoda > Insecta > Trichoptera > Limnephilidae > Hesperophylax > Hesperophylax magnus. Next base: position 6,708,874 of record JAIUSX010000058.1, on the reverse strand, counting down.
ATAAAAGATAACAAAAAAGGGTCAATGATAGCATAAAAAAAACAGGTGGTGTTACCGTCGATATCCCGGTGGATTCGTTGGAAATCAGGTGAGTGGATTGCACAGTTATAAGAGATTTGCAGGTCCGGGATGGAGACTACTAATCCTGCGGTCATTTGGAAAGCATCAATTGGGACCGTAATTATGTTACGTATTATCAAATATCATATGCATATATATGGATGAATGCATGAGTTGATAAAATAAATATCATTTATTCCACGATAAAACAATTATCACTTATTCCAGGGACTAGGATCGTAATCGGAATTTGTCATTAGAGTTCATTGTAGGTAAAGCACCTATTTTTCGTGGAGTGAAAAATAATGGGGCGGCCGAGCGAACACTTGTAAAACGATAAAACAAAAGGGAGTGGATATTCATTTCAAACCGGCTTTAAAATAAACAGAGCATTAACTCTAGCTGTGCTGGAGGTAGGTTGATTTATTGGGGTCTTCATAGAACTGTCATTGGCAAACGGCCTTGGAGATTAACTAGGGCACTAGGAACAGCTGAGTCTGGAATGCGGGTGTTGCTCTCGAAAAAAAAATACGGCAGCTGAATGAATGGCACCTTGGGTAATAAAGTTTTGCTTCGAGGATACGAACATAGTTAAAGTAACTCAACGGGAGAATTCCCAAATCAGGCGGTGCCTGAGGGATAATTGAAGTAATTGGGGCAGCAATTGAAAGTCTACGAACATGGCTAAAGTCACTAAACGGGAGAATCCCAAAACCAGGCGGTGCCTGAGGGATAATTTGAACAAATGAGGCGGTAGACAGAAGAGAGGTGGAGTCTGCGGGCATGGCTAAAGGTCTTATCTGAGTTGGTGATCTCTATAAATAAAATCACCAAGCAAAAATCGTAATATATTATGTGTATCGTATTTATTAATGTGTATATTAGTATTTATGTATCAAGCGAACTGGTTGGAATTCACAACTCCTTCTCGGCGATGTTTGGTCTGGGTAAATAGTCTGTATAAATAGTACATTGCAGATTATAAAAACAAACAAAGTAAATTTATATATATATATATTTCTATGTACTGTCTGTAGGGGAAATGTATGTTGTCTGGTAACTATCGGGACGATACACTACGGCTACATACACGTCCTTTCAGAGGATGGGAACCAGCCTAGGAAACTGCTTTCCACAAAAACCGCAAATATATTTTTGCATATAGAACGAAACCGGTTCGTTCTAAGTAAACGTTGTCTCGGAAGGGTTGGAATCTGGGAGCGTGAGAACTCTGTTGAGGTCAGGACGTAGTATGTGACGGCCACAGGAATGGTTGACTAGAACACGGTGACTGAGGCACCAACTAGGAGACTGGGTCGAATGATCATGCCAAACCCTGTCCGATACGGATCATTTTCACGTCTTGCAGGAGGTAGGAGCCAGATTTTGCTAGCAAAGTAGTATTCCGAGTTCGTCATATATGCAACAACTGAATTGTACTAACACGCTTGAAATTAGACTCATGTTTATCCCCTTATAGGAGAGGACGGCAATCCAGAGGCCTCCGGAGGACAGATTATGACTGCAATGTACTAACAAATTATGTTTGACTTTTCGTTTTGTGTATTAAGATTTTATGACAGGTCGGGAGGGTGTCTTAAGTGAACTTCTAAGGAGATCAAATTAAGAGGGATAGACAGTAAGGAGAAAAACGGGGGTTTCAGGTATATTGATCCAACTTCGATTCGTTAACTTTGAAATTAACAGCTCTGACTCCATCCCTGTCCTAAAGAGAACTAGAGGTTACCAAACAAAGTAATTAAAAACCCGATACCATAAAGCAAAAAAATCACACAACGTTTGGTGGGATTTAATTACAACTAAATACGAGGGAGTTACGTTTGTGATGAAATAGGTTTCCTCCAAAAGAAAATGTATTTAATGGAAACTAAACCTCAATTACGAAGAAATCATCACACTAGAGACACCTAGCGAATTTTATTGAAATAAATGCAGGAGACTGTAATTGGAAAAAAGAGGCGTTCTAGTAGGATGTGCCTACTCAAATTTATTACTAAAATTATCCAATCACAGTGGGCTTTTGACAGGACAAAGAAGAAATCTACATTATTTATTAACATGGGAACGAAGACATTGAGTCGAAGGGTAATGCACTATAAAGTAAACATGTTCTCACGGGGGAAACATTGGTCATAAACTTTCGGTGTAAGAAACGAAGAGAGATTGATACAAATGGAAAAAATGATTAATTGTCATTCGAAATCAAATAAAAGATGATAGACTGTTATCTGGAAAGAACAAGAAACCTTTAATAAGTGAAATTAACGCGTGAGGGTAGAGTAGACTCAGGAGAACCTGAAAAAACTGTGTAGAGAGGTGAAAACAAAACAAAACTAAGTGATTTAATTATAGTTTGGAATGATGGAGGGAAACTACATCTACAGATCAACAAGAAAAACGCGTAATCGATATGCAAATTTGAGAGGATCGTACTAGGAAACTACCGGCCGACGAACCAATGGTTTTGGATCGGTGAGATTGAATACAATGGCCTGATTCATAAATGCATGTGTTTAAATTGAAATAAACAATACAAGATCCACGATCATTAGAGGGACGATTAAACTGGAATTAGCCATAAAATTTAACATGGGATATATGGAACTGTTTATTTAAAACCAAATGCATTAGATTGACAGGCAGACACATTAGCTACAATTGATGGCTGAGGTACAAAGATTTCATAATAATGACTCCATATAAATCAAAAATTAATGACTATTTTTGAGGGAACAAGATGCAATACGGGTAACGCCTTAATATTTAATTACTTTACAGTGGCGAAACGGTGAAAAGGGGCGAAAATAATGTTCATTTCGGATCTAATGACATTAAGGTGGATAAAGATTGAGATGGTTAGGAGTACTACCCTGTACGCTTAAACTGAGATAATGCATAAAGATATAAATGAAAGCATTTGAACTCTGTTTTCCAAGCGAAATTTGAATAGAAAGTTTGGCCTTGGAAGAAAGGACGCATACAGACTGACAGATTGGCAAGAACTGGAATATACACGAAAATAGCAGCATTATGAAGTTGATTTCGGCATCATAGGAGCGTGGAGACGAATTTAAAGTGCCATAATAACCAGAGGAAGGGTGAGATAAAGGTAAACGCTAATAAACATGATTGGATTGAGGGAATCCAATGCGAACATGAACTTGCCTGCTAAGACAGGAACAATAATGACTGAATTATGAAGCGCAATCCTAAAGAGAACAAAAATTAAAGGGAAAATTATTTATAAGATAAAGAATTAGATAAGGAACGTTGAATGTGAAGTGTGCGTAGGGAGTACTGTAATGGACTGATTATATTCCCAGAAAAATAAACGAAATTAAGCACAGCTAGAAAAACACATTTAACCTTAGGACGAACTCTATGAAAACAATTAAAGCATGCTGATCCGGCCCTGCAGCTGCAGATAACAAAGACAGGGAATCTGGAGGCGTAGCCGAGATATGACTATGTCGTATGAATAAGTGACCAGATTTAAATAATCAAAATTAGTGGCACATATGTTCAAATTTACGAGTTGATTGATGATCTAATTGCCTGAAGGGTGAGATCGACTTAAGTCATTTTGGTATTGAAGACAGTATAAAAGCGAGCGCACGAGAGGATTCGGGACAGTTCTCCGGGAATTTTGAGGGGGTTGAAAGGACGGAAAGTGCGAATTACGCGTGTGTGTACGTCGAGACAGGTAATTACTAAGTCCCTGGACTTAGAGGTTTTTGTGAAAAGTAAAAGTATTAAATTCAGTTTTAAGTCTCTTTGAAAAAAATCCCATCAGTGAAATTTGAACAAGTCAGTTTTAATTAATTAAACAGTGTTAATAAAATGAGTTATATTCAGTGATTTTCAATAAAAGTTAAATTCAGTTTTCTAAATCCTCTTTGAAAATCCCATCAGTGAAATCTTATAATAAAATAGAGTCTAAACTCAGTGTTTAAGAGTGTTAAAGTGGAAAGTGCAAAAAGATGTTTAGTAAATTATTTAAATTCTAAACTAATTATTTCATTCAAAGTGAAAATCATTTAAATTCAATTTAAGTGTTTTATCGGATATCTAAAGTGAACGTGATCGCGTATTGATATTTAAAGATAGATTATAATTTAGTATCAATTTTGTAAAAAAAAAATATATTAATAGTAAATACTTACATCTTAGCTTAAAAGGAAACACAATTTAGACAGTTCGAAAAGTAATATCAATGATTAGATTTGATTAAATTTAATCCCTTTGTGATTTTATTGTTCAGTTAAAATAAGTACGTAGAGAATTCGGAAGGATTAAAAAAAAGTGAAAATGATAAAAATAAATATTGTCTCTTTGTAAAAAAAAGTATTAATGAAATAAATTTGAAAATAAAGGATTCATCGGATACTTTAAAGTTAAGTTTAAAATTAAAATAAACGTTACCTTTTTGTCTTAAAATAGTGGTTCGGGAAAAATAACAATAATCACTCTCCTTTGTTTCAAGATAAAAGTAATAATAATAATATGACTAGTTTAGATTTTGTATAAATAATAATATTAAATATCTTATCATTGTTTGCGATATCTTTTGGAAAATATTAACCCCAGTCCTTACGTCAATCAACATTTACGAAAACTAAATCAAAACTTTGGAGCCGCGGTCAAATGAGAAAAAAAAGGGTAGTCACGAATAAATTTAATAAAGACTACATTCTAAACAGCAAGTACGTGGGATTTTGGAACCTTGATCGCAAATTTCGTGTAAACCTGAATGGATATATTTGCATGATGGATTAAGGTAGGTGAGTCAAAAGAAATCAAAATATAAAATAAAACTTCAGAAATCAAAAGACAACGTTCCTGAGAGCCGAGAGGGGAGAGAAAATCATGGGCGACAACGTTCCTGAAAGCCGAGAAATTAAAAAAATGAAATCTTATAATATTTTATATATACAGGTTATAATTCGGTCCAGCCTCTGGTTGCGATATTTCAGCAACTAGATCTATCCCAAGAATTAGGTACATATGATACCTATAATATGGTATAACTTTGTACCATTTCACATATAAAGATGTATATATCACGAATACCTATTATCACACTTGTGTCATGCACAAATGTCTACTTCAAATACCTATTACCACATTCGTGTCAAAAACAAATACCTACTTCTAAATATCCTTTCAAAATTAGGTAAACCTTATTTACCAACATGTACTATGAAAATCCAAAAACGATAATGTACGATTGGCCTTCTAAACTATCAGCTGATGTAGATATTACGTCACTGATAACAGATACAATTATAACCCACAAAGAATTCATAAGACCTTAAAATAGGTCAAAGTCCTCTTGATTACACGAACTGCATTCCAGCCGAACTCTAAAATAAATAAAACATCGTGTCTGATAAGGGCAGGTTTCTCAAAGCTAGTTCTTCATGCCAAATCACAGCAAGCATATTCATGTGTGTTTTATACACTGGCTAGAAGTCAAAATAATATCAATAAGAAAACATCCTAAATACCTAACTACGAACGTCAGAGATGAATAGCTCACTCAAGATACCTATTCGGTTAATTATGGTTCAATTAAGTCGCACATACTAGTTTTGTGATCATATCCAAAGTGGCCAAATCTAAGTGTCATAATAATTTTGTACGTATGAGTACAGCCTATTTCCACCCAATGTCAAATAACTCAGTCAAATTCAACCAGAAGAGGAGGGGATGGTCACTCCTTATAAAATCCATCAACGAAAACAAAAAAAAATGTGGTTGTCAGACCGCGATACCAAAACTGTCAAACAAACAAACAAATATATTACTTAGTATATCGTATTTATTCGTATTTCTTATTAGTATTTATGTATCGAGATATCGGACTCAGGACTCACAACCCTGGGATTTGAGATTCTCGGTTCCCAATTTTTCATGTGAGAAAATGTTTCATTGTGAATTATAAAAAAACGTATGTATACATATATATATTTGAATGTATAATCCACTGGGTGATGTGAACCCGCCTACAGCTGGCTTTTTAGGCGTAAGAATGGTCATGTCACATCGCTTCTTGGAGTGGTGGCAAGCCTAGGAAACTTGTCATTACAACAACCGTGAGTATATGATTGTTCAGAAGACGAAACCGGTTCGCTTCAGTAGCCGTAAATCCGGAGGTGATGGAATTTGGAGTGTACTGGACCCAGGGGAGGTTCGATCGTAGCGCTAGAGGGTTGCGGATCTGGAGGTGTGGGAAAGCCTCGCAAGTACCTATCACTAGAGGCACCTGACTACGGCGTGAAAGTCTTATTCGACCTTGGTTCACCCGGTTACATTGCAGGAGGAGGCGCCAAATTTTAGCAGCAATATTGCTCTCCGAGTTCGTCTTCGTACAAAATCATAAACACTAACCATACTTACAAAAATTAAATCTACATGTATGTACCCCATAGGTCGTCGCAGAACTGGAGAGGATTTTAGAGAGCATATGATTCATAACTAATATTGTACTAACCTATATTCGATTGATTTAACTATATATGTATGCTATGACACTAAATTAAATGTTATGTATTTTCCACAGGTTTTACGGTTTCTAAAGGAATTAGAATTAGGAGATAGGGATTATCAGGAAATTCAAGTTAGGTTAAATGATACCAGCGTTCGCAATATCTCGACGTAATCCAATCTCCTTACCCAATCACTAACCTGAAAAGAACCAAGGTTACCACAAAATGAAAGTAATTAAAATCCTATATCATAAACCAAAAAAATTACACAACGTTTGATGGAATTTAATTACAATATAAATACGAAAATATTTGCGTTCAAGATCGTAAATAACGTATTAATTAGTTAAGTACATATGTCTATAAAGATATATAGTACAAGGGAGCTTTAAGTAGCTTTCTGTAGTTATCAAAGAAATTAAGGGTCCAATTTTCATGGAGGCTTATGTGTTGTAGGGGAAGAATTTTCCAACCCTACGAACACATATGTAAAGCCTTAGAAAAAAAAAATAAATATCGATCATAGCCAAGAGAGAAGAAAATTCTATATTGTTTTAAACAAAAAAAAGGAATTATATAAATATAAACACCCGAAAAGGTGAAACATTACACGTTCAAGGTCGTAACCGGCGTATTAATTAATCAAGTACATTTGTCTGTATAGATATATAGTACTAGGGAATCTTGGGTAGCCTTTCGAAGCTACCAAGGGAGAAAGAGTTCTAAGGAGATTTTAATGCCAGTGGTCTGAGATCACTTAGGTATTAGAAATAAAAGAAATTCAAAGGGGGAAAGGAAGGAACATCTCAGGCTTCTTTACAGCCTATAATTACAATTCAAAGAATAATTATAAAAATCATCCTTAGGAAACCATATGACTCCCCTACTTTAGAGATATTTCGGGAATTTAATGTACCATCTATCACAGAATTGTATAAGAGAATCGCCTTATATCAAATTTATAAAGAATATTTTATTTATAAAATTCACCCCTCAGATAGCATAAGCAATAGATTCAAAACTAATGGCTTAATAGTCATTCCTATGCTTAGAACGACCACGGCTCAGCACCACTATTCGTATTTAGGTGTAAGATGGAACAATATATTATTGTCCAAAAATAAAATTAGTGTAACCGAAACTGTGAATTATGAACAATTCAAAAAGTTAATTAAGTCCCTTAAATTGGTTACTGATATAATGTACCCCTAATTTTCTTACACTTACTCAATTTGTAAAATATTTATATATTAATTTAATTGTCTTTAAAAAACTATTTTTCTAATTTGTTTACCTGATATATTGTACCCTTAATTTCCTCACGCTTACTTAATCTGTAAGAAGATATATTATTTTAATTATCTTTAAAAACACACTTTTCTAATTTGTGTACCTATGTTAATATTATGTTTGTATTTATATCAAAAGTTTTTGATTATTGTTTAAAAAAATCATTAGAACTAAATGTAAATACTCCTCCCATAAACACGAGTTCCAGGAGCTCAACTTATGGAGTAGTAGAATAAAAAAACGAAAAAATTATATATATAAGTCTGCATATTGTTATCATTTATAATGTTAAATAATTTACAAGTAATAAATAAATAAAAAAAAAATAAAATAAATAAAATTTCTCCGAGTTTTTACCACGTTTTGTTTTGTTTTACCATATTAAATCACTACTAGCAGTTAAAAACCCGCTCCGCGGGTTTTTGCTGCTAGGCCCTGCGGGCGGCACTTGGTTGGGCTTCGCCCAGTTTACTAACAACAGTTACATTTAATAAGTAGATATTAGATCAATCCGAGCTCGGACAATGAGAGGAACACCCTTCACCCCAACATAAATCTCGTCAATGAGAAAAATGTTTCCTCTCCCATACCACCGAAATGATTTCATTTTTAAATCGAAGTTAAATTGAAAAAAAAATAAAAAATAAATATATATATATAATATATGTAATTCGGAAATAAAAAATATCAACATATTACAATATTACATATAACTTTGCTGAAATAATAAACTCTTACCAAAAGATTGTCAAAGTAAATATTTTTTTTTTAAATATAAAGGATTATTTTATTGGGATAATTCCTAAAAATCTACACATTTGGGTGAAATAGTATTACGCTCTTACCAAAAGATTGTCAAAGTAAATACTCATACAACAAAACTCTCTTAAAAATTTTTCAAAGAAAAAATTCTTAGGCAGAAAAACCTTACATGTGGGATAAATTGACCTGAAAAACCAAACTATTGTAAGCAAGTACCTACAATTTATTATACTTTTATTTTTTACAATTTACAACATAATATTATATACTTTCATTAGGAAAAAATCTCTTTATAAACAATATTGTCCGTATACCAATCAGTCAGAATTTGCCCTTGTCTGGAACCGTCAATAATCTGTATAAATAACGATGACTGCGTTCGTACTCTGGAACAGGCAACGTACAACTGTCCATGAGAAAATACTGGTTCAGGAAGTAGCAGTCCAACCCGTTGAAAAGTTTGTCCTTGAGATTTATTAATGGTCATTGCATAAGCTAATTTAACTGGAAACTGTTTCCTGCACATATTGAATTGTATTGTAACATCAGACAAAGTGTTTAAGTAAATTCTAGGAATGAAATGTACTGTACCTTTTCTGTTCCCCGTAATGATTTCGGCTTGAATTAAGTTACAGCTGAAATTTTTAATAACCATTCTTGTTCCATTGCAAAGGCCATCACCAACAGATAAATTTCTAAGTAACATAATGATGGCACCAATTTTAAGATTTAATATGTGTGGTGGGAAGCCATTTGAAAGCAGCCACAGGAAAGTTAGCCTGCTCGTTATAATCTAAATTTCCTTCTTCATTAATGATGGTATCAACAGAATGAAAAGTCTTCATTTGTCCTTCTAATCGTTGAAGTACATCCTCATTGATTGCACAAACATGACTATTTTTGGGGCACAAAATGGTACGTTGACTCATCACTAAGGCATCAGCAGTGGTATGTGTCTTACCATATATATATTGAATAATATCTTGGCAAATATTTACATTGGGAATAAGCACAGAGGACTCTAATGTTCCTTCTACGGGAGGAAGTTTTCCATCTCCCAAGTCCAAAAGCCATTTAGAAAATATGTTTTCACTTTCTAAAGCTCTGACATTTGTTTTTAATTGAAAAGTTTTGAAATGGTACCAAAGTATGCTGCTTTTTATGCAAGCGGCAATTAATTGTCCTCGTGAAGCACGTCGACACACTGGAAGGATCTGACGAAAGTCTCCGCCCAAAACAATAACTTTGTTACCAAAGACAGAATCACTTCCCATGATATCACGTATAGTACGCTCAATTACTTCTAAAGCTACACCTGGAGCCATCGGTGCTTCATCCCATATTATAATATCTGCTTCTGTTATAATTTTCCGATTCTTTGATGTGACCTTACATGTTGTATTGTCCTGTAAACTGAGGGGTAAATTAAAAGCAGTATGACACGTTACCCCACCTGGAAGCAAGATAGCTGCAATGCCTGTCCAAGCGACTGATAAAACTTTTTTACCTTTTCCTCTTAGAGTGTGAATTAAAGTTTCGTAAAGGTATGTTTTCCCTGTTTCTCCTGGGCCATCAATGAAGAAACATTTATTGTCATCATTTTCATCTGAAAAAAACTTATTCAAAATAGAATTATATGCTTGAAGTTGTTCGTCATTGAGTTTGACAGCCATCAATTCACCTAAAGTGTTTTCAGAAATTACATTTAAATCAGTCACTTGTCCAAAACTGCAACTTTCATCAGGTTCAGGTAAGCCCTGCATTCTGCAAGATGAATTTTCCTTCATAAGCATATCCTGTATGTTTAAAATACAAAGATTAATAGCTGTTTCTTCAGCAACACCATGATGAAAAAAATCTTCAGACATACATTTGTTGAAATCATTCCACAGCTGCAACGGGTCCGAAGGGATACATTGTAATAAAATTAAAACAAATAGATGTCGAAGAGTTTTAGGCATCAAATACAATGAAGCCTCCGTCATGCACTGCGTCCATTCTCCTATGTCATCAATGAGCTTCAGTTCACGCGCCGCATCACGAAAAGTAGCTAGTAAATTACCATCAACAGTTCGCAAAGATTCAAAGGATGTAGCTCCAGCCACCTTTATAAGAATCAGCCGTAAATGATACAGTTCTATATTTCTAGGAGAACTTGAAGGTATTCGTCCAATGATTTTGCCACCTCCCCGCTGTCGTCTCGTCCACTTTTTACCAGCTGAAAAAACATAAATATTTGGTACATCTTGATACAGAATAGAGCGTCCCTCAATATCTTGAAGATTCAATTGGAACCACGCTGTTAAAGAGGTGTTCCTTCTAGATGCTTCCCTGAGAGCCTGTTCCTCCCGCCCCTCTACAAAATACACAGATTGGCTGTCGGGTAAATGTAAAGCCAGAAGTAAAATTGAGTGAGATTGATCATGTATAGGATTTTCCATAATTTTCCAGACAGCTTCAGGGGCACTTACATATCGACAATTGATATATTGCTTAATTTCATCATATTGAATAACCGCACTCTCCAAATTTCCAGCTTCTTGTCTTATTTCGATTCTAGCACAATCAAAACCTTTAGATATATATTTATGAATATATTTAATACTGGCCACTGAGGAACAAATTTCAACATTAATATGAGCATCATATTTTTTGCTAAGGTATGCATTATATGGAACAACAAATCGATTGTCGATACGTATATCCCGAACAACGTGATTTTCAGAAAAATTATCACGTCTCCTGTACTCTGGGTAGCCTGCGGAATTATTATCAGTAGAATCTTTAAATGATTTGGGGAATTTTTTAGAGCACTTACCGTCTATCATGCAGACTGACCTTGGATTAAGTACGCCACATGGTCCAAGAATGTTATTTTTTAAAATAATACGGTACAAAGCCGAATACTTCGGATGGGGTAGTTCTGCAGATACGGCATTATCAATATCAGAAGCTGTATACAACTTATCTTGGCTGCAAAGTGTAAACACGCCATGTAGATGAGGGAGTCCTCTTTTCTGCTATTCAATTGTATAAACCCAACAAATTACCTTTCCAAAAACATGTTTCTCAGTCATAGCATGAATAAATTCCTTGACTTTTAGATGGAAAACCTTGGCCACTATATCAGGCCTGTCCGCGGCCGATTGATAATGTTCCAATTCGGTTTGTATTTCTGGCCATTTGGGATTGCATGTAAACGTTATGAATAGATCAGGACGACCAAATTTACGTACCATTGCCATTGAATCTTGATAAAGTTTATTCATATGGCGTGGTCCACCAGTAAATGAAGATGGAAGAATGACTATATTACCTGCACGTACTCCTCTATCAGTGGCTAAATTTCTTACATGGTCTTGCAAACCTTGGTAGCATTCCACTCTGAGTTGTCGTTGGTTTTTCCTAATGTAATCTAGGCGACCAGATTCATAAATAATGTAAGCATGAATTAAATACTGTTGAAAAAGTTTACCCGCATAATGGATTGGATTAAATATGTTTCTTCGCACTACTTGCATAAAACTGCATGGCAGTTTTTTTTTTTTTTTTTTTATTGACCAATATACATATAATACATAATATATAATATATAATATTAGTGGTAACAATACCTCCATAATTGAGAAATTCTCGTGTTTAGGGAGGGAGCACTATCAAATTACATAATTATCAGTTGTTACAATTTGGATGCATGAAGGACTACTTTTTTTATACATAATGAAAATATAAGTTGCAATTTTTTTTTTTTGTAAATAATGAAATTTTTTTTTTATACATAATGAAAAATATAAGATGGCATTAGTTTTGTACATAATGGAAATATAGGTTGGCACATCGTAACACATACTTAGAAATTATATAATAGTAAAATGTTTTTTGAGTTTTTGTTTAAAAATTTCATAATTCCTCTCGGATTGTATTTCTATAGGGAGTTCGTTAAAGCATTTTATTGCCGAGTATGTGTAATGATGTTGGGCTATTGTAGTATTAAGTTTAGGGATTATTATTTGTCCTAAGGTTCTCGGTCTGGTGCTGAATGACTTTATTGTTAGTTTGTCTTTATGGATTTGTAGCAATGCGTTTTTTTGATAAATTTTATTTATTGGTAATACTTTGAATTCATCGAATAATTTTTGAGTTGAATAGTCTAATTGTTTCTTTAGAATTATTTTGATGAGTCTTCTATGTACTATTTCAAGTGGGGTTAAGTTGGTTTTATACGCTCCTCCCCATCCTATTATTCCGTATTGCAGAACTGATTGGGCTAATGCATAGTAAACCTTTAGTAGCAAAGATTTATGTAATATATTTCTTAGTTTGAGGAATACGTAATAAAGTTTACGTATTCTATTTACAGTTTGCGCAATTTGTTCTGTCCATTTAATATTTTGGTCTATAATTATGCCTAAATATTTAATATTACTTTTTTTGAGATTTTTGAGCATTTAGGTGAATTGCAGTTGTCAGTATAATTATTACAAGAGTTATGGATAGTTATATTGGAATTTATTGTTGGGTGCATTTTGTCTGATAATGTGAAAGTAATGAAATAGGTTTTGTCAGAGTTTAAGGAGAGGTAGTTGTCATCCAACCATTTTTTTAAGTTGTTTATTTCTATATTCGCAGTTTGATAGGCTTCTTCCCAAGTTTTTTTTCTATGATTAAAACTGTGTCATCGGCGAAAGATATGATTTTTCCATTTTTTGGTACTGTAAGCATTTCATTCACATAAATGATAAACAATATTGGGCCTAGAACTGTCCCTTGAGGAATTCCAAATTCGGAATAGATGGGTTCACTCAATATATTGTTAATTTTTACGTGTTGGTGTCTTTTATGAAGATAACTTTTAAACCATTCTTTAACTGTTCCTTGAATTCCAATATTTTCTAATTTTTTTATTAACTTCTTGTGGCTTATACTGTCAAAGGCTTTTCTTAGATCGATGAATATACATTTATTTCCCGAGTCAAGAGCATTATATATTATAGAGGTTATTTTTGCGATTGCATCTTGCGTACCTAAATTTTCTCTGAAGCCGAATTGGTTATCATTAATAATTTTATTTGAAGTGATATGTTTAGTTAATTGTGACTTTACGACTTTTTCAAATATTTTTGCTACGTTAGATACAATAGATATGGGACGGTAGTTCGAGACGTCAGATGTAATTTCTGATTTGAAGATCGGGGTTATTATTGTATTTTTATATATTTTTGGGTAGATTCCTTGCTGTATGCTGTTATTAATTATATGTGCAATTGGTTTTGATATTAATTGTCTCATTTGTTTTAATACATTTACTGTGATATTATCATAACCAGGGCTCGCGGACACTCGTAGGTGCATTATAATTTTTTTCTATTTCTATTTGGGTGCATTTTTCAAATTTTTCGAAAATATTTTGACAAGTTTGTGTGGATGTATTGGTAGTATTTTTAGGTTGGAACGAGTTGATTTTTTTGGCTAGTTTCTCTCCGACTTTAGCGAAGTTGAAAATATTTGCAATTTTAGTTGGTTCTTTTATTGAGTCTATTGTTTCGTTGTCATAAGTTATTTTATTTATTTGTTTATTTTTATTACCGTTGCCGATAATGTTGTTAATTGTAGCCCAGACTTTTTTGTTATCTTTACCACTTTCTTCAATTTTTACCTTGAAGTAATTTTCTTTTGTTTTTTTAATTAAATTTGTAAGATTGTTTCTGTATTTTTTATATAATTCTAATAAAGTTAAGTCATTAGGTTGTTTTCGGATTTGATAAAATAGTTTTTATTTATTCCCAATTGAGGTAACTATTCCATGGGTGATCCAGGGCTTAATTTTTCTATGTTTTGATTTAGGTTTAACGTTTTTATGTATAGTTGCATTTATTATGTGTTCGCGAAGTGTTTTTTCGAATATAATTGAAGATTTTTCGGCATCTTCGGTGTTTAATGTTTCTCCCCATTTTTCCAATTTCAATTTTTGTTCAAGAAGTTGTATGTTTAAGGTTTTTATGTTATACTGTTTTAATGCAGTTTTGGAAAAGGACATATTTTTTTTAAAATGAAGAATTAAAAAACACGTGTAGTGATCGGTAATGTTTGTTTTCCAAATGACAGGTGTTAATTGTGTAGTTGTGTCAGCCTTAGTCCAGATATGATCAATACATGATGGGTTTTGTCGGGGCACAACTCTAGTGTAATCGTTTATACATGAAATGAAGTTAAGCTCAGCCATCGTATTAAGTAAATCATTGTTTTCGACGCTGTTTGAATTTAGACCTATATTTATATTGAAGTCACCCGTCACTATAGTATTTTGACATTTTGTTTTGTTAATTACATCTTTGAGGTTCTCTATAAATTGTTGAGTTTTTGATCCGTGGGTTCGGTAAACAGCAATAACTTGATAAATCTGATTATTTACTTTAAATTGTAATGCTACGCAGTTCGTGAGGGTCATGTTTATTTATTTATAAGATATATCTTGGTGTTTTTGGTTAACGTAAATAACTATGCCACTATTTTTGTTAATGTGTGTTTTCGTCGAAATACAAGTATAGTTCGGTAATTGTGGTATATTATCTATATTTACTGTATTAAGGTGTGCCTCTGTCAAAACAATACAGTCGAGTTCAGTTTTTAAAAGACTAAGGGTGCATAATAATTCATTAATGTTTTTGTAAATGCTCCTAATATTTAAGTGCATAATTACTAATGAGTTTGTCATATTTTTGAAAACTAGGTTACATTCATCGACATTATTACATACTTTTTCTGTTATATTATAAGTGCTATCTAGTTCATCCGTAATAATATTATTCATCAGAATTTGAAAACGTGTGTCTTATGTAAGAGTAGTTGCGAATATATAGCATAAGCTTATAAATAATATATGACATAAGCATGAAAAGTATGTAGAGTTTAGGTATATAAATAATATAAGACATAATGTTATAAAGAAGATAAAACATAAGCATATAGAGAATGTAAAACGTAAGCTTTAGCATATAAGATATACGAGAGATATAAGTGTTTAGTTGGTGCCAATATTTAACATAAGCATATACAATATATATGGCATAAGAATAGGTATATAAAGTGTAAATATAATTGTTGCAAATATAAGACCTAAGCATGTAAAGAATATAAAGTATAATCATATTAAGAAAGTAAAACATGAGCTTATAAATATTATAAAGCATAAACATATAAAGAATATGAAACAAAAACATAAGCATATAAAGTATACAAGAGATATAAGTTAGTATAATCATATTAAGAAAGTAAGACATGAGCTTATAAAGATTATAAAACATAAGTATATAAAGAATAAGAAACGAAAACATAAGCATGTAAAGTACATAAGAGATATAAGTTAGTATAACCATATTAAGTAGGTAAAACATGAGCTTACAAAGATAATAAAACATAAGCATATAAGGAATATGAAACGAAAATATAAGCATGTAAAGTATACAACAGATATAAGGATTTGGTTGTTGTGAATGTTTTACATAACGATATAAAGTATATATAATAAAATCATAAGTATAGCGAGTATATATATAGTTGCTGCGAATATATAACATAAGCATATAAAGGATATAGATCATGAGTATGTTAAAACACAACATATACTTATACTTCTTGATTCTGTGTTTTACATAGAGATTTATGTGAAAGAGTATAAACATATGAGAGTAAGTTATATGAGTATATCTAAACGAGCTTTGTTTATTGGTTATTGATTGAGGGAGACAAAATGTTTTTGTTTGTTTCGTTAATAATAATAGCAGGTGTTCCGTTGTCTTTGCGGACAAATACTTGACCTCCCTTTGTCCAGGCGAACTTAAACCGATTTTCGTGAGTAGCTTTTCTCGCGAGAAACCATAAATGTTTTGCGCGAAAAGTCAGGTGTTCCGAGATGTAAATTTGTAAACTGCCTGCCTGCTATTATGATAAGGGCGGTGTTAAGTTTGTCTTCACGGTTCGGGGCTTGTTTGTTGTAGTTTTTAATGTCTCTCAGGAAATCATCACGGTCGACACTGGTTTTGAATTTCACTACGATTGGCCTGCGTTGATCTTTTTTGGACTTTTGGTTGATACGGTAAGCTGCATCGATATTATTGGATTCGTTATTGGATTTGGTTATTTTTTTTAATGTTAAAAATGTAGTTATTTAAGTTTTCCCCATTAATTTCGGGGATCCCCCTAATTTCTATATTTTTTGACTTATTTTGCCTGTCAATTTGTTCCATTTGGTTTTCTAGGACGTCGATTCTCGTTTCAAGCTCAGTGTTCCTTTTTTCAAGTTTGCTGTTTGTGGCTTCTAGATCGTGTACACGATGTAAGATGTCCTCATACTGTTTACTCATAGCAGCCAAAGTGGTGAGAATTTGGGTATTTTGCTCGAGCAACTTGGAAAGTAGTTCAGTGTACACAAGGGCACTACCACTTGCTTTGATAGTGGGCACAGCACATAAGCATTTAGAACATTTTAACTGTGTGCGTCGCTCCTTGCTGAGGCGACGGTATTAGCTTTCTGTTACCCCACCACAGAGCAAATGATATGTTCCTTTGCAAAGTGTACATATAAAAACGGACTCGTCTGAGAGGGTAGGCTCAGAACAGGATTGGCAATTCATCTTCAGGTTCAATCAACTGCAATGGTTTCACTCCCCTGAAAGTTGGTTTACTCCGAGTACCTATGTAATATTTCTATGAGTACTTATGTAGGCAATACACTGCGAGACAGTAAGTTTGACAATGCAGGTAGCAATAATAATCTTCCAGATATTCGCACTGAGACACTTTTTAATTATTATTTTGTTTTCACTTTTGACACTTTAAAATCACTTTTTTTAAGATGTAAGACCAGTTACACTTGTGGGCAATTGAAGCCACGTTTTAGTATACTTTTCACTGCTTTTGAGTATAGAAATTCACTGGTTTTCTGTTAATCTGTATAGAGCGAATATTTAATGTGCTCACTGTGTCACTGTTGTTATTGTTGACGTTACAGTATGACGTTGAGCAGTACAGAAATCAGCATGATGCTGAAAGCCTGGGGTCCAACCACATTCACCTGATGGAAATAGTAGTGGGAAAACCATAGGATCTAAATGCTTTGATAAAGTTGCCACCCTTTGAAGTCCTTCAACATTTTTAGGATAAACAGCGATATCTATACCCGATGGTAAATTCCCGTCTCTGTCTGCTACATATACCATGGCGATATCGTGAGAACTGGTTGGAGCATTGTACCTCCGTTGGTCATCAGCTGATGAACGTGTAAATAATAGACGTATATCTCTCACCTGCCCACCGTCAGCCGCAATGCGTAATTCTTCTTCCTCGACAGCTTCTTTTAGTTTCTTATACTGATGAGCATAAGGGCTTATTTGGCGTATTTCGCTATCAATTATTTGCATTATATTTTGATAGCAATCGGCATTAGATGGATGACTCATACGCACTCTAACAGCCTCATCAGGATCATATACATAAAGCTGAGCATAGGAAGGTATTTCACCTTCAACATGTATACTTCTGGAAGTCAAATGATAAACCTCACCAGAAATTTTTAAACAATTTGGACCATTACCTGGGATATTAGCTATTTGCGCTCCAAATGAGGCAAATCCATTAGCACTGTTATATTGAAGAATAAAATTCCTAAAGTTTATAGATTGACTACAATCTCCTGTCAATAATGCGTTAAGTGCTGGAGGATAAGCTAAAATTTGTGGTATTATTTTTCCATTATGACAGCAAGAATGTAACAGTTTACCTTTTTCAACTTCAAAATGAAGCGACTTGCAATGCTCGATTGTACATTCTTTTGACATGACGCCGAAATAATTCTGTTCTGGAAGCACATAATTTGGATTATTGATTAAAACACACTTCAAGAATACATTACATCTATTTGCTGTGGAAAACCGCCTTCTGGAATTATTGTGTTCAATTTGATTATCAGTCATATATTCTATTCGTCTTCGGGCACTTCGATCGCTCGGTAAACGTCCCTCTCTCATTCGAACATTCCGAAATTCGGCCAATTCTGGTAAAATATTGTCCACATTCCTTTTAGCCATAGTTATTAAATTGAAATAATAATCTGAAAACCAAATATTTATTTTTAGTGACTCACAGGAACTTTTTAAAACAAATTTCTAGGTTAGCACGTCAATAATTATGTAATTACCTAGATATTAAACATGATAGCGCATGGGGTCGGTGTTGTAATATCAAAAAATAATTAATTACGTAAAGTATCGAGTGGAGCTGGTTATTTTTGCAGCCGGCTTTAAATGGTGGTAATGGTGGATTTATAATTATATTTATTATTTATAATTATAATATTTCTCACATTAAATAATCACACTGACATTGTACATTGCTTGACACTAACTGGCTATAAAAGTTTTTTACATTGATTGGAAATCCATATACGCTGGCAACACTGGACAATCTGTCTTTCGCGTGAATAATGATAAACGTCAAATTTTAATACGTAATTGTGGATAATTTTTACTGTAATTTAATGAATCCAATGGATTGTCAACTTTCTAAAACATATTTTCTTCGATATTATCCAAAAATTATATGAGCATCGTGTCATTTTCAAGTTAGCGGAATTTAACCGAAACAGACAATTTAAATTTGACCAATCAGATGGCCTACACCGTCCAGACGCTGGAGTATATTAAATCACTATTAACTTTGTTTAAGCGTATATTTTTCCATGTTTTACGGTGTTTCACTCAAAACTCATAAAAACATGGTTAAATATGATAAGTATAACTCTTTAAGCGTATGACTATTGTTGTAGCGAGTAATACCGTGTATTGCATTTTTTAGCGTCTTTAATAACTTATAGCATTTTTAGTGCATTTCAAACACGTATTTTACAATTTTGATCATTTTAAGTACATTGTACCACTTTTATGCATACATATTCCACGGTTTTATCGTTTTAACCTAATTTTAGGGTACGATTTTCTGAATTTTACACTTTTAGCTATCTTTTGTAATTCATTAAATTATTAACCGCATTTTGAACTGTTAACCGCATTTAACCTTTTATTAAATTTTTAATCGTGAAATGCCTGGTTTTAAAGGAATTTAGCATGATTTTTAATTTTTCCGATATTTTTCATTGCTTTACATATCTTAATGATTTTTTTTCCATGTTTCACCAAGTTTCACCAAGTTTCACCAAATAAGTGGAAAAACACATAAAAACATGGATGAATATGATGATACATGTAAAAAACTAGCAGACGTCACAACAAGTGGTAAACGTGGCAAGATATGATAAAATGAGGTGATGTAACGTTTATCTTAGTAAAACTAGTAAAAGCTTGGTTTTATATGACGAATCGTGGTAAGATACTAAAAAAAGTCATAAGTCACGTGAAAAACGTGGCAAAACGTGGCGAAACGTAGCAAAACGTGGCTAAATTGATATAAAACATCGTTAAAATGATGTAAAACATAGTTAAATTCGTGGTGGAAGATGGTGAAACAATTCGAACGTGGAAAAAAGCTTGAAATTTGACAATTTATTGAAAATCATTAACAGAAGTGATAAATATGGTAAACCATAGGTAAAAAACATGTGTTTTTCAAGACTTCCACCATATTTTGGACTATTTACACTATTTTTAGAGTTTTATTTACCAATTTTACTATGTTCTTCAAGTTTTAGCATGTTGTTCGCTGTTTTATCGTCATCTGCCATAAATTTGATTACATTAAACGGTTTTAAATGATGTTGAACCATATTTTCGACGATTTTATGTATTAAACTAATTTATCATTTTTTAAGCTTAAAATTGCGAAAGAGGCTTTTTCCCATAATTTCTTCAGATTTTCAAGGTTTTACCATATTTGACCGTCCTACACCAAGCATTTTGTAGGTTTTACCTTATTTTAATGTACCATCATAGATTTATATGTTTTAGCATATTTTACTGTCTTCCACCATACATTTGTATGTTTTACCATATTTTAACGTCTTCCGCCAAAAGTTTCTATGTTTTACCAACATCTAACCCATTTCAGCATTTTTTATTATGTTTTACGTCATTTCAGCAAGGTTTGACTAGATTCGCCAAATTCCACCAAAAAGTTTAATTTATGTTTTATTTGGAAATGGCCTATCGGACGTATCCGATGTCTGATCTGACATATCCAGTGTCTGATCGGACATATCCGATGTCTGATCTGACATGTCCAGTGTCCGATCGGACATATCCGATGTCCTATCTGACATATCCAATGTCCGATCGGACATATCTGATGTCCGGTAGGACATTTCCAGTGTCCGATCGGACTTATTCGATGTCCGATAGGACATTTCCAGTGTCCGATAGGACATTTCCAGTGTCCGATCGGACATATCCGTTGTCCGATCGGACATATTCGATGTCCGATCGGATACATCTGATGTCCGGTAGGACATTTCCAGTGTCCGATCGGACTTATCCGATGTCCGATAGGACATTTCCAGTGTCCGATCGGACATATCCGATGTCCGACAGGACATTTCCTCTGTCCGATCGGACATATCCGATGTCCGATCTGACATTTCCAGTGTCCGATCGGAGTTATTCGATGTCCGATAGGACATTTCCAGTGTCCGATCGGACATATCCGATGTCCGATAGGACAATTTCTCTGTCCGATCGGACATATCCGATGTCCGATCTGACATTTCCAGATGAGAAAATGTCCGATCGGACCTTGTAAATGTCCCATCGGACAGGGGAAATGTCTAGTCGGACACTGAAAATTTTCCATCGGACAGGGGAAATGTTTAGTCTGAGAACATATGCTAAAATAATGTAAAACACTGTAAAAATGATAAAATTGGATAAAATATGGTAATACATATAAATATAAGGTGAATATTGATGGTTGAAGACCGTAAAATGTGGTAAAACATACATATTTATAGTGGAAGACTGAAAAATGTGGTAAAACAAACATATTTATGGTAGAAGACGGTAAAACGTGGTTAAACTTACAAAATTATTGTGGAAAGCGGTAAAATGTGGTAATACATATAAATTTATGGTGAAAGGCGATAAAATATGGTAAAACATCCCAAATTATGGTGTAAGGCGGTATTATCTGGTAAAGCATACATATTTATGGTGAAAACAGGAAATATGGTAAAACAAACATATTTATGGTGAAAGACGGTAAAACGTGGGAAAAAATACAAATTTATGGTGGAAGGCGGTAAAATGTGGTAAAACATACATACTTATGGTGGAAGATGGAAAAACGTGGTAAAATATACACATTTATGGTCGTAGGCGGTAAAATGTGATAAAACATAGGTACATATTTATGGTGGAAGACTGTAAAATGTGGTAAAACAATGAAATGCATTGTGGCTGTCGATGAAATATGGTGAAGCCTTGAAAATCTGATAATATTATAGAAAAAAGGCCTCATTGGTAATTAACTTATAAAAATGATAGAATACCATCAAAATATGCCGATTAATTGGTTTAACTTGTGAAATTGTCGTAAAATATAGTAGAACATAAACTTATTAAACTTATTAGACTAGATTAAACTCGTTTAATCTAGTCTAATGTATGGAGGAAGACGTAAAACATCGTCCAACGTGATGTAACCTTGAAAATCATTTTTACTGAATGAAAAGATATTTATCACATATTTACCACTTTTTACACTCATCACCATATTTTGCCATGTTTTTGTTTGTTTTAACATATTGTTCACTATTAGTTCGATTAGGTACGATGGGCAAATAAGTAGTCTTCACTTATAGCAATTGTACCGCATCGAAACACGTATTTTACGTCTTGAGCATTTTAACTACTTAGTACCACTTTTATGAATACATATTTCACAGTTTTTACGTATTGAGCTAGTTTTGAGGATTTATTTTCTGAATTTTACACTTTTTGCCGCTTTTGCAATTCATTAAATTATTGACAGCATTTTTGACTGTTAACCGCATTTAACCTTTTATTACATTTTTTATCGCGGGAAGCCTAGTTTTTATGGCCATTATGTATATTTCACTGATTTTTAGCGTATTTCTTTTTCAATATTTCTGATGTTTTCATTTATTTACACATTTTTTCCAAGTTTCACCAAATTTCACCAAATAACGAGGTAAAATAAATCAAAACATGGTTTAATATGATGAAACGTGGTAAGATAGTAACAAACTTCACAAAACGAGCACAAGTAGAAAAACGTGGCAAAATATGATAAAACAAGGTGTTGTTTAGAATTCTTAACCATATTTCACCGAGTTACGAAGTAAAACTCATAAAAACGTGGTTTAATATGACGAAACGTGGTAAGATAGTAACAAACTTCACAAAACGAGCACAAGTAGAAAAACGTGGCAAAATATGATAAAATAAGGTGTTGTTTAGAATTCTTAACCATATTTCACCGAGTTACGAAGTAAAACTCATAAAAACGTGGTTTAATATGACGAAACGTGGTAAAATACTAAAAAACGTCATAACAAGCATAAAAGCCGGCTGGGCGTAAAACCAAATCAAATAAAATAAAATAAAATTCTTTAAAATTTATGTAAAATAATAAATATAAAACGACTCTAAGTAACTTAAAAACATGGCAATTGAAATAGTTGTGTAAGTGATTTGACTTAAATGGCCTCTATAAACGATGGCCGTCTATCAATTTGACGTGTCTATGGTCACAGTTAGCGGGATTCGCCGGATAGCGCAAGGGACTATATTAGCCGTACAACAGAGACAAATCGAAATATTTCATCAATGACAAAGCTCTATTGAAGGGAACCAGCCGCCCGCGGAAATATTTCACAGATTAATAGGAAGACTCTATCAAAAAAAAAAAACTTCTCAGGCAGTATTGATCTTGAATAGAATAAAATAGAGAATTTTTACTTATTTCTGTCATAAACATTACTTCTGGATGGGTATCGGATTGAATGATTGCTTTAGTTCTTTTTAAATATGTATGTACGTCTATTAGCATTTCACTTCTGTTTTCGGTAATGAATGAATACAAATCTTGGAAGCGGAAGCCACTTGCCGACACCCGATCGAGCTGAATCTCATTAGATATACTCGTTGTTGTCTTTCTTAATTACGGATATATACACATTTCTCTGAAATCGGATGACATTACAGCAGTTAACATATGAATTTAACGTCGGTCTTTCCCAATCGGTTATTGGCGAGGTTGGTAGTCAATCAAGTCTAATCCAGTTTCTGCGTAGGAAAGTTGAATTTTTAGTTAACAAAAAAAGTTTCGAAATACATTTTATAATTATTACAATAAAAACTGGTGATTTTTTTTGTTCATTTTTCTCAATATTCTACCGTATAAACTAACATTTTTCGAGATTGGCAGCTGCCTCCGTTGAAGTAAAAAATGACAAAATACACTCCAAGCAAGTTTTGTGGAATCTTCGCCAATCCAACATTTTATAGATCCTAGTTAAGCCCGATTTACGGCCTGTCAGAGTTTGGTAAGTGATATTTTTACTACTATGCTCGACAGTGTAATAAAATATATTATAAATAATTTATCAAAGACAAAAGAAAGTAAAAAATGGCGCTGATCGTTGTTAGGTAATGTCATTTACCTATGTATTAATTTCAATCTAAATCTTTCTTTATCTCGCAAGGAGACATGTAACGTGAGTATTTCCGTAGCTCTCTGTGTGACAGCCATGTTTGTCACAAAGTTCTTGAGAGTTCATATTGTTTGAGGTCCATTTATAAATACTGACTAACCAACTACAATATTTTATTTTTTGAAAGCCATGAAATCGCCCTTACAAACATTGTCCAAAAGTACTGTTTCAATATTGTATCGCATTAATCGGAAAATTTGTCTGATAAAATGAAAAGTAAACCCACTTTCCCGGAGTTTGCCAACAAAATTAAATACTTAATCTACCTAACATCGAACGCCCGTTCAACTCATTTTTAGAATTTGTTTTCAAGAAATTATTTTAATTAAAAGTGATCGGAGTCGATTGAATAAACATTTACTTCGTTAAAGTTTAACTTAGGGCGTGCTTTTTTGGATAGATATTATTTATAAATTAAATTACAGATAGATACAGCTTGGCATAATATTATTGAAATTTAAAAAATTGGTTACACATTTTGTCCTTCGCATTCAAATTTATTCAATTCAAGTTTGACAGTTCGATAAAAACAATGTAATTAGATTTTTCACGTTTTTTACCTTATAATTTTGAACTGAGATATTTTAAATTTTTATTGTGTTATAACGATTATAAATAGTTATTTTGAGATATACATTTCAGATTTGAAAAAAGGCCTATTCTATCCTAGCAAAGTCTTAAATAATAATTAAAAGTTTTGGACAGTACCTTCCGCTAATTTAAAAATAAGCACTTGGACCATTTTTCTTCTTTAAAGATCTAGATGTTAGTAATCGTCTAATCGAACTTTCTAGGTCGTGTTTCGAGCCGTATACTATGATCGCTCTTTTCGTGTAACAGGCCCGCTCATCTGTAATACACTTCCATCAATAATCTCCATAATTTGGCTGAATTTAAACGGGCTTTAAAAACAAAATTATTTTAAAAATCTTACCATTCATAAAGGTTAACTAATTTTCGATATTTCATAATAAGACATATTATGAAACTTCCGGTAATTGTTTGGTTTCGGTTGCCTCCTTATACCTTTTAAAATGTCTGCTCAGAATTGTCTCTGATCTGTCTCATTTCTGAGCACAAAATGCCTCAAGTTTTATATTATGTCTTTAGTTTTAATATTCTTGTTATGTCCTGTCCTGCTGTTATTATTTTTCTTCGTTTTTCATCACTTTGTATAAACTGTATATTTAGTGTTACAATATTAGATCTGTATTGGGTAAGGCACACTGTAGGAATAAATTTAAGAACATGACCACTTATACTTAATTACCGTTTTTGAGTTTGTTATAGTTAAGCGCACTTGATGTGAAATGACACTTAACTGCGCAATATAAATGCCATGTGTTGTTGTCATATAACATATTTATACTGAATGAACGCAGCGCCATTTATGTCTATTAATAAATATCAGTCTGTAACTACATGGAGTTTCCATGTATTAATGTAGGTACACATTTGTGTACACTAACACATTATATGTTTATTTTACAAGCAATAATTATTCGCCTGAAACACTCATCCACATTGAAAAATCTCCTAATAAAAGATACATGACGCCAACGGGACTCGAACCCGTGTCCCTTCGATTTCCGGTCTTTATTGCTTGTAAAATAATTGTTACCCTTTGTGCTATGCATAAAAATCTTGTCTTAAACATTAGTTTACCAAAAAAATAATTATACATTGTATATTGTTCAAATTCATAGAATAGAAGAACACAAGACATAATGTGATGTGGGCGAGTTCGCGATCCAAAAGTCTTACCAATATTTGCTTAAATTAACAATTCGGTCTCTGAGAACAAATTCGCAATCTCTTACTTACAAACATTTACCAAAGTTTCTTCTAAAATCATTAAAAAACATCAAAATTTACTGCCCAATTAAAAACAAAAAACCGAAAATACTTCAATGCGCATTACATAATAATATATGCGTATAATATTAAATTGGTCTTTAATTAAAAACCAATGTTTGCACCGAACAGCCAACTCGTTCGTTCCTATAAGGTTATTATGTAAAACAACTATTTGAATTTCGATGTTGTTTTCATGATTGAATGAATGGATGGTATGAGAGATTTTTTTACAGGTTGATTTCTTAATTCTCAATTGATTACGAAAAGTGTTAAGAAAATGTTGCCATTGCATTGCAATTTTTGTGTGAAAATAATATAGGGAAAATGGTTCAATGTATTCACCGAGAATAAAATGAGAAAAATGGTTGAATGTATTCATGGTGATGTTGATTTACCTACATGTTGAACACGACCCGCTTTACCGGAGGTGTACATAATATTTGTTGTGTACCATTATGTCCCGACACGAGCTCCATCTTCTACACCATGTACACGTCCGTTTTTTAACACCTTGTATTTTCTGCGTCGGTACGCATATATTAGATTTAAAGCGACGTCTACACTTAACTTTTTGGAGAAACTATTTGCGTACCTTATTCTAATAGCTAGACTGCCTGGAGCAATAAGCGGAACTAGAACGTATGAAAAGTGAACGGAAGAAAGATTCGGGGATGAACGAATGATATTCGATTCGCTTCGGAACCCGAGTCAAGGGTTGTCATGTCAGGATAAGAGAAGAGTTTGAATGAGATGGTACCTCACGCACCAGTGTGTGCCAATAAAAATTTGTATAGCTGTCTTTCCTATATACCTACCCCAAAGTTGTGATAGTTTGTTACGAAAATATACGAATGAAAACAGAATGGCTGAAGTTGTCGGGGAAGCCCAAGGAAGACGTGGCAAGACAAAGTGAATCTAATGCTGGAGTCAGGTCGAGTCTTGAGGAAATTTAATGAATTTGTATAGCTGTCTTTCCTATATACCTACCCCAAAGTTGTGATAGTTTGTTACGAAAATATACGAATGAAAACAGAATGGCTGAAGTTGTCGGGGAAGCCCAAGGATGACGTGGCAAGACAAAGTGAATCTAATGCTGGAGTCAGGTCGAGTCTTGAGGAAATTTAATGAATTTGTATAGCTGTTTTTCCTATATACGTACCCCAAAGTTGTGATAGTTTGTTACGAAAATATACGAATGAAAACAGAATGGCTGAAGTTGTCGGGGAAGCCCAAGGAAGACGTGGCAAGACAAAGTGAATCTAATGCTGGAGTCAGGTCGAGTCTTGAGGAAATTTAATGAATTTGAAAAATAATTTTCTTCAGGGCCTATGTCGTCTTTTGGAATGATGTGTGGTTGGTCTTTTTGAGGAAATGAAGGAGTAAACCTGGGTCTAGGAGGGACCCACATTGTAAGAGGTAGCAAAAACAAAGGCTGGCAAATCAAGAACGAGTCAAATGTCAACTATGTACATATGTTGGACACGCGTTTGGAGTGTTTCCCGACAGTGCAAGAGTGCCGAAGGAACCAACAATAGTTCTTCGGAGTATTTTCTCTGCATTCCCATCCGTCGCCTGTGCTTTAAATAGTGCAATCCGTATGTTAAGATTTATCAAACAGACCTCCCGTCTCCGCAGAGTCGATGATTTTTTCAAGTCGTAAAAACGACCCATTTTTCCTTTGAGTTCCTTATTCTATGACATATATCATTGAAAAATACGTTTTATTACTGCCACCTCACAAATTAGACATATCAGATCCATAGACGTGTCTACGTAGGCGGCTAAGAGAGGAACTAACGCATGAACAAACTTTGTTGCAACGTAAGTTCCAATAAGAACAGACCTCCCTGATTTTACAAATAATATCGGTATATCCCAAAGAGAATGTCATTATCTCTATTCTTTACAAAAACGAAGAAATTTTTATTTTTTATTTATTATTCTTATTATAATATTACAGACATAATAATTATATGTCCACTTTACAATTATTATATTCCACCAACCAATATATGTGACCAAAGTAGGTAGGTATCTTTATTTTTTTTCGTAGAAGAATACCACAGAATATTAACTACTGCTCCCAGCCGTCTGGAGTCCATGAGAATATGACATCCCCAATTATTATTATTAGTTTATTCATCCGGTCATTAGTCATCAATCGCTTGGTAAAGCTATTTAAAATAAACCGTGAAACGGGGTGATTCTGACGGTGGGTATCTTCTACCCTGAACCGATAGAGGTCTTCAGATGATCTCTTCACTGTCAAATGTATTATTTAGTAATTATACATTCGTGGCCGGATAATTAGCAGGGGCCATGTAAGGCCAGTACTTCACAGGCACGCGTAATATTGATTCCCCATCACACTTATTTTACATTCGACTCATGCCACAATTTTATTGCAGAACCCCAACTCTGCTATATAAGGGAGAAACAGTTACGTTACTGGGTGCTTCGGGTACTGAACATATTTACCGACAAAAGTGTGTTGTGGGCGTGTCCTTATAACTGAAGTAAGCTCAATTATTCCATATTTCTGATTTTGGAGCTAAGAGTCATAAGGCCTTATGTAAATTGGTGACATCACTTTTGCACAGAATGTATTTCGTTTTCCCGAAATAAGTTGATTTTTCCTCGCTTTTACTGATGTCGTTCAAACATTTTTAAATATAAAAATGCTTTCTTCAACATATAATCGATTTTTTTGGCCTCTCTGGGACTTATTTACATGAGGTCGTCTCTTAATTTTTTTTTGGGTAAAATGTATCAAATTATTTCGGTTATATGGAAGTATCTCCAAAAATGATGAAGTTACAAGTTTTCAAAGTGAACTTTGGTAAAACGTATGCAATGGTGTCTCGCGACGTCACACGAGAAAAGATTCAGTACAATCCATAATCCGAATGGCAGTGCTTCAGTACCACCGCGCGTGTACCGTGATGTCACAAGATTTTCTTTAACCGCCTATATCTTCGGTACTACCGGCGACCGGGTATTTTCCAAAAGTTTAAAAAGCTGCATCCTCTGAATGATCTAATTTATATGATCCATTTGTAAGTATAGGGTAATTTCGTTTTTGGAGATGACATCATTGTCGATCAGTTTTATTTCAAATCGGTTTGAATGACGCTGCGATGACGAATGGGCGTTGTGGTCATGTTGGTATACTCGAAGTAACTAAAGAATTTTTTCCTTACTTTGATGACATTACTTAAAAAATTAAAATATCGAAACTCTTAAGCGGGATCTCTTAAGATCATTTCCACACACAATACGTGAAACATTAGCAAAAATATTTTTGGTTTTATCCAAATTCCGTATCCTCCCTTTTTGAAATATTGGAGCGCATTGGGCGTGGCCACAGACATTTTGTAATTTTTTTGAGATGTCTGATGAGTAAGACGTGTGTGCATTAAGCTTTTCGCTGTCAACTGTCAAAATGATTTTTGACGAGGAAGATGTTCTTGCGACCAGGAAGGAAACACAGATTTCAGGTTAGGCCGTATCTTTGACCTCGAAATTTTTACTTATATCAGGAATTGAAAATCGAAGACAGATTTGGTTTAGGTAATTTCTTCCACGTCTCGAAAACTGATTTACAAGAATTAGTTATATTTATTCGGCCAAGTATTAAAAAACATCGTGGCGTAGTGTCGTCATTTCACAAGAAATGCGACTTGGTGTCACATTACGATGTCTCGCAACTGGGGATTCATTTACAAGCCTGATGTACCACTTGAGAACCAGACAGAGATACAGGTTACTACCGATCTTCGCCGCGCTAGAATATTTTCAGTTGTTTTTTCCATTTATGACATTATAATTAAACAAAATAATAACAAGTTATATAATTTATAAAACTATGTACATAACCTCACCAACTCGTGCAATTAACGCTCCGTAACTAACTAACTGTTGTCAAAATACGAAATAATACCCTTCCCTGACTTCCCCATGAAATGCGCGGATAATATTTTCCTTCGGCCATGAAAAACACCAACAATGCGTTTTCGAACAAAAATGTGGACGCGATAGCCCTGATTTCGAATGTTTGCGCTAATGTTTGAGGTAATGTTTGTGGAAACGGTCGCAGGAGACCCCCGAGGTTCGTAAAAACGTTGGGAAACGCAGCTTAAAGATGTAATCAATTACATTGGCCTGTTCGGGGCTAGGAATTGAAAGTTCAGTGTAATTTCGAAAACATTTTTAAATATGCCTAGAAGTTTTTTTTGGGTAGAAATTATCAACATATTTCATTATCCTTATAGTCGAAAGGACTTATTTATATTGGCGACAACCGTTTTAACCCTTATAGACCCTTTCATACCAATAAAAATTGTTGGTTTCGTTTTCCCGTTGCTGGCATAAATGGCTTTGCGCGATTTATTTTCCATTGAATTTTAGCTACTAGTTCAGGCGGCAGCCATTTTTACATCTTGAATTTTCTCCATGTTAATTTTTTTTTTTAAATTAATAGTTTACGATTTTTTATTTAATATGAAACACTCCCTCAGTGCCCTAATGTTCTGTTAATTAAAAGTAGCAATAACTTCTGAACCATTGATAAAAAATAAGCCAAAAAAATTTCAAATAACTTCACCATTTGTTTTCAGGCATATAATATTTTCTACCTCCGCCGGTTTTAATTCAGGTCTGAAAGGGTTAATTCAAATCCTTTCCCTTCCTCCATTATATGTACAAGTATTCGGAATTTCTTAGACCCAATCAAAGGGAAGCATAGAAATAAATCAAGCATTGAGCACGGCCGATGAATACAAAAATAATTCTATTCATATTTTTTCTAAACAAATGGGTAAAGCATATTTTTGTAAGGGGCTTTACGATGTAAACATATTCGCTCTTTATACGATGCTGGCTTTAACATATTTATTGGTAGCAAGCATCTCACATGCCTGATTCAACAATTTTAGAGGTGCAAATACTCGAAAGACATTATGTTTTATGAAGAAAATGCGAAATAACCTACTGAATGTTGTTAATGTGATATTAATGGTCTCTGATTACTCTTGATGTTCAGCAAAATTATTAAACTCACATGCCCGAAAATATATTATTTTATAATTATGCTGAACAAAATTATTTAACTTATATTCCATTTTTTTACTACTATACCAAATCTATTTTAAAATGTCTTTATTTTATATTGATGATTGAATTTTCCTACACAGGAACTGGAGTCAACAACTCTTACTTCCTCGCCAAATGCCGATTAGGTAGTTATTCGTAATCGTCATTCGATTTCAAAGAAATGCATTTACGTCCACATACGTAAATGTGGTTGCCACCACTCCCGACAACGAGTCTATTTGTCGAGTTTCAGCTCTATCTGATGCCGGAAAGTGTACTATTTTCCACTTCCAAGATTTGAATTGCTTGTGTTGTGATGAAGGACTTAGCCAGCCGAGGAACTGAACAAACGACGCCTCTCATGTGTTTATTCCGGAATGTGGGGAGGTTTGTGCAATCCCACACATGCCATAAAGTATATACAATAAAACTTCAATTTTATTACAATAATAACATCCCAAAACGATACAATAATAAACGTAAAAAGTAAGAATGTACAAGCAAGGAAATAATTTTTTTATTTATAAGTAGAACAAAAAGGTGGTTAAAGCATTAGATTGACAGTGCAGTGCTATGATGTTTGAATCTGGACTCTGGCGCGATTCCATGACGACATTTTTATATTTTTACGTTGAACCAAAAGGTGGTTAAAGCATTAGATTGACAGTGCAGTGCTACGATGTTTGAATCTGGACTCTGGCGCGATTCCATGACGACATTTTTATATTTTTACGTTGAACCAAAAGGTGGTTAAAGCATTAGATTGACAGTGCAGTGCTACGATGTTTGAATCTGGACTCTGGCGCGATTCCATGACGACATTTTTATATTTTTACGTTGAACCAAAAGGTGGTTAAAGCATTAGATTGACAGTGCAGTGCTACGATGTTTGAATCTGGACTCTGGCGCGATTCCATGACGACATTTTTATATTTTTACGTTGAACCAAAAGGTGGTTAAAGCATTAGATTGACAGTGCAGTGCTACGATGTTTGAATCTGGACTCTGGCGCGATTCCATGACGACATTTTTATATTTTTACGTTGAACCAAAAGGTGGTTAAAGCATTAGATTGACAGTGCAGTGCTACGATGTTTGAATCTGGACTCTGGCGCGATTCCATGACGACATTTTTATATTTTTACGTTGAACCAAAAGGTGGTTAAAGCATTAGATTGACAGTGCAGTGCTACGATGTTTGAATCTGGACTCTGGCGCGATTCCATGACGACATTTTTATATTTTTACGTTGAACCAAAAGGTGGTTAAAGCATTAGATTGACAGTGCAGTGCTACGATGTTTGAATCTGGACTCTGGCGCGATTCCATGAGGACATTTTTATATTTTTACGTTGAACCAAAAGGTGGTTAAAGCATTAGATTGACAGTGCAGTGCTACGATGTTTGAATCTGAACTCTGGCGCGATTCCATGAGGACATTTTTATATTTTTACGTTGAACCAAAAGGTGGTTAAAGCATTAGATTGACAGTGCAGTGCTACGATGTTTGAATCTGGACTCTGGCGCGATTCCATGAGGACATTTTTATATTTTTACGTTGAACCAAAAGGTGGTTAAAGCATTAGATTGACAGTGCAGTGCTACGATGTTTGAATCTGGACTCTGGCGCGATTCCATGACGACATTTTTATATTTTTACGTTGAACCAAAAGGTGGTTAAAGCATTAGATTGACAGTGCAGTGCTACGATGTTTGAATCTGGACTCTGGCGCGATTCCATGAGGACATTTTTATATTTTTACGTTGAACCAAAAGGTGGTTAAAGCATTAGATTGACAGTGCAGTGCTACGATGTTTGAATCTGAACTCTGGCGCGATTCCATGAGGACATTTTTATATTTTTACGTTGAACCAAAAGGTGGTTAAAGCATTAGATTGACAGTGCAGTGCTACGATGTTTGAATCTGGACTCTGGCGCGATTCCATGAGGACATTTTTATATTTTTACGTTGAACCAAAAGGTGGTTAAAGCATTAGATTGACAGTGCAGTGCTACGATGTTTGAATCTGAACTCTGGCGCGATTCCATGAGGACATTTTTATATTTTTACGTTGAACCAAAAGGTGGTTAAAGCATTAGATTGACAGTGCAGTGCTACGATGTTTGAATCTGAACTCTGGCGCGATTCCATGAGGACATTTTTATATTTTTACGTTGAACCAAAAGGTGTTTAAAGCATTAGATTGACAGTGCAGTGCTACGATGTTTGAATCTGAACTCTGGCGCGATTCCATGAGGACATTTTTATATTTTTACGTTGAACCAAAAGGTGGTTAAAGCATTAGATTGACAGTGCAGTGCTACGATGTTTGAATCTGAACTCTGGCGCGATTCCATGAGAACATTTTTATATTTTTACGTTGAACCAAAAGGTGGTTAAAGCATTAGATTGACAGTGCAGTGCTACGATGTTTGAATCTGAACTCTGGCGCGATTCCATGAGGACATTTTTATATTTTTACGTTGAACCAAAAGGTGGTTAAAGCGTTAGATTGACAGTGCAGTGCTACGATGTTTGAATCTGAACTCTGGCGCGATTCCATGAGGACATTTTTATATTTTTACGTTGAACAAAAAGGTGGTTAAAGCATTAGATTGACAGTGCAGTGCTACGATGGTTGAATCTGGACTCTGGCGCGATTCCATGAGGACATTTTTATATTTTTACGTAGAACAAAAACGTGGTTAAAGCATTATATTGACAGTGCAGTGCTACGATGGTTGAATCTGGACTCTGGCGCGATTCCATGAGGACATTTTTATATTTTTACGTAGAACAAACAGGTGGTTAAAGCATTAGATTGACAGTGCAGTGCTACGATGTTTGAATCTGGACTCTGGCGTGATTCTATGAAGACATTTTTGAATTTTTTGACTCCCTTTAACCGGCTACCCGGGCTCCTAAGACAATAACTTATCCATTATATAATGTATTATTTTATTTATATTTATAGTTTATTGTCGCATATAAATATAAATCGGATAGGTTCATCCGAGACACTATCTAGGTTACAAACAAGTTCTTTAAATTTAAAATCATTCAAGAAATTTAAAATCATTCAAAATAATAGCAGCTAAAAAAATTGTTGATTCTGAATTTGAAATACGAGATCGACAAAAATGACGTAAAAAATGTTAGGTCCCAATGGCCGAGTGAAAAGAGTTCCTGAGTTCGATTCTCATTTGACACCGTTACCTTTATATTTTTCTGTGTCTTGATCTGTTTCATGTTATATTTAGATTAATTTATTTTTTTATTATTTATAGAGCAAATACGGTTTACATGTAGTTCCTGTGAGCGCTCAGGGCTTAGACCCATTGTGCTATCTCCCATTTTACCTCATTCTTTTAACAGTAATCCGGTTTCTTTAATTCACCAGAGTTGTTATTGGATATGTGGCTATGTCTTTTGGTTCTACAATGTGTCTTCTCAGGTCTCTGAGCCTTGTTAACAACAGAGCGGGATATTGGCACCAAGGGTGAATTGGCTCTTCACATTTGCTACATCTGTTGGTGTTTTCCACTCCCAACAACTGCATGTGCCTCCTGAGATGGGAGTGTCCCGTTAATAGTCCTACCAGTTCCCTAAGTGAGTTTCTGTCCATATTAAGTAGTTGTCTGGTTTGCCTTGTGTCTGGTCCGTTTATGAGTACTTGGGATTGCCTCATTCCTGGTGCCCTTTCCCATTCCTACCAGTGCTGTTTAGATTCATTAGTAATATCTTCTTCTTCAGTGAATGTACATTGTTTTCGACTAATTAACATTAATTAAATTACAAATTCCGAAATTATTGCATTTCAATTTGTCTAAATTTTAATATTGAAAACGGACTAATAATAATTATGCCCATATACAGTTTTATCAACATTGCCGAATATTAGGTTTTTGGCGTCAGTGTGTCAGTTTGCGTGTTTTGTTTTGTCTATTTTATCTAAACCTCAAATAACGAAAAGTAGTACATCTCGCGTAGCATAGAGTAGCCACATCAAAGCCGTCAGCGGTAGCCGTGCCACAGCAGAGAGAGGGTCGATTGCCTGCCTAGTGGTATGACGCTGAGCAACTAGCCGTGCGTTGGAATGAGTTCGGAGAAATAACTCACAGTCAGTGGCGGCCAGTGCTCACAAAAATTGGCGGTAGGCTAAAAATTTTGGACATAATATATATTAATAATAAAATAAATTTAATTATGAAAAATCCTGTGTATTAGATTAGGTCGATCGTCCATTGTCTCTAACTGGAAAAGACGTCATTGACGGTGGAGTTGCAGTCCGGTATATATAACGGAATATATATATATATATATATTTATAAAAAACCTTTTAATTTCGTAGTTAATATTTTAAATAACTCGATGAAAGTGATGTTGTTTACTAACATAAATGTCTTATGCATGTGTAAGTGAATGAAAAGTAAAAAAAACGATTTTTTTTTGTTATTCTGTTGAAGTATTATTACAATTTTTAATAATTTTTATTTGTGTGAACGAGATTAAAAGTGAAGCGACCGTTTTCTTGCAAAATCATTAAATAAATGGACTTTAATTTTTAAATCTCTTATTTTTATGATGTTTTGATTAAGACTTTTTTATTTTTTTCGTGTTCAAAATTAATATATTACAATTTTTAAACATTATTGTCCATATTAAAGAAAACCAAATAATATTTATTTATTTATTTTATTTAAACGCCCATAGGGCTTTTACATACAATGCTATTATGTTTTTTAAATACAATAACAATAAAGAGTTTACATAATATATACGAATATACAGATTACATAAAATATAAGATTGAACAATGCATAGGTTAACAAAATATAGGTAACATGAAACAAGAGTTTACGAAACGTAGGTAACATGAAATTTAAGTAAATGAAATAAAAATATATGATCTGCCAATATCCTCCAAAACAATTGAATAAAAAAGGATGAAATTGTTGTTCACATTAGCCTATAAACTATGTAACTCTAATTAACAATCTCTATTACGCAAGATTAGGATAAGAAACGACAAAAAGTCTAATAGAAAAACATTTAGTTAAGTATTATAATATTAAACCAAGTATCACAATATTAAGTCAAGTACCACAATATTAAACCAAGTATTATAATATTAAATTAAGTATTACAATATTCTGTCAAGTATTATAATATTAAACAAAGTACCATAATATTAAGTTATATTAAACTAAGTATTATAATATTTATTTATTTAAACGTAATTTGTAGAGTAGTGGAAATAGTTCGCACATACTCCGTTTAATGTTTGCCAAGTTCATATTTGACATACAGATTTAATAATAATGTGTTTATAGGCTGATAGACATTCAGTATATATTGAATAAGGCGTTTTTCAATGCTCAGCGCTGACAAAGCATTGAGTCTATGTTGAATAATTGCATTTCTTAAGAATGATTAAATTATTTTTATGTTGAAAATTATCTGTCACTCTCTACTGACGTCAAAGGGATTGTACACAATTTAACATACTCCTGAAAGAATGTTTACAAATGCTTTATTCATTTATTTAAACATACGTATAATGCCTATTCATAGAGGCACAAAAATCGTGTTCAGGAATTATAGAAAAGACATTATTTGTAATCAAGACGTAAAAAAATATTTTCGGACGCTTACGTACTAACGCTTCTAATGAAAAACCTTAAAAATGTACTACGGAATTGTATATAGGTAATAAAAAGTTTTTTTTTTGACTTACACTCCTGTAATACATAAAATGGGTCTGATTCAGCGCTTTCTTTTTTTCATAAAATCAACGTTAGTATCATTCTTTCCATTGTTTTCCAAAAACGAATCGCAATGACATATTAACATGTCACAGTATATCTCTCTGCATTGTGTAGTTTGAGCTAAACATTGAACGAAAAGAGTAGATGTTAAAATAGAGACACAATATCACACAAACATATCCCGGTAAAAATGCTAAAGACAAACCGTTCCTTTTGAAGTAGTAGAAAAAATTCGAACGCCGTCCTCCCTGGGTTAATAATTTTGCAAGGCAATGTACCTACGATTTCGAACAGATTACAATATATGGAAAGATTCTCTTAAAATTATTTGTACGATATGCGAAACGAACCACTGCTCTGATTATATCTACATAACGCTCTGGTTTTATTCAGAATGCATTGTATAGACATTTATTTTTACCTATGCGTTATGTTATAACCGAATCGAGTTTTGCGGGTATATTTTTGATGAGGCGACTAAAAATGTAGTATATTGTTCTGCACTCTAGAATTTTTATATTGGCAGAAATTCAGGGAGTGCGTTGGTCTTCCGCTCCTTGGGGATACACAATGTGTCGAATTTTTCTCCTTTCAGACCATGTTATGTTTAGTTAATATGTATATAAAGTGGGAAGTACAAATCTTCACATTTAATGCTTCTTTAAAATAGTATAGACTACCCGACCTTCCTTTTAAACAAATTGGAAGAAAAGTGGTAATAAAAATATAAATCACTACGTGGGTAAAAGAAATCAGGCGATTTAAATGACGGAATCTCTTAAAGAAAACACATAAATAAAAGTGTCTTAGCTCGAGTGTTTTGGTGTCAAAGCGCGGTGTATGGTAAGTGGTCGCATTTTCTATTTTTATCCCACTTTACGTCGGAATATATCTCCATCAGGCTCGGATTGTGCAATACCGTATCTCCTCCACTGCGTGCTATAAAATCCTGCCGCGGGGAGCTACACTGCAAACTCTCTCTCTGCTACATACTTCGTGTGTGAGAAAGAGCTAGAGAGTGGGTGGCTTGCCTACATCCCTGAATTACGCGTAGACCTGGAACAGACACGCTCCGAATAGAATCAAACATTTCGGCGATATTTACTCAATTTTATTATTCAGACATTTGTTTTGCGGGAAGAAAACATTTTCGGTTCGTTTACGACCTTCGAATTGCTTCTGGTGCCGTTCCACGGCTGTAATGTCGTTTCTACGTGGTGTTGTTTGCTAACGGCGGAGTGCTGATGACGGCCGCTATTGGCCGCCGCAATGTGTTTCAATGCGATGCGCTGTTAAACCTGCACAGTCGTAAACGATAATTTTCTATAGAAAACACTGCAGAAGATAGTCCGGACTGTAAACAACCCAATAAAATTGTTCCCGCCAGGGAATGTAACGATATAGATTTTGTTTTTTTTTTCCGGTTATTGTTTTAACTGTTTACGATATAACACTTAAACCATGCATGACAGACAATGTGACTAACGTATGTCGGAGACTATATAATACGTAGATTATATAATATGGAAATGTATGTCTCTTGTGAAAGCAGGGTACAAGAGGCGCATAAGCGTGTTCTAGAGCCCATAGGTTTCTTCATCAGGATAAACGCATAGTAAATATTAATATAAGCAGAAATCAATAGTTTCAAAACATGTCGAATATTTTGATGAAGTGTTTCATATTCATCCAATTAAAATGACGCCAAAAGTGAATGTGCGATAATTGAATAAAATATTATATTTATTATACCAGAACAAACGGAACACCTAATATTACATTTGAACAATATATTACGGCGTCATTTTCGACATGGCCCTTGCAATAATTTTCCACAAAAAGGGTGTCGTACACACTACACAAATCATACAAATATTATTGTTACTGCATCTAGAAAACACTTTATACAAACTTACTGTTTATGAAGAACGCCAAACTTGTACTCAGAATAAATAATTATGACAACTACCTATGAATTTCATTTCTAAACTAGTGCCAACATCTAAAAAATCACGGAATATTATAATTGCAAGATTTTGAAGTTCAAATCTGCTTTTTCGAGATGAATTTATTTTGGTTTTATGATTTTAGAAGATTTTATTAGAAAAATAATAAGTTAATTAATCTATATCAATAAAGTGTGGCTCCTTGTTCAACTGTGTTTTATTTTATGAAAAACCTTATTATTTTATTAATTGGTGATAACATAAAAAATTTATCCACATTTTGACCGGTCGGTGGCCGAGTTGACATCGCGTTCGGGTCCCACCCAGGCGTAGTGTGTTCAATTCCTCGGCTGGCTAAGTCCTCCATCACAACACAAGCAACATTTTCAGCTTACTGTGGTGGTAGTAGGAGATTTTCAAATATTGTCAGGTTATTCGTAACCCGGGAATGTTATCTTTCTTTAAAAAAATTAAAATATATATATATATATATATATATATATATATATATATATATATATATATATATATCTATATAAATATATATAAAAAATATAATATATATAAATATAGTAAATATATATATTTGATTCTAATAATTGAGTTCGGGTCCAATTAGACCCATTTATGCCGTATATACCCATCATGTTAATAATTTAAACTGTTCAATGCGCATACATACAGACACACACGCGCACACAAACACTCACACATACATTACACACGTCACACACACACACACACACACACACACACCTATGTATATACTACACACGTCTCCTGGTAATTAAGGAATAAACATACCACTTAGCAGTCATTACAAGGAAACATATCATAGGTACTCAAAATGGAGTATCTTATTCATGTATATTGTTTCATCTCTGTAAATCACATACTGTTTGTTTCTATAATATAAAATAAAAAAAGCAGTTAACTGTTTTATCGCTTAGTTCCCAAAATCAGTTCAAAAATTCATAATTAAAATTTCATTGAAAGTGAATAATTTTATATGTGAATAATTTTACATTACATTCACTACGCAGGAATATTTCACATGATCACAGACAACCGAAATACGCATGTTTAATAATTAACTTACGGTAAGGTGCTGCTACCTTCCTTGTCCAATATCCTCGTTTTGCTCAAGGGTGATTTGTATGAAACGAGAAGGTTGGAACAGATGGATTGCTCACTTGTTAGGTGAAAACACTTTTTGTTAACATGTGTGTATTTGATACGTATGTTCCAGCGAAGCTTTAATCTCGTTACAGTAATGCTCGGCATATCAGTCAGTCCGTATCCTCACTACGTACGACATACCTCGCTCAAATTGAAGCGGACTAAATCTGCCGTTGAAGCCTTAATAATTCCTCGGCAGAATAATTCCTTTTTTAGACGTGGAGGCACTAGCATTCACTTGTCAAACTTGACGTTTATGTTGATTAAGTAAATAATGTTAACTATAATATTCTTCAATAATAACGATTACAACAAAATTTACGAAAATTGCTTAATTTCATCAGTGTGGACTATAATATTGATTGAGAAAAACCTCAAATATCCACTGTATTAATCATCAGTTTATTAATTATCAGCGCCTTGGCAAGTCAGCGTCCGGAACTGCTCAAATTACAACTGCACAGGACCGACCCTGGGGGCCAACTCGGTATCTTTCGAAACTTTCTTACCGCCGGCTTAACCACATCACAAACCCGTACTTACCCCTCCAGTACTATACACTCGATAAATATT
This sequence comes from Hesperophylax magnus, assembly GCA_026573805.1. Lineage (NCBI taxonomy): Eukaryota > Metazoa > Arthropoda > Insecta > Trichoptera > Limnephilidae > Hesperophylax > Hesperophylax magnus. Next base: position 6,668,161 of record JAIUSX010000058.1, on the reverse strand, counting down.
TATTTATTGTAATTACTTAGTGAAATATTTAAATGTATGGTGGAGAAATACCAAAAAACTTAACCCTGCGTATAGTATAGTTACTGAGATATTTTATTAATTAGAGACGATGTTCACTCAGTTGACAACACCGGCAAGGAAAGGTTAAGCCACGAACTTACTGGTTTGTTAACCCCCTAGGCCCCCTGGTTCCGTGAATAGCAGGCCTCATGTCCGTAAGATTTGTATGTAGGTACTTAAAAATTAACCCTGCGTATAGTATAGTTACTGAGATATTTTATTAATTAGAAACGATATTCACTCAGTTGACAGCACCGGCAAGGAAAGGTTAAGCCACGAACTTACTGGTTTGTTAACCCCCTAGGCCCCTTGGTTCCGTGAATAGCAGGCCTCATGTCCGTAAGATTTGTATGTAGGTACTTAAAAATTAACCCTGCGTATAGTATAGTTACTGAGATATTTTATTAATTAGAGACGATGTTCACTCAGTTGACAGCACCGGCAAACGAACTTACTGGTTTGTTAACCCCCTAGGCCCCCTGATTCCGTGAATAGCAGGCCTTATGTCCGTAACATTTGTATGTAGGTACTTAAAAATTAACCCTGCGTATAGTATAGTTACTGAGATATTTTATTAATTAGAGACGATGTTCACTCAGTTGACAGCACCGGCAAGGAAAGTTTAAGCCACGAACTTACTGGTTTGTTAACCCCCTAGGTCCCCTGATTCCGTGAATAGCAGGCCTCGTGTCCGTAAGATTTGTATGTAGGTACTTAAAAATTAACCCTGCGTATAGTATAGTTACTGAGATATTTTATTAAATAGAGACGATGTTCACTCAGTTGACAGCACCGGCAAGGAAAGGTTAAGCCACGAACTTACTGGTTTGTTAACCCCCTAGGCCCCCTGGTTCCGTGAATAGCAGGCCTCATGTCCGTAAGATTTGTATGTAGGTACTTAAAAATTAACCCTGCGTATAGTATAGTTACTGAGATATTTTATTAATTAGAGACGATGTTCACTCAGTTGACAGCACCGGCAAGGAAAGGTTAAGCCACGAACTTACTGGTTTGTTAACCCCCTAGGCCCCCTGGTTCCGTGAATAGCAGGCCTCATGTCCGTAAGATTTGTATGTAGGTACTTAAATATTTACTGATACACGACAATTTCACATTTGAAAAAAATAATATTAACTGAAGCCGTCGTGTAGGTACTGTCGCAAATTTATCGCCATCTACGCCATATTACGTAATACTTACTTGACTCACGTAGACTGTTGTGGTGATGGTAATTTCGATTTAATTTGTGATATTTGCCTTCAGCAAAGAAGAAAACACCACGCTATTCATTACTGTTTCTAATATGTTGGGTTGTAATCTCAATACAAATATAATATATATTTAAAAAACTTTATCAAAATTTATTTTATTTTATTTCAAAAATAGATGTATTATCTATAGGTATTTATAAAGTTCATACTATCTGTTGCCGGGTAGATACCCGATATATGAGTAGGCATTCAATCATCGGGTACCCTACAAATAGCAGGCATGGTACCCGATATACACGACTCTTTTTATCGAAAGCAAAATATCTCCTTTTTTATATATTTCCGTCTAAATTAGTAAGCTTGGTCGATAAATTATTTTCATTATCCATAGACGATAAAAAACCATTACAATTGAATCCTCAAACATTTATTTTCAGAAAATTCAAGTACTTTCTTCATTATAGGGCTGCTCAAAAAAAGTACCCGGTAAATGGCGACTATACTCTACATTTGTGATCTACCATAAGTATTTTCCCCAAAATGGCTACTTATATGCAGAGAAATTATTTTTTTCAAGATGGGCAGCAATCTGTAACCGAAACAGGAACATATCACATAAACCTACAGACAGACGAAATGTCAAATAGTCGAGTAATTCGAGTTAAAACAGAACTTCCACTATGCTCAGCCAACTAGAATTTTTAAAAGAAGAGATGGACGACAGTTACGAGTTTGCCTTATTTTTAATGTTTGAACATGACTTGCATTATTTGTCTATATTTGGTTGCGTTCTGCCAATTCTTTGGTTAAATTCTGCCACAACACTTGCTAAAATAAACTAAAAGTTCAAATAAAGAATAACATCTAATATTAATCGATAAATGCGAGTAGTATAAAATAAATAGTTTGTGCGATTAGTTCTTCTAAATTACGCTACTGTTTTTGATAGTATTTGACCATCGTTTAGTGAATTTCTAACTGAAGGTTTTTGTTTATTATACATGCATAATATAAGTAGAGAAATTTCAATGTTCATTTTAGAATTCACGACCTCAAAACTTTACTCCAAATCAATCAAAACCCCGAGCAACGCCAGGCATATGTCAAATATAAAAATAAAATGATATGTTAATGTGAAATGTGTCTTTCTCGGTGTTAATTAAATGGTTTCAGTATAAATTAACTCTTAATCTTAGGACATAAATATGTCGACCAACACGCAAAAAGCGGCAAAGTTCAAAATTTACCTGGGTAACGCGTTAAGATTAGTTAAAATTTAAGACAGTTTCTTACAACTTTCTTAGTACCTACCCATTAGATAAGAATAAACTTCTACTAAGTTGGCCACATAACCGAAATTAATAATAGTTTTGAAAACGGGTAGACAAAAAACGTTATTAAACCAGGGTCTACTAATATCTCGCCGAAAATTTTTCCACTATTAGAAAGCAATAAGCGGTGCGCTTAGATCGCATTCGGTAAAATATAATTCATCAATGACTGTAAGGAAGCGTTGAGATCAAACCAAAAGAATCTACCGAACTAGAAAATAGATTATTTAAAAAAATAAAAAAATGTGGATACCGCCCAACTGCACTGAGACAGTGGAATTACGGCATCCCCAATTATTGGTATATGTTGAGAGGCTGAATGTAGTGGGGTGTGGAAGGATGTGGAAAAGAAGAGGTAAGAGTAAGTTAATTTGTTTTTTATTTATTAATTTTATTTTGGCCATTTGCACTTCAAAGCTTACCTGATCTGTCTAATGTTTATTTATTTTTATTTATTTATAAGTACATGGTACATGATTAATACATTTATTTAGATAAGTTACATTAGAGCACCATACTAGGTAGCTGCCTGTTTTATGGTGCCCAATGGAGGAATGGTTAGTTTGAATTTAAGTCTAGTGTAAACATATTTTAGTAGAATTATAAATTTTTTTTTGAAAATTGGTAAAAAAATGTTTTCAATAACTCACAAAGTTTTCTATAAAATAAACACAAATATATAAAGTAGTACACATATGTACATACATACATACATATATGTATATATACATATACATACATATACACAACTTACATATACTTACATATATGTATCTTATTCCTCATGCATGTAAACAATCTATACACCTCTATCTGAGTACGAGAAGCAGGTTACCGACACTATTACTTGACACTGTTACCACTCACTCATCAAGAAATCCCCAAGCGCCTTCCTGGAACTGTCGTATTTTCCAATTGACTTTATTTCTATTGGTAAATTGTTGAAGATTTTAGGAGCAAGAAACTTAAATTGTGACTGCGCCATTGAGGTTCTTGTTGTTGGAATAGTATAGTTGGATTGGTTGGAATATCTTGTGTCATAGGTTGATTCAAAAATGTTGTTTTTCGTATGTTTGAATTTGTAGTAGGAGGATAAGTGTTTGATGAATAGGGATTTTATATTGAGTACTTTGAAGTCCTTAAATAAATCCTTCGTGGGGTGAATGTAGTGTACTTTGTAGATTGTCAGCATAATCATTTTTTGAGCTTTAATTAATGTATCTAATATAGTTTTAGAGCATCCACCCCATAAATAACAAAATACCTAATATTATATTTCTTAGTATAGTGAACTATTTTGTATATTGGCTTTGTCTTTTTCGTTAGCCTTATTTCAATGAAATTTCTTGTATTATGTTTATGAACGTCCTAGTTGTTATAATTTTCTTTGAAAAGTATTTTGGTAATACATTGTTATTATTGTATGTATACATATCATCGAGTTCAAGGTAAGCATGTGTTTTACTGTTAGCCAATTTAGTTCCTTAAAAATTGTACTTACTTTTAATTATAATAAATTTGTTACACATAAAAATTATACTAAAAAAACATGGGGAAACTTTGACTAGCCAACTAGGAATGGATCCCGTTTTAGGCCAGTCAAATTGACAAGTTTAGTTCATATCATAATTTAGCACTTAATATAAAAAAAACGGTAAAGTAAATAACAGCCAGACAGTAGTAATAAAGAGACATAAACAGATCTCCGCAGGAGTTGTTAGGTAGAAAAAATGGGAAGGGTAGTGTATAAGTTTATAATATAGTTGGGTGATTAGAAAATAATCGATAGCATTGATAAATAAAGAATAGATTAATAAAGAAGAGATAATTGTGTTCAAAGGTGATAAATATGTGTTTTTGTATTGTTTGGACTTTAAAAAATTATTTGAGTGTTTTGACAATAATGTACATTTATATTTTTTATAATGAGATTATCTATTGATCAACAGAACTTCACGTTTTACCCTCCCCAAATCAAGGAGCCAGTTTTGAAAATCTATTTCACCTGTATTATTCTTTAAACTTTGTCTCCAAAAAAATACTTTCAGTATCACAATGGTGAAAGACCACTGATTAGAATAGAGATCCTGCTTTAAATGACCACGTGACAATGCCGCAAATATTCTAAAAAATCAACCCGTTAGAAAAATGTTTTTCGCTATAATACACTATTTTTAAATGTCTTATGAAAGTATAAAATAAAATTAGTTTGACTGAGGATTGAACCTTTCTACCCAGGAACTGGAGTCAACCACTACCAACCTCTTATAAATGTCGATCGGATAACACTGACATTACATTATTTCATATTTAAATAGTGTAATGTCTTTCGATTTCAGACAGATGCCACCAAAATTAGACAAAATTCATTATGAATTATCATCAACGAGCCTGTCTGTCGATGTCAGGAAGTGGGTTAGATTCCGCTTCCTAGATTTTGTATCATTCATTACCGAAAGCAAAAGAAAAATTAAAAACGATTTGTTCAAAATATCATTTAATTATTATTTCTGGAAATTATAAATAATTGTGGATACTTATTTTGGTAACTTCTTGGTAAAACATTCCTTAAAAGTAATTGTTTGCACACCTTCTTGACTTTAGGATAAGTGTGAGACAATAGATGAAGCGTATTATTGATATCACCAATTCTATGCTTATGGCTGATAAATGAAATATGAATTAATCCTCCATAAACTATTAAGTATCATCAAATAAAATAAATAAATCTAACTTACCGTTTTATACTTACATATGTTCCTAAAAAATAAATATTACAACGTCGTGGAAAAGCCCAATGGGGTGTTAGTAAATAATAATAATTATATGTCATATCATATAGTAATTATTAATAATTAAAGTTTAAAAAAATCAAAAGAAAACAGCCCACAATTAACAGAAATAAAAACATATATTTTACTGTTTTTGCAATATCATGTTGAACAAAAGTAGTTAAATAAAATTTAATTCACTTGTTTGTAGATAAAACATTTATTATAATGAATTACATATATTCCAGGCCTTGTTTTATTGCAGTAAACTTTCCGTTCCCTTTGATGAAATGTTAATAAAATTATTGGATTTTTTCTACTAGACTAGTGAGACACATTGGTATTCCGTTTTATAAAAAAATCAACCAATAAATATTTTTTTTTACTGCAATACATCTCTTTTTAAATGTCCTATTAATATATCTATTTTTAAACTAAAAAAATTGTTTGACTGAGAATTTAACCCTCCTACTCAATAACTGTCGATAACTCTACCAAACCTCGCCAAATGTCAATCATGTGGGACCGACATTTATTTCGGGTATTAACTGATATAATGTCATCCGATTTCAGAGAAGTGCGTATGTTCGCGTATATGTATGTAATTGCTACCAATGAATTGCCATCCAAAACGAGTTTTAAGAGAGATTTAAAAAATAATTGTAGATTTTGTTTGGTACATAAATAAAAATATAAACTTGAATTCAGTGAAAATGTATTTTATCTTCTTCTAATAATTAATTATTTGTAAATGAAGGTTTTTTTCCTCTTAAAATTAAACTTCAAAAGGCTTTTCTAATAATTATTCGAGTGATTGGTTTATATATATACTGTTTGTTTTTATTAACCAAAACAAAAAGCATCGTAAAAAGGTTAAACTGAGTTTAGAACTTGTATCCCAGAGAAATATATCCTTTCCATCGCCAATACTCAGCATATTGAATCATTTAGACGCTTTTAGCGCTGAACATTAAAAATCCTTCAATCAAAAAAAAATCTGTTGGAATATCCTCAATGAGAATACATTAAACGAATTGATGAAATTTGGTTGGTGCGCGCGGATTCGGTGAACTGGAAAATTTCACCTCCCACTAACGAACGTTCCCTTTTATTTTTCCAAATCCTATAAAGTTTTCAACTCAATTATCGCCAAGACCGACTTTCGACAGTGGATGGTACATTGCGTCCCATGTTATTAAGTTAAAATCACATTATTATTCAGGATTTGAAGAAGATTTCATTCGGGTGGTTTTATAACGTCTTACTTCGAGAATCTCGTCGATGGACATTTCCGTACTCCATAAAAGATTCGTCCGAACTTTAGTAGTTCGACAGAGATTGTAATCGAATATTCAGTGAAGTTTTCCAGTTTTGCTGACGGGTTATTTAAATATTTTATTTTATTCAAATGGGTAAGCTCTTCCAAGATTTATTGCTGTCACCATTATCTTGTATAGGTATCTTTATTGATTATTAAATTGGGTTTTACTTGAATAGATCCATCCAAGTAAAGTGAGACGTGTTTTTAAGGCGAATAAAGGAACATCTTAAACCGAAGAATCATCGTCCAGACAGATAAGATTAGGGTTAATGTTGAGAGAGATGAACAAAACTGATGCCATCCCATCCTTTTTTTGTTAAAATATTTTTTGTGTGAGCCCGAGTTTTTTATATATTCACGCAGTTGTGCATATTCCTATCATTTTTTAAGTTGTTCAGTCTTTTAGTACAATTGAAAACAAGTGGAAATAATAAAAAAACGTGAATTTTGTTAAACCGTAACAATATTAAAGCTATAAAATAAATTTAAATGGTAAAAGCTAAATTGCAGTTAGAAAAAGAAAGCATTTAAATTGTTTTACCGTATGGTAACAGTTGTAAACGAGTTGGTAATATTTGGAAATCCTTTTTCGGCTTTTAGCTTTTTTTTAAATATTTTATTGTATTTTTTTCTAGCTAGAGCAATTACAATGAATTAAAAAACTTATTGTAGGACGAGAGGAACTTACAATATTTATGGTGGGAGTTATTAGCTACAATTTTACAATGATATTTTGATATCAGAATCATAAGTTTCACTTACGAAACAGTACAAAAATAGAAAAATAATAAAAATTATCAGTTTCACATACAAAACAGTACAAAAAGATAAAATAGGAGGTTAAGTAGAACAAACAGGAAGAAACAAAAAGGAAACAGGGATATACCCATAAGCACAAAGCCAAAGTAGGAATTTACAAGAAAGTACTTACCCACTAATACATTGGTAAAAATAGGCTATGCTGGATTAAAATTACAGGAGATGGGAAAGGATAGATAAAGAAACAAAATACAACTCGACAAGAACTACTTTTTTTCGTTTTTATATGCTTTTTAAAAAATATTATTTTAAAGCCTTACTTTGAACGTTTTGTATATGCTGGCTGCTTTCAAACACATCTTTATTTGTTATGCCTTTTTCCTGAATGACAAGAGTGATGAATTTACATTATTTTGAACTAAAAACAAATAAAATAGCTTCGGCAAAATAAAACCTAATAAAATAAATTAACTAAACAAAAAATATTGTAAAAAACTAATTAATTTGACAGCGTTAAATACGCAACTCTATTGGCAGTTATAAAATAAATTTTATATTTTTTAGAAGAACAACGAAGTTGATTTCGTGTGTGAAATGAAAAATTTCACACATCGACAGTTTAGATGGAGCGGGGAGGGGCGATGACCTGCTAAATTGATTTAAGCACACCTGAAACAATAATTTGAGGCAAGACTGCCAAGATTGTTGCTTATCCATCTAACGACAAAATAAAAATAGAGTGTTGAGTTGACAGATAAGAGAAAGTGGAAAACGTGGATAGTGAAACTATGAACTTCGAAGGGAGAGACTACGTACCTACAACATAACGCTCGATATATAATTGGTTATCAAAAGCTTTATTTTGTTATTTTTTCGATGAATATTGGAAATATCATTTCATATAAAAGACATGTTAAGGGGTACCAGGGCCATGAAAATACGGGGTGCCCATGTTGTTTTTTCTACATTAAAAACGTCTATATGATTGCTTAACGAATTAAGCATTAAATTTAGTCGTTAATTTTACAAAAATGAATATTTATCCTTCGGAGTTTTAGTCACTGAAATATATACCGTGGGCATTTATTAGTGTTTTGGGGCTCTGGTAGCAGAGACACAATGAAAGAGGTTGTGAAGGTCACTTGTAAGGTGACTTCGGGACCAAATGGCGATGACACCGGATGCAGGAGGTGAAGTGGTCTAGGCGGTAGTTGGTGACGGCGCGCTGAGACTGGACTCGTGAATGTGTCAGGAACTGGTGAAGACCATGGGTCTTCCAGGTGCTCCAGTGCTAAACAAGGTAGCTGAAGATTCGATGGACTTGTCGGCAGTTGAATGGGAGATGTAGGCCGGCGAGGATGTCGCGGGCCGATGCGCGGACCTTCGAGGATGCCGCGGGGTCTAGACGCGTGGATGTAGCGCTCTCCAGGAATGCTGAGGCCAGGGCGCTGTGGTGATCCCGTTGGAGTCCATGGTTGAACCGAGCAGAACCGGGTGTATGGTCCTGTGCGCAGCGGAGGTGCGCAGGTCACTCGCGAATAATGACTGACTGACTGGCTTGCTGCGTCGGGCCTCGTAATGTACCTAGTCAAACTCGCTATTGTATTGACGTAGGTAGTTCGCTTGGACGTCGCTCGTAGACAGCAGGTAGCCGGTATTATTTACGTTACGCAATTAATTGTTCCTTGCAAAATGTCTCGAAAGTTCGCGACCCATGCATTCTATATCGGTCATCTTTCCAGAACCTTCTAGGAGTTTCGATTGCTACAGCGCCTATAAATTTTCGTCAAAAGTCAAAAGGATTACTGATTTGTATCTCCTAATTCATTACATTAAACATTAAAGGTGTTTTTTCATACAAAACGTCCATTTAACAAAGACCATTTAACTACTAAAGAACAGGGATACAGGGATAGTAAAAGTGGGGTAGGGAGGATTTAGAGCAGAAACAAATGCACTTGAGAGGTGAAAAATTGACCAAACATTGTTAACTTCATATATTCTATTTAGTGAATTTTTGGGGTACTCAAGAATATCTCCAATGCATGGAAAACTGACCAAACATTGTATACTTTAAAAAACAAATCATGAACATAAAACCACGTTCGTAACTCGCTTTACTGTAAATACGTATGTATATGACGCTAAAGCACTTTTACATATGTCGGTACACGTCATTACTCATTAGCCAAAAAAAAAAATTTGCTTGAGAGAAATATTTTCACAAAAATAATTATTTTTACGAACTCATCATTTTATTCAGAAAAAATACGAGCGGACTCGGGACGAAGATATAAATAAGAAAGGCTAATGGTATATTACGGTATTCGTTTGGCGGGATGACAGATAGACTGAGTAGCTCAATTAGTCAGGCATTTGCTTGTTTAGCAAAAAATACAGATCTAAAATTCTGGCCCTTACTTTTTTTCAGGAGATATTAAATAATTTCTATAGCTTAAACGTTAGCAATTCTATGTAATTGGTAATAATGGAGATATTGTGAGTTATATCCAATAAAAACCAAAGTACATGACTAAGTTCGTGTGATCAAAATTTAATGTACTCAGGCTTATAGTTATTAGGTAAATTTATTGCCTGTTTAGTCAAATAACTCTAAACTGTCTACACGTACGCACTATATCCAAAAAGTCATAAATTTTAAAAAATAACAAAACAATTAATGTATAATAATAATAGATAAAACCTATTCAAGATCACGTCCTAAAGCCTGAGATAACTCCCACGTGAACTAAAACGGATAAAAACAGAATTCATAACTCTAACTAAACAAACTCATCTCTTCTGAAAATCCATATAAGTAAATAAATAATAAAGTTCAAAACCTTTTATTGTGAAGAACTAGCGCAAACCTGAGAAAAATCACGGTTGGTCTGAATTCTCAATAAATCAGTTCCAATTTTGAAAATCGGCAAAAGTTTTTAATGTCACATTTATTTGCTCTGTTATCCCTGTGAATCATTGTTTTTTGACTACCACTGAAGATAAAATCTGTAGAAGTGTGTTGTGAGCATGTTTATGCTTCCGTGGGGAGGTCATTTTTCTCTTTCTTCTCGTGAAATTGCTCTAACATTTTAAATGCCGAAATTCTTTCTTGAAAAAATCTTCAATGTCTTTAGCCTCATTGATATCTAGAAGTTTTGTTAATTGGCGATTGGTTTTTTTTTAATCGGTATAGAATTGATAGAAACACTGTTGAATGGTAAAAAAATTATATTTGTTAAAAAAATGTTACAACTCACGGTGAAACATGCAAAAACTACGTCAAACACAGTAAAACTTTGAAAATCAATATGAAACATCATAAAATACGATAAAAATTGATCAAATGTGATAAACCTTGGTAATACATGTAAAACATTGTAAACATGGTAAAACATACTAAAACATGTTAACCAATAGAATTCACATTATAACTAAACATAAAACACACTTTACACATAATTGGTAAGAATTGGTAAAGATGACAAGGCACGGCAAAACACGAGGAAACTTGTAAAAAACGGTACACTATCTAAAAGACTGTCAACTGCGGTAAAACCTGGATTACTCACAACTCTAGCTTAAAATGGTGAAGATAATCGGATTTCGTAGAAAAATGTTAAATTCGGTAAAAAATGGGAAAACTTGGTGTCACGTGATAAAACTTAATGACACGTGATAAAACTTGATGACACGTGGTACAACTTGGTGACACGTGATAAAACTTGTTAATGCGTGATAAAACTTGTGACACGTGATAAAACACGGTAAAATACAGTAAAACATCCTTAAATCAGCTGAAAATGCAAAAACAAGGTACGAAGAAACGTGCTAAAAAAATTTAAATAATGGTGGAATGTGAAAAAAATATGGTAAATTTAGGTGAATATTTGTAACATAGTAAAAACTCAACAATCAATTAAATACGCCACAATAATGGTTTAGCGTTATACTCTCTAAGCTAAAACATAGATGAATACAGTAAAACATGGTAAGGTAGCTAAAAAGTGTTTAGTAGAACACGATAAAAAACGATGTTTAGTAGAACACGATAAAAATTTTTAAATAATGAAAAAACGTAAAATATACTTAGCTGCCGAAAAAGGTAAATACGGTAAACGGTGGTAAATATCAAGTAGAATACAGTGAGACACGTGCTAAAATTTGCCATAATAGGGTGAATTTTGGAAAAAGATATGAAAAAATTAACCAAACAAGCTGAAACACGACATTTGTCAAAAACTGCGTAGTTATTATGCTAAAAACTTGAGGTGATTTTGCAGAAAAGGGCGGCATACAAATCATCCAATTATTATTAATTAGTTTTTTTTTTAAATCTGAAATTATCAAAGATAAAACACAACATATGAAAAAAATGGTCCATTGACCAGGCTAGGACGGAAAAAACGTGAAACCTCTCCACAAAGAAAAAAGATGGTGAGTAGACAATTTACAGTTAGTTGTTATTTCCACAATTTTTCAACATGTTTTACCACGTGCCACTCAGTTTTCCCATTATTCACTAGTTAACATTTGTTACTGAAACTGGATTTGTAATATATCCCTTATCGAAATATATCCCTAATAAATACGGACGGCAAACCCTAGAATTTAACGTGCCAAAAATGCTAAACATGTTACCCATTAATATAAAAAATTGCGATTCTACAAATAGATTGAGATATATGCTGAAACAATGGTTACTAAATAGAGATAGTTTATATTAATTTAGTTGTGTTAATTGTATATTTATAGTAATAATATTATGTGTGTATGTATGTAATTGATCATTAACATCCTGTTGACAAACTGCTTTATTGCAGTTTAACGGGATTGTAGCTTGAAAACCAAAAAAAAAAAAAATTAAAAAAATCCAACCGGAAATCCTTTGCAGAATTTCCACTCCTTCTTTTCCTTAAAAAGACACCACACAGTATTCCCAAAGATGACACAGGCCCCGAGAAAATTTCTTTCCTCAGGGCCTCCTTTGAGAAGTTAATATAAAGAAGAAAGTGTAATTAACTTAGGTGGAAAGGGGGGGGGGTCTAAGCAAATCTCTTAAAATTACACATATAAGAAAATTTATAACAGTCGTAGACAGTTTTTATAAAAATAATCAGTTGTTCAGTGAACAGTTTCTTATAGTCATGCTCGAAAGCAAGATAATCGTGTTAATATAATGATAATAGTGTTTTTACATGTTTTTATAAAAATAATCAGTTGTTCAGTGAACAGTTTCTTATGGTCATGCTCGAAAGCAAGATAATAATTTTAATATAATGATAAAAGTGTTTTTATAAAAATAATCAATTGTTCAGTGAACAGTTTCTTATAGTCATGCTTGAAAGCAAGATATTTGTATTAATATAATGATAATAGTGTTTTTACATGTTTTTATAAAAATAGTGAATAAGCTACCATACGTATTTACCCCCATAATACCTACTTATATTCAGAGAAATGATTTTGTTGAAAACGGCCGCAATCTTGAACCGGAACCGGAACGTACAAATAAATTTTCTAAAAGATGAAATACCAAAAGCGGAGTTAAAACAGAACTTAGTTTAGATAATAAAAAACATGAATTTGTATGTTTGTTGTTTGGTTTGATTTGCCAGCAATGAGCGATGCGGCCGCAGTAGAAAAAGCCCGCGCCCCCGGCCTACGCCGCGCTGTCTACGCCACAGATCGCTACGCTGATATCAGCCCGCGGCGTAGAGTGATGGTGACAGCTACTACAGAGTGCTCAGCCGCTCAACCGATAACCCGAAGTGGTCTAGTTAAAATACTTATTATTGATGGATTAGATCACAATGTTGAGTTATAAATAAATATTTATTTATTTTTATCTTAAGTAATTGTAGTTGGCTAGTAGAAATGATTTTTATAGAAGTACATAAATTTAAATTAAAGAAATCAATATTTCATGAGTTTATTATAAAATGATTATTCAAAAGTTTTTTCTTTAAATTGTGATGGTTATACCCGTCAATGAAATACATCATTGAAAAAGGAAATAATAAATCTAAATTAAACATGAAACAGAACTAGACATAAAATATAAAATGAAAGATAACAGCACAAATAGTTCGATTCCTAGTTGTGTTATTTTTTTATTATCTTTGTTTTATTTATATTTGTTAGTATTATCTTTTTCTTTAACGATAAAACATTACATTAATGGTTATATTATCATTGGTCTAATTTTAACATAAAAAATATTTGATTTATGTGCGACGAAGGATGTAAACCATATGTTAACTTAAAAGTGGTGGGTTCCTTCCAGTGTTGTAAATATATAGGAAGGAAGCCATGTCTTGAAACCCTAAGATGACTAAAAATTTTCCGTTTAATGACCGGTAAGTGGCTGAGTTGATCCTAACCATCAGATACTCACCTTTATTTTCCTCATTTATTGCTACTAAATTTGCTTAACATCTATAGGGAGAATTCTAACGTTATCGGGTATTTGTATCCCAGTAAACTTGCCTTTCAAAAAATACATACATTTTTATACACGTGATTTACCTAAAATTGCTCCTAATTTACATTGGTGTAAATGTCTAGAAAAGGCGAACAACAATATCTTAAATGTAAATTGATTAAAGTAGTTTAAAAAAATACATACATTTTTTATTCACGTGATTTACCTAAAATTGCTCCTAATTTACATTGGTGTAAATGTCTAGAAAAGGCGAACGACGATATCTTAAGTGTAAATTGATTAAAGTACTTACAAACAATTATATAATTGATCTACAGGTCTGGATGGTGTAGAACAATGATAATTGAATCTCATTTAAATCATTTATTGAACTTTCCGAACCTTTACGCAAATAATAGTTCCCGCGAAACGAATCATCGATTCTGTGTGTTATTTTCAATTCATTACCTCACTTAAAAAGCCATACAAATTCAGTGTAAATAGAACCATTTTGTTTTCATCTAAGTTATTCCTAAATGTAGCGAGAGAGAGCCCAAATCAGGGCTGCGTAAAACTGGCAATGGCGTGATTATTTATAAATCAATTTATTGTTTTTAATTTCCTTTGATACATCAAGCTTCCCCCCTACCCTGGCGAGGCACACCCCTGGGCTGGGTTTGCTCTCCGGACTGGTAAACTGCTGGTATTGGCTGGTGTTGGCTGGTATACTGCTGGTAAACTGCGGGTATAGTGCCGGTTTACCTACTGACTGCGTGGGTTCGTTGGATAGAGCACGGGCGCTTTCACTTTAAACTTCTCGAGCGATTTCTAGCAAGCTGTTTGGCCGAGGATAAATATTAGAGGTGTGCCCTTACTCAACACTGAAGAATAAATTTAAGTCAAAAATGAAAATTTAATGAGTTGATTATTTTCAATACGGTATTGTTGAAGGATATCGTTATCTGTATAACTTTTAACATATCAATTTTTTAAAAAATAGTACGATGTTTTAAAAAGGTATCTTTCCTCTTTGACTCTAACTAACTTTAATACTTGAACAGTGCAAAAAGATAGATAGTGTTATTTTTGTAGCTAAGTTTATTAACAATTGTACTTTTTCATCATTGAAAATAATTTAAATGAAAAAAAGTATTTAATTTTTTTAAAGAGTTATCGTTATAATTTTCACTAGTAAATTTATATTACACGAAGCGTTAATATGGATTTTATTAACTTTATTTGTGTTTATTTTACACTTGAGAATATGTATAGTCCTAAACAAAGGAAGACACATTATAGTCAATTATTTCTACAAACCAACCTTACAGCATAGACTGATTGAAGTTAATTTTGAAACTTTCTGTATTTGCTTTTATATTGTACTGATTACTGAGTGTTAGAGATGAAGAAATGTTGATCAAGAAATAAACAAAAAAGTTTTTAAAAGTACCGAAAACAGATTTTGCCAATGAACAAATATTTTTTTTCTGTAAATCGCTTTATACAGGATAACTTAAAAATAATCGGCAATTCTGTCCCTGTTTTGTTCTAACCAATTATAATTTGGAATAAATTCAGAAGAAATAAATATTTGAACGATAAATTACGCAATAGCTTAATATCCGGGTATCAATAACGTCGATAACTTGTCATCATTCCCAAGCACGACTGCAGATCTCTAATGTACAGACAACAGTTCAATTGAACTAAATTAAGAACATTTAGTTGTTATGAACCGTTTATTCATTGGCAATCTTCATTCATGCTCGGGATGACAAGTTACTATTTATAATAAACTATTATTGATAAAACTTTTATCGATCGATCGTGCTAGATACCCAGGTCAAGAAGAAACGCGAATATTTCACAAAATCTTCAATTTATCAATCAAATAATTAGGGCATACCTTCCATCGTAAAGCGTCGGCAGTGACAGCCGAATCTCCGGGTTGACGCATGCGCGCGAGCGATCCTCACCTTCGCGTAGGGTCCGTTCGATAAGCTCAGTCCACAAAACTTTCACGACCATCCAAAGGGCTCAAGTCCTTCGTGAAAAGGGTACATCTCGCTTAAGGTGCAGCCCTCCTCCAAAGTTGGTAAAACATATTTTTTTGTTACTTGCCAAAGTTTAGATAGGTTCTTGTTACTTTTCATTTTCGTGTGTGTAGTTGCATATCCTCCCGTTTAAATATTCGGCCACACTTCCCAAAGGGGCACGTTTATTCTTTGGTGTTTGAATCAATCTGCATGACTTTTTTACTCGGTGGCATTGAGGTAGTTGGCATTTGGGGAAGTATGCGTTCGGAATGTGTTCACAAACGTTTTCACTGACTTGTGAAGCTAACGTCAACCAAAGCACATTGCGTGTAACAACTCTTTAGATATTTCATGAACTAATCCCTCAAAGAATTCATCGCCATGTTCTATCAATTCTCAATAGCCTTTTCTTATTTAAGAATCTCACAAGAAGAAGAACATCACGAGCAGGCACCATATAAATGGTTATATTCTGGGAACACTTACGTATTCACGAAGGTTACAATAATATCGAAATGTACAGAATAACGAAACGAAATTTCATGTTATTTATAATTTAATGTATCGTATCAGAACATGCTGATGACAGATATTTTTGAATTTTTGGATAATACCGAATAGTACGAACCATGCGATATATATGCAAATGATGAAATTTTATGAGAATCTCGCCGGCCGATGGCAGTATGCGATTTGAATTTGTTTTGAATTGTGTATTATGACGCCACGGGTATTTTGAGCGGTAGTTTTACCCAATAATATCATAATTCTTAATTCTTTAAAAATAATACATTTTCTTTAAAAAAGAATAATACAAATTCATTGTAATGTGTCCATATGCATTTTTCATTAATCTCACATATTCCTTGTTATATTTGAAGATGCTATGTAGAGGGTCTTTTTTAAGGAAGCGAAGGAGGAAAATTTCTGAAATCGAAGAAAAGTTATGAGAGGTTGGTATTGGGTTGGTATTATATTGGGTTGGTTGAATCTGAAATAACTGTACTGAAATATTGTATTTTGACTAATAACAAAATAAAAAAAATCATATAGTGTTCTAGTTGACAATAACCTAGCACATACTGAATGGGCTGAACCAGAGGCGGTTCGTGCTCTAAGTCATTAAGAGTTCAATATTATTGCGATCAAAGAAAATAAAGAAAATCGAAAAGAGTGCCTTTTTGTTAGCAGCTTTTCTTTTTCATCGAATATATGGATTCAAATCACGATGACAGTCCGTAGGTCTAGAAGACAGCGCAATTAAGAATTAGCACAATTTTTTTTTCAAAGTTATTTAAAAAAAAATCGATAAGGGCCCACTACACTAGTACTAGTGTCTAACATAATACGTCCATTGACTAATACATTTTTTGGCTTGTGAAAAAGTATAAGTTGCAATGAAAAAAGTAACTAAAAAAAGAATAATAGTTTATCCACAATAGGTGCCCCAAATATATATTGTTTTAAATCTGTGAGAATGCTGTGTGGTCTTCTCACAGCTGAGCTGTTGAACTCAAGAACGAGTCGTAGACGTAGCGACCCATTCTCATGTGACACATGTCAACCGTGTACATATATTGGGCGCGCGTTTGGCGTGATGCCCGGTGCCGAAAGGATTAATGACTAATAACAATTATACGCTGAATGCCAGTGAAACAAGGACAACATACCTACCTGACGCCTGTGCTCCAAAATTTCAATCCTTTTATTAAGTCAGATGAATCAATCAAACGTAACGCCGGTTTTGCACAGAGTCATGGAATTTTTCAGGTATTTTGAAGCTTCTGGCCATAAGTGGTTGATAAATTCAAAAGAGGGGCGCACAGCCGCACATGCGAATTATACAGGGTCAGCAGTTGTGTACTACTACGGAATATGCAGGCCCTGTACAGTAAGCCCTGCTTCTGAGAAGATATTTAGACTCTGGCTTTGATGCAACTCCCGTGCCTGAACTAGTCTCCTTGAGTTACACCAAGCAAATCAATGGAAGGCATGTTTGGAAGATTGCTTTCGTTGAAGCAGACGAAAGACGTTTGAAATACATAAAACGTGAAATAATTTACTCCAATAAAATAAAGCAAATATTGTGATGTGCTCAGTATTTTTATAAAAGTGAACATAATTGAGTAAGCGCCTATGTTCGAAGCCTACATACCCAGCGCAGGTATGTCACCCGCATGCGTTCGGGAATATTCGGTTCCGAGTCCAACAAAGCTATCGCGGCGCACAACAATAACGAATGTTGGCCCTGAAATATACCATAGTTTTTTTAAGGTTCTCCGCGCTGATCCGGATTCCTATTGGTGGATTTTTTACTACAGAGTTTTGATTTTATTGGATAACCGCCATCGAAACATAATGCTGACAGAAACAATAATTTGTACCCAAGACAATTTAAAGTAAATTTTTTTTAACTGACCCAAATCTTTTTTAAATCAGGTGGCAGCACAAAATGAAGATATGCCTACATAAAATTGTTTACACAATATATATGGGATAGGTAGAAATGCATTTGGACAAAAAGATTTGGTGGATAGGAACTCTCAAATCCTTCAATTGTCCTACCTACTGAATGTACCCATCTCAAAATATCACCATGATCGGTTGTTGTTCAAGATTTCAATAAAGTGGCATTATATATTGCATAAAATATTACCTCAGACAGGGAGGATTGAAGTATAACATAACATCAAATATTATGAACGCACAATTTATTATCAATTTATTTATCTGTATTCATAAATCAACAGCGATTATTTCAGAATCCACTAGAAATTCTGTTGGCGCACAAATAATGTAAATCTAAATCTGTTGAACAAACGTACATTAGACCAAAATTCTTATCTGAACCCATGATTTTGAAAACCGTTACTCAAATTTAATGTTTACTTACGGAAATAAAAACCCAAACAGAGCAAGTCCACGCTGATTAACAATAATTATACACCGACCCACTTTACGCTAAATTCATTCAACACAATTTCTAATCTGAATCCAAATTCCGACCAAAAATTTGCATTGTTTATTGTTCACAACAAGCTGACGAGATGTCAATGGTGATCCAAAATAATAAAAAAATATATATGTTTTGATAGAAGGCATCTTTAAAGCTTACTTTGAATAGGAAAAAAATGCACATTTGAATAATAAAAACCAACTAATTTAACTTTTTTTCTTTCTATGGAGAAGAAACAACACATTTTTAATTCCCCTAAAACATGGAGTACCTAATATTTCAAATTTATTGTTCTTCACGTTTTATATATGCTAGCGCAGATCCGTAAAAAATCATCATCAAGATTTACGAATCTTTAAGTTTGAGAACACATCAGAACAATGACAACAATTGCTGCAAAAGTATCAATAAAAATATTCACAAAAGTGTACTTATTTAAATGTATGTACTTTATCGTGCGTCTAAATTTCTGGATTATCAGTTCCAATTTTGAAAAAGACTTGATGCGGCTTTCATTTCACACTGTGCAGTCGGTAGTCAGTTTTACCGCAGTGGATGCCGAACCGCCGCGGCGTCCGTCGTTCAATCTCCCGGAGACACGGGCTAATCTTTTGTAGCCGAGTTCCTTGATTCAATTATTAAAATTGATCTTTATTTATTTTTGGAATCATCTATCTCCGTTAACATTCGGACTCGGTATTCTCATTTATTTAAACACGACGGGTGTCTTAACAAATTATTATTAAATTCGTGATACTTTTATAGTTTTAATAACGGAATGAACCTAAATATTGTGCCTTTTCATCATCTCCTCAAATAAATGTTTTCTAAATTGATAATTCTAACCTAGACTTATCTATGTATATATATATATGTTTTAAAGAATGTCAAACATTCCCGGGTTAATCCGTTTACAATATGTGAAAATCTCCTACTACAACCAAAGTAAGATTTTATGGAGGTTCTAGTCAGCCGAGGAATTGAACACACTACGTCTGGGTGGGACCCAAATGCGATGCCAACTCAGCCACTGACCGGTCATATTCCAAATACACTATGAAATTAATAATACCTTCAACGTTTGACATTTCCCATACATTCTGATGTGAACATGCTACACTAGTGGCGTGAGTTGTGCACCTTAGTTTTATTTCATGGATTTTAATGGATCGTTTGTTTTTGTAATATATTTATATAAATTTACATATGTAAAAGAATGTATGACCCTGATCATGACTGAACTTAAATACATTTTTTGTAATTTATATACAGACAGTTTGATAATGCCTTCAGAAGTCAGAATAATTACATAACAGAACTTGCTTACAAATAAACAATATATTTTTTTTAAATATATTTGAATATAATTTAAAAGAAAAAAACTATTTTAGTGCTGTATTATTTGTAGGGCATTCGAAAGGATACCGCATATGGAAACATTAAACCAAATACTTAAAATCTGAGGGCCTTACTGATAAAAGTGTTTTAAATTTTATGCAACTGATAGACAGCCACTCATGTAGAGTAAATGGTGGTTATTATCGGTTTAATAATACTTTTATTAGTAAAGAGAAAGTGGTTAACGAGAGGAAGCAAGTCCACCATAAAATTGTTTTATCGTACGTACAAAAACTTCAAAGATTTCCTTCAATAGTGGGTAATGAAAATGGGTTCTAATGAAAGAGATCATTAAACACTGTTAACAGTTTCATTAGATTCAGTCCTTTGAAATGTAATTATGTGTTGGGGCTCTACAAAAGGCCACCTGCAGGGTAAAGCACTAAAATGGCGTTGCTGAAGGTTTTAAGCTTCTTGCTTCATAAAAGCTCGTCTGTCCAAAGGTAGGTACTTTAGTTACTGTTTTAATGCGCTCCTACTCATAAACAGAACTGAACTCGTAGACTGCTCAGTGCTCAATGTACAGGGGTAGACTTAAGGCTAACTGTTTCGCACAAATTCAAATGTGACATTTGAACAAAGTTACATTTGAATTTATGTAAAACAAGCCAAACTTAGATCCTCCACCGGACCGGACCGGACATTTCCCTTAGGATTTGAATATGTACGTCGGAATCGAAATTGATATATTCGTATTGTGTTTTTTAAAACTCTTTCTAAAAATTCGTTAATACTCTGCTCTAAATTAAATGCATACAATTTTCAGCCATCACAAAAAGGGTAAACGTTATAATATTACTTGTTATATTGTCATTAATTATTGGAATTATCTTCATGTTTTCTTGACAATTAAAAATAATTGATGTTTTCCTACTACCTTTTTAGTATCTAAAAATATCGCAGACACGGAAGGCCACACAACGATTGAAAAGCACCGGATCAAAACTCAGACGCACAACGGATTTTGAAAAGAGTCACGTGATGAAGTCGTTAGAGAAATTTAAATCTACTATGTCATCTGATTCAATATTGTATGGGGCTCTTAAATTCTCAAATCAGTTTGTTCCATTTAAAAAAGTTTATCTTCTATAAAAACGTCTTTTAATGCGATGCACCACGTCGTGTAACAATGTAATGTATGGAGTATTGTAGCGGGTGAAAGTCGTATCCAATAATGATACTTGATCTTGTACTGATATTTATTGGGGAGCTGCTTGTAACAAAAAAGGGACAATCCTAGTATGCATCGCCTTTTATTGCATCTCGCAAGCATGCTATCTCGCTTGCACTTACACACATTCATACACACATCACAGATTCTCGGCTGCTAACAATAAAATTTCTTATGAAGATGGCGGTAAGGATTAAATTCCAGCTCAATACTAGCCGCCCATTTCGATTTAGAGCAGAAAAAAATCATCTCCAATCAGTGTATTTTATTTTATTTTATGAAGTTCAGGCATAAATATATAATTTTATTTACTAAATTACTTAATTTTCCACATGGTAAAAATACCGCAACTGAAAGAGAGTTTGCAAGTATGAGATTTTTAACATTAAAGCAGTTTTAAAGTCCTGATACTTTATATTTTCTAGGCTATAAAAAAGCTTTCCAAAAAAATGCTCGACTATTTCAAAGGCTAAAATGTGATCTAGTCGCAGTATTTAATTAAAGCATCTATCTATGTCATTTGTCAGACATTGAAAGGTATAAAAATGTTCCTCATTCACCCCTGTTTTGCAGCGGGCAATAATCACAGCATTACCAAGTACCGTATGCACTGTGAAGCTTTGTTTTAAAACATGAAGTTATGGAAATATGGTAACTATAGCGCGAGCGGTCTGACGTTATAACGAAGCAAGTTAGCACGCTACCGGGCGCAGCGTGCGACGCTATTACTTGCCCTTGGTTTGCATCTCAAGCGTTGCAAAACACATAATCAATCTTTTAGATTTTTTGAACCTAAAAAGTATTTAGTTTACAGTCGAAATCCATTAAATCCTAGCAAATGAGGTATTTAATTTTTGATTTTTGTTTATGGTGACTCGATAGTCGACCTTACTAGAAGCTTGCTAATTGAAATCTGAATCAGTGAGTTTCTCTGAGAGCTTTCGCACTGGCCCTGGCGACAACTGGCCACTGGCATCTATCGGACTTCCCCGCAAGCTCTATGCACTGCCATCTTTGCGTGCATCTATAAAGCTCTTACTTCCCAACAACATACATATAAATATTTATTTATTTATAATATATTTGTTGCAAAGGATAAGGATGTGTTAAAAATGTTTCCGTGATAACTCAACACAGTGACAATTCAACACACCTTTAAAAAGTGATATAAAGTCATTAGAAACGATGAAAAAATTTTTTAAACCTAACCTAGCCTACTTAACCCAGTTAATAAAGTTTTTGTTTCATCACTTTCCATGACTTTATATAACTTTTTAAAGATGTGATGAAATATCATTTTGATGATTTATCCGGTCACCGCTAAAAATGTATTATATTTTTAAAATACGTTTATTTTGTTGTTTTGAATAGATTCTAAACCACACAAGTAAATAACAACAGAAGCGGTAAAAAAAATTAAGTGATAGCGGCGCGATACAATTAGAAAGTTATTTTGATTAGCGCCATAAAATTTGTTAGTAGTAGACTTGACTGACGCGCTCGTTGTGGCTTTTATATAATCACCCATCACGTCGAAGTTTCAGTACTTGCAGGAAAAGCGTGGTAGTTTCTAGTACCGTCCGACTTGACCAGTGAGTTCCCGAATCCGGCTGAGGTAGTAAAGTACCTTAGCACTTGGTACCTGTAGGCAACGGCTGACATGTCCAGTAGGTCCTAGGACGGTAGTACTTTAGTGCTTGGTACTATATACTACAGTAGTACCTGTCACCGTCCGACTCGAGTAGTGGCGTGCCACTAAATATATTTTATTTTTTGTAGTTTTCGTATTAACACAGTTAAAAAAAGGTTTTCTAGCAATAAGAAAGAAAACTTTTGTATATTGGTCATGTTATGGGTAATTTTGAATAAGATATAACCCAATTGATAATCCAGGAAAAGATTTATGGAAGACGTCGCACTTCACGACTGGAGCTGCAATCGGAAAGTTAAAACCCCGCACTCCGAATTTCTTCCGAAGGTAATCTCTATACATTTGCAATGTTGAAAAAGTAATTACATGCTTTTTATAATTTTGTAAGTATGAAAATATCACAGTGTTCTTTTACTGGCTAATTTAAACATTTGTCGAGAGATATTTGCTCAATTTTAAATAAGTCATGCTTAATTAAATATTTTTGCTTACGCCTATTAATTATAATCGAATTTAATGCGCGCTCCCTCTAACTTCTTTCTTTCAAAACTATATTCTACTTCTAATTGAACGTTTACTATGGAGTCCTACGGTAGCCAACCTCCGATAGAACTGGATACCGGAAGATGAATACTGGTTTTTATTTTTATTGTATTTATCAAAAGCCTTGTTTAATGCCTGCATCAGTTTCGAAACATCGCCTTTTACTTAAATACAAGCTTTAACCTCCGTGGCGTTCAGTTCTTTTCTTAGTTCTTGTTGGTTTTTTTATCCAGCATACCGGCAAGGGTAGCTAGACCTCGTTTACTTACTTGCTTTATATACGAGTGCAATCGATGATGAGATAGACTGGCCAAGGAACAATTTATTAGTTGTCTGTAACTACGTTCCTACAATAATGTTGTTTCCTCGAACTATGATCATCTTAAAGATTCATTTCGAAACAAAGGGTTTTGCAAGCTTTATGGTTTTCAAAAAATGTACCTGCGTACAAAGATTTCTTGAAAAGACTCTTTTTTTAATTATAAGTAAATTAATATAGAAATTAAATTATAATAAACATAGTGCCTATGTATAAAATATATAAATAAAAATATCAGATTCTCAAATAAAATTGGCTAGTACAAACACATTTCGATTTCACAATGGTGTTTTTACCAAATAACATATTTTATATTCGCTGATATATGATATATGAACAAACAAGCGGATTCTGTGGCAAAGAGGTGCGTACATACTATACTTTTACAATTATACAACCAAATACCAATTTTATAGTTGTTCATTGAAGTGCGATATTTTAAATCAATGACTTTCATTTTGAACGTGCAAATTTACCATTTTTGCTGAAATATAATCTGGGTTTTGAAATTCAGTGAAAAAATAGAAATCTCTTGTAATGCGAATGAAATCAAAAAATATACGTTGAAATTTGTTCCCAATTCCTTTCTAATAATTCAAACAGTGAATCTGACACGAACGCCAATGAAATTCCCAAAGCAAGTGGGATTTGTTATTGAGTTTGATGTGTCGTCGTCGCATATAGTTTCATATTTGTCGCCCCCTTGTAAAAATGGTGACCGGATAAATCATCACAATGATAATTCATCACATCTTTAAAAAGTTATATAAAGTCATGGAAAGTGATGAAACAAAATCTTTATTAACTGGGTTAAGTAGGTTAGGTTAAAAAAAAATATTTTTTCATCGTTTCTAATGACTTTATATCACTTTTTAAAAGTGTGTTGAATTGTCACTGTGTTGAGTTATCATGGAACCGTAAAAATTATCTTAAACCAGTACATATCAGCCGCAATTTATTTTAAATAAATATTGTATATTATATTGTGTGATCAAAAAACAGTTAACGGTGTGAAACAATACTAGATATACATCAATAAACTATAGTGCCCACAGAACTTCCAAAGTAAGCAAGATCATTCACAGGGTAAAAACCTCCTATTCCCTGACCTATTTTCCTTGTGGTAAACACGATCGTTTGATCTTATTTACTCGTTAAAAATTATAGTTCTTTCGTTCAGTACCAAAATGCAACAACGCCAATAAAGATAACTAGGACTTGAGTTTTGGTGTAAGAATAATATTAAAAAATGTGTAGATAATACATCTTGTATTAGGATGTGGTAACATTAAAATATATAAAAATCATTTAAATTACTGAGTTTCTTGATTATGTAACAGGTGTGTAACAGATTTTTTTAATGAGTATATTATTTTAATCTTATCGATACCAAAATCTATTATTTTACACATAATTTGGGATAGTTACAAATAATTAATCAATATTTTCAAAAATGAGCTGAAAATGTTGATGGCTAAAAATAAATAACCTTAAATTAGATACAAAAAGACAAATATACGAAAATAAGACAAAAACTGACTAATGATGGCGGAATTAATAAAATGTTACCGACATGAAATACTAAGGAGATATATTAGATTTAAAACTAACCTTTAACAATGCTAAGTTGGGAGGATCTCATTTTTGGGTAAATTTCCAGGAAAACTGCAATCACTATAATATAGTTTTATATTACACAACTCCGTTATTGCTCCACATTTTAACTATTCCTCAACGATTCTTGTGTAAGGACAGACAACAAAATAGACCAATTAGAATAATACTTAGTCGAAATAAATTCACAATAGTAACCAAAATGTTAAGGGGGCTACATTGACCAATAGTGAAACAGATGCTAACCTTGAACGCGATGATATTTATACATAAAGTAATAAACAACGTATTTAAAATAATATTTTTCAAAATATGCACTACAAAGACATTTATGCATCAAATGGATGAAGTTTTATAATGCACTCCGGAAAACATAAAATTTAAAAGATTAATAAATTGAAAACAGTTTAAAAAAGAAAAAAGCACATAAAACACGAGAAAATTTAATAGTAGTATGTAAGTTATAATTAATTAGAAATATGTTAACTTAAATGTACAAATAATTTAAAAAAAAAAAACTAAAATCAAAATCATAAACAAGACATATTCTCTGATTATTTTGGTGTAATTTTGTGTTGTTTTTTTAAAAGACCGTGCCATGGCGCAAGGTTCATAAAAAATGTATTTAACAGGGTTGGCTCATATAACACTTTTCACTGGGTACATAATATTTATTTTTAATAAATCTAAGTTAATAAAATAGTAAATCTATATCCTCGCACTTATGTGTTAAGTGGATATTTTTTTAACAGTACATAACTGTAGGTGAATGGTGGAAAAAGTCAGGGACACCCGAGGAAGATTTAACGCATTATCTCTGTACTGGAATGACTTACGGAGCCGAATTAAAGTCGACATAATATTTTTTAACAGCAGCAATATGGTGTATATTAGTGATGTGTAGAAAAAGTCGGGAGTGACCGAGAATAGCATGGCTCAATAAAGTGAAAAAAATAAATTTGGGAGTATGTAATGACCAAAGAAAGGGATTTGAGGACAATTTAAGACGCAAAAGTGAATAGTAGAAAACGTCGAGTACGCCCGAGGAATACATACTTTTCAAATTCTTAACCAGTTTTCAGGTACACTAGAATTCACAACCTCAAAACTCTGACTCTAAACCATTCATAACCCTGAGCATACTTAAAAAATGCTTGAAAAAAACCCTCGACAGTTGACATTATTGATTTGGTTATAATTATTTATCTCGCGAGAACGGGTCGTTTCCACGACTAGTTTTAAAATATCTGCTCAGAAGATTCTCGTTTCTGAGCACAAATGACCCCCTGTTTTATATTATGTTTTAGTTTTAATATTCTTGTTTTGTCATGTCCTGCTGTTATTGTTATTCTAAGTTTTGTCATCATTTTTTATAAACAGTACAGGTATTTAGTGTTATAATATTAGATCTGTATCATTTGTAAACGTGTAAAGCGTCATGTGAATATGATTCTTTATTCCATTTTTTAAAACGAATCCTTTATTGTTATCAATGATGCCCATTGTTGATCGTGCTAGAGTTATCTAACCGTAGTAGGCTAGAGTTCAATAGTACCGATTTACTTACCTATTGGGTGCCAAAACCAAATATTTGTTTGTGTACTGAATAGAATAATTCAGTATATCTGATTGTTTTGTTCCATGTCTTGGTCGCAACAGCGTTGTTCATTTTGTCTATGTTCTTGTGTCACATTTTAAATATATATAATACGTTCGTGGTCATATAATTATCACTGTTACCTACCAGCTATCGTTCTTGTATTTTAGCATATGTTTAACTTTAAAGTAAAAATATTTTTACTAAAAACTTTTACTGAAACCACAATTTACATAATAATACAATACAATAACAATAATACAATAACACAATTTATCTAATCGAGGATATGCCAATAATGATAATTTTTCTCTTTAACCAAAGCTATAAATCCGTGCATGACCTAACATTGGTTGGAGTTTCATCGACAGACACAAGAATACTGTCTTTCTACTTTTAATTAACGCTTGGTGTTAGTTAACATCCTTGAAGTTCCTGAATTCCACAAGATCTCAATTTGAGGGAATCGAATTAGGATTCCCACATTCATCAAAACTCTTGTAGTACACGACCACCGAAACACCCCAGAAGCCGCGAATCGCTACTGACAACATTTAGTAGAATGTTACCACATTCTACTAAAGATTTCTTCTAAAAATGGACGTTCTCTCTTTAACTAATTTTGAAGATAATGTGTTTTAACAGTGTTCTGGCTTATATCTGACCAAACTTATAATATCTGCCATTTTTACTGCAGTGTTTTGGATTGCTTTTGATAATTGATGATTTTTTGGGTCAGTCATTTAACCAGACTACTTGAAAGTCTTTTCAAACTAATCGATTGAAGCTACTTTCCAATATTTGTCTCTGCCAACCTTTCAAATTCATTAACACGCTGAACGCCATAGTGGAAATGAAGAAAAATTACCATTTTAAATTTGAAAAAAAGAATACTCATATGGCATCGGCGACCATCAAAAGGTATTCCTTTTTTTTTACCAAAATTTTCCATGAAAATCAAGAAAATTAACTCCAGTCACCGGTGATGGCGCTATGGGAGAAAAATGATGAGTTTCGTTATGAGGTCACCGGTGACCTACACGGCTTTCGACGTATTCAAAATTCTTTCTGTTTGGATAACGTACGCTTTATAAAATAATAATCTTTTTTTTTCTCCCCTTGAAAAACTTAAAGTCATTTTTATAATATCTTTTCTAAGGCCACATCTCGGAATTGAATAGCTTTATGTATAATGATGTCAGTTTTATTTCTGATCGGTGCCATATTACGCATTTGGGATAATCTGTCATGATTTTGTTTAAAGAGCCTCATTACCTTGCGGGTTCCCAACCTCAATACCTGGAAGACGACTCTACATCTGTCAGATTTGTATGTAGTCAAATGGAAATGCAAATTAATAAACACTTAAAAAAAGTTTGAAATACAAAACGCCAAATAATTACTATTATTCCAAAAATTCGCCTATTCAAACGCTACACAGACTTACTTGGTAATTCATAAAGATTATTACTCAATTGGTATATTACATTTTGCTTAGGAGACAAAAACTTAAATACTCCAACTACTTTTGTATATTATTATGGAAAGCTATAAAATGAAATGAAATTTTAAGTGAAGTTATGTAGTGATAATTTTTAAAGTGAATAATTAAGTTTAAATAAAAATGTAACTAAATAAACTTATAATAAACCTATTACTCACTGCGCTGTAACTAAGTTATGTACTTTTTGTCAAGAAAATAATTCTTATTGTCGGAAATAATTATTTTCCTGACTTTACCTGGCCAGTGAAGGAATTAATTCGAAACTTGAATTTGACTGGCAACATTTTTTGGTGAATTTCGGCACCGTTTCCGCCAGTAACGTCATTTCTGGAATTTTCGGCGTGTGAAGGGAACGACCAAGATTCGATTCACATAATCAAAGTGATTGACTTGCTTTTTTTAACTTTTTGGGTAATCCTTGTTGTTAAAGATGATTGTCCGCGTGCCATCGTGATATTTTGGTGTTTTCAAAATGAGTACTTTTTTTTTTGTTTTAATGTAAAGTGTGCTGAGTGACACCTGGAGTTTTTGCTTATCCCTTGCGAATCGAAAGTCATCTGCCGGTGGAGATGATGAAGTACATATTTAATGATCACGCGGATGCGCCCCGAAACCGAGTCGTTCACGCAAATGCCTTATTTGTGGGCCCCCTCGATAGAAAAGGCCTCGACATGTCCCAACAACTAGCACGTTGGCGGTTACCCTCGGTTTATGGAGCAAGCTTGCCTTTAAAGGAATCAGCTCCGTGGGATGCTGTAGTTGGATGCTGTGGTTGGATTCAGGATCGTCACGTACAAGAGATCCTGCTCTGCCCATCCGAGTTGTTTCACGTACTTTCTACGTAGTTTGTTAGATTACCTCAATTTAACGTCGGGTATGATGATTGTTTAAAATTTAACCAAAACAAATTCATAATTTGTTTTGGTTACATAAAAATTATATTGTTGCTCAATAAATTACTTCTAAAAATTATAAAAATAGAACCTTTTCCCAATGACAGCACCATATTTGCCTTGACCCACTTTAACCTGAGAGGATCTCATTTGCCCCGGCAATAGTTTTTACATAAAATTTAATACGCCGTGCTTCATATTATACTTCTTTGACAATGTAACTTCATGTTAAACCAACTGATCATTCACTGCAACTACATACCCAACTACTTACTTCTATTTTCTTCTTCTTCTTTATGTGCCGTATCAGGTCCCCCTGACGTTGGCGATCACTCTGGAAAATGTCTCTTTGTCTTGCGCTGCCCGGAATAGCTCCTCCACACTTCTAATGCCGGTCCACTCTCGTATATTTCGCAGCCAAGACATTTGTCTCCTACCAGGCCCTCTGCGACCCTCTATCTTGCCTTTCAATATTAACTGGAGCAAGTGATACTTCTCTTCTCGAAGTACATGACCCAGATATGAAATTTTCCTGATTTTTATTAATCTAAGCAGTTCTCTCTCTGCTCTAGCCCGCCTGAGAATTTCTGTGTTGATGATCATGTCGGTCCATGGGACTTTGAGTATTCTCCGGTGAAGCCACATTTCAAAAGCCTCTAACCTGTTCATGGTATTTACTTTCAAGGTCCATGTTTCACATCCATACAACAAGACCGACCACACATAACATTTTAGCATTCTCTGTCTTAGTTTTAAGCTGATATTATCATTGCAGAAGAGGGATTTCATTTTAATGAACGCAGTTCTTGCTGCTTCAATTTTCTCTCCATAGTGATATGCTGGGAAAAGATACTGGAGTGGTTTCCCATTGCCTTCTCCAGGGATTTTTCTATAGGGGTTACCTTCCCTTAGCTGAGCTGATCCGGTTTTATGGCGCCGGAAACTCGCCATTCGCCCTCTCCTTATCAGCTACGACCATGATGTTAGGGTCAGTGGTCATATTGCCCGGGACTCGCGGGATCATAAAGACCACTCTAGGACGCTAAGGAGTAGGACTTACTGGAAATGTTGCTGATGTTATTGCAAGATGGCGTATCATGGTATTTTATAGGCCCACATCCCCCAGCAGGAAAATGTTCCACCGTGGCCTTTCCAGTCATTGAGCCCCTATTTTACTATTATTATGTTATGTACTATCTAGGTTGGGGAGTTGCCGCTGCTTTGCTAGGTTCTCTGATAAAAATACAAAAAGTAATCAGCCAATCATCTTTAGAAAGCTCTTAACTGGTAAGGACTTTCTGTTTTCTAAGGCTTAACATCTAACAAAGTTGCTTTTTCAGTCCTTAAGAGTTCAGTGTGTCAGTCATGTCAGTCAATTATACCACAAGGCAAGTCTAAAAATAATGCACATATCAAAATCATCAATATACATCACCCGTAGTAATGACAAGAGATCAAAAACACCAGCTAGACTTTTGGTACCAAAATATATGACAACATTTTCGCAAAGAAACCATGTGTAGATAGATATGTGTATTAGGGGGGAGAACGCAACGTTTCTTTTTCTAAGCTTTGATAATCACGAAAAAGGTCACAATTGTGTTTAAATTGATGTTATTACTTTGATTTAACTGGCTGTATTTAGCTAGAAAAGACAACCCCAGCGGTTTATTAACCTCTGAATATTGACAATTTTTTAAAAACATCATTGATAATTTTTCATTTCAAGAAATTGTAATAATAATTTATTCTAGGGCAATTTAATATTAGAATTTACTAGAAGTTACTAACCGGTCGTTCCCAAAATTACACCAAGTAATTATTTATTTTTTATCTGGTCTCAGTATATTTCAAACACCCTTCTTTTTCTTCTTCCGATGCCCTCTCTTATCGGAATCAATTATCAATAGAACAGTTTCAACCATTTTTACCGCAGCACAGAAAAACTCTGTGGAATTGCACTTCCATCACAGCTCTCTAAAACACCCAACATTTTGTATAAAAGTATTAAAAATTGTAAGTTGTATAGTTACGTAAGTATAAAGTCATAGTTGACAGCCCTACCCATAACTTTCAAATAACCTGCACAAGGGGGGGGGGGCACACGTTATGCTCCAATATTGGAAAATTCGTTTGATATCCGGTTGACATATCCGAACAAAATGGTATATTTCATAACGTTTAATGTTGTGAGACCGATTCGACATTGTACACATAAATGGGATCGTATTTCTTCAGCGAAAAATACTTTTCTTTTGTTTTTTACAATACCAAACGTTCAGAGTATGCTGCAAAATACTGTCCGAATTTGAAATACACAGATCTGCGTTTTTATATGTTCACAACAGTCTATAAATTATGAACCTACATCGTACATCTATTTATTAATATTTTGAAGTAAAGTTTTGTACTTGTATATTTATAAATATATATTTTGAGACTATGTGTACCCGACGTTGCTCGGGTTTATTAGAATTTTGAAGTAAGGTTATGTAGTTGTAAATTTTGAAGTACCTGAAAACGGGGTGCATTTTGAAGATGGAAATAATATTATTGTAAAGAAATGTATATTTTATTATTCGGGATTACTTGTGAGTAAAATTTCACATTGTAATATTTAATCTTTTAAGATAATATAAGCGATTATCAAACTATAATTTAAAATCAAAATCATGAAAATAAAAATCATTAAATTAAATTAAATCTTCAAATATAAATTTATAAATATACAACTACAAAAATTTACTTCAAAATATTAATAAATAGATAAAAGTAATTGCTTCCTACGTCTAAATATCCAAGACTGCCAATTACAAACCGAAAATTCCCAAAACACCTAAGATAGGTTTGTATAATGTTTATTATTATGGGAGCTTTGTGTATCCAAAACAACAAAACCCATTTTTGGAGAGAAAATTCTGAGAAAACACCACTTTTTTGTTTACGCTTCTTTTATTATTGTGTGGTTTTATATTTATTATAAAAATGATTTATCATTTCTTGATGGCTTACGACAGAATATAAGCTTATCAAACTTTTTCTATGTACGTTGGTAATATTTCATTAGCTTCTCTTATCGAAACACCTTTTCACTAATGTTTTCTAGTTTTTATCAGATTTTAAACACGTTTGAATATGTTTTACCATCTTCTACCAAAAATAATACTACGTTTTACGTCTTTTATCAATTTTAACAGTTTAAGAAATATTTATAATATCTTACCATGTTTTAATTAAAAAATAGTAAACATTATTTTACAAGCAATAATTGTTCGCCTGAAACACTCATCCACATTGAAAAATCTCCTGATAAAAGATACATGACGCCAACGGGACACGAACCCGTGTCCCTTCGATTTCCGGTCGACAGCTCTGACCACTGAGCTATGGCGGCTTATCTCTTACCCGCGAAATTATTCAATATATACTAGTGTTTCATTCAACAATTACTGCTTGATACATTTTTCACCTGAAAACAACCAACTTTATTTTATATGAGAAAGGCATTGTAAGTGCTAACTCTCTCACTAGATGGCGTCGAGACAAATTGTCTACATTTTTAGGCGAAATACTTGAACTTGTCAAATATTAATTATAATTTTTTTGGTAAACTAATGTTTTTAAGACAAGATTTTTTATGCATAGCACAAAGGGTAACAATTATTTTACAAGCAATAATTGTTCGCCTGAAACACTCATCCACATTGAAAAATCTCCTGATAAAAGATACATGACGCCAACATTAACATATAACATTACTAAAAGTTGTAGACGTTGTAACAAAAATATGCCAAATCATGGAAAAAAAAAAGGTTTTTATTCATTATAACATAACAAAAAGCGGTAAAACAGTAAAACACGCTTAAATATGGTAAAACACGGGAAAAATATTCGAAAATAATTTAAAAGGTTCGATAATTTACATTATTAATTTTCCATAAAAAGTGAGATTAGGATATGGTAAAGGCAACTAAGTATGCAACTCTCAGGCATATGAGTCTAAAAGGGTATTTTTTTAGACTCATATGCCTGAGTCTAAAATAATACCCTTTTAGACTTCCGGTTTTGTATGCAGATTGACGATTAGCAAATAATTTACTTGATTTCAATTCAACTAGTAAAGTTGATATACCAACCGTTAAATATTGAAAACATGGTAAAACCGACAAAAACACACTAAAACATGAAAAATATTAATAAATTCAGGATGAAAGTATAAAACATGGGAAAGAACTCTAAAACATTAAATTTACTTAAAACCATATTTTTGCCATATTTCATATTTTTATTTTATTCTATTTACGATTATCTCTCACTTGAAATATTTGGCTTGTACGCTTTTAACTATCTTTTACCATTCTAAAGGCGAAACTTATTGCTAAATCATTATTTTTATTAATCTTTATAACGAATTAGTGTACATTATGAATACCAAAAAATAAACTTTAGATAAATTGAAGGTTCTCCTGTTGTTTCGCTTGAGTAGAATTCAAATAAAAAATAAATTACTCATTAAAAAATATAAATGTAAACTACTAAAAAAAATATTTTTTCAAAAGAAATGTATGAACGCGTAAAGGAAACAACTTGAATATTATAGCTAAGATTATCTGTGACAGTTTCACTGGATTAACTTTTTAGCTTTCTTATAAAATGATGTACAAAATAAATAAAAACCAGTTTTGTGCTTGAAATCGAACGTTTCTAGACTCCGTTTGTTAAGCGATTTTAATGCCTATTACCTACAATATAAGGTTTACCTAGAGTATACACATTTTTGGCTTGTAGTTTCCTCGTAAGCATTTTAGAGTACTAAACAATTTCAATCGCAAAGAAAGTATATTTGTAGGTATATATATTTATCGTAAAATCACTAAAGCTTTAAAGCGTTCAATATTTGTGGTCATAAGTTTAATTGAAAAATCGTCAAAATGTAACATTTTCTGAATCTATATTTGAATATATAGTTCAGTATTAAGATAAAATGTAATCCCTCGAGCTAACATGTTCCCTTTTGAGAACAGCTCATATTATGGTCTCATAAAAATCGTTAAAATGTAACATTTTCTGAATCTATATTTGTATATATAGTTCAGTATTAAGATAAAATGTAATCCCTCGAGCTAACATGTTCCCTTTTGAGAACAGCTCATATTATGGTCTCATAAAAATCGTTAAAATGTAACATTTTCTGAATCTATATTTGTATATATAGTTCAGTATTAAGATAAAATGTAATCCCTCGAGCTAACATGTTCCCTTTTGAGAACAGCTCATATTATGGTCTCATAAAAATCGTTAAAATGTAACATTTTCTGAATCTATATTTGTATATATAGTTCAGTATTAAGATAAAATGTAATCCCTCGAGCTAACATGTTCCCTTTTGAGAACAGCTCATATTATGGTCTCATAAAAATCGTTAAAATGTAACATTTTCTGAATCTATATTTGTATATATAGTTCAGTATTAAGATAAAATGTAATCCCTCGAGCTAACATGTTCCCTTTTGAGAACAGCTCATATTATGGTCTCATAAAAATCGTTAAAATGTAACATTTTCTGAATCTATATTTGTATATATAGTTCAGTATTAAGATAAAATTTAATCCCTCGAGCTAACATGTTCCCTTTTGAGAACAGCTCATATTATGGTCTCATAAAAATCGTTAAAATGTAACATTTTCTGAATCTATATTTGTATATATAGTTCAGTATTAAGATAAAATGTAATCCCTCGAGCTAACATGTTCCCTTTTGAGAACAGCTCATATTATGGTCTCATAAAAATCGTTAAAATGTAACATTTTCTGAATCTATATTTGTATATATAGTTCAGTATTAAGATAAAATGTAATCCCTCGAGCTAACATGTTCCCTTTTGAGAACAGCTCATATTATGGTCTCATAAAAATCGTTAAAATGTAACATTTTCTGAATCTATATTTGTATATATAGTTCAGTATTAAGATAAAATTTAATCCCTCGAGCTAACATGTTCCCTTTTGAGAACAGCTCATATTATGGTCTCATAAAAATCGTTAAAATGTAACATTTTCTGAATCTATATTTGTATATATAGTTCAGTATTAAGATAAAATGTAATCCCTCGAGCTAACATGTTCCCTTTTGAGAACAGCTCATATTATGGTCTCATAAAAATCATTAAAATGTAACATTTTCTGAATCTATATTTGTATATATAGTTCAGTATTAAGATAAAATGTAATCCCTCGAGCTAACATGTTCCCTTTTGAGAACAGCTCATATTATGGTCTCATAAAAATCGTTAAAATGTAACATTTTCTGAATCTATATTTGTATATATAGTTCAGTATTAAGATAAAATTTAATCCCTCGAGCTAATATGATCCCTTTTAGTAACAGCTCATAATATGGTCTCATAAAAATCGTCGTGCCTCACTTACCAATAGTATTATATTTTACAAATAATAAACGAAAAAACGTTAAATAGCATTTTCACTAAATAAAAAAAGATAATTAAGCAAGCTTTATTTTGCAAGTGTTCCAAAATTCCAAATTGGGTGGTCGCCTTACCATTTCATTAGGATGACATTTGAATTCAGTGGTACAAATCTAGAAATAAGTCGTCCCGGACAGGAACTTAATCAACTTAATAACTTTATAACGATAATATCTTATTGTTTTTACTGTAAAATCATTAAAAAATAACAATGTAATAAATATTAAAGGTCTGCCTTAGTAAAAAATGTACAGATCAAGTGGTATTTTACGATCTTTTTTAGTAGGTGTGAATTTTATTCATATTTTCTGCGTATTTAACTGGCGACGCGGTTATAGTTGTACAATTCGAAAGAAACATATTATATTCGCCAAATGTCAATAGAAATTTTATTGGAGACCAGGAGATATTCAACATTCCAGCTTCTGTCTTTTTCATTTGAGAGAAGGAAAATTTTTATGAACGGCTTTCAGGACGATCGTCAATGACTTGCACACTATCTCTGCCTGGGACTAGTATATCTACTATCTCAGTAGATGCACTGGTCTCAAACCTTACTTGTAAGCTGGTTCAGTTGTTAAAAAAATAAAGTGGTTTCTTTTAAATCTGTTTTTCAAAGCTGACTCGGCGATTATTACAACAATACTGATGTTTAGATTAAGGATACAAAACGTTACAGTGGAAGCGTGAATTAATAAATCAGACTTTTGTGAAGCCCAATGAAAGAAAAAAGGTTATAATGAAGTAATAATAGGACAAGAGAAGAACATTTTCCGTAATGGATTAATTGTAAGATTTGGATTTTTAGGTACGTGGATGGAAAGGGGAAATCAGCTGTTTGAAAACAATTTAAACAAAAACCTAATTCCACTACAAAATAAATTCCACTAAAAAGTAAATACACGATATACTCGTACACAAGTAAAAAAATTTATGCAATTTGAGATTGACACGGCTAAATTATTATCGTGATTTATTTTTGGGGTATTATGCCGCGTTGCGCTACCTCCTTATTTAGTCAATATTTCGGACAGGGTTACAGTGTCCATCATCATTAAACATCTGCCCTGATGATAGCGTTACCCTGGAGGTTGTACACTGCATAATACCCCAAAAATAAATCCCGAAAAATAATAATAATTTTCTTAATCTTTGTGGATAAGTTTAAGCAAATAACATAGAGTGTGTGCCCTGGTTCATGGGGTGGGATTTGTCTTGGTATTGGCAGCGGATGATTCTGCCGTCCTATTGCGTGGCAGGCCGGATCAGAAGACAGTGGTTGATAGTGGGAGACCTTTTGATGTCTCCAGCAGGACCATGGAGGAAATTATTTTCCTCAGGGCCTCCTGAGTGGAGCCAATGTATAGGGTTTTCCAATAAGAGGTGTTATTTTGATATTCAAAGAAAAATACAATTTTTTTAATATAAATGATCGAATGTTTATTTCGTTATAAAGAAGAAAGTATTCCATTAATAGTGAAAAATAACATCAGTCAAATGACCACCACGACCACGCCTACAGAACCATATCCTTTTCATGAAATTTTCCATAACCAAATCGCAAAGTGACTGCCTTATGTCCTCGATAGCCTCACGAATTCCATCTTTGAGATCTTGAATCGACGCTGGGCTGTTGGCGTGGACCTTCTTTTTCACGTTGCTCCAAAGGAAGAAGTCGCAAGGTGTTAAATCACAAGATCTCGGTGGCCAATTGTGATCACCTTTTCGAGAGATAATACGGTCCGGAAACTTTTCCCGTAAAAGATCAATGGTTTCGTTGCTTGTGTGGCACGTAGCGCCGTCTTGTTGAAAGCAAACGTTGTCCAAACCAATACCATCCAATTAATAAAATGATTTTTTATGGCCGGAATTAAATACACATAACACCTCTTATTGGAAAACCCTATATAAAGTATTTTAAAGGTTATTTGTAAGACATTTATGTTAACGTAAATTTAAAAATTACTTTTTGTTCATTTTGTAGCTTTGTGGAAGTATTTTGATTTATATGTTTTTACTAAATGCTGCCTACACTCCAAGGATAATAAATTCTACATTATTCATGAAGATTAAATACAAAATATGCTAATTAGTTTATCCAGCAACATAAATTCAGCAGTGCTCTTTGTGTATGATATATTAAATTAAATTTAAATTAACGAGCTCGATCTCTTTGGTCCATATTAGACTCGATGACGCCGTAAAGCTTGCATCACCTGAGGTGCCGCTGCCGGCTGTTTGTTATTTGCGCTCGGGACGCTCGCGCTCGCCGACGACCGTCGGCAAGAAAGGCGTTTTCTAATTGAGATTTATATTTTCCTATTACCTTTTGATTTATGTCCCTTGGTTCATCTCCTCGGGGGAGGACGCTCGAGGAAGGTTCTTGCGTAAGAAATTAAACGACCTACAAACGCGTGCGCGCACGTACCTAGTATTAAGCCTTAGACACATTACGCTATATTATGCGCGCATAATTTGGGCGTGGCATATACGTATTAATATGTTGGGGTGACACACTACGCTATAATCTCCCTCAAGAGAGAGAGTCATATCAATTGAGGAACTGCCGCGGAATATAATTTATTTGTATGAAATCTGTCACTTTGACAGATGGAAACACATATTTACGTCGCCCCGTAAATTGTAACGTCCCCATCTGATTCTACATGATTTTAGAAGTAGAACAGATGAGTAGAACTTTATTCGAAATTCCTTCATTTTAAGGTTGTTTTTATGTAAAAAGTGCTGAATTGTTTGTATGGGAAAATAAATATTCTTCTATAGAAAAACATTTTAATGTGGGAAGAAAGCAAGGAATTTTGTTAAATTTAATTATCTTTTACTTCTGCCGTCATGTAGAATCATCTCTAGCATTTAGGGCATTTTACCCTCGGACACCCTGTATAGCCTGGTTAGCAGATCACAGCGCATATCGTCGCCACGCCCACACTTATAACACATCATCTTTTTAGGTG
The DNA here is from genome assembly GCA_026573805.1 of Hesperophylax magnus. Taxonomy (NCBI): domain Eukaryota; kingdom Metazoa; phylum Arthropoda; class Insecta; order Trichoptera; family Limnephilidae; genus Hesperophylax; species Hesperophylax magnus. The sequence continues at coordinate 6,629,142 of JAIUSX010000058.1, read as the reverse complement.
AAACAGGTCTGTATGGGATTATATGGCGAGCAATATGGAATTTGTAAAACGCTTTTAACTTATTGCTCAATCTGTCACCCCCTTTAAACAAAATAAATTAATTACTTTTTGTACAAATAAACGAAAGGAATTTTAAATTTAGTTTTTCGGGTTCACGTAGAGATGGGATAGAAATATATTTATTTTACAACTTTATTCTTATACTAGCGCAGATGATATTATAATTATACGATTTGTGAACGAGAAGTATTTATAAACTAAGTATTTGTGCCTTACAATAGAAGAAATTCACCTTTCGAATGATGGTAAACTTGAAATTTTGACATCTTGGAAGGGACCCCACCACTTTCCTAGCGGCGTTATAAGGAAACATATGATTTCCTCCTTCACCGCACACGTCAAGACTCAATTTATTTTATTTAACGAAGCTACATTTTGTAACGACCCTAGACTATCCGATAATCTGCATACGGGGATATCAAGCAGTATGCAAGTACTAACACGGAAATATGAAAATAGAAGAGTAACAAAAGATAATGTAAAAGTCGAAAAAGGAGATATAAATCAAATATGTTAAAGTTTACATGGTTATGAACTTGCATCATCTCGTAACCATGACAGCTAAACCGCTTTCGCCGGGCAGTCCCAATGTTGAGAATGAACTCGGCAGTCAGCCAGACCGCAAGCGAGAATAGATTTGACATCTATTCAATATGCATTAAAATACAAGACAAGTTAAATTCATACAAACTGACATGCAGCACCATTTATGAAAAGGATAGACATTCAAAGAATACATATATACGAATGAAATAGCTGTATGAACTGAACAACCCTCTAAATTACGTCCTCAAAACCTAGTTCAACGAAACTATGGCTTCATCTAAGTATTAACAGTTATTAATTAATTAAGTAGTTGGTACCTGCTCTTGAACTTAAATAATTTCATGCATATTCAGGAATACAATTTAAAATCACACACACATGCATCGACAACCGAACTTGGTATGTTAATTAAATATAAAAGTAGTAGAATACATGTTACATTTTTTAGAGTTTAATAAGAATAAGTTTTGCAGACTAAATCTGATATATATAGTTTGGTATGGTTTTAGTGTTATATCATCTAAAACAAGTGTGTCATTAAATGTATTTATCTCACCTGAGACGATAAACAATGAACATTATTTTTGCACTTCCTCTGGAATCGAGTCGTAACTTTTTTACTAGTAGTCTACAGTCACTAAAAAGCAGTAAAGAACACCACCTACCTTGTGGCAATAATTCTACTCAGGCTGGAAGAGGGCTTCCATATCGAACATTTTTAGATACCAGATGCCCATAGATATCGAAATTTCAATATGGACTGGAGGAATTTGATCGTAGCTCAGAAGCGCAATTCATAAAACCGATTGAAAATATCATCTACGTACCTACTTTAGTGGGAATCACGCCATTTCACATTGTGTTGTGATCGCGTGCAGAATTTCAATTGCATCTCATGAATTTTCTCAGCATTAGGAGGCAAGACGGTTTATGGGCGGGCAGCCACTGCCGTGAAAAGCAATAAAAAATGCAGATTTCGAATCAATTCGCATTGCAACGCGACAGGGCTTTAGTCTACCTTTCTTTCCTGCTGAACAAGGTACGTATACGTTTTACAGAAAAAGTTAAGGGGTTCAATTTTTTTTTAATTTACCCGAATAAAATAAGTTTTTTTTATAGAATATCAGTTTTTATTAACTACATTTAATTGTTTTTTTTGTTTGACTTCGGATTGAACCTTCTTCCCTAGGGACTGGAGTTATCCACGCTAATAACTGAACCAAATCCCCTTTGTATATTAACTGCTGTAATGTCATCCAAATCCAAAAATATACATCTGCGTGTATGCTTGATTGCCAATTAAAAATTTATTAACAAAAAAAACATATTTTTTTAAAAGTTTTCAGTGCTGAAAATCGAACCCCAGTGGTCTCTTTAGAAGGCAACGTAATGTAAGAATGACTGCATTCGTCTTTAAAATTTAATAAAAATAATAAGAATTAGGTTTTTAAGACATTATGTACCTACGTTACACCACAACCGAAATTATATTGTTCAATTAGTTACAATCACATACCTGTAAAATATCATTGTCTGGAATTCTTGACGAATCACTTCCAATTTTTAAAATGACTATTAAACTTATATTTTTGTATGAAATATTATTTTTTTAATAATATTTTCATAAAGGGTTATTCTTCATATAATTTATTTATATGTGATATGATTGTAGATGACAAACCAACTGTTCTATAAAAAAACACAATTGATGCTCAAATATAGGATCAGATACTTTTACCATTGCCAAATAACTTTTTTAAATGATAGTGAAAATTGATATACAAACAAAAAGTACTGTGTTGGTATTGGGAAGAGAGACTATTACCCCTTTGATCCAAGAGGCGCTTTCAAAATTATTGATATTTTGAATCACACATTGCTTTATTTCCTAATTTAAGCAAGAAATAAAATCAAAATACGACAAAATTATCTTGAAATCATGTATAGCTCAACAAAAGTTTTTTGACCAAAAACACCGGCACACATTCCTTTTTCAATATTCACGCTTTTTACAGCAATGCGTGTTATTTATATTAACTATTTATTTATTAACGTCTTTTTTAGGTTCTTTTACATATGAAAAGTAAAAATTATACAGTTTAAAAGCTACCCATAATATAACTGTCTCAGCAAGTGTGTTTATGTTTATATTTGTTGAGTGATAAATTGAAGATGTCCACTGACTCAGTATAATAATTTCCCTCCATAAGTATTCTGGGCAATAGGGAATTCATATTGATGGTAGTTAGTTCCAGAATTCTGTACAGAAATAAATCTTGACTTCTTAAATTAAGTAGCGGAATCCGAAAGCTTTAAACCCTAAGGTATTGAATTTGATGGTCCAGGAGATCTAAATATTGGATCACTATCGGAACCTTGGTAAAATAATTGAATACGAAACGATTAGCTTACTTGAGTATTACTTTCACGTATTGTTTGGGCATATCTGAATTTACTACAAGTCTGTAATTAAATTAAAATGGCGGCATTCTCAGAAATTCAAGGTTGAGCTCTCCTATTATGTAGGCTTCTGTGCTTCTACATATTTTCAGTTTCCATCAACATTTCTGTTGGCACAAACATTTTAAAGAATGCCAAGGGTCATAAATCCACTCGGCCCGTGCAGGCCATACATTACCTACTGTACTGTACATGTACACCCACACAATGTGTTGATATTGAAAACTTTGTAAAGTTTGGTTCGCAAAAGTTATATGTATATTGCACCAGCTGTTCACAGATTTACAGTTTGAATTGTTCACAGAATTCCACTTGGAAATTTATTTTGGTAGAATACGATCCGCAATACGCAGGGGGAAACTCCGATTTTCACATTTATAACCGTACCCAGAAAGGTGCTTGGATGTTTTTCGGTAAAACTCACCTGTGAGTAATTGGTGTACTCTTTTTGCATTGCTTTATTTAATCAGTTTTTATTTTATTCCGTAGGGAGGGAAATAAATGTAGGAAAATAAGCTGCACAACAGGCTTGAAATAATGTTTGCCGTGATATCCAAATGGTGTACAAAGAAATAATGTTTGCCGTGATATCCAAATGGTGTACAAAGAAATAATGTTTGCCGTGACATCCAAATGGTGTACAAAGAAATAATGTTTGCCGTGATATCCAAATGGTGTACAAAGAAATAATGTTTGCCGTGATATCCAAATGGTGTACAAAGAAATAATGTTTGCCGTGATATCCAAATGGTGTACAAAGAAATAATGTTTGCCGTGATATCCAAATGGTGTACAAAGAAATAATGTTTGCCGTGATATCCAAATGGTGTACAAAGAAATAATGTTTGCCGTGATATCCAAATGGTGTACAAAGAAATAATGTTTGCCGTGATATCCAAATGGTGTACAAAGAAATAATGTTTGCCGTGATATCCAAATGGTGTACAAAGAAATAATGTTTGCCGTGATATCCAAATGGTGTACAAAGAAATAATGTTTGCCGTGATATCCAAATGGTGTACAAAGAAATAATGTTTGCCGTGATATCCAAATGGTGTACAAAGAAATAATGTTTGCCGTGATATCCAAATGGTGTACAAAGAAATAATGTTTGCCGTGATATCCAAATGGTGTACAAAGAAATAATGTTTGCCGTGATATCCAAATGGTGTACAAAGAAATAATGTTTGCCGTGATATCCAAATGGTGTACAAAGAAATAATGTTTGCCGTGATATCCAAATGGTGTACAAAGAAATAATGTTTGCCGTGATATCCAAATGGTGTACAAAGAAATAATGTTTGCCGTGATATCCAAATGGTGTACAAAGAAATAATGTTTGCCGTGATATCCAAATGGTGTACAAAGAAATAATGTTTGCCGTGATATCCAAATGGTGTACAAAGAAATAATGTTTGCCGTGATATCCAAATGGTGTACAAAGAAATAATGTTTGCCGTGATATCCAAATGGTGTACAAAGAAATAATGTTTGCCGTGATATCCAAATGGTGTACAAAGAAATAATGTTTGCCGTGATATCCAAATGGTGTACAAAGAAATAATGTTTGCCGTGATATCCAAATGGTGTACAAAGAAATAATTATTACTATGACAATTATAGACACACTTTTCATCTCGTATTTCTTTCCACAGTCGGAAGGTATTTTTTATCTTTCTTATACTCTACGCCTACGCCATCGATAAGCCTTTTAGATACAAAAGACGAGCGCAGATATTGTATTTATATAAGCCATTATTCTGAGAAAACTGATATTTAAGTTGTAAACCCTTTGGAAAATTTTATTTGCATGTATTTAAATATGATCCTATGTAAAGTAAGGTTGGAGAGGCTCATACATATTTAACATATCCTGACAACCCATTTTCGCGAAAGTAAGAAAATATGTTTTTGTTTAACCCGTGGATAAATTAAAGTGTTTTTAACGTGGATAATTGAACCCATATGAGTAGGTAGGTTCTGAAAACTCAAAACTTATTCCTAAGACCACCGCTAAGCGAAGGACGCTTATTGCGCTTGGACTCGAAGAACGTGCCCAAAATATCAAATGCTCTCTATAAGACATAAAGCACACAATGGTATTATTAAAGAAATAAACTAAAAGCTCTCCTTTTTTGGATTTATGCTGTTAGTTTTCCATTCTGTTTTATAATTTCAGCAAACAGAGAGCGGCTTCATGGCACTGATGTGTTTCAACATGTTTCTAATATGTTTTCGTAATTGGATTTTATTTACGCATCCATTTTAGGCTCGCAAGGCAATTGGCCTACCAGGACTAGGATCTCAGATCTTATATATAATTTACTTCATTCGTTTGGAAATTTCATTAGTTAAGTACTAATGTATATATTATTCATTGTACTAACAAGAGTTATGACCTAGGAGTAAAACACAGCACATGTTGTTTGTTTAATTCTCCGAAACATACATTTTTCATAATAAAAGACGTGAAATATTACCGTCTTGGTAAATAATTCTACTTAAACAAAATTTTCAGCGTAACAATTAATCATCCTAGAGTATATTAGCGAGCAGAATATACTGACAGTAAATAATTAACCAGATTGATTACGTGATGTTCAACACCAATCACGCCATTGAAAATCACTGAGATTTAACGTGTGAGTCAGCTTTTAGATTTGTGTAAGGGACTTATTTCAGATGGGGACAATACCCATTCAGGCAGAACATATTAACTACATCGTGTATAACGTTACGTTTTCAGCGATAAAGAGTTTTTTAAATCGTTAATATTCACCTTAGTGATAACGTATTTAGTTTTATTATATACTCAAATATGTACAGCACGTTTGTTATTTATATACATATATTTGAGTAAATGTCGGTCCTTTAATAGAAGAAAGGGTATAACCCTATTTAATTAATAATTTAGTTTTAAAGATAAACGATGCACTCAAATTTGATGCACCCCGCAATACTTCACTCTGGTTCGCAGCATTCTCGAGAGTTGATCAGTAATATGGGGACCCGATGATGCCCTCTACTCAAATGATGTAGAAAAGTGAAAAAAAAGTTGATGCGGTACCTGTACATGGGAAAGTTTGGGTACTACCTTTTGTTGTATCCCTCGGATTTCCTCGCGAGAATGCTGGGACTAAATCGTCTTGACGTTAGGAGAAAAATTGCATTGGTATTAGTAGCACCCAAGCTGCTAAACGGGCAGATTTGCAATCCTGATGTTCTGAAAAAATTGTCACTTTATGTCCCCGATAACTTCACCAGAGCGAGGCAACACAGGCTGTTTATTTTTCCTAGAGACAGGACCAACCTACCAATGACGGCCGGCATAGTCCAGTGGTAACGCATTGGACTGCCATTCCGAAGGTCGCGGGTTCGAACCCGGCGTGCGCAAATAAATTTTATTTGATTAATTTGTGTTATTTCACAATTAATTAATTAAAATAATATATAGTATATTTGCGGCACGTTCCAGAGTGGAAGATACTACCAGTATCGCCCTGGTGTAAGACCACCATTCAGAATTGAAACGTTGTTCCAAATGGCTTGCTAGCCGTGTTTAGTGACTAGATCTGAATAGCCAGGTACTTCCCCACCTTCCTCTTTCCCTTCCCCACTTACCTTCAGCCTCACAACATCCCCCAATTGGGGATGCCATAGTCTCACTGGCTCCAGACGGGAGCAGTTGGGACTCTTGTGAGGTATTCACTATAAAAAAAAAAAAATGATCATGCCTCGGGGGAGAATGACCTCACTATTGAACCTTTCTTCCGAAATTGACATTTTTCAATCGAATCTCAATCATTACAAGAGCGAAATAATGGTATTCTTTAGCACCTGTCATTATTAATGTACCTATTATATTATATAATTAATGTTATTATAATTAAGCTATTAACTACAAATTGTGGAATGTAATTGGTTATATATGTAAACTGTTTTTCACAATAAAAATAAAATTATAATAAAAAATACAATTATTTATTGTTATGTTAAAATCAACTAATTTATTTCTTCGAACATCGGTATTAAATCATTCAGGTATTTACTCACTGCAATGTAGTGACTGTCCCGCGTTTTACATAGGCAAAACAGCACGTAATATCAACACGCGAGTCAAAGAACACCTGAGATGCTTAAATAGTAATGGGTTCTCCGAATTCGCAAATCATCTCATATCAACCAACCATACGTTTGACAAAAACACTGGCGTCAGTCTATTGCATAAAAACGGAAAAGGCCTTAGGTTGGATAACTTAGAGGCGTTAGAGTTAAGGAAAGCCAAAAACGTCAATAGCAAAGTCATCAACAACCAAATAAACCTAAATAAAAGCCCTATACTCAGATTGTTCCCTATTGACAAAGAGCACTCGCATCTCAATCTCCCACCTATCCCTACCTCTTCCACTGTAGCTCAGACCGTCTACTTACCGTGATATCAACACATGTTAATTTATATTTTAGATGTCTAGGTTTAGTATTATACAGTCCTGATGAAGCTACGGTTGTAGTGAAACCCGGTCGACATTAAGTATTTACCTACAAGTGATGTTTACAAAGTTATTGTTTAATTTTAAATCAACTAATTTAATTAACGGAAAAATGTAACATGTTTCATTATTCGGTTCATTACTAGGCTGACTGATAACTTTGTAATCAACTTTAAATGATTTGAAAATTGGTGCATATTCTTTTTTGGCACTTGTTCCTTTTAAACAATAATATTTTCCTATGTTTCCTTTCAAATTCTATTAAAAATTTAATAAATTTATCGATATAACATTTAATGAAACCTAATCATTTAAATGGAACAACAGATAATATAAAATGACTGGTGTGAAAAACTGAAAAATAATAAAGCAATATTAATGTTAGTCATTTGGCTTGCAAAAAAGATAGACAATTTACATTTTAATCATATGTCGCAAAAACAAACCCCCAAAAAGTATGATATTTCGACCATAGGTATTCAAGCTAGGTACCAAAGTTTTCATATGTATGATAATATCTCTGCGTTATAACTGCGCCATAATGCTTTGTACCTCTCAGCCAAATATGTTACAGACAATTGAAAAAAAAACGGTTTCAATAACAGTGTCATAATTAACCGTCGTGCGCAGTGCTATGTATTAATATCGCAAATACTGCCTACCTCTACAATTGACTTGCTTTTGCCTTTCCATTTTGGGGTAACTTCATTGTGTTGGAAGATATTCGAATAGGTAAGTACAAATTATTGAAATACAAAAAAAATATCAAAAATTGTTGGCGATCCTTCTCACAGTAAAAATTGAAAAATAAAACAACATGAACACAATATCAAGCAAACAAAAATGAAAGACCACGAGAGTAGACGTATTCCATAATAATTTCATAAAAAAAAGCTGAAAGAGATTTCCAACAAGATCCAGAAAGATATTATATTTACCAACTAAAGATGGAATAAACGGTTTACGAAAAACGAATAAAGAGCAAATAATCACATCATGCCCAAAAAGATAAAACGTGAGTCACTTAACGAAAAAAAACTTTACTATCAATTATGATTTATAAAAAACAAGAAATCCATAAATAATAGTTGTATGAACAGCAGACCTCGTATAATGTTGATTTTTCGCATTTGATAGCAAGAACTCTCACGCAATCTTTTGCTGAGTAAAAAAGTACTATCCAACACGGCTACAATCTTGATAAGGTTGATTTGACACGGAACACACAAACAAATTTAACAGAAAATACACAAACGAAATGCAAAGAGCTCGAGTTAATGAGAACAAAGGAATCGATGATATTTTTACAGAAAGTGATTATAGTAACTAAATCACAATAATAAATTATATAACGAAAAGAAACTTACATAAACGAAAAGTAGCGTGTTTTCACAAACTGTATCGTGGGAGCTATAAAAAAGTGAATCAGTTTTACTGCATAAATAAAATGTACTGTTGTACAAAATTGAGGACTGCAACACACTTACAGCCATGCTTACTTTTAAATACGTGCAGTTGTCTTGATTTATACCGTTTGTTTCGTACAGGACTTCAGTCGTAAGTTCATCATCAATAGGAACTTATCACTGTAATAAAAATAGTTGTTCTTTATTTTAGCTTACGATGCTGACATTATAAAATTCAGATGTTCGGTTATTTATCGTTTTACTACACTCGTACGTACTTAAAAGATAAAAGGCGCTTGAAAACAAGATATAACGATTGAATGCACTGGAAGTGGAGCAACATGTAAGGGAAGAATATGTGGAGACGGGAAGCTGGGGGAGTTAAACAGGTTGGGCTCAATGCAGCGGAGAAACGATAACTAAGACGAATGTGAGAGAGGGGTTATCGAGTGTAAAACGAGGATATATTTAACAATAATGCTCTAAAGCTGACGTAATAATCGAGGATAAGATCGACAAAGCCACGTTCGGCAGTTTGGTAGACCTTTTTTAAAAATAAATTATTCTCACCAGGGTGTTTCTTTTTTATGCTTTTCATGTTAATTACCTGTCATGATCTGAAATAGCGGCTCGGAAGATAGAGGTTGCAAATTCAAAACACGGCGTAAAATGCGTAGACTTATATTATTATTTAGATGGGACATGAAGCGAAAAAATTGATTCAACATTTTTACCTCCAAGTGACCTCCTACGTTCCCAACGCTCGCGCTCTAACTAAAACTACGAAATCTAATAGTGACAAACGCTTCATCAAGATATAAGTACCTAATTGAATAGCTACATGGAAAAATGTTATTTTTTTGTTTATTACGTCTATTTGATTAAATGAATAAAATGAAATCTTAGAAGTGGAAATTAACCCACTTCCCAATATACAATCGAGGTGAAACTCGTGGAGTAAATCCGTTGCGGCATATTTAAATGTCATATTTTTGCACCTCGTTCTAGATTCAAAAATTCTCCCAGATTTACTGATGAGTCCTTGCTCACCATGCTCGAAGTGATTCGAGAAAAAGCTTTAGCTATGTTTTTTGTCAGACGGACACACATCCTCCGTCACCTTTTCCGTCCTCCCCGTTTCCCTGATTATTACAAGGCTATTGATCTTAATTATTACAAGGCTATCACTGGCTTCAGCAATTTGAACACCACACATAGCACGTAAAAATATATATTTGTTCCGAACAACGTATTTTTACTTTGAAATATAATGGACTTAATTTTCCTGAAGCACCTACAAAAATTTGACCACCACCTCTACAAGGTTCATTCCTTAAAAATAAATAATTTAAATAAATTTCAATATTTTTATTTATTTATATATAATTTGTACATTTATTTATAATAATTACAGGTAATATAGCCTAAGACGTTATAATTGTACCATTTATCCTGCTTATTAAATCATCGATGTGTTTGTGAAAAGTTAATTTACTGTCGTAAATAACTCCTAGATCTTTGATTATTTGGTTTAGGTGTTGGAGAATAATTTCATTGGTTGTATATTCAAATACATGCGGTTTCTTTGATCTTGTATACGAGACGATATTGCACTTGGGTGTACTGAAGTTCAAGCCATTTATTTTGGCCCAGTTTGAGACGCAGTCAATGTCACGTTGAAGGAGAATACAGTCAAGATGGTTTTTTATTTTCATCAACTATGTGAAAAACAATGATTCCTGATGTAAAAATAGGCCGGAATTAAATTTAAATATTATTCGCAGCGTCTTTATACGCAGGTTACCGTGATAATACGTTTAAGGGCATAATAAGCGTTGATTCTATTAGCCTTTTACCTAGATTTCTCAAGGTTTCTTTGTGAAAAAAGCTCACGTGTTGTGTAAACTTACCTTTGTAAATATTTTATATAAGACCTTTTACGTTTTCGTGTCGCAAGTATCAGCCCGATCCGAGTTGGATAAGAATTTCCCATTTGTTTGAATTGTACAGAGTTGCTGTTTTTTAAAAAATATGTGATTTGTAGTTTGCAAAGATTTTTGGTCGGGAGGCGGTTTTGTCTTCGGTCTGTTTTATCAAAATAGAAAAAGTAAGTTTGAATGAAATCTAAAAGAAATGCTAGCTCGTCATCCATAATTCTTAACCCGAAGTTATCAGATACCCATAAAAAATAATGGTTTATTTTTTTCGTTTTATTTCGGCATACAAATATTTAAACTCCTTTCCTTTCCTCGTGGGACCGGATCGGACAAATCCTCTTTTGGAGCATTAAATTAATCCCGAAATTTGTTATTTCCTCACGTTTACGCAATGGAGCAGATGTTGTAGACTTTATTGCTTGACACAATTATGCTGTGTCCTACTTATGACCACGAACTAGTTAAAAGATGAACATTAAAAAATATAATTGAGTAGGTATTAGTCGTACTCCGAATAACACATTTCAATATAGTCAAAATATATCAAGATAAATTTAATAAAGAAAGGAACTTTGAGGGTAGATTTAACCACAGAAAACCGAAAAAATTGCTTGTGTTTACAGAAATACTAAGGTGATAATAAATTTCCTTAGGCTAGACAGTTTTAATATCTGTAATTATAACTTTGATAATGCAGAACTTATATTCTCTTATTTATTCCGGTGCGCATCAAAAACCTACCCAATTATTGTTATGTTTCACTAGGACGAGTATAGGTATATTATTTGTGGTGGGACTAAATATTTACGTAAAACATGCAAATTATCTTATGAAAACAGGAATGCACCATTTATATTGTATTTGCCGTGAACAAATATTCTGTCTAAATCTGTACAAATCGCAAGTGCGCCCCATAAAAAGACCCTCCACACAGCACCCCCAGAGATGACATAGGTCCTGAGGGAAATTATATTAATGTAAATTTATTCAACATTACTTATTTTATCATGTTTTTGAATTTATTGTAATCACGATAATCAATATTACTAATGAATCGTTTGTTCAAACAATAAACCCTTTACGCAAACATGGTTTTGTACATAGGAAAATTGAACCAAGTATGCCAATAAACTACCAACAAAAGATGAAGAACCGCCTTTGAATTGCGACTCCGCCAGTATAGAGAATGTGATTGGCAGTTCAATTTAAACTATTCTTGATTGATGGTGACTGTGGTGTGTTTTCCAAGGTACCAACGCATTTTCAAATTTATTTCTTATTTGGTATCCGAACTGCTCAAAGCCTGAAGCTCTGAACTGAAGCCAGTGAGACTGTGGCATCCACAATTGGGGTATACTTGAGGCTGAAGGTAGGGGCGGTTGGGAGGGGAAGTGGGGAAGTACCTTGTTCTACATATTTCGTCGCCAAAGGTTGCTAAAGTCATTTCAAGCAACATTTCAAGTCTGAATGGTGGTCTAATAGTGGTTAAATAGACAAGATGCAGAATTTTGGATTCAAATCACGTCTTTGTCGACAAACCTAAACATTTTGGTTCACTTTTTTGGTTTTAAATGCTACTTTAATTCAATTAACGTAATTAATTAAGTTTAGGTAAGTAATTTTCCATTTTTTTCAATGGATAAGTGATCGACTGGCAAAGGGGATCAACTGTCCTGGATCAATTGAAGTAAAATGGGGATCATTTGTCTGGGACCAATTTGATAGTATCTTCCGTCCTAGAATGATATAATATAATCCATAGAATGGCCAGCGGTAAGCAGCTTTAGAGGAGAATGAGGAAATTGCGGTCATCTAGGCAAAAAGAGAAACTACATGGCTCCTAATCACGGCAGTCGGGTTTAAAATAACCTCAAAAATAACAAATTTTTTCTAGTTTCATTGTTCTAGACCACGTTAAAATAATGCTGTAGCATACATAATACACTGACCCTCATTCCCCGCTGACTGCTATTTTACATCATTGTTCATAAATGGATTGCAAGACAGTAAATTACATCTGTACATCGTATTTTAGTAAGTAAGTTCCTAAAGTAAGTTCTCACTTCAGTAAGTTTCTAAACAGATCGTATAAAAAATTATAGTTCTTTTTGATATCAATATTAAACATTAGTTAAGTCGTTGGTTTAATATAAATCTGTATAATATTCAATACGTACATTACTGTCATTTTATAAAATCACTTACAGCTGACTCAAAAAACACCTAAGGTTGAATTTGTGCGTACCAACACACGTTTAGTATCCGAATAAGCTCTGCGGTTTCAGTTAGGAAAAGCCAAAAATTCCTTTTAGGGAAAACAGCCGCGCCATTTTGGGATCAGACCACATAACCTTTCGCTTTCCGAAGCCTTATTCCACACCGCGCGATCAGCTTTCAGTTCAATTCAGCTTCAAGTCCTTCCAGCAAAAAACTCCGCTGAATAAGTAATTGAGATAACGCAGGGCATGTTTTCATACATAGCAATTTAATACGCGCTTCGGAATAAGTGCAATGTGTTTGTTTGGGTAACTACCCCTGTCTTTTGTGTCTCGGTTAGTTCTAAATTTATGCAGAATAACACGCGCTCTCGATTATAGAAAAGCCAAATTGTTAAGTCACCATCCTCTGCAGTACGACCCAAATGTATAAATGATTTTTTAATCCTTAATTTGAGTTCGGAGAATTTATTAAATGAATCCGGATAGATAATTAAATCCAGGTTGTTTGGTATTATCTTCTACCAGCACTTTACCCCAAAACTCGTATAAATAGGATAATCTGCATATGAATATAAATATGATAATCTTTTACTCTAATTCTTACTCTACTTAACACCCTTTCAGGGAAGTTATGGCGAACGTTCGACCATTTTTTCAAAATTTCGCATTTTATGGGACTAAATGTTTTGGGTAGGATTGTTCAAACACCAATTTTCAAGGCAAAAAAATGAGAGCTTGTATTTTGAAACAAAGTGTTATTGTAATGTATTTATTTAAATATTTTGAATTAAAATTATACAATCAGTTGGTTTGCTGTAATTTAATAAAAATGATATTAGGTTTACAAAATAACGTAACCATCATTACTACATGTCGTATGAGTCGGAATCCTACGCATTTCAGCAAAAAAATAGTAAATTTCAATTAAAAAGTCACTGTTGTAACTTGTGTTATGCAAGAATATATAAGAAAAATTGGTATGCTGGTAACTCTGCCCTATCGTTTAATTTTTGCGTGAAAACGTATTTCGTTGGCACTTGGCATAATTTATATTGTTCTGCTCAGTTTACTTCTTAGAGCAGCTCAAAATCTACACGACGACGCACGAATACTCGTGTAACTTTTCTATTGCATTATTAATTTTTAGGCTCTTATTTGACTGAGCCCCCTTACCACTCGATGATATAAGCACACTAACAAGTGACGAAAAATGGTATATTTTTAGAATATACGCTCCACTTGTCGCCACAACCCTTAGGCCACGAAATATATTTAAATATTTGGCGACAATAAAAGCGTTTCATTACTAACTCTGGTGGAGCCTCAGGATGGGATTCTTCTTTGAAACTTTTTTACTTTAAAGCCGTATTACCTACCTGTTACAAGGAACAAAGAAGGATTGACCAAAATATTATACTAAATTTCTGAATAACACTATCTTCCCTACTATGGTAGAGGTATAATATTTATGTAAATGTTACTAAGCTTTCCGTTACATCGGTCAGAGAAAAAGCATGCGCTACATATCCTGTAGATTGATAATGAACTGGACATTTCTAAAACAAAAACCTTTCGAAAAGCACGTAGGCCTATTTTATTTCATGAAAATGAGCAGTTTTTCACCATCATTCAATATGGCTGAAATGATCGCAAATCTAAAAAGTAAAGCCCACATCGCGCTGGTATGATTTTGCAAGCGTAATTTGATTACTGCTCATTTATTAAATCACTTTAACACATTTTAATTTTAATTTAATTTAAACCCATGGATTAAAACTGGAATCCTTTTTTAAATGAAAAGTATGCTATTAAATGTTCACAACCTAGTTTTAATAATAATTGTAAGCGCTCGATAAAATTCACGAAGAAATCAAATTAAGCAACTGCATTAAGGCGATGCACCACATCGATTAACATTGGGTGTCTGGCCTCTAACAATAACACTCCTTACGTAGATGTAGATTATGTTAAAATTTCAGATTAATGCCAGCCGCCTATGAGCGATGGAAAGGCCGACAGAGATATTGAAAGAAGGGTAAATCCAGGTATCTCCATTGATGGAGGACTGAATGCAGTGGGCGCTAACAAAAATTGTCCAAAGTAGCGAAGTTAGCAGTCCACAATGGAGTGCTGGTACCTACTCTGATGTACGAAAGTGAGGCGTGGAACTGGCAGAGAGAGGATGAAAGTAGACTAAATGCTGTAGAAATGAGATCCTTGAGGCGTTTGTGTGGTAAAACCATGTATGATCGTGTGAAAAATGTGGAGATCTGCAAAGAATACAATGCTGATGTAAGCATAGTGAGTAAGATTAAGAAAGGGACGCTTAGATAGTTTTGGCATGTCGAGCGAATGAGCGAAGAAAAGAGTGTAAGAGTTTATGACGCAAATGTGAATGATATCAAAAGTCGTGGACGCCCGAGGAAGACGAATCGGATACTTGAGTCGGGCCATGTCAAGAGTAAGAATAATAGAAGAGTATGTACGAGACGATGTATGAATGTGAATGAAACAAGGAGAGTGATCCATGACCGAGTTGTTTGGCGGTCCGTTCTCTCTGCCTATCCCTGCGGGGAAACGACGTGATGGTTAGTTAGTTAGTTAACCTGTTTTGATTTGTGCATGAAAAAAGCATCACCTAAAAGTGTGTTTTATTTTATTTTGCGAAGTTCAGGCACAAATATTTAAATGTTTTACGATCATTTTCCAAATAACTTCTGTTTTAAATAAATTAATGATATTTTACCATTTCTATTTACTATTTATATCTACTACGAGACGCTACCGATGTGGATTCGATTCCAATATAGTGCAAATGTATATAACCATGGTATATTGACTGTCTAGTTCACTTTGAAAGTTTTTTCTTGCACAAAGACTTCATTAGCTATAGCTTAGAGTGAGGATTGCAGACCGGCTTAAGTATTAAGAGGAAAGACAAGTAGCGTAGCTAACCAAGAGTAAAATGCATTTACAATAGGTAAAAAATATAATACAGTGCATAATACAATGTTTAATCATCCACTACCCAAGTCCTCCGTCATTATCCGCAACTAACGTTTTCCGTAACAAAATAATAATATATTTCTTTTCAAGGTTATAATAGTATTGATTAAATATGATTGAAATATACAGGGTGTCCGGGGGTAAAGTGATTCTACATGTTGGTAGAAGTAAAAAAGATAAATAACCTTTTTCTAAATTCCAATGATTATTACTAATACTACACTACCCTAAAACGTTGTAATTTGGAAAATATTATTAATCTTTTTTACTTGAACAGAGGTTCCCAAACTATTTTGCCCTATCGACAACTTTTCGAATTATTTTTTTTCCGTAGATCCCGAATATGAATTTTCTTAATCTTTTTTTTTCGTAATAAGATTCCCTTCCTTTGGCTGCCTAACAACCGAGTGATACTGTGCAGACAAGGGATCCTATATGAGGTGTTACACATCATACAAATATATGTAGTCTATAATGCAGGATAAGTAACGGGTTGGTGCTTATTCGGATCAGTTTTTCTTGACACATTATATCCGATTCTTCAACATTCCATGTCTATGGTCAAAAAGTTCTCAAACCTAGTTTTGAAGTCTGTGTGAAGTACATTTAAATGTTCACCGTTGATATATCATTATCCCGGACAACTCAGGAAACTGGAATAATTGGCGCCTTCAAATGTGCAGTGTTTTGATTCAATATATTAATTCTGACAAGAAAATGAATTATTTTTAAATACCTCATAAAACAATTTTATAAAAGAGCCCATAAAAAATTTCTCCGTCTTAGAATTATGTTATGTTTTTTTTTTTTATTGTTATTAAGTTTAATTTGTAGAACTCCATTTTATTTTTTTATTTTTTATATATTCAATAATATTGTTATTGGGTTAATAAAAACAGTTTATGAAAAAACAGTTTTTATGAATAAACTGTTTTTATAAACCCAATAACAATATTATTGAATATATAAAAAATTAAAAAAATTATGTTATGTGTTTTAAGTATATAATTATATACACGGAACGCCTGAATGAGCCTGAATTTTTGATGACTTGATGTAAATAGAGGTCCGCTGAACCCCAAATTACCTTTTGAAACATTTAATTAAAAATTGACCCGTTGGAGGTCCATGTAGACCACTTTCGTAACCTCTGATGTAGAATCACCCCCCCCCCCGAAGTTAGCGCAAACGTTTGGGGAAAGATTACAAATGAAGGAATGTACAGTTAGTTTTTTTCTAACCACACCTGTAAGCGAGATTCGACGTGAATGATGCCCGCAATCGTAAATTTTAAGGTCATCAAAGAGAACAGAGATTTAAATTTATCGTTGATTGTTTGGAGGCAATACCAATTATAACGGTTAGTAGTAGCATAGAGTAGGTAGTTATTAGAAAAATACATTGAATGTATGTACCTACTTATATTTAGACAAGGGAGCTTTAAAATGAATTTGAAATATGACAGTGATACTTAATTTACGTTATTAATTGCTCAGTTAATTTGACGTTGGCAACTTTTAAATCTCATTCCTTTTAAATCCATGTTGTTATTTGTTATGTTGGCGCCCATTAAACTCTTATTCACATGTGACATATTAATTTGGGATTTAACATGGTCTTAGGGGGAATACGCCGTCCAGAGTATCAAGACCTTGAGTTTAAACAGAGTAGGTATCATATTACGAGTATTTTTCATTCTGATTTAGTTGGGTAGGTACTTAAGTATATTATTTTAAGATAGGTTAGAAGGAAAAATTGATGTAGGTTTTAGTGTGTTTCTCTGAATATTATAAAACAAAGTCACTATCCGCGTACGTGTGTTTGTGCGCTTAGTTCTTACAAACTATACAAGGGAGTTCGAAAGGGTTTTTCACATTTTGAGTATTTCTTCCGAAAGGTTTATACATATATGTTTAATACATGTATATTATATTTATTTAAAGTAGAGAAAAGTCGAGTAACGCCGGGTATATGTCAGCTAGTTGAATAAATTATTAGCACGCATGATGATATGATGATATTTGAGACGTCACCTTTCGAATGAACACCATTAATTAACTTGAAAAAGTCTTTTTTATTGTTCTTTAAAGTTTCTTCCCATTAAACCACAATTAAGCAGTTTGTCAACAGGATGTACATGCTAAATTGCAATGTATATTTTTCCGATTTTATGTGCGGGTTAAATCTTCCCCATAGGAAAAACTAAACCCTTCCACACACTTTTCCACAAATGATCATCTAGTCAATCAACATTGTGCAAGTGCATTATATAAGCAAAATAAATACAAAACAATACAAGAACAACACGTCAACTCACCAGAGATCAAATGGGAAAATAATTCACCGACTCCAGATATTTTCATATCATTGGGTTCGGCTCGGTAGAACTCCTAACAAAGCCTATAAATCCTACTGATCCCTCAACATAAATATTTAAAAAATCTTTCGTTATGTATTTAAA
Organism: Hesperophylax magnus; assembly: GCA_026573805.1. Taxonomy (NCBI): domain Eukaryota; kingdom Metazoa; phylum Arthropoda; class Insecta; order Trichoptera; family Limnephilidae; genus Hesperophylax; species Hesperophylax magnus. The sequence goes on along the minus strand of JAIUSX010000058.1, from coordinate 6,610,557 downwards.
ATGACTGATTTTTGCATTTTTATGTACAAATTTTTTGTTATATCTAATACGCATAAATTATGAATGAGAGAGCTAGGTATAATGCCAGTAGCCGAAATAACAAATGGTAATATTTTATAGTCTGAAAATACCAAATTCTTTTTATCTCATTTCCTAAATCTGTGAAACATAATTATAAATAAAATTATTAATTATAAATAAACATAAGGTTGTTGTTACTTATAATTTATTCAGATTATTATTGTTGGCAAACATAGTCTAAAATGAGACTAAATCTACATGCTAATAAATAACAACTGTTGAGTGATAGTTTTGACTTCCAAAAAGTATTTCTACTCATGTCATGTTTTCAGCACATATCTGAATCTACTTGGGAATTTACAAGTTTTGGTGTTACTTGGCAACATGTTCAATGGAAATATTGAAAAAACATATGACGAATTAAATATTTCACAAAAAGTAAGTATAAATTGTATTGTTTCTTAAAAGAAGCGATCATTCCAAAATTGTTGACAAACAAAATACCGCCCTTGTTAGCGTCCACCATTCCAAGTCGAAACATTATTTGACATTAATGACTAGGTCTGGAGAGCCAGATACAATCAAGCCCTTCACTTTTCCGTTACCATTTCCTAAATTGGTCATCCACTGACTCCACTCAGTTGGCTTTACACTGATATTTCGTGTGAGAAAATTTAAGTACGCAAGATGCAATCGCAAAAATAACCTCTATAATATATAATGCTCTTGACCCGGGAAATAAATGTTGAAGTATATTCATCAATCTAAGAAAAGCCTTTGACAGTATAAGCTACAAGAAGCTAATAAAAAAATTAGAAAATATTAGAATTCAAGGAACAGTTAAAGAATGGTTTAAAAGTTATCTTCATAAAAGACACCAACACGTAAAAATTAACAATATATTGAGTGAACCCACCTATTCCGAATTTGGAATTCCTCAAGGGACAGTTCTAGGTCCAATATTGTTTATCATTTATGTGAATGAAATGCTTACAGTACCAAAAAATGGAAAAATCATATATTTCGCCGACGACACATTTTTAATCATAGAAAAAAAAACTTGGGAAGAAGCCTATCAAACTGCGAATATAGAAATAAACAACTTAAAACAATGGTTGGATGACAACTACCTCTCCTTAAACTCTGACAAAACCTATTTCATGACTTTCACATTATCAGACAAAATGCACCCAACAATAAATTCCAATATAACTATCCATAACTCTTGTAATAATTATACTGACAACTGCAATTCACCTAAATGCTCAAAAATCTCAAAAAAGTAATATTAAATATTTAGGCATAATTATAGACCAAAATATTAAATGGACAGAACAAATTGCGCAAACTGTAAATAGAATACGTAAACTTTATTACGTATTCCTCAAACTAAGAATTATATTACATAAATCTTTGCTACTAAAGGTTTACTATGCATAAGCCCAATCAGTTCTGCAATACGGAATAATAGGATGGGGAGGAGTGTATAAAACCAACTTAACCCCACTTGAAATAGTACATAGAAGACTCATCAAAATAATTCTAAAGAAACAATTAGACTATTCAACTCAAAAATTATTCGATGAATTCAAAGTATTACCAATAAATAAAATTTATCAAAAAAACGCATTACTACAAATCCATAAAGACAAACTAACAATAAAGTCATTCAGCACCAGAACGAGAACCTTAGGACAAATTATATTCCCTAAACTTAATACTATAACAGCCCAACATCATTACACATACTCAGCAATAAAATGCTTTAACGAACTCCCTATAGAAATACAATCCGAGAGGAATTATGAAATTTTTAAACAAAAACTCAAAAAACATTTTACTATTATATAATTTCTAAGTATGTGTTACGATGTGCCAACCTATATTTCCATTACGTACAAAACAAATGCCATCTTATATTTTTCATTATGTATAAAAAAAATTTCATTAGGTACCTACAAAAAAAAAAAAAAAAAAAATTGCCACTTATATTTTCATTATGTATTAAAAAAGTAGTCCTTCATGCATCCAAATTGTAACAACTGATAAGTATTTATAGTACTGTCAATTTGATAGTGCTCCCTCCCTAAACACGAGAATTTCTTAATTAGGGAGGTATTGTTACCACTAATATTATATAGTATATATTATGTATTATATGTATATTGGTTAATAAATAAAAAAATAAAAAGTTATAAATGTTACAGTATAATATTCAACAGAATGTGTATGTAAACAATTAGTATAAATTCCACATTTCGCTAATTTTAAACACTCGCATTGAAATCGCAATTTTACAAATGGTGATGGTGATTGCGGTTGAATATGAGATTTTGGTCTGCTATTGTAATTTTGGACTGCCACTGTAATTTTGAATTGCAATTGTATGCAAGAGCTGATGCGTAAATTTATTTATATATGCCGCGGGTATTTTGCGCCGTGCAAACACAGCGCTGGCAAACTGGGTGTGTAATCACATATTCAAGGGATCACATATTCTCTGGGCTTTCTCTACCCAAAATTGCAAGCAAATGATATTAAACTAAAGTGGTATTAATACCGATTTAAATAATTAGGCACACTAGATTTTATAAGTGTATTTTTTTCTATATTTTGAACAAATTGATTTATTATGTGTTTTGTTATGACGTTTGTACTTTTCAAACATAGAGCAGGAATTCAAACTCCACGCTTGTTTTTGATACATGACAGGCACTCACAGAAAGAAATGCGGCAAATAACAATCCAACCATCATCGATAAAAAAAACCATCGGAGAGAAAAACCGCCGCGCCGTTTTACTCTCATTATTCGTAGCACCAATGATCGCCGATTGTGTGCATTAGCTCATGTAAGAAGGTGACTTTTGATTAATATAACGTTCTTCCCAAGTGCGGGCCCCGCTGGACATCAAACCAAAGAATCGCCAACCTAGTAAGTACAAAAATCTGGCGATTACTTTGTGTGTTGGTTGGTGTAGCCCAACCTCGTTTTCAAATTACAAGTCTCCTGGAACAGAGAAAGGATAACGGCTTTTCTGCTCCAAATTATGGTGATGCAATTCTAGCGTCATCGCACATTATGTTTCATGAGTTTGTAATCTACGTGACTGCACGGAAAAAACTTCCTGATATAAACATATTGTATATAATTTATCAAACATTAGTATTCCTTTTAAAAATGGTGTTGTAGGCCATTAACGAATAAAGAAAAATAAGATTGTTTTGTCGTAATTATTATAAATTTACTAACACTTTATCAGGAAGCAACTTGCAGTCCCGTTCAATAGGATTAAAAACAATTTGAAGGAATTTTTTATAAATCAACATTATATACTCATTTTTCTCCGTGTGTTTGGATATCTGTACCGCAGAGTTCCGGGTTGCAGCCAGCAGGGTGAAAGGATGATAGCCAACCTCCGGTAAGAGTTATAATATATTTATGTTATAAATTAAACGACGCTGATGACTATTTTACTGTGTGTGAAATGTACCTATGTATCTTAAAGGCAAAATCGCACTGGGCCTACATACGCAACGTATGCAACGCTACGTTCCCAGGCAAAGATGCATATTTTTTCGTACCATCGCGATATTCAGTGAACTTTACAGTACAAACTACTTCTAATTAAATCTATTAGTTGTCTTTCTTCATTTTTAACAATAAAACGAGCAACAAATGTCGGTAAACGGCAAACACCAAATCAAACATAACCTTAGTTGTCAAATCAACTCGTTAGTAGGCCATCCACCAACGCCATCTTTCTTTAACAAGTCCTACGTCGATCTGGTCAAGACAGCTATTTTAATAGGATATGTATGGATTGTAAGTTGTCCAGATATCATAATGCGTTGCGTATATTGCGTACATAGGCCCAATGCGTCATTACCTTAATAGAGTGGCGGTTAATGTTTGTGTTCAAAGACTATGACCCGAAACCACGCCATAAGCGCGCCATATTTTTGTGGCTTAGCCTATTTAAGGCTGAAATAGGCCAAGCCATTATGCGTTTAGCGTAATGTCCCACCTAATTTATACTTTGGATAGTAAAATCATAATAATAATAAGCCTTGCATAATAAACTCAAAAACCTCATTCTTTACCCCTTTGCATACATAACAACTGGATATTTTAGATATTAATAAAAAAATAATTTGCCAATCTCCTTTATTTCCATATTGCATTTGTTGAAAAATTAATTTTTATAACCACAAAAGAGCACCTCTGGCTTTTTTTTCTAATTTTAAAATTATTTTATAGAATTACACTTTCTAACCAATATGGAACTCGACGGCTAATCTAAAACGCAATATGTCTTAGTAATCAATTAGTTAATATTTTACCAACTAATAATAGTAGATTAAGTGTTCGTTTACTTACCAACATTTGAAACAATGTAATATTCTACTAGTTTTGCTGACTTCTTCAAACAAAAACAATTACTGCAAACACAACTCGAACCCATGGTGCGATATCTTCATAAATGGCTCTTTGATAATCTCAAAATAAACTTGTTATTGTATTACACAGGCTTTGAAGTAATGACAGAAAGTTTTAAGTGTGGGATATAGTTCGGAGTATGATTGCGATAGAACTCAGACGTGGAGAAACCGTAGCTGTTACTGTTATTTAAAACGAACAAGCAAACTTCTCCTATCCTTTGCATCCTTTGGAATCATTAACTGTATGTGTTTCAATCTTTTGGAAATAGCGTTAGGTTACCGTTTTCTTTGGTTTCTCAACTGGTTTTGCGTATTTAATATCAAGTGCGGTGAGGGTACTTAATATTGTAATAAATGTTAATGAATATAGGCAGTTCCCACGTGCCAGAATGGCAGTCTATCAGAGTGTACCGGAACGCTTAATTACGGTTCATGAAATCAATACACAATATTTAGCAACAATAAAGTGTGATTTGTCACACTTTTGAATGGAGTATTTTTTTCTTTGACACCTAAACATAATACGTTTTTGAGAAAAAACATTCTACTCCAATTTTCTTAAAAACCTGAAATTTGAGATGAAAAATAGCATTAAGTAAAAGCATATACCTATGAGACGTAAATTACATGTTAAAATATAATTTAAAAGTTAGATATAATTTTAATGTTAAGGAAGCCAAATGTCTTGATGTTTTTTGTGGGTTATGTCTCAATGTTGTCAAGTCCAAATATTAGCACGTAGGTAATAGAATATTTTTATGGTAATTTTAGAATAGATGTACACTAAACATAACATGTTACATTTTATAAATAAAGGAAATATACTTTAAAAAAATTTAAAACGAGTGATGTACCTCATAGTAAGTAAAATCATTAGGACAATATATTTTCCTCTTGTTCAATCACATATATGGCGTACTGGCTAGGTATAGTGCAACGAATATAGAAATAGATTTAAAGAAAAAATACAAAAAGCGACAATCAAATTCTTTCTTCAAGTACCATTCTACTCATACTCGAGTGAAATTTACTAAACACTTAACTTCATCACAATAATACCACTATATCGCAAATCTTTACTACAACATCTCTTCCAAAACAAACTCCACATTCCAACACAACCTCAAATAGTAATTAAAACCAGGTCTTCAACAAATAAAATCCCGAATATATCTTATGACACACACCTAACATGTGCAAAGACACTTATTTAAGTACAACAAATCTATCGTGCTAGGTATAAAGTGTATAAGTCCAAAAAAATAAAAAATTTCATTTAATCTCAGGGACAATCTCTTCACGTGGTACAAAATAAATAAAAATACAAAAATGTATTTCAATAAAAAATAGGCATTTGTTACTTAAGACCCTGCACACCCAAGTGGATTTATAATTTTGTAAACGCCCACCGCCAATAGTTTCAAAAGCTGCGCACAGGGATTCCATAGTCGTTCAAAGAAAAGAGATGAGAAATTATAATATACTGTATTTTGGATTACCGCCATCATTTGAGATCATTTCAAACTAACATTACAAATAAGAGATGGGTAGTCTTTGTCGTTCAATTAACTAAAGCCGCCATCCATTTAACTGCCATATGTAAAAAAAGGTCGATATCAGTAACAATTATTTGACATAATAGGCTAGTAACCTCTTCACTCGGTGAACATTACTAGCAATATTATTCTGTTCATCGGTCGGTGTTGCCTGTCCATGCAAAATGCTGATGATTCTCAACCTTTGAGACAGTGTGTCTACTTCAAGGGTCATTCTACATTATAGTACAAGTAATAAAGAAAAATAACTTTTTTAAAAATTCCAATGCTTGAAGAAAGTTTTTATGGACAAAAAATAAATTGTTTGCACGGAAAAATAATGTTAAAATATACATTGAAATTTCTAAAAAAGTTATTTATCTATTTTACTTCTACCATCAATCAGAATCACCTCCCGAAGTTAGTACACTTTACCACCGGACTTATTAAAGTGTAACTTAATTTTTTATACATGTTCATTCTATAAAAGTCTATATATATTCTTTTATAAAATGGATATATGTGCTTTTATAAAATGATATTAAAAAACACTTATCGAATTGAATTAAAATTTTCTCCAATGAAGGATTTTCTTATAAGATTATCTATACAGGGTATCCGGGGGTAAAGTGCACTAACTTCATAATGTGAACTAGATGATGGCGGAAGTAAATTTTTTTTTCCCATAGAACAATATTTTTCCATAGATGAATATTTATTTCTCTTTACCTCATTAACTTATTTACCTTAAAACGTTGCAATTTCAAAAAAGTTACATTTTCTTTTTTTACTTGTATAATCACGCATTACCTGTTTCCTTACCTGAATCCTGTGTGAAGTTTCGTAAAAAACATCATCTTCAAGGGCCAATACAAAACGATCTTACTTGATTTTCCCGGTTATCAATACTTTAAATATATCTTCAAATGGACGCATTCTTTAATAAATTAAGTATATGTAACTATGAAATAGTAGTAAAAACATCATCATCATTCAATGGCCAATACAAAACGAACTTACTTGGTTTTCCAGTTATCAATGCATTTGTAGCAATCGACGCTCCTAGAATAATACCAGCTACCTACTGCCTACGAGCCCCTACTTGCCGCTGAACGAACTACCACGTCAATACAATTGCGAGTTTGACTAGGTACATTACGCGCATCCGCCAGAAGGTTTTAGGCAATCGCCTAGGAATAATTAAAGCATTATCAAAACGTCGAGAATCAGCGAGTAACCGGCAGTTTACTGGCGGTCTCGCGAAGCTACTTCCGCCGTCGGCTTGGTTATATAAACTGACCCGACGCAGCGAGTCAGTCAGTCTGTCATTAGTCAGTCAACAGTTTGCAGTCTTGCGAGTGACTACCCTGCGCGTCCCTCGCCGCATCTCGGACCTCCGATACATACACCCGGCTTTGCACGGTTCAACCATGGACTCTTACGGGATCATTATAGCGCCCTGGCTTCAGCATCCCTGGCCAGCGCTACATTTACGCGCCTAGACCACACGGCATCCTCGCCGGCCCGCGATATCCTCGCCGGCCTGCTGATATCCCGCTCAACTGCCAACTCCCATGGTCTTAACCAGTTCCTGACACATTCACGAGTCCGGTCTCAACGCGCCGTTGCCAACTACCGCCTAGACCACTTCACCGGCTGCTTCCGGTGTCATCGCCATTCGGTCCCGAAGTCATCTCCCATGCTGCATCCTGACTCAACCCTGTGACTTTTCACAACCTCTTTCATTGTGTGCTCCTCACCAGATCCCCAAAGTGGTGACTCCGACGTGATCTGCAGCCCGACGTGATTCTTTCATTTCGTCTTCTCACTGATCCCCAAACATTAAACATATCTTCAAATCGAAGCGTTTTTTAATAAGTCAAGTAACTATAAAATAATATAAATAACTTTAAAAAATTCAATATATACTTTTTAATACAAAGTTGTCCGTAGCCATAATTTCTAATACTCAGTTTTGTTTTTTGATTTTTTCTTTGACTTTTTTTTATTTAAGTAAAGATTGAATTTTAAAACATGTATGTAAAATAGGTAAAAGTATATCTGATAGTTACATGTGAATTAAATATATTATAAGTATAAAAAAGAACTGGGTAATTCATTAAAGCAATAATTTCACAGTTTTAGAATAATCAGCTACCCAATGCGTTGTTGGGAAAAAAACGATAGCCCGTTTTACACGTTTTCAGAAATTTTGTTTACATTTGCATATTTCTGTAAAAGTTAATTCCTACGATTAAAAAAAACCCAGAAATTATTCAAGAATTAGCATTGGTACAGCCGCAGATAATATTTATCGAAACTTTACATTCACTTCACAAAAAAAAAAATTGTTTGAAAAAATATCAATCATGACGTAAAATATACTTATCCAAAGATTGGAGTTAGGAATATAGTGGTACTCTTTCAGAATATATAACGGTAGAACGTCCCATTATGTTATGTACCTGCGCTAGCAGGCCATTCCAATTCATTTTAAGAACATGATCACTTAAGATCACATTTTATGAACAGTTTGTTGTAGTACTTGCACTTGAAGTGAAATGACACTAAACTGCGCTGTATAAATGATATGTTATTATTATTATTCCATATCATGGTATTGGCAATCGGACATCGAAAGTTTGCAATTAAAACGTTCTTTTTACAATTTAAAAGAAAAGCAAGGTAGATTTCAATTCATTCAAAACATTATATAAACAAACCAAACATAATCCAATTCACAAGAAATACTCAATCCCTTCTCTTTCTTTCGTTCAAAACTAACGTATTTCTTATTATTTTCCAAAAGCACTTCCTCATTTTGAAGTATATAATGTAACTGTTTTAAAAAAATTCAACATGATTTATATTTATAAAGCAAAATAAGAATAATAAATCAAAACTAGGCAATACTGCCGCGGTAACTAAACACACAGTCTTCCTTGAGATATGAGAAGGAAGACATTGTGTTTTTATTTACCACAATATACTTCAGCATACATCAATACTTGTATCACATTTAGCACAGCACAAGTTCTCTTAGCGAGGTGTTCACGAAACATATAATTTTCCATTCACCTTCTTCAACCTATCTTATACTCCATATTACAAAAACCCGTACAAAGTACCACTTATTATACTAAATTAAGTATTTTTATGAACTTTGTATTATGATTAGCTATGTTACTTTCACTTTATCTTCTGATCCAGCCATTTCAAATCTGTTAAACCTACGCACATACTAACTTAGGTCTCTTTTAATTATTCGGGGTGATGTGCAAAATTGTAAATATTAGCGTGTATTAAATACAAAATATAAAGCGTGCTGTTTTATTAAAGTGTACCTACTGAAAAATCAAGCATTGTTTTGTCAGGTGAATTAAGGAAAGGGAAACAGATGCTTCAAAAGGGAAAACCTTAAGGAAACTGAAAGGGTTTGAGGTCGGAGAAAGGTGTGTGATTAGTTAGAAGTTGTGTAATGTGTTGGGTAATGATATTTTAAGTGTTCAATTGAAGATGTAAAACAAGAAAGAGAAAGAATATATAATTGTTCAGCTTCAGTGACAACTGTAATTTCAACAAACTAGCTTGTGTTTGGATAGTTTCTGGTACATTGACACTCCTTACCTAGTTGTCCGGGCTTGGTGGACATGAAAGTAATAAGTTTCTTCTTGTTTTAATCTATAGCATAAAATTTTGTTACCTGACTCCTAATTTGTGCAATGCTTTGGGAGTGTAATATATATTTTACAGTCTCAGTGGCTGGGCGTGCATTTTTTGTCCAGTGCCACCACATGAGGGGCCAAAGGCAGAAAAAAATTTGGCCTTGGAGAGGCTTTCTTACATTATTATGACACTATAGCTTTGGACAAAAGATTTGTAAATTCTACTACCAAAACTTTAAATTTTATTTTCGCTAACCAATGTTTTACGGAAGGTTTTTAAGTTTTTTCGAATTATATTATTTGCAGATTAACCAAAAAGCAAATTATTATTTTTTTAATGGTAAACTAATGTTTATAAGACAAGGTTTTTTAGGCATAGCACAAAGGGTAACAAATTATTATAAGCAGTAATTAATGGCCTGAAATATCTGTGACGTTCAATTCACGTCGGCAGCTTTTATTTTTACTCGGGAGATATTTTCAATATGTTTGGATATTTCAGGCGACTAATTATTGCTAATAATATTTTGTTACAATAAGCAAATATTTAGGATAGTTTTAATAATAAGATTGTTACTAAATTTGTGTGCTAATTTTATATTTCGACAATTTCGTATGAAACAATAATGGTGTCTTAAGAGTATATTTTTGATAAACAGAATTCTCAGTACGTAAAACGTACAAAAAGTAAAATATCCAATCATCTTTGTTTGCTGTAGCTGCGTCGAGGGTATTTTTATTAACGCGTATTTATTTAAGATTCCAATTTGTAAGAAACTTCCAGACCCCACACAAACTCCGTAATAGAAACAAATTTCGATAAAATTTTTCTTTCGGTGGAAATATTTTGTTTCGCATCCTGCGCAAAGCCTCGTGTTTCAAACTGAACAAAGAAAATCTTAAGCTTAGTACCTGGAAGTAAGTTTTTTCTCTCGGTGTAAGCAACGTGTATTTTATAACTAAAATATATTTATGGTTTTCCCTTTCGATACCTACTTCTAAAAAGTTAACTTGTGGAAAAAGACCGTTCCAATTAGTTTAACCAAGCTCAATTCACCATGTTGAATTTGGTGCTCGTACCTATAGAAACGATATATTTTACTCGACAAGTTGGTGGAGTCGAGTTCAGAGATTCTTTGAAACTTTCGCACTTCTAATGTAACCCCTGCCTTCTTCTTTACGACTTCTGTCCAATTTTCTTATCTTTATCTATGCCTTTCAATCAATTGCTTAAAACATTGTCCTCTACATAATGCATCGTTTGAGGTGATTTTATGGTAAGAATATATTTTGATAGTGTTAATAGGATTGCCAACATTTTAAAATAATGACGCTCCAAATTACCAACTTGAAAAGGGGCGACTATGAGAAAAAATATCAATCATGTATTAAGTATTAAGTAGTATTACCAAAAGTATTATTATTACCTGGGGGCTTACTCTGTATCTTTCGGGTTAACAAACCAGTCAATTCGTGGCTTAATATGGGTTTGTGACTTGGCCAAACTGGCATCACGCACGTTTTTAATGATTCAGACTAGGCCTCTGGTTTTTAACTACCCAACCTGTTAATTGGTGTTTTTATTGAATATTTAGATACAAAATTAGAACAGTAATTGTACAAATAAAAATACAGTGAAGTATGTAGCAGAAAAATACCCATAAAGGCGGAGCCTATGAGTAAGTAATATGAAAACCTGTGTGTGCATAATATAGTAGTTATTATCTGAAATATTGATTTGACAAGTCTTCTATGTATGTAAAGTAACCATAATATAAGTAATTAACAAATTGTAACTTATATGTAAACTATACTTTGTTGAAATGTGAGAAATACTATTTTTAACTGATTTTGTATATAATGTAGGCGCGATTAATTTTTAGATTTTATATTACGCATTTAAGAAGCGTTCATAACACATTTACTTTTTTTTGTAATAATGAGTAAAATCTCAAATTGTAATTATTTGAACAAAAAATATTACAATTTGAGTTTTAAAAACAAATTTTCGTTCAGGAATCGCTAATATTGTCGTCAATAATTAAATATTATAATTTGAGGTTTTACTCAATAAAATATATTCATCCTAGCTTTGCAGAAAAAGTCAATAGATGTCGCATATTAAAATTAAAATATACTTATCTAAACACACTGTCTAGATTGCATTTTGTTCGGGTTGAATCTTGCGATCATACATAAATATAATAGCTGCCAATAAAAATGTGCGGTGAGAAAAACAAATACAAATGATACAGTTACCTAAATATTACGAAAGAAGATAGGGTCCCATTAGCTCCGTTGGTAAAGCTGTGCCCCGGCAAGGCAAGAGTCCTAGGTTCGTGTCCTAGATGTGACCGTATCTTTTTCTGATTCTAATTTTCGTTTAGGAATCGCTAATACTGTCTTCAATAATTAAACATTTACTTTTATCTTATTATTTAAATACTTTTTATTCATGTTTCTGTATACTTTTCCCTCCTTTGATTTAAAATTGTAATTTTATATTTTGTTCTCACTGTAAGTACAGTTCTTTTCTTTCTTGTATTAACTAACACTCCTTTACTAAAACACAATCGCCTGCTTACATTAGGAAAACAATTCAATAACCCACAAACAAAACCAAAATATACACTGCAAAATCAAGCATTATAATGTAAATATAAATAATCGTACGAAATCAAAAAAAAATATATATAAAAATAGCGTAATAGCGTTCAACGTAATGAGCGGGCAATTGTAGCCAATACATAATGTGTCCGCAGAACATTGCGAGCCGAAGTAATGGCGAAAACGCTTGTTTGAAAGTATGTGCTTACCATGGGTACCGGCTTGGCTTCCTGAACCCCGCGAACACAAAGGCGTTTCGATGGCGAGCGGCATAGCGGGCGAACCGAACTAGGACCTGAATAATCCGTGGCTCGGGAATGACCCAAATACCTTCTATTCCATGGCCATGGCAAAATTATATTATCTACTATGTTGTGCAATCGTCATTGTTTTTTTGCGAATGCGGGCTGGATGTTTTGTATACTATCCGTCTTATGTCCAGTTCAAGACAATATAGTAGATACTGTCCAAATTCCGGGCCCAATGTGATGGTGTGAACTGTTGTTTGGAGGACAAGACAATGAACCAAGACATAGTCCTAGAGATAGACGGGCAGGCTCCGCAAAACAATGTCTTACCGAACCCGGCTTTATTGTCGTCCTGTAAATGTGCTTGGACAAGACCGTATGACTTATTTCGCCTCTGGGCACTCTCGGCGATTGGATCTCGAATTTCGTTCCGCAATTGAACTACGCTCGAATATATCTATTGTCCCATTGTCACTGTGCGATCTATGTTTTTTGTGTTGCTGGAACGTGAAAAGACTGTCTTGTCTTCCGAATTGACCTCGCCAAACCAGAAAAAATCTTGGTATAAAACACCTAATAATTTTCACAAACTCGCTCGTAACGCGTGTCATCGTATATCCGTTTTCGTAGTGTTCTACGTTTGAACTACAGTCAAATATATGTATTGTCCCATTGTTCTGTCCTGCACGATCGACACTTTTTGCTTAGCTGGAACTGGACAACAGTATCTTGTCTTCCGAATTGGCCTCGCGATTTGATTCGTATACGCCGGTTCAAAGTTAATACATTAAAGCCGGCCTTAAGCCTTGTTTTAAGCATACAAATGCCGTGGTAATAAGTTTTTCACAATTTCCGTCTTAATAATAATGTTTATTTCAGCTGGACAGAGCGGTGTGTGCAATGCTCTGCCTGCCATAAAAGTTTATATTTAAGTTAATACATAAAAAATCAGAAATAAATAAAAAATGAGTAAATTGATGAACACATTAGGACTTTATGGTGTCTTGAGTGAAATTCTCTATCTCTGGTGTAGAGGCGCTCCCTGCCACTGGGCAACGGCCTGGATAAGAGTGTTGTCCGATCTCTGGTAGCGCTGACTCTTCCCGGCTATTCTGTGGCGCATCAAAGCAGCGAACCCATGCACCCTTCCTTCGGTGGATATCTGTAAGGCGCTGCATTGCCAGGGGAGGCCAAATAGGGCTTTATATGCGTTGTTGTACTGTACTTGGAGTGTGTTAAGCGCCACGCTATATTTTTTTATTATTTTTAATTTTAATAAACCTTTTTTTTAACAATCATTAGTACGAGGGTTCAACTACTCTTTGGTCGGGAAAGTCCGAAATACAATTTCATACCAATGACAATTTTATACATTTCGTATATACTCCAGTATCACCCTATTGGAAGAATATCATTTAAAAACAAAATATTGCTACAAATGGTCAAAGTCGTATTTAGTAAACAGACCTGTACAATTAAGTATATCTCCTCCCAGTTTCCGTCAGCCACATAACCAAACTAACAAATTGGGAACGTCACAGGCAAAATGGCTCCGAGTACGTTCCCTAAAATATATCTTATTTTACCCATCATAATTTCTAAATATTATACTATAATTAGTTAATGTTATTTGCTATCAACTATATTATATTTTCATAATACTCGTAAGTTCACGGGTACCACTTTAAAAACTGAACCATAAGTATTTTCAGACACCAGTCTATGTTTTTTTGTGCAACTAAAATAAATAAACAATCAAGTAGAAAATTTTAAGTAACTTATTTTTGAGGTATCATGCCATGTTGCGCAACCTCCTTCTTTAGCCAAAGTTTCGGACAGCATTGCAGTGTCCATCTTCAGGGCAGATGTGTAAACGAAGATCATGGCTGAAGTCCTGGGCAGATCCAAAACTCATAGATCACACATAATTACGGATGTAAATAAAATTCACAAAAATCGCATCTATCCGGTAACTGACGGCTACGCCAAAACTAAACGCAGGAAACTATTTTAAATGATACTGTAATATCAGCTCGTAGAGGATTAAAGCTAGCACCTCATCAACATACATACTTTCTTTACCACATTTTTTGTTTACACATCATCAATTATATCTATTACTATTTACTCTATTATATATATATCTACTAATTTTTTTTTTTTTTTATTGCAATTAAATTAACACGAATATTTTTTTTATTCGTGTTAACTACTTAAATATTTGTTAAACTCGTATTTAAGATTAGGTTCAAAGTCAATTTTGATTTTTCACTTATTATACTGTTTCATCACTAACCTACCTATATTATTTATATACTTTTAATTCATATCATATTATGAATTTTAAATTTTCCACGGGGCGCCCATTTGAGGAAAAATTCTACTTGAGCACCACGCTGTGGCGTTTCAATATAAGGTTCTACTGAACCATAAATCTTGGGAGTAAAACCAGAAATATACTACGTAACTTTTGACCGTTTTAGTGTTAGATTTTTTTTCCAGAAATGTATATATTATCTTCTGATATATGTATAAAGAAAAGTGTCCGAATGAAAGTGTTTAAAAAAAAGAAATGTTTTATTTACCTAACATTAAACATTTTATAATTTCCACGTAATTACTATAGAAACACCATGAACGTAAGCCTGTTTTCAGCTACATTACCAAATAATTATTTACATTATGTTTACCTAGTGGAAATCAGACTGTTTAATTCCAACAGTAAACCATAGTGTCTACTGTGCTTAAATTGCCTATTAATTAACAAACTGTCACCGAACGCAAGCCCCAAATACCTACGCCGTATGATTTGTCGGCAGGGTAATTAAATCCGTAGAGCTTCGCAAAATAAGATTATTGAATAACAGTTTAACGTTCCTGTTTTAATCATGGCCCCTGCTTGTACCAAGGAATTTAATCATTATAAAACCCTGTAAGACTGCTGCACCTTATATTACACAGACAATAAAAGTGTTATCATTTTATTTCAGAGATAAGAAAAGAATAAAAAACTATCAAACCAAACCAGAAAAAATGCTTTGTTTCTGTTTCCTATTTGACAGCGTAAATAAAAAGTAATTCAAGCATACATAAGCATTACATAAATTTTGATTAAAATACAATATGAAATTATTTTTAACCCATATTGGATTCACAATGTAAGCATAAAATGTCATAAAAAGGAAATTGTGTAGAAATTGCTTTTTATAACGAAAATGCTCTTTTCCGTACTATTACACATGGCTTCACTTTTGGGAGCCGGAATTGAAGTAAATGAGAAGTTAGATCTCAACATCCTGCCTCACCCCCCACCCCTACCCCCCTTAACGTCCTTAATTTTAGATTTAGCGCAGTGACTCTCGTATTTCCGATATCATATGGGGGAATATTATATTACCATTCCGATGAGAGAATGGAATATCCAGTCCTTTCAAATTAGGGGAAAATGAATTTTTGGAGGTGAATAGTACTTTCCACGGGAAGTATTTTCACAAAACATTGAAATTAAAACCAACATTACCATGTTTTGTACGATAATTTACCATCTTTCACCATATAGTTTATGACGTTTTATGGTTTTCAATGTTATATGACCATATTTTTCTGTGTTTTTCAAGTCTTCCGCCATACTTTTGAATACGTTTAATCGTTTTTAGAAATATTGTAATAAAACATACATTTTCCTTCCGTCTAGCCGAACTGAAGGTGTTAGCATGTTTTCGTTTTTACATATTAAAACCATAACGATTGATTTAGACATATTCTATACAAGATTATGTTTTTTTGCTAAATCTTCACATATTTGGAGTAGTTTCATCAGTGCACTAAGTGACGGTGCTAGAAGAAACATATCATCCGCATAATTAATATTATTTACACAAACTCCTTGAACATGGCAACATATTTTAGTGTTATTAATCTTTGAATTAGTTCATCAGGGAGATGTCCAAATATCCTCCATTAACGGCTGCTTACACACATTTTTGTGTACATCTTTTTTCACTTAAACTCCGCATTTTTTATGCCCATCTATTTATTATAATTTTATGTATTATTTCAAAATATGTGATGAAATGCACATTTTTTACAGTCCTTCACCATTCATTTATATCTTTTTTTCGTTTTTTTATTATGTTTAAGCAAGTATTACAAAGTTATCACGAGTTGTTCAATGTTTAAGGGTACTTTGCCATTTTTACGGTGTTTTACAGTGTTTTACGATGTTGTTCCACGTTTTACCACTTTTAACTACGTCAAATTTTACCACTTTTTTTTCTATGGGACAACGTATGTCAAAGATATCTATACGGTTTCCGGTATTTAGAACATACAAAAAATCAACTACCATATTTTTTAGGCTTTAATCAAATTTTTTCAGTTTCGCCATTAATTTTGTTATGTTCTCAATTTTTTTTCATACTTTACTGTGTATAACTACGTTTGTCCATGTTTTCCTCTGATTTATGGTGTTTTATCATGTTTTTCAATGTTTTACCATGTTTTACTGTGTTTTGTCGTCTTCCACTACATAGATTTAACTGACTTGTCATCTTTTACCATAATTTTATCATATTTACTAGGTTATACCATATTTTTTTCTTATTTTAGCATGTTTACCCATTTAAAAAAACAATTAAGATCTTTTACCGTGATTTACAATATTTTAGCATATTTAACGATTATTTACAGTGTTTTACCATCTTACACCTTTTGTAATATTTTTTATAATATTTACCAAGTCTTATAATGATTTTCAATGAAAATCTATCATATAAAATATCACGAAATAATTTAAAACAACAAACACAGTAAAGAGTGATTCAATATGGTTAAACAAAACGAAACGTGGTTAAAACTCGCAGAAATGCGGTCGAACCTTAAAACATTGGAAATCAATAAAATAATAAGTTCATAATAGCAAGTAATAGTAATACAAAACTAATTTCACTAGTTTAAAACAGTAAAAATAAGACCGTGTACAAATTCATTCCTGAAAATATTCGATAACTTTATTTTGCAGTGATTCGTTAAAATTTCTTTACCCCGACTGTGGATAGGTACCTACACATTTAGCAAACTAAACCTCATTTTCCATTAACCGACAATGTTTGCTTTACTTTGGAAATTTTCCAATTTGCTCTTCTTACTTCATCAAAATTACGAAAAGCAAACTTTCGTTAAGTGGAAGATGCTTATAGCTCAGCAATTACTTGAGATGTTTCGGATAAGCTACTATTTGGTTTCGTGTGGGAAACTTTAAGGTGTGCTTACTTTGAACAGCGTTCTGCTGTATAATTATTGACCTACATTATATTATAATGTAACTATCTACACATTTACAAAATCGAAATTTCATTTTTGAGATTTAAGTATTAAAACTTCATATTTACTTAGTGCTTTACAGCAACGAAGTGGCGTCAATTTATACTGCATGCAGAAGTAAGACGCTTCATTCATCTCCTTCAGTTTTGCTTCGTATTTACTGGTGTTTAATTTGTATTTTTTTTTAAAATTTATAGTTAACCATATTTATGAATGTTACTTATATAACATAATAAATATGTAATTACATCTGATTTACTCTAATAATAATATAGCATAATACTTATATAACACAATAAATGTGTAATTAAATCTGATTTAACCTATAGTAAAATAGTTGAATTTGATTTACTGAAATGAAAAAATATATTTAAAAAAAAAAACAAAAAAAAAACAATTAGACAAATAAAATTTAAAAAAACAAAGCAAATGAAACTAATGCATTCTTGTTGATTTGCATTGAAACATAGAACTTGGATGTTGTTCATAATAAGCATGAGATTTTCTACAGTTTCAGTTACAATACGGCAGATGTCGAGTTTCCTCCCTCCTACAACATGGGTCCCATGTCCACTCCTTCATTTCATCAAAAAGACGCTCCACACAGCATCCCCATAGATGAAATAGGCCACAAGGTAAATTATTTTGCTCAGGACTTCCAGTGTGGAGGGTTAATGTAAGAAAAATAATAATAAAAGTAAAAATATATATATATATATTTTTTAAATGTAACTGTGGTTAAATTCGAAATAAAACTTTATGTGAGGGTAATTTACAACAACCCACCTCTTTAATATAACACATATGTAAATTATGTGAGTGTAATTTACAACAACCCACCTCTTTAATATAACACATATGTAAATTATGTGAGTGTAATTTACAACAACCCACCTCTTTAATATAACACATATGTAAATTATGTGAGTGTAATTTACAACAACCCACCTCTTTAATATAACACATATGTAAATTATGTGAGTGTAATTTACAACAACCCACCTCTTTAATATAACACATATGTAAATTATGTGAGTGTAATTTACAACAACCCACCTCTTTAATATAACACATATGTAAATTATGTGAGTGTAATTTACAACAACCCACCTCTTTAATATAACACATATGTAAATTGTGATTTTCCTTTTAAACTTGCTAACTAAGAACCACATAACATCCACATTAATGATATCATGTTCCGTAATTAGTTCTACCTGGAATTCCTTTTACTCCCTTTTGTGTGGTTAGTACCTATATGAAACAACTTTGGGAGTAAAACATATCTAACAAGCAACTATGAATACAACTCTGGGAAAAAACGTATCCAACAAGCAACTACGAATACAACGTTGGAAAAAAACATATCCAACAAGCAGCTAGAACACAACGTTGGGAAAAAATATCCAACACGTTACTACGAATACAACGTTGGGAAAAAAAATACTAATATTGTGGTAATAAATTCTACACAAAATATCAACTCATTAAAAAATCAAAACGACATAAAAACATTTCATACTCAAATAAAAAGTTGGATATAAAAAAAATACTAACACCAACTACAGACAGAAACAGAAACCGAAAAACTGAACTAAACACTCAATAATAAAATATACATACATGTATATTTGTAGTTATGGTATCTTACCGATCAGTGGCTGAGTTGACATCGCGTTTGAGTTTCACCCAGGCGTCACGAGTTCAATTCCTTGGCTGACTTATTCCCCCATCACGACACAAGCAACATTTTACGCTTACTGTGGTGGTAGTAGAGATTTTAAAATATTTTCAGGTAATCGTAAACCAGGAATTTTTCTTTCAACAAATAATTAAAAGATTACTATCAGCAACACCGTATTACTCAAATCAACCTTTGGTCTAGGACATAAATAATTATGTTTTAATATGTAAATTAAATTCTTAGTACGGAAATTAGGTTTTTTTTTAATCTATGATAAATTGATAATTAATGATATTTGAATCATTTCAATATTATATAATACATATTTAATGAGCTCTACAATTATCCGATTATTATTATTGTAATTGTTATTATACAAAGCGAAAATAGCATAGCAAAAACCTTCCATTTTGAACCTACCTCAGCGCGTCGTCTTCCCACATTTAAAATAAACAAGATGAGACACCTGTGCTTAAATGAAGCGGTTGAATTATAATGGCAACAGCGTGAATGTTGCCACGCTTTACTTTATCTTACGTCATTTCCCCGGGGTCCGAGGGCGGCGTATTGCGGATCCAATTTTGCGCCATTTCCTTCTGTATTGTCCTTTCTTCCCTCTTCCCACTCTCCCGTGTTTGAATTACTCGATAGCGGAGGAACTATGTGGAATAGTTACATCAATGGCGAAATGTTTCGTGTGTCGAAGTTCTGGAGGCTGCGGCTGTTTTGAGACATTTAACGTAACTTGTGAAATATGTCGCCATCGCGTAGAGTAACACTGTGAGTAATCCACGCTGTTTATGGGACGAACTTGGTCACTGAAATTTGCAACAATGCCGAGATTTTAGGTCTGTGATAGGACGTTGTTGTGTATTACGTCGTAAACTGCGTGATAGCGAATTTCTCACAATCATGATGAGAATAACGACGTATCTTGGGTCCTTATTGTGTCTCATTATGGTTTCTTTGAGAGCTTCAAAAATACACTGTTTACTCCTTAATAATCTTTTAAAAGAAATGTTTTTTATTTGTTTGTTTTTCTTATATATACCTGTCACGACGAGAAAAATAAAACTTAATCTGTTTATATCTAAATATGTTTTGTGGTTAGGTTAGGCTATTTTCTATTTATGTAACAGGGACAGGTGGTTTATTTAACAAAAATAACTATTTTTCTGCATCCCATACATTTAGATAGCCGAAGGTAGCAGGTATCACCAAACGCCAGCGCAGCAAGCAGGGCGATGGATAAAATGCCTCTAACGGGATCAACGTTTCAAACCCGCGGTATTTTATAAATTGTTTGTGAGAGGGTGAATGAGGCTCTCAAGGAGCAGGAAACGGGGAAGAATTACCTCAGTTTTACATTCAAACGATTGAGCGATTGAAGGGATTGCCATTTTATTTCCACTCACCCTGAATTGGGGCCCGATAAGAGGGAAGTTATTTTTTGCCGTAACGAAATCCCTTCGATAAGGCACTTTGGTTATTCCTGCTGCTTGAAGGCAAACATTAATGTCTGTGACATACATGGCGTACGACTTGAATTAAGTAACTTTATTTATGACTATTTTGCTGTCAATCGGAAGGTACCCTCGTCTTACTTCGCAGGCGTATTAATGCGATGTTTTTTGATTGGTTTGAGAAAAAGAGGATAAGTAGTTTAGTTTAGAAATGTAAATATACTGTCTACTTGGTATGCAGTCGCTAAGCGAGGTTCTTATGCCAGATGGTTGATAATGAAAGAAATATAAAAATCATAATAATTTTGCATTTTGAAGGATTCAAAATATGGTTTGAATTCATTAGCGATTATTTAATCTAGTTTTACTTCAAAAAAGTTAATTTTTTCAATTCACTATCTTTGATAAGGATTCTGTAATTTCAATGGATCTAAACGTAAATGGTATCACATGAAAATACAAAAAAAACTTGATTTAAGATAGATTGAAAAGAAACTAAAGAATTTTTATGTTCTTTGTTTTTAAAAACAAACAGAGAACATAAAAATAAATTTTGAATCTGCGTCATTCAGTGAAGTTAGCATTACTTTATTTTAGGTTATTTTGTTTTTAAAATTTTCAAAATTTCAAAAAAAAAAAAAAGTTTATTTTTATTTTTTTATTATTATTTATTTTGGCTTTCACCCATTAGGGATGATCTTGGCCATACACAAATTACATTTTTTTCTCATTCAGCAAATGACAGAATATAAATTAATTATTATACAATTCTTCTACCGGAGGGAGTATGGCTACTACCCGTGGCTCTATCCTACTGACTTTCTCTTGGGCATGCTCGGTATGACCCAACTACGGGTTAGAAGAGATGTGCATATTGTATCACACTTCTTCAAACTGATTCGTGGATGGTTTGAAAATCCGACTATCATGGAGAGTATTAGTCTCTATGTTCCTGATGGTTATCTCCGTCACCGACAGCATAGACTGCTTTATCTCCCGGTCTGCAGGACCAACTTGCCAATGGCCATGCTGGTGGGGAGAGCAGTCTTGCTTTTGAACAGAATCAATTCGGATATCGACATATTTAGCTGAAGGTGAAGCTGCCATTAAAAGGCAAGCTCTATTGATGCTGGTAAAGTCGATAAACCGCTTACTTATTATGTAATACCATTTTACAAATGTACTTAAAAACGAATTAAAATGTAATTTTGTAATGTTTTTAAAGGAATAAACTAAATGAATTGAAACATAACGTAACATAAACATCACATAAATTGACACAAATGGTACAGAGCTGGTAACAGTAGGTAATTATAAAAATAGAAAAAATGTGTACAATAACAGTAGGAATATATTTTTATGGCTCTGCGCTCAAAAAGGGCCTAAAACGTAACTAAAAAAGAAGGAAAATCAAGTACTGTTAATAATCCTCCAATGGGACGAACATATATCACCGGACCGTTTGTCGTATTGTTTTCGTGAAACAATAATTTGCAAATAAAAACATTTCCATACAAAGTCCGGGCGAATTTCAGTCTGCGCTTCCCGGTGACAAACTACATTGTCTTTTTATCGGTTCGGTGATTAGCAGAGTAATGTATTCCCGGACAATATTCGTCCAATGGATTATCAATCATTGTCCAAGAACTGTTTGTTCAAAGTGATAAATTACCAATTAATTACTATTTCTCGGTGGTATTCAATTTTATCAGCGTTTTGCCATTTCGGAGAATAATGGGGTTTGTTGTTTCATTGTTTGAGCGGAATCTACCGGAAGATAACACTTCGCAACACCAACAAACTATTGATAATTATTGAGGAAATTCATTAAATATCCTTATTTCAGAATGCTTTTGATGAGGTCTTGGAATTTAATAAGCCTAGGCGTCTTTGTACCTGTGATCTCAATAACATTTTCCAGCACATTATGTTGGTTGGTATTTTCGATGTAGACATATAGTACATTATTTTTATGTATCGCAAGTGAATAAACAGAATGTTTAATAAAGTGATAGTACAGGTTTCAGTCATAGGCTCTTTTGTCGTATGCTTGTTACAAACATTATGGACATTATAAAGTGATAATACAGGTTTCAGTCACAGGCTCTTTTGTCGTATGCTTGTTACAAACATAATGGACATTGTAAAGTGATAATACAGGTTTCAGTCACAGGCTCTTTTGTCGTATGCTTGTTACAAACATAATGGACATTATAAAGTGATAATACAGGTTTCAGTCACAGGCTCTTTTGTCGTATGCTTGTTACAAACATAATGGACATTGTAAAGTGATAATACAGGTTTCAGTCACAGGCTCTTTTGTCGTATGCTTGTTTCAAACATAATGGACATTATAAAGTGATAATACAGGTTTCAGTCACAGGCTCTTTTGTCGTATGCTTGTTACAAACATAATGGACATTATAAAGTGATAATACAGGTTTCAGTCACAGGCTCTTTTGTCGTATGCTTGTTACAAACATAATGGACATTGTAAAGTGATAATACAGGTTTCAGTCACAGGCTCTTTTGTCGTATGCTTGTTAAAAACAAAGTGAACATTATTAAATCTGTAAATAAAGTATATACTTGTTTTGTTTGTAGGTGCGTATTATTTGCTGTTGTCTGGAAAAATCTACCTTAATTAACAATTATTTGATGATTGATTGAATTTACACCGAGCATAATAAATCATTTGTCGTATGCTTGTTACAAACATAGTAAACATTATAAAATCTGTATATAAAGTATGTACTTGTTTTGTTTGTAGGTGCGTATTATTTGCTGTTGTCTGAAAAAATCTACGTTAATTAACAATTATTTGATGATTGCATAAAAAATCATTGTTTGAAATATAATGCAGGGGCCTGCAATATAATGTAGGGGCTTTAACATAATGCTTTCCATTCTTTATGAATATTTTGCACTGTGAAAACGATTTCTGATAATTTGATTGAACTGTGCTCAAACTCATTTGTACTCGTTATACTCTTGACTCTAAAGCTTGTATCCGATTATGTGAAACATTGTACCTACCTACCCATATAAAAGTATTTTTAAGTGGAGTTAAATAGTTTTAAAACTTAGTCGGCTAATTATATTTTTTTGCATGATATTTGAAACAGAAAAATCTTGATGACCGAGTGCTGGCATTATGAAATTAGAACAGTCTTTTATCGATATTTTGCGGTAAAGAAATAAGTCCATTTTTATAGTGTTTTTCAAATGTTCGATAAGAAAAAGACTTTCGATAAAAATACTTGATAAAAGTGATCTTATCAGTAATAGTTTTCATCGAGAAACACAGCAAAAAATAAACTAAACTTGATTACATTCGGGTGGTAATGTAACGAAAAGGTGATATTTTTTGCATAATTTCAATTTCACACGAAACTGTGTAACGTGATACTTTTTCAATCAAGCCCCATCGATAGGTGCGTCTCAATTCGTTTTGAAAATAACACTGGTGTTGTATATTTTCCCCCAAAATTGGAGTTGGTATCACAATACAATAGTTTACACGGAATGCTAATATGCCGCTGCTTGGTAAAATCTGAATTTCAGATTTCCAACACCGCGAATCAAACTCTCAAATGTATGTTGATTTTTTTGGGAATCCGCGGCGTTTCGTGTTTCAGTCGAATAAATATATGTTGTTTCCAAAAAATTGTTAAAACCTATAAAGTGTGTTATATTTTAAGAATTTTCTGTAAAAGTATTTATAAAATTTTAGAAATAAATCATAAATTCATGTTTCATTCTTATATTAGAATATTCATTGATATATTTGTTCAATGTCTTTGTCTAAATCTCATTATATTTTACTTATCTTTTTTTTTGTCAAAATATAATATAAATTAGTTAAAATAATTGATTTAATGTATGATGTTTCATCTTTCTTTTGTATTTTACAAATCAAAATGCATGATGCATTGATGGGGCTTTTAAAATTCGGCGATGTGTGAATGCGGTGCTCCATTCATTCATTCCCGGTGGGATTGATGAGGTCCACAGGGCTGCTCCTGATGCTAACAGACCTAGATGCCCCCCTCTGACCTCCCCATGCTATGAAAAAGAAGAAGAATAAAAAAAAATTATCAAATGTGACAATTCGTCAAATGTCAATCCGCTAACGGGGCAACTGAAACTAAATTGAAACAGGTTGGCAATCAAGCTTCTCTCACGGCGCAATTCAAGTTTATAAACACGCTTAGATAATTTTTAAAATTATAGAATGTATAGATGTATAGTATAGAATGAACAAGGACACTTCATCTGTCATTTTTCTTTTTCCAGATTCAAGTAATGATGAAGCCGCCATTATTTTATTTATTCTTTTCTTTCATAATCAGGAAGCGTACAGTCGTAAATACACGGAAATTTTTCAACTTCCTGAACGAATTCATTATTTTCCTGCTCGGACATATCGTGATCTGATAGCTCTTAGGCATTGACAAATCGCAAAACTTCTTGACAAATGACTAATATGCGCAACTGGCAACTGAATACGCGCAAGCAGAGTTGCCAGTAACTGGTTGCGTCGCCGTTAAACTCGTTTCTGGTTAGTTGCGCCGTGTGCGGACAACAATTGAAATACAAAGGATAGCAACTTGAGTTGCCCATTGTTTTTTTTTCAATTGCCCTGTGAGCCGCAAATTGACTAAAAACAATGGTACTACATGGGAGTAGTTGCTCCGAAATGTAGGTTACATTTTATCACCAATATAGATAATAGAACATTGTAACTTATAAAGATCGCAACACTCATATTTTCACACCGGGATGTGTAAATTTGTATTCAAAATTTATAAAATTTATGGTAAGTGGTGGATAATCTTTCAACAGTATATGGTGTTTCAAAAATGAAATGTCATGATCAGAACGTCTCACATATTCAAATTAATTGGTCTTTTAGAACAATGACCAAATTAAATACTTAAGAGAGGACTTGGCATACCTACCAATAAAAAAATCTGTTCAAACGGTAGCACAAAAATGGCTGCATAGTAGGTGGTACTGCCAGACCGTTTCCATGGTTTGTTGGTTTTCATTCCTATTTGACCGTTTTTTGGTTTTCATTCCTATTATTCGGTGGCTCCACATTTGGGGCAACAACAATTATTTCTCTCTTATCATAACCTATTCCATTTAAATAAAACAATTTTGTTTTGTTCAATACTGTTTTTAAGTGTAATAATTTTTCTGGCAAGCCTAAATATCAAGAAAATAATGATAATAATTTCAGAAGAACATAATTTCTGAAAAAAAAATTTTTTTTAATGTTTTACTACATAACCTAATAAACATAGTTATACCGACGTATGATGTTGTGTTGCCGAAACGTTCTTAAATATGTTTTGAACCCAGAAAAGTTCTTGGTTGACTTCCAACCTTCAGGTCGCATTGCTTTGAAGCACATTTTTTTCGCTGCTATGGACACCACTAGTAAACCTGAGAAGTGCACTTCTATCACTAAATTCTCATACATATACATAAGAAAATGGAAGGTAGGTGTAGGTGTAGGTGTACAAAACAAAGCAAATTGTAACGCAACTTGGGTAGGTACTTTCAGAAACAATGTCAACAATAGTATTTGGTAAACACTGTAATGTATGAATAGAAATAAATAAATAAATAAATAAATAGTGTTTTCCTAATATTCCATTATTAAAGTGTAATAAAGAAAAGAAATAGATTTCCTTTGCCAAACTTAACCCTTTTACAACAGTCTTAAATGTGAATTGCTTGTATATGATAAATCAGTGCTTAGTTAATTTTTCTAAATAAAATAAATTGTTAAACCAAAATATATAAGCCCAGGGGCCGCGCCACATATACGCTGAGCCTCTGTGTCTTCATTGTGCAATGCAAATATTTGTACGACTGCTGCCCGTTAAATTAATGAAATATTAATTTGGCCGGTTTAAATGTTATAAATAATAAGTTTATCGATGAATACAATAACAACTAACAACATATTTAAATATCGTACGCTAAAACATGTCTAAACAATAAAACAAATGTAATTTATTTTTGACTGTAATGTCTCCATAACATTTCAATGAAATGATATTCCTTCCGTGTTTTATTCTAAAAGCTGTTATAATCGTTTGCTGAACACTTATGTTTATTAAATAAATCTGATATTGTTTTTAAGCTAATATTTCATAATAATGGCGTCATAAGTGATTCTAGACAAATATTGGAATTTTACAATTCGGTTTAAAAAAAAGAACGTAGGCGATGAAACTATTGTAGTCCCTTTCTAATGAAGTGTTCAACTATGCGATGCTAATAAGTAATTTATTTGTTTTCTCTTTCTGTATTATAAGGGTGTTATGAAAATAACATACGATTATTACACTAAGGGGGTATTTCACTATGTCGGGCTAAATATCTGAATAGCTATCCGTTGGCTGGCTTTAAAGTTCAGAATAACTTCGTTATTCAACGGCGACCGTTTCACCATTGTTTCGAGCTGCCGGATAGATAACGCTCGAAATAGTCTGGCAACATCGCAAAATGTTTGCTGTTTCTCCATCTGCTGCCACGGCTGTCATGCGTCACAGTCCGCACACCGCGAAGTGTGCATTTTTTTGGTTATGTTATGTTGATTATCAGGTCATTTTAGATAGATTCGTGTCGAATTAATACATTGTTTCTTATTTTGAACACAATCAAATAATTCAGGATGGATCATACAAGCATTCAAATTCATTCTACAAAATTCGACTCACTTCTCAGCTGTTAAACTCGGAATGTTTTGACGCCATCTTTGATTCGAGGAATAGCGCCTAACGTGAAGTTCGAGCACTGATTAGTCAAATCTAACTTTAACCCGAGCGTTAGCGTTATTCAGATATAGTGAAAACGAAAAAATGACTAATTCGCGGATTAGTGCTTGGTCAGAACATAATCAGAGATAGTGAAAAACCCCCTAAGTAAGAACCTGTCAAATCTGTGATTTATCTTGTCTATTGTTTATGCTCTGGCAACAAGGAACTCTAACAGGAAGTGACAAAAAATTCAAGATGGCTTCACTTCCCGGCCGGACAGAGAGGAGACAGGGTGTCCGGTCGGGGGTCAATTATTATTTCTGTAGGTCTGAGGATCTGATCGAAAGATATTTGAACTAATATTAATTATCTATTATCTGAACTAATATTAATAAATTTATATAATATTGAAAATTCATCATTTGAAGAATTAAAATCAAACCTAAAAATAAGTTAGTGATTGATTGGTTCCTGTGAGAACCTCAGTAATTAGTTACACTAATACTACAATTTACAAATTGTACCCTCGGGGACAAAAGGCGAATACTTAATTGATTGGCACCATTTTAACGATGGTTGTAGACTATTTATAGCACCATTTATTTACGATGGTCGCTAACTATTCCATTGGCACCATTTTTAACGATGGTTGTTTACTAAATAATTTGGCATCATTCTTGCGATGATTGTAAGACTATTCTTAACACCAATCATTTACAATGATTGGTTATATCCTGTATTTCATATACCAATGGTAAAATAAACTTATATGTTGTTTTCTATTGTATAACTGTCAGAAAACTAAACCCACGAGACCAGTTTAGGGAGTTAGATAGGAATACTCTTCTATAGAGGAACTCTTCTTTTCCAAAATGGATTTAGAATCAGTGATAAAGTGCAGATGGTACACCATCTACGAGTGTAGCCTACTTTGGCTTATTTAAAAAGTGGATCTGAACAGTGATGCTTTGTGCATATTTAATGTTTTGATGTATATTGATGTCATGCTTTAGTGATAATATTTGTATACTAATTTTAAGTTCTATTCTGTTATAGATGCTACGTCTACGGTAGTCCCAGACGAGAGTCAGAATACATCACCCAGCGTCGTACATGCTGCGGGTGATTACGGGCCCCGTCCACGTATTTTCTTACTGCTAATTGTGTACAATTTAAGGTCTTTATTTCTAAGTTCTGATTTTGTTATATCTAATACTCTGAACTTCAATTGGATGCGCCGCAAACTCATCCATCATGTCTTAAGCATGATGGGCGCGACTGATTTTGTGACACACCCATTTGCAAGCATACTATTACTTTTAGTACATTTCTGCTATATAACTCATTTTTTATGTTATTATGTCATGTATGTTTTAGGAACCCATCAGACCAAGTTAGGGTATCTCTTAGCTCAGGCTTTTATTTTGTTCTCCTTGTGTTTGAGGGCAAACACGTTGGGGGCGAGCGGGTAATGTTATGAAAATAACATACGATTATTACACTAAGTAAGAACCTGTCAAATCTGTGATTTATCTTGTCTATTGTTTATGCTCTGGCAACAAGGAACTCTAACAGGAAGTGACAAAAAAATCAAGATGGCTTCACTTCCCGGCCGGACAGAGAGGAGACAGGGTGTCCGGTCGGGGGTCAATTATTATTTCTGTAGGTCTGAGGATCTGATCGAAAGATATTTCATGGATTTGTGATTAATACCGAAATGTTCAGTTTGTGCTTCAAGATTAGAAGTCTAGTAATATTTTCCGCGAGTGGAATTCGCCCCGGGTGGCGTGGATAATGAAAACGTATTTCACCATGTGTGGCCATGGGGGTAATCAGAGTTTATCCAAGCGATCGGTGATTATTTCTGCCGATAGACTGTTTTCGCCGTGTGCATTTTGATTCGGAGCATTATTAAGTTCCACCTTGCTTCGTGGAAGGGCAACTTACGGATTAACCGTGAAACCGGCACATGGCTGGACCACACTGGGCCGTTGGCCAGCCACATCCTGATGCCGTCTACTCCTCTTGGCTGGACCATACTGGGCCGTTGGCCAGCCACATCCTGAAGCTGTCGTTTACTCCTCTTGGCTGGACCACACTGGGCCGTTGGCCAGCCACATCCTGATGCTGCCGTCCTCTAGCTACATGGCTGATTCATCTACTCTGCCATTCGCGGCACTCAGTGTTCGTTCCTCATAACTAAATACGTTCTTATTATTTTAGACAGGGTAGATAGATTCTACGTTCTGGTCGATGGGGGTAAGTTTTCACCTTTTTGTATTTCTCTGTGAAATTTATCAAATATAACTTGTTACGGCCAGTCCAAAGTTTAACCAAATTACTTTTATTCTGTAACCTTGCAACTTCCTTTCAAACATCATGTAGATGGGATATATTTTCCCCGCCCCGAATGGAGAATTATGCTCTACCGGCGGATGGTTGATTTGGCGAGTTCATTGGGACTCTGGCGCGATTGGTCTTTCTAAGACCAACAAAGTCAAACTTGGCCACCCTCCTTTCATTCAACATAACAGTCAATAATGTACTTAAAAAAACCAAACACAATAACAGCCTATTAACACAACTATGGGCTAAGTAAGTGTCATAACATTGTAATCAATATTTTATTCATAACAAGGGCACATCCTTAAGGCGATGCACTACGTCGTGTAATATTTTGAATCGAGCTGCCATCAATAACACTCCTTACGTAGATGGCGATAAGGCTTCAATTCCCGCTTAACGCCATCCAGCTGTTTTGATTTAGGCAAGAAAAAAACATGGCCAAAAAGTGCCTTTTATTTTATTTTGTGGATGTTCAGGCATAAATATTTAAATGTTTTCCGATCATTTTATAAATAACTTAATTTGCCACATTATACAGTAAAACTAAAACCAAAAATGGGTTCGTAAGTAGGAAATTGTGAACTTTAAAGCAGTTTTCATAGGTCTTGTAAATTATTTTTTTCTGAGCTTATAAAAAGACTTATGTAAAAACTACTAATTATTTCAAAGGCCAAGATGTATTATACTCGCGGTATTTATTTAAAGCATCTGAAACATAGGCGACCAAATGTTCAAACCAAAAAAAAACATGATTTTGCATTACTACATAGTGCATCGCCTTAAGAATTTTATTTAGACATTGCATTATGTCCCACTTTTCTTTGCAATGGTCACAAAGCAGGACTCAGTTTTTTTTTCAAAAATATTATTACTATTAGAAATGCATTACATCTGTAGTTTTTTTTATTTAGAACATCTTTAATCTTTAAATTTATGTTTTTATGAAGTTTGGGCTCGCGTGGTGTAATAGTATTTTTTTTATTAACCTGACCTAAATACGAAAAGTTGAATTATGGATTATAAAAAAATAATATTTATAGATAATAATTAATATTTTTTTATGTGTGTTTAAATCATTCAAGTATTCCTTTTCATTCTTTTCAATTAATAACCTGATCTGCCTAAAAAAAAATATATCTCAAAATGTTATTTATTTTAATGTATACCTGTATGTTTGCTAATTTTCAAATCTTCCAAGCGTTCCTTAATCTTTTCAATTATATGCTTCTCTTTCGGCTTTGCAAACTTCAATCTAGACTTTTAACGTTTCACATTGAGATAAGCTTGAAAATCGCTTAAAATGTAGCTTTTTGGGTAGGTTTATGGTTTAAAATAGTAGATTTTTTCTGAATTCTGAAATTCTTTATAAAATTAAACATTATTTACAGAATGAAATTGCTATTCGTGCTTAATCGATTAATGAGTGCTTTAATGATCAGGTTCTCTTTTAGCCCTCCGTTAAGGTATATTGTTAATTTTGTAAGTAATCTTTCAAATCATTTTTTAATTTCTGATTCAAGAGAAATAATATGATTCCCGTAAATTTTCATGTAGATTAAACTTTTAGTGATAAAAATGCATTAATTATAATTGATTTCTTCATAGCACCTTTACCTGGTAGCCTTTAACAATATACCTTAACGAAGAGCAATTTCATTATGTATAAAATTGAACATTATTTACAGAATGAAATTGCTATTCGTGCTTAATTGATTAAAGAGTGCTTTGATAATCAGGTTCTCTTTTAGCCCTCCGTTAAGGTATATTGTTAATTTTTTAAGTAATCTTTCAAATCATTTTTTAATTTCTGATTCAAGAGAAATAATATGATTCCCGTAAATTTTCATGAAGATCAAACTTTTAGTGATAAAAATGCATTAATTATAATTGATTTCTTCATAGCACCTTTACCTGGTAGCCTTTAACAATATACCTTAACGAAGAGCAATTTCATTTTGTATAAAATTGAACAATATTTACAGAATGAAATTGCTATTCGTGCTTAATTGATTATTGAGTGCTTTAATAATCAGGTTCTCTTTTAGCCCTCCGTTAAGGTATATTGTTAATTTTGTAAGTAATCTTTTAAATCTTTTTTTAATTTCTGATTCAAGAGAAATAATATGATTCCCGTAAATTTTCATGTAGATCAAACTTTTATTTATAAAAATGCATGAATTATAATTGATTTCTTCATTAGCACCTTTACTTGCTAGCCTTTCGCAGAGCTATAATAGGTTAACAGTGGTAGTTTTGCTGTAGTCACTTACTTGGTGAATCCCCAGAGAGAAAAAAATTATTATTGTTAATCAATCAAAATTATATTACCAACTCGTAATAAAAAAAATACTACTACATTTTTTATAGATATTTGTGGTAGAGTGTGGTCTCGGTGAGACTAGAGGATCTGGGTTCGAGGCCGAAATTATTTCAACGGTTATATTCTATTTTTGGTGTCTTATTCTATTTTTTATATAATTCTTCAAGACAATGTCAACAAATTAATAATTTTGTGTAATGAAAATAGACTCAAAATGTCAAATAGTTAGATTTTCTCGAATAAAAAATCCAGTGATTTTTGATCATAACATTAATAATAATGCTCTTGAGACATTAACACAAATCAAAGACTTAGGCATCACTTTTCAATCAAATCTTTCATTTGTTAACCACATAACAGAAATCTCTAGTAAGGGCTTAAAATGTTGGGATTTATAACTAAGCTAACAGGAAATGTTGACAGTATAAAGTGAATTAAATTGTTGTATTTTGCCTATGTAAGAAGTCAACATGAGTACAATACTCCTGTCTGGAACCCACATTATAATACATATACATGTACAAGCTGTTGAATGAATACAAAACAAATTCTTACGTTTTATAAATTTTAAAATGGGTATTCTAGCAATTATGTTGAACTACAACACTGTTAAATTATATGAATATGCTCAAATTGCCAGACAGAAGAATATTCCCTGACTTGATATTTCTATATAAAATTCTAAATGATTTAGTTGATAGTCCGGTATTGCTAGAATTAATAAGCTTCCGGATTCGACAACGTAATACTAGAAGTCAAGATTTATTTCAGTGCAGAAATTCTGGGACCAACTACCATATGTATTCCTCTTTGCCCATTGGAGGGGACCCACCCTTTCGCAACGGCTGTGTGAGGAAACTGATTGTTTAACCTCCTTAGCCGCACACGTCAGGACTCTAATTTTTTTTGTAAAAAGAAGCTAAATTTATTTTAAAACTATTCTAGACCCTCCAATGTCCCTGTATGCATGATTGTTAGTACGAAATAATGTATTCATACTTACATTAATAGTAACATAAAATAAGAACACATATGAAATGTATTCGCCTGGTGGTTTGGCATCTAAAATTAAATAATAAATAAGGAGAACAATATTTACATGTGGAAGTATGTTTGAATCATAAAAAATATACAAGCCGCGTATCGAGGGCAGTTTACCCCACTATCACGGGGCAGTCCCGGCAAGAATGAGCGTGGCAAGCGGCCTGGCCACAACGATCCCAAGCACCCGCGTCTCTTAGCCAGTTTTCCGAGAGTACCCTCGAAGAAATGTAAATGGGGGGTGGGGGGGGGAGATACTCCCAAAAAACCCTAGGGAATGAAGTGAGCCTCAGGTCACTGGAGGCAGGACGGAAGGGGACCGGGCTCGCGCAAACATTCCCCAGGCCCGCTCATGATGCCGGGGGAGGCACCCGTGGTTCGTGGGACAGCCGCACCGGATTAATGTCACCTTACTGGATGCAGGAACTGAGTCTATCCGCCCTCATGGTGGGGAAATGAACAACACAGTACGATAGAGTTCAGTTCGACAACCTAATCATAAACCAGTTTGTTAGTAACAAATAAAAAGGCAAATAACAAACGTAGAAAATAAGTTGTGATCAACAACAAATTGACCGTTCGTAATAGAAAAAAAGAAGGTAAAAAAGATTAACATAGTATTAAAGAGATAAAAACGCAAAAAGAAACAGTATTATCATTATCCTAATAAATAAGGCCCAAATTCAAAAGTAAAAGGAAGAATGTGCATAAATAAACAGTGTAAAGAACGGGAAAAAATGGTGTAAAAAGCCAATATACACAATAATTGAATAAAAACTAATAAAACAAACAAATAAAATAATAAATGCATTTCGATCATGCCATAAGACAAAGAAAGTAAAACCAATGAGTATATAAAAATAAAAATAAAACACAAAGCAATCCCGCATAAACAATATTAAAGTTTTTATAGAGGAGTAACCGTGGAGTGACAGGAACAATACGCTTGGCACCTGAAACAAAAATGATTTTAATCTAAATCAGCAACTCTAAGCACAGGCCATCTCTCTACCCAGGACTTTACAAACTTTTTGAAGCATTCAAAATTCTCTCTGTTCAACACGAGATCGGCATTCCATGCCGGTCTTGTAATCCCTCTCAAGCCATCCAACATTTCCTCTCGGGCATCCTTCATCAACTCGCAGTGCCACAGAATGTGCTCGGCTGTCTGGTTAGTGTCACCACATGAACAGTTCGGATGAGGAGACAAGGCGAGACTATGTAGCCGCCCCCTGAGCTCCCCATGACCGGACACCAATTGCGTCATATAGTGATCCAGTTTTATGTGCGCCCCTTCCATTCTGCTTTTTTGACTGAAGGGAAGAAAGAGAAAGTCAATCTACCCTTCGTCGATCTATCCCATCGCTCTTGCCATACACTCAGCGTTCTATCTCGCATGGCTTTCAATAAGCTAGGAAGGGACACCGCTCCACCGGGTGTCAGTTCGACTCCGAGGTGGACAGCGGCCCTACCTCTTGTCAATGCTTTTTTTGTCAAAACTTCCCTAATTTCCAAGTCGATCGGCAGTGTACCAGCCAGAACCTCTTTGCCCAGAATACTAATGGAAGGAAACAATTATACCAAGTCAGTGGACATCTTCAATTTATCTTTAAACAAATATAAAATGTTGTTAATGAAGCAATTCAATGTTAATGTACAATAAATAATGTATATTTCTTAATATTAATGTGTAAAAGCCCCAAAAAGGGCGTTAATTAATAAATAAATTTATTATTTTTTTGGTTATTGTTAAAATTATTTTCAATGTTTAAATATAACGATGAGGTTTATACTTCAATAATATTAATCAACATTTTCATTTAAAACTTTTTTCTTTAAAAAATGGTACCCGCGCAAAAGGAGTTACGTTTGCAGTCTAGTTCAAAAACCGACATAATGATAGTTAAAACCAATGTCTCCTCATTTTATTTAACGTTAAGTGAAAACAGTTACCTAATAGACATCTCCGGATTGCTTCAAGCGATTTTGCCTTTTTCGTGTCATCACCATAGTCAATCCTCTTAATGCGCCACTATGTTGAATTGTCTGCTCGCGGCCAATTTAAATTTAGATGGAAGTTGGTAGGTACTACTGGGTGCCGTTTTAGGTCCATCGCATATTAAATTGATTTTACCCATATATATATATTGCGATTGACGTTAAAACGGCACGCAGTAGTACCTACCAACTTCCATCTAAATTTAAATAGGTCGCGAGCAGACAATTCAACATAGTGGCGCATTAAGAGGATATATATAAGTACGAAGGCCCTTGTAATATTTAAGTAAGTTTCAGGCATATAAACGATAAAAATGATAAAATTTTCATACTTCACGAATGTGTAAAAAGTTAGTCGTAAAAAGTTAGGACCAATCGTCGAAAAATATTATGATATTGCGATATTATTATACACACTCGCAGTTCCAAGTTAAATGTATTCCGTTGGATAGTTCCACATTTTCCGAAATCTTTGATAAAACGAAAAATCGAAACACAAATTACCGCCGAGCTGGAAACCAAACTGTCTTTTACGCTGTATTAACTAATAATCCACCTTTGCCAGTCTAAATATAAACACTTACATACTATTTACAAACTATTTTACTGTTAATATTTATTTATTTCCTAGGAAATATTGACATTCATCGAAAAAAGTGGGTTCTTAAATTTACACGATCAATCGTTTGTCAATGCAACCATTTTTGGATTCGTCTATTATTGAACTTTAGAATTTCTATTGAAACGTTAATTTTTATTTTTTAGTCGTTTCCTCATTGTTAGGCATCGTGATCCCCACCCAATCTTCCTGTTGGAGGCGCCTTTTCTCCTTAGTGAATATACGTTGATGCTCGTTTTTGGTTGCATTGATCTTTTCCCATAGATGATTTCCCATGCTCGCGGGAATTTTCTCCTATTTATACCAATCATAATATACATTCAATTACTTTACAAATGTTACTCAGTAGAGTGAATGAACTGCACTATCCCCATTCATGAATTTACCACACCTATATCAGATACTAGATACATTTTAAAAGTGAAATGCACTGCTGGCAATTTCTCAACAAGTCATGAGCCGCCTCTGCATGCAACCTATGATATTTGGTCTTTATAACGCATCGGTGATGTTGTTCAACTTCTTTTGCCTTCCAATTTGTCAACGATCACGAGTTTTTTTCAAGCTTGGATAGTATGGTTTAGCGAGCATCTTGTCCAAAGTATCTTAGTAGTTGATATCCTACTATGGATTCCTAACTCTTCGAGGATGGATAATACTACATTATTATTATACCTGGCTGGCCGTGGAATCCTAAACGCTTTTTCCAGTACCACGTAGGGCTTGAGAATCCTTGTTTCCACACGCACCATACAGAAATACGGATAAACACAGCGACCGGACAAATGATGTGCACAAATCTTTATATTTATATAAAGAAGATTAACTGTGGTGGGCGGTGGGCTTTAGATTGAAATCTACAGTTTTGATGAAATTTTGCACACTTGTGCTAAAACTCTACTTAAAGCCTTTGAAACGCTAGTGGCTTCAGCTAGTTAATAGTAATAAAAAAATTCCATAATGCTCCATATTTTAAAATTGACAGTAATTTATTTTTTTACTTAGATGTTGGGTAGTAATAATAACTGCTGTTTACGTTTACAATTTTTCACTACAAAATATTAATAATTATTCACCATTATTGACCTTCATTTCCAAATATATTTTATTTGAACTGATCCCTCTAAAAGTCCCCGAGGCATATAATCGTTTGAAAGCCATATCAGTCGCCTGTCATAAAATATAAAAAGACGCTACTCTGCCGAAGAGGTATCAACATTTTAAGGAGTTGCCGTCATAAACATGTCATCCAGCGTTTATCCTAAGTAAGACTTTTACGATTAACATGAAACGCCGTAAAATAAAATAAAATGTGAAAAAACAATAGCCTGCCAAACATTCAGCATTTTAATGAAAATAAAAAACAAATGTTTTGTTCATTTTGCAGAATTGCTCGTTCATATTCATTGTCCTGAAACAAAACATGCACTGAATCAATCGGCCGTAGTTCTGTTAGCAACTTTCTATTGTCGACTTCCGGAATCTCTGCATTTTAAAAACAAATAATTTGAAGCGCGATTGGAAGATTCTAATGGGAAAAGTGCTGATTGTCTTGATTTTAATGGGAGGGTGGAATTTCTATGTCTGTTATTGATGTTTTTTTTAAAGTTAGAATACTTGCTTACTATTATGGCCGAAGCTAATATTTGTGATGCTACATAATTCGAGATTGCTTAATTCGAGGTTTTTAAATTCACCTATATGGAAAATTTTACCAAAGTTGTAATTATTTATGTTCGGATTTGAAGTAAGTTAGTCGACTGTGTAGACGAAATTTGTCTACTTAATCGTCTCTAACTCGCCATTTTAATGGTATGTTGTGATATGTTTGTCACACTGTTACTAGAAAAAAAATAATGTAAAAACAAAGTTTACAGTACATTAATATTTTTTATGTATAAAATAATTTAGCACCTACGAGTTAATTTTTATTGTCTTCCAAACATGTCGAAAGGGGAATCTCTGTTATGATCAGCGATTGCTCGGAAGAAAGACGTAGAATGACTTAATCAAATTTTATTTCTTATTGCTTGGGTTAATATACCACCTTCATCAAAACTGCAGAATTATAAAAAACATTTTGAAGATGTAGAAACACTTAACACTTAACACCAGCGCCAAATATCCTTTGGCTAAATTCATCCTGACCAGCGATTATATTCTTCCAAATATTAGATGGTCACATAAAGATAAAACCTGTGACAGACCAGGCTATAAGCGCGCTATATTCTCGTGGCTTGGCTTATTTCAGCATATCGCTCGGTATACATTCCCACTGGTAGTATATGGCGAGCGATAAGCTGAAATAGGCCAATTCATGACGCGTCATATGTTTCTCACACTACTACTGTGGAAGCTATAATAAGTCGGATGTGAAACAAACTGCCTGAAACCTCGTGAGGAAACCTGGATATGTCAGCACTCTTTGGCTTGACAGAAGACTTGATGAACAAACTGGACGAGTTGTTTTACAGAATTTGGACATTTCATCAAATTGGGAATTTAAAGTTCGTGTTCTGCTAAAGTTATATTCAAGTTCTGTTATTTTTTCGGTTCTGTGAAGCAACTGGTTTATAATGATATAATACAGCATACAGCATACAGCACTTGAATAGAACTTTCACAAAACTTGAAGATTAACTTTGATATTTTATGTATTGTTCAAATTCTGTGAAACAATCCTTCTTTAGTATTTTCATCTGACTCCATAACTATAATAGTCAAACATTCATTAAAAAAATATTGAACAACTGCCACCTGTCAACTAACATCAAACATAAAAAAATAATCTAAATATTTAGACAAAGGCCGACTAAGCTAAAATGTTTGAATACTGTACGGTTAATTTATTCCCTGCAAACGAGCAAGTCTTGCAACGACATTATCTCGAAACTATTTTAAATTTAAAATTATTTAAAGTATTAAATTAATATATCATATTTATCTTTTTACTGTACATAAGCAAATACGGTTTTATTACTGCTAGATCAATTCATAGTAATCTAAGATTTATCACAACTACTCGTATATTACACACGAGTCACTTTGATTTAGAATCTTCTTATGGATAATGATGGATAATTAGTTAGTTAGCTAAGTAAGCTGTATTGATAACAGAAAACATACAGAAAAATATTATTATTATATTTGATTCAGATTTTGGACATTGCATGCCAATTACCGTGCTTATTTGATTTTAGAAATAACTTTGATTGGCCTGTCTGGGACCAGGAGTTGAAAAATATTTTGTAAAATGATAACTTAATTTTTCTGTCAGATCGGTGTAGATCACGCTACTAGGGCTTTTCAGTTCAGTGATTTTATTAGGCTATTATTATTATTATTCTGTTCGTCGGCCCTGTTGCTGGCGCGTTACGAAAAGTTTCCAAGAGTTAGGTACGCCAAAGATTTATTGTGTATCGGACCGGGAACTTGGTTTCTAGACAAAGCAAACCTTCCGACTAAGATTAATGGCCTGATTGATCGAATGACGCGTTTTGTCTCTCTATTTATATTTCAAATAATAAAAAAATCTCCATATCACGGCTAACAAACTATGTTCATGTGTTCAAAATCAAAACGAATACCCTGAAAATCCAAACCAAACCTTACCTGACAAAAACAACTAATCCAACCAAAGAAATTAAAATACAAGAACCCAACCTGTAAATTTTTTTTTTTTTATGATCATTGGCTACGAATTCAAGAGGTAGCTGGTTTATAAATATAAGACGAACCTACCTAATAAAATGGTTCATAAAATAACCAAAAAATGTTTTCATTTTTTTCGTAAAAAGAAATGAAAACAATCTCGTCTTTCAAATGTCATAGTAATTAATCACAGTAAGCGAAAAAAACGTTGCTTATGATGTGATGGAAGACTTAGCCAGCCGAGGAATTCAACTCACATAATATAAGTGAGTTTGTTGTATATATACTATGGTCCTGACCAGATTTGAACCTCTAACCTACTTCCTAAATGTATTTTTCGTCACTACATTCCCCTGCCGAATCCCTCTACCTTCAGACAACATTGGGAATGCTTTACTTCAACTGGCTCCTGACAGTGTGAACCCTTGAGCAGGATTAGAATTAAACAAATATTATTACATTTACACAACAAACATTATGAATATTACATATCAAACATTATGACAATTACATAACAAACATTATGACGATTACATTACAAAAATTATGACAGTAACATAATAAAAATTATTACAATTAAATAAGAAACGTTATGATAATTCCATAACAAACAACATGACATTTTATTTTATTCCTAATAAGTCAAAGAGAAACGCATTGCGACGATGAATAAGGGTAAAGTCGGAACAAAAATTCCGAAAATCGTTCCGGTCAGTACCCAACCTTTGATATTTTAAAAGTTAAAAATTTCCTTTTTATAAAATTCTAAAAATGCGAAAAGGGTTGTAAGGGTTGATGGAACTTGTTAAAAAACTGTGCAAAATATTTATTTGTTTGCGATGTTTTCTTTTGCATCTTAATCTCTTTTATGGTGTATTAAATTGTCATATTTTTCCTATGTAAGAAGACAACTTGAGTACAATTCTCCTGTTTGGAGCCCACATTATAATATACATGTACAAGCTGTTGAAAGAATACAAAACAAATCCTTACATTTTATAAATTTTAAAATGGGTATTCCAGCATTTATGTTGAACTACAACATTCTGTGGAATTACATGAATATGATCAAATTTTCAGACAGAAAATTTTTCACTGACTTGGTATTTCTTTATAAAATGTTAAATGATTTAGTTGATAGTCCGATTTTGAATGGTTGTTTTTCAGCGATAACATGGCGATACTGAGAGTACGTACCACTCTGCACCACTCCCAACCATCTAGAGCCAGTGCATCTATGGCATCCTCTATTGGAGTATGCTGTAAAGTTGAAGGGAGTGGGGAAGGTAAGGAGATTAGGTAGAGTAAGGTGGGGAAGTACCTGGATATCAAATACGGCTTAAGCCATTTCAAGCAAAGTTTTAATTCCGAATTGTGATCTTTCACCAGGGCGATACTTAGTTGCGAAATGAAAATTTGGCTTGAAAAGGAAATATCTTTGTATAAGAAGATAATAATAATAAATCTTTAAGAACGTGAAGCAGTACAAGACACAGAAAAATAAAAAGGTGATGGTCTCAACTGGGAATCGAAACCATGATATCTGGCCTAGCGGGACAACGCCCCTAATCACTAAAACACTCTGACCTAATTATTTTATATCATTTATGTCGATCTCGTATCCCAAATTCAGTACAATATGTATTATCCTCAACGAATTTTTTTCCATATTTTTGGCTGCATCTTTTGAATTATTAAAATATAAGATCGACAAAAATGACATAAAATAATTAAATCCCAATGGCCGAGTGGTTAGAACCGTTTTCACGATAATATAGGGATCCTGGGTTTGATTCCCAGATGAGACCGTTACTAAAAAAAAAATCTGTGTCTTGTTCTGTTTCATGGTTGGTTTAGATTTATAACTATTATCTTGTTCTTCAATAATAACCTTAAAACCTTCGAAATATATAATTTTCAAAATATTATTTTACCCTCAAAAGTTAAAAGGGAATCTTTACGCCAGAGCTCACCGTTCCAGATGTTTTGCTGGTTCAGGGAACGGATTTCTGTTTTATTAAACATACCAATTTCGGTTGTCTGTGATGATGTGCGTGATGTGAAATACTCGTAATGTAATGCATAAAATTATTCACGTACAACGAACATTTAATT
Organism: Hesperophylax magnus; assembly: GCA_026573805.1. NCBI lineage: Eukaryota > Metazoa > Arthropoda > Insecta > Trichoptera > Limnephilidae > Hesperophylax > Hesperophylax magnus. Next base: position 6,568,705 of record JAIUSX010000058.1, on the reverse strand, counting down.
TTCAAAATTTGAACTATTGTCGAAACCAATTGATAAAGTAGGCCCAAATTTATTTATTTAATTATAATACTATATTTTAAACATGTATTTATTTTGATAAAATTTGTGATAGATTTTTTTAGTTTACTAACGGTGTTCATTTTAAAGTTAAATTTCTGAATATCTCCCGAAAAAATGATTTTTTTGATAGGCAATGCTCCTGAGGCAAATATTTTATAAATATAAAAAGGTACTTTCAGCATCACAAATCCTACAATTATAATATCCCGCGTTTTTTCATGCATTTGCGCTAGGGTATATAAAAGTTATGATAGAATATAAGATATTCCATCATAATTTGACTTAACCCGTTTAGCGAGACCTCCCCTTGGTCCTGCCGGCAATTTAATAAAAGGCAATGTCATGCAATCCATTCAAAAGGTGAAATGGACAGGGTGTGACGACCTATTTTTTGACATGAAAATTAATATTTTTATTGAAAAAATTTTTACTTTGAAAAAATACATCACTTTTTCATGTTTTCTTGAATTGATGCAGTCGACATTATTATTTTACGCCAACTTCTTAAGAAAAAAATTTATTCCCGTGTCAGCGTGTAGCGTGTGTCAAAAAAACAGAAATTTGTCTAAAGTGTCAAGAATCGGAAGTTAAATTGAAATAGTTGAAATGGAAAATGTCGAAAAAAAAATTATTCCCGATGTGCGACGACGGACGTCAGGCAACATCTAATGCTGAGTATACACATAAGAACATTTATCTCCAGACGAGCCATGAATTATGATAAAAGAAAAAAACAACCGCAAGCTTGGGTGCTTCGCGCTGTGACGCGGTTCGAGAATCGGAGGTTAAAATTGGCCGTCATTTGAAATGCCAAATGTCCAAAAAACTAATTAACGATATATCCTACATATAATGCGGTTGCTTTGTGACTTTCCTATAAGTCGTGGCTAGGCTTGCACAAATTTTCTCGGGTAGCATAAGGTGACATAAGGTGACGAGAGATCAAACTCTCGGGTCTTACTTAGCTGGTTATTTAGCACATGCAATTATTTTTACTCCATAAATTTCTTGGGCCTTAAATGAAGTTAAGTTGATCGATTAATCTCTTGGGTCTTTTTGTGTCCTTTTGTACACAGAACACCGACAGCATTAGAATATTCTAGTGTATTTTACGGTACAAGCTTAAACGGACTATTAAAAGTCGTTCTCTCCTCTCCATCTCCTTGGTGTTACATATTAATTAAGCACTGTTCAAAAGTGGGAACACCGCACATTATACTACTTAATATTTAAAGGTTTACCACAGACACTTCCAAATAATTATAACTTATACCAAAAGTTATCGACAACCGTTGCCTTCATGTTGCGATAGATTTGACAAAGTTTGTGTTTTTTTATATTCATTATGTTTTTACGAAATTAAAAGGCAAAGTGATCATATTTTTTATAATGCCTTCATATAATTAATTATATTTTTTTAGTTTGGTATATGGTGATATTTTTACAGTTTATAAGAAAAAATAATGGATTCATAATTTTTAAGAGCTTTTTTAAATTTTACTTTTAGTAATAAAATATGCTGAAAGAGACTCTCATGTGCTTTCAAAAACATTATTTTAAATAATATTAAAATATCAAATATTATTTAAAATTAATATTAAACGGTAATATTTGTAAATAAATCTTGCATCTTACAGATATTTTAAAGTAACCTGATGACCAAATCTTAAAAGAACTCAGGGGTTAATTAAAGAGGTCAACTTCTATCACAAAGTTTATAAATCTATTTTTTTTTAAATCGATAAAAATAAACAGCGTTTTAATTTTTTTTTTAAATTCGGAATCATCTTTTGAATACTTATGATTTGAAGGCAAAGATTCTTCAATCGTACAAAATCCTCCATGAGCACTTATGTTTATCGAAACAAATTGAAAGTCAGTTCCAGATAATAATATAAGTTAAGTCCATTGTGCTTAAAAAAAGTTATATTATTTTTTCACTTCATATTTTATTTTGCAAAAATATCTCGCTCTTTTCTAAATATTAAAATTATTGGAACACCTTGTTTCTTCCGAAATGTATAAAATATGTGCCGGCAGTATTAACGGTACTCTGTCAATGTCAACGTTCCGCGAAGGTACTTCGGTAGAATAAATCCATTCTGATGAAAGCTCCCAGCATTGTTTTTTTTTCAATTTTTACGGAGAAAGGCGAAAAGCTGCTTCATAAATTTGACTAATAATATTTCTATGTTCATATCGGAATAACGAGGTAAAATATTTATAAATATAAATACATTCTAACACACTTTTGACTGTTATTTTCAAAGGATCGAGTCTGGGAAATTATCATGTCTTAATAAGATGTGTATTGTGGGGAGCCGATGTAGTGATTCGTAATGTATTCTTAATAGAACTACACTTGCCTTACAGTCAAAGAGATAATAAATATGTTCATATTTTAATTAATGCAACTCATAAAGCTATTAGGTACGTAGTAATTCACCTAAAATCTCCAACCGCTTCACTACATTACAAGATTACCTTTAGATAAATACATTTTTACTAAATTATTACAAGTGGTCCAGAGCACTTGACCGGACATCAGAAGGTGCGGATTTTATTCCCGTCGGCGGCATTTATTTTTACTCAGGAGATATTTTCAATTTGTATCGATATTTCAGGCTACTAATTAATGCTTATAATAATTTAATAGGCAATTATTCGGAATTGCTGGACAAGGATTATATGAAATATTTTTAAATAAAACCTTCCGATTAACCTTAATTATTATAAAAGGAATTTGATTGCATTTGGGATATTTTTAATTTTAGCATTTTAATTTTTAATTACGTAAATCGAAAATTCACTTTCGCTATATGGGATGACAGCTGAAATCATGCTGGAATGCTTTCTGTTGATAACTTTTTCTTTTGTTGGTATTCCTGATACGAGCGGCTAGATTTTTTACCATTTACTCTACGCAAATACTAGGTAGGTACAATTTCGGCCAATATCGAAAAATAAAATAAAGATATTTAGGTATGTTTTATAAATAAAGAAAAATTAGAAAGGTTAGGTTAGGAAAAAGGTTGGGTTATTATAGGTTAGGTTAGGTTGGATTATTGTAGGTTATGTTAGGTGAGATAGGGTTGTTATAGGTAAGGTTAGGTTAGGTTGGATTATTATAGGTTAGGTTAGGTTAGGTTGGATTATTATAGTTTAGGTTCGGCTAGGTAGGATTATTATAGGTTACGATAGGTTGGATTATTTTAGGTTAGGTTAGGTTGAGTTATTATAGGTTGGGTTAATATATAGGTTAGGTTAGGTTGGATTATTGTAGGTTAAGTTGGGTTAGGTTAAGATATAGGTTAGGTTAGGTTAGATTGGATTATTATAGGTTGGATTAAGTTAGGTTGGATTATTGTCGTTTAGGTTAGGTTATAGGTTAGGTTAGGTTAGGTTGGATTATTATAGGTTAGGTTAGGTTAGGTTGGATTATTATAGGTTAGGTTAGGTTATGTTAGATTATTATAGATTAGGTTAGATTATTATAGGTTAGGTTAGATTATTATAGGTTAGGTTAGGTTAGGTTGGGTTATTGTAGGTTAGGTTGGATTATTACAGGTTAGGTTAGGTTGGATTATTATAGGTTAGTTTAGGTTGGGTTATTATAGGTTAGGTTGGGATTTAGGTTAGGTCAGGTTGGATTATTATAGGTTAGGTTAGGTTAGGTTGGGTTATTAAAGGTTAGGTTAGGATATAGGTTAGGTTAGGTTAGGTTGGATTATTATAGGCTAGGTAAGGATATAGGTTAGGTTAGGATTTATATTAGGTTAGTTTAGGTTGGATTATTATAGGTTAGGTTAGGTAGGGTTATTATTTATCAGGTTATTTATAGGTTATTATATCGGTTATTATATTTTATAATAATTAATAAGCAAAAAAAAATATTAACCCTCTTTTAAATATTTTCCCACTCAACTGGTCTTTCCCGTCTAACTAACTATTGTAATTCCTAATTCTGGTAGACCCCGCCCACTATAACCCCTCCCCCCTCCTTCCACTTCTTCTTTCCAATTGTAATCTATATTTAATTTTTGACTTCGGAGTATGCTTACTCATGATGATGTGAACTTGTATATAATAAAGTGATGTAAACAAAGTTATTTATGTTTTAATGAAATAAAGTTTAATAAGATTACATTATTTTATCTATTTCCGTTGTATATCAATACATATATACGCAATAAAATGTAAACATTTAATATTTTTATTGAAAAAATTTTTACTTTGAAAAAATACATCACTTTTTCATGTTTTCTTGAAGTGATGCAATCAACATTATTATTTTACGCCAACTTCTTAAGACAATAATTTTTTCCCGTGTCAGCGTGTAGCGTGTGTCAAAAAAACAGAAATTTGTCTAAACGTGTCAAGAATCGGAAGTTAAATAGGGCCATTATTTGAAATGGCAAATGTCCAAAAAAATCGTCATGCAACATCTAATGCTGAGTATACACATAAGAACATTTTTCTCCAGACGAGCCATGAATTATGAGAAAAGAAAAAAAGCAACCGCAAGCTTGGGTGCATCGCGCTGTGACGCGGTTCGAGAATCGGAGGTTAAAATTGGCCGTCATTTGAAATGACAAATGTCCAAAAAACTAATTAACGATTTGTGACGACGGACTCGATCCAACATATAATGCGGTTACTTTGTTACTTTCCCATAAGTCGTGGCTAGGCTTACACAAATTTTCTCGGGTAGCATAAGGTGACATAAAGTGACTAGAGATCAAACTCTCGGGTCTTAGCTGGTTATTTAGCACTTGCATAGTTCCTTCCAATATCATATCAATAAAATTGTCAATAATTAAATTATATTTTAAATAGCTAATCGTCCTGGGTGATTTTTTGTAGGAATTTACAATTATTTTTACTCCATAAATATCTTGGGCCTTAAATGAAATTAAGTTGATCGATTAATCTCTTGGGTCTTTTTGTGTCCTTTTGTACACAGAACACCGACAGCATTAGAATATTCTAGTGTATTTTACGGTACAAGCTTAAACGGACTATTGAAAGTCGTTCTCTCCTCTCCATCTAATTGGTGTTACATATTAATTAAGCACTGTTCAAATTGATACGCAATAAAATGTAAACATTATATTTTAATAATCATTTATTTCATTCTTCTTTGCTATAACTTTAAACTTTATTAGATACAGTAACAGTTGTAGGTAAAGAATTACCATCAATTGGAGTAAAATTAACACATTTTAATTAAACCGACTGCTAATCTCATGGCACAATTACGCTCCCTTTATTCATAAACACGGGTACAATTAATCAATATGCAATAATCTATTATTTCAGTCAACTTTGTTATAACTATCTTTAATTGTCGTGACAAACTATACGACATTGATTTACCTTATAGACATTGACGGTTGTAACACATATTTAAGCACTGCAAGTCTCCTATGAGCAAATTATATTAGATGCGGTAACAGTTAATATCAGTTGTAGATATGTAGTGAATAATAGTGTTTCATTTGAAATAATCCATCACTAATACGTACAATTTCATTTATTCAAACAACTGTCATTCTTATTTTGCCTAAATTGAGCATTTTATTATCAATTAACTCCTTCCTTTTCCGTGTTTTAACAATATATACTCACTCTCTCTTTGTGAATGACCTAATATCTGCCTATTAAATGTAACTGTTGTTAGCATCACTTAAACTGGGCGAAGCCCAACCAAATGCCGCCCGCAGGGAATAGTAGCAAAAAACCCGCGGAGCGGTTTTTTAACTGCTAGATTATTACTAATATTCTCCTGTTTACCAATGTATGCTTATAATCCGATGTATCGCTCTATTGTAAAAGTTATTTTATGGCGTTTAAATAAATAAATTTAAAAAAATAAACATTGTGCTGCTTAGATAATGTGTTATGTATAATCTTATTGAAAAAAATCACCGACGTGAACAAAAAAAAAACACTTAAAATTTTTTTGTCATATTAGGATAACATTTACCAACCAATAAGTCGAGTAGACACAAAAAAAGATACCTACGGTATGTATTTGTACGGGTGGTTGTAAAAGAAATACAATCCAACAATATGAATATAATCCTCAACAAATAACAACATTATGTATGTATACCGTATATTAACAGAGAAGATTAAAAAGCTTTCAAGAATTTACATAAATAAACCATTTCCATTTGTGTTATTTGTAACATGATAAAACTTAGGCAAAGCAAAAAGTTTTATTCTCAGAATCCAATTAGGCAGATTCGAATAAATGAATATTCAAAAATAGCTGAGGAAACAAAATTTCCCACCGCGAAAATTGATCCTCGAAGTATAGAGAAGTACTCGCTGGAAGGAGGTGTGGGTGTTACCATCTCAGTAGAAGCATTGCGGCTCTAGCAATATATGTCCCTTGTTGCGCCGCTGGCTTTTATTAAGAAAACTCTTCATTCAGTGAAATTCCTCCGCGCCTTGAAATGGTACCTATCTCTTAAGGAATAATGCCGGCTTGGTTTCTAAGGGCTTTACTTCCCCGGGAAAATTCAAAGCCTCGCAACCATGGCCACCTACACACCATGAAGTTCACTCACATTTTTAGATTGTAAAAAGGAATTCGTTCTTTGTCCGTATCGCACTGCGAGCACTTTAAAATAGGCGGGGTACAAAGTTATCAAAGATTCGGCCGGGGATCTTCAAGTGCATATTTATTTCTAACAATATGGGGAATATATTGCTCAATGCTCGGTATCTCGGGAAGAACAAAGAAAGCATTGGGGCAATCTTGAGATCCCCGTTTTATATTGGTGTTTCCTGGCAACTTTCCATATTATTCCAATCTGAACTTTTGTTCCAACTTTCATCCGATATCAGCATATTTGAACTAATGATATATTCTGAAAGAACGGCCGCTGGAATAGCATTTGAAGGGGATAAAAACTGGCACTTGTTTGGCGGTCTCGGTGTGGATCCTGACAAAAATCTATTAGAAAAATGTCACAAACATTTCGACAATCCTTTCAAAACGTCGAATCAAAGTACCTAATAATGAAAAACTCTTTGTTTGAGAATTAAGCCGAATAGTTTGCATTAGTTAACAAACTAATTACAAAATAGGGGGAATTATTTCAAGTGATTTTATAATTTGAAGGGTTTTCCGTCCATTACAATATTAATTAATGAAACAATGTCAAGGGTATTCACACAAGGTTCACCTGTACTCGAGGAGAGTAGTTGGCATTAATATAAAAAATGAACTATTATATACAAGTGTGTATTCATATTTTATCCTCATTTAAAGAGAGCAACTTAACTTTTCCCGTAATATAAAAAAAATTTTTTTCAAATGAGACAAGGCTACATTAGGAGCTTACATTCATATATGCGTTCAGAGAACAAGGCCAAAAACTTCTTGTATCTAAACTTCTATCTGAAATAAGATAAATTTAGAATTCCAGAAAAGCAACACTCGTATCTTTGTACAAGAACTTCTATCCATAGTAAAAAAAATTATGCCTAACCATTTTTATCGTATTTAAAAACATAGATAATACGTTATTTTCTATTTGGTATAGTTTAATAATCAGAAAAAATAATACTTCTTTTTGTTAAAAAATTGTTCCCCTTGATATTTCCGATAACTCATACCTTTAAGACCCTAAGATATTTTAAAAAAGTTTTTCTTTCATGTATTCAATAAAATTATTATTCAATTTATAAAAAAAAAACAGTTTATTTATGAACAGGTTCTTATGTGCAATTTTTATTACATGTGACAGCTGTTTCGCCTTCCGGAAGCATTATCAAATTGCTTAGTAACAGTTTGGTAGAACAATAAGATGTTAGGTGCTTGATCTCATCAGTGCAGAGAGAGACAGATATATCATAGTAGTATAAAAGCCCACGTAGTAGCTTCATCTCTCTCGTCCTCATATACCAGCCCGAAAATAGGAATCACGAATCTGTAATCTCTGTCCTGGGTTAAACTAAAGTACATATAATGATAGTATCATTGTATTAATAATCCCAGAACAATTAGTTTGATAGTGGCACAGCCAATGTAATCATTATTATAGACAGTTTGCCAAACAGTTTGATAATGCCTTCAGAAGGCCAGACAGCTGTCAGGTGAAATAATAATAACACGACAGAACTTATTTACAAACACATTTTTTAATTAATTGAATAATTCAATTTTATAATATAAAAAAGGTAGCTTAAAATTAAATGGTGCTCTATGAATTTAACTTGATAACAATGACTTTTTTTTAAATAAATTTAAAAGCCTAGTATTTTTTTTTACTGAGATGAATTATATATTTCATTAACTTTAAAATGTTTTATTTAATTTATGTCCAAACAGGAAGTGATTTACTCCCATTGTTTAACCATTTTTTACCCCAAACCAAGGGGTTTAAGACATTCCTACCCATGCATAAAACCTAATATTATAATATAATATTATACAGGGTTTTCCAATAAAAGGTGTTATTTTGATATTCAATCGTAAAAGATCAATGGTTTCGTTGCTTGTGTGGCACGTAGCGCCGTCTTGTTGAAATTAAACGTTGTCTAGATCAAAACCATCTAATTCCGGCCATAAAAAATCATTAATCATCTCTCGATAGCGCAATCCATTCACAGTAACTGTTGCTCCAGCCTTATTTTCGAAAAAGTAAGGTCCAATGACTCCGCCGGACCATAAACCGCACCAAACAGTAACACGTTGAGGATAGAGAAGCTTTTCAACAATAACTCTTGGGTTTTCCGAGCCCCAGATGCGACAATGTTGCTTGTTGACGAAGCCACCGAGGTGGAAATGGGCCTCATCACTCAAGATGATTTGCATTTGATTTACTCAAGTGAATTTTAATAATTTAAATGCGTTGTTGAAGCGTGTATCGTTCCATTTTTATAAATGGCGTAGTTTTTACTTGTCAAATGTCAAAAAATGATAGCTTTAAAAGTAACATCTACCGAAATAACAAGCTATTCAAAATAACACCTCATATTGGAAAACCCTGTATTTATATTTATCTAAGAAAGACAATCATTCTTTGATTACGATGACCTGACAATATTTGAAAATCTCCTTCTACCACCACAGTAAGCTAAAAATGTTGCTTGTGTCGGGATGGAGGACTTAGCCAGCTTCGGAATTGAACACACTACGCCTGGGTGGGAGCCAAACGCGATGCTAACTATGCCGTTGACCGGTCTATATTTATATAATATTTATTATATAATCATAAATTATTAAGGTACGTCATAAATGAGTATTATAAAAGAATGTTGCACTTCGGAGAAATTTGACTCTATGATAATAGCATTTTCAGCTCTGGTGTTTCTGCATTTCCGCACAAAATGATTTCTGCACAAAATGTTACATGTCCGATTAAAAACAATATCGTTTTCTTCTTTTTATTTTTTTATTTTGCCAATAATGAAGAATATGTAGTAACTTTATTGGGAAATTTTCACTTTTTTTATGAATAAACAAAACTAATCATTGAAACGACGTTGCACCACAAATATTTTCTTCCGCCTAGATTTGCCAGTCTCAAAATTATAAATTCATGTAGCAGTTATTGGTGCTTAAGACATTGAAGCAAACAGATTTTCCGCTTTATCGCCAGAACTTATAAAAGTATATGTCAAATTTTTGATGATGGCATTTTACTTGTATTGGTATTCGGTGTGTACAGTTTATCGTCACGGGCGATACTCTTAAAAACATGAATGTACCTCCATGGATATTAAAAGCGTAACTAATACTAAAGTATGACGGCTAAAAGACTAAGAAAGCTTTGCAAAGCTTAACGACCCTAAGCAAATAAATGTTGTGTTAAAGTGGAAGTACTTACGTACGTGCATTACTTTCCAGTGCAAAACGATCATATTACTTTGTCTCCAACAAACAGTTTCTTGTATTGGTGCATTATTCAATAAACGAGAAGTAATTTCAAATACAATTCCACTATTTGGTCTCCATAACATAAAGAACATAATATACAAAGTGAGAGAATTCAACATAAATTACTACACATACTGAAAAAAATAATTACGTTAATATAATGAAATCACTTGATTTAATCGATACCTATATTATTCAACAAACCTTTGGTACTCTTATACAAATTAGTCAATGACTCAAAGAATGCACTTAACAAAGCTAATAACGTTTCGAGTACGAAATCGTACCACGAAGCTTCCAGAGGTTTTATTTTTTTATTCGGCGAAAAAGAACTAGAGAACTAAATAACTAAAGGGTACATCGGCTTCGATATAAATTCAGTTTTGTCAATATTTTTACTAATTCTATACTAATAATAAATCAGAATTTTTCAACTCTTTGTTACTCTAATATTAGATATTATAATCTGACACTTACTTTTTAAATTCATATTTACACACTATTAACTTTTTTTTAAATGTTTTTTGCTCCTTACTTTTGCCAGTAAACTACTGTTATTGGGTTTAAATGAATTCTTCTTTTAATTTCTATTGTTATTATGTTATATAACTTTAATGCATTGGGTAATTTATTAAGGCTTGTTTTTTAAAGGCCTATTATAAAAAAATACTTATAATTTGCATTACGCAATCAACCTGGTCGAAAGTAGTATAAAAATAAAAGTAAATGTAAATTTCCTAGATGTGACCGTATCCTTTTCTGATTTTTCTGTTTCAGATTTTCGATTAGAACTCGCTATTGTCTTCAATAATTAAAAGTAAATGACTCCCAAGTCATTAAGAAACTAATCAGCAAATGTTCCCTTCATACCCACTTCAGACTGATTGAGTTTCATGAATGGATCACCAAAACGATGGACTTCCACATAACGGAGTTGCGTAAACCACGTCACGCGAAATCTTAATCTTCTAACAGATGAATAACACGGACTAACCCCTTCCCCCACGGCTTTCTTACTGCATTTTATAATTCATCTATGTTACTCTTCTTGCAATAATATTTATTGATAAAGTTTGAACGGCATCTTGAATAATATCTGTGGCTCTCGCGTAAATGGGTACCTCTCGCATTTTTACTCAAATTGAGTCAAGTATAAAGATCGAATGCTATTTTTTTTATCTTCATTCCAGTAAATGGGAATACCGATAAGCAGAATGCGGGTATATGAAAAGGGAGAAATGTGGTTTTATGTTTGAGTAAAGGGAATTAATTAATCCATTAGCGCCCGCTGATACCATATGGTATCCGAAATAGTGTTGTTACTTTTTTCATCACTTTCTTAAAATGTCTGGTGTGAGGTATGTTGTGACTGATTCCATCAGAGGTATGTGATGACTTCTCACTCAATGGGCTGGTATTTTTTGACGCTAATGAAGTATGAACGAAAGTCAATTTCTCATAATATTTTTCACGAATCAACCGCTTAGAAAAGGGAAATAAAAAAAATGTATAAAGGAAAATAATGTACCTAGAATAATTATTCTCAAAGGTTTCGTAGCCAGAATGTTCCCTTCATTTTCCAGCAACGTGATGGTTAGGGATAGGAAGGAACTGGATAAATGACAACATGGTAGGAACTAAGTATATTCTCATTTCAAAATCAAACAATTGGCATAATTAAATTATTATATGATATTAAAGTTTTACGAAAAAAGATTCCCAATTACTAAATGAAAATTAAAGGGTGAAAGGGATTGCTTTGGTGGGGGAGGGAAGAGGAGTGGCCATATAAATTAAATACTGCGGGCAACCTGGCCGGCCGAAACTCACCCGGTTTCTTAATGAATTAATGAATAATTAGGACACTTATGGGATCAAGTAAATATCATACACAACATACTACGTTTAAACTTTATTGCATGATTTCAGAGAGTAACCCGGCCATTCATTGGCCTAATATATTAAAAATATTTCGTTTTGCTCCAAGTATGATTTTCTTTAACAGTGTCTGTACTTGAGCAGTAATCAAAACTCGCAACATTTACTTAACCTTTTCCAATATTTATTTTGTTTCTCATTATTACAAATCCAATAAATAACAGGAATAGAAATTTAGATAACAATAAAAATTATAAATAAATATCAAATTATATCTAAAGAACAATTCACAGTATTTCAAGTGTCCTTTAACTAACAATGAGCCGTGGAAGAGTAGTAAAATAAGATCAAAGCTGAAAATTTAAATCTCAGCTCCTAGTGTCAGATTTGATAACTGTCTGAACATATAACAATGTGTTAGATTACATTTAAAAAATATATCATGTAATATTACCGTACAACGATCATTGTCATCTTTATATTATGCGTAGTGTGGTTTGGTATCTCCACATTTTTTGTTATTCTGCATTTGCCTTATGAACAAAAGAGAACCGTCTACAATGTGTTAGTATTTCATTTCCAATTTTGGTCTACTAATCAATACCCACCGCATTGTTCTTATGACACTCCACATTCCGTTAGCATATTTATATACTGGTTATTAATATCAATGTTAATTATCTTGATTATCTGAATAATTTTCGAGATAAAATCCGTTAGAGGGGGTGATAATTCTTCGTGCCTTATTACCATACTTAATTTTTTTATAAGAGGTACCATTTGTATGAATAAAAAACAGTCTAACCCTATATGAATAAATCAGATATTTTGCCCCTAGATTTATGATCGTCGCATTTATCAACCTACACGATGAACAAAGTGTACATATTCAAGGTATACACTCCATATCTGTATGCGGGAGTCAAACACAATCGAGGCGTGAAGTAACCGTTCCCTATACAATTTCGCCAAAGGAAAAAAGCGGAAAAAGTTGTCTTGAAAGAGAGTCATCCTGTAGTGTTATTGTAGCAGTGAGACCAGAAATTTCAAATAAAATTAGTACTTTAGTGATTTTCTTTTGAAATGACCAATGAAAGAGGTAACGCAACACGACGAATACCTCAAAACTAAAACAAAGTATATATGTATACTTTTACTTTTGGCCGTGACAATCACAAATCATATCCAAAGTTAGCACTTGATTATTTTACTTCGTGAAAATAACAAAATAATCAAATTAAAAATCTTGTCTATACAATGGATCGTCAACCAAAGGTCGGGCAATAAATGTTAGTCAACTCACCAAAATCCAAATAAATTAAGTTATTAGTGTGGTTATTGTTATAAATTTGCTCAAAATACCATAACCCACCGAAAATTCCTTACGTTACTATCACATCAAGAGCATGGCGCGGTTTTAACTTTGACGACTTCCTGTCAGAACTAAAAGCTTCTCCGCTCTGTACACATAGCGCATGGGAAACAGAGTCGCCAACCAAACTAGCAGCAGATTATAACACCATCCTTTCAACCCTTTTAAGTACATATGCTCCAATTTCTACAAAAACTCGGCGTCTACGAAAATCTGATGCCTGGTTTGACGAAGAATGTCGGAGCCAGAAGAGATTGATGCGTAAATTGGAGAGGTCCTACAGACACTCGGGGGTTACATCACGGAACGATTGGATACAGGCTCAAAAAGAGTACATGATCTTAATCCGTTCAAAAAGGTCTGAATATTCGACAAATAGAATCACTTCAGAGCGTCAAAATCCACGTAGTCTTTGGAACTCGGTTAAGACAGTCATTGCTGATGTCCATGCACCAAATACAATCGACATAGCTCCGGAAATCTTTTCCAAGTTTTTCCTTGACAAAATTGAGTCAATACGAGCCCTAACAACCTACGCTCCACCGCCGTATTTTACTAAATGCAATAGAGAAAACCTTTCTGCCTTCAAACCTACATCCCTAGAAGAAGTAAGGAAATTAATTCTTACTTCACCGAACAAGCAGTGTTCGCTCGACTCTATTCCAACGTGGCTACTGAAAAAGTGTTGCAATGAAATTGCTCCCTTTTTAGTTCATCTTTTCAATAAGTCACTTAGCACGGGTGACTTTCCAAAATCCCTTAAATCAGCTATCGTAACTTCATTATTAAAAAAACCACAACTGGACGCTGAAGATCTTTCAAATTACCGACCCGTTTCAACCCGTTTCTGCCTTTTATATCAAAAATATTAGAAAAAATCGCTACCTCACAGGTCATATGTCACTTAAATTCAAATGAATTATTAACTAAATACCAATCTGCATATAGACGGTTCCACTCCACAGAAACCGGGTTACTACGTGTTTTGTCGGACATAACTACTGCCATTGAGTCGGGTAAACTGGCACTTCTTTCAGTCTTGGACATGAGTGCTGCATTTGACACGATTGACCATGACTTTCTTATTAAACGATTAGATGAATCATTTGGTTTAAACTGTGATGTTAAGACCTGGCTGACATCGTACCTGGCCAACCATTTACAAGCCGTAAAAGTGGGAAAAAAACCAATCAAATTATGCAACCCTTTCATCTGGAGTACCCCAAGGGTCCGTTCTGGGCCCACTACTCTTCATCCTCTTCACAAATGATGTCGCTAAAATAATAGAATCATTCGGCCTTCTATCTCACTGCTACGCTGATGACCAGCAAGTTTATTTTTACTGCTTACCAGAAGAAATAAACAGTCTAAAAATTCGTATAACTGAGTGTATAGAAGCAATTACTCGCTGGATGACCTCAAATAGATTGAAACTGAATCCCACAAAGACTGAGTTTCTGTGGACTGCTACAAGCAGACGTCAGCATAACATTGAAAACTCCCCAATAACCATTTCCGGAAGTGACATCACTCCAAAAACGTGCATCAAATTACTGGGTATCAATCTGGACGCTAATTTTTCACTTAAAACTCAGGTGAACAGAACTGTAAACACGGGGTTCTTTCAATTAAGGCAAATTAAAGCAGTGCGGAGAAACCTGCCAACAGAGGCGACTAAATTGCTAGTCAATTCCTATGTTGTTTCACGTCTAGATTATTGCAACGGAATATATGCAAGTCTCCCTAAATGTCAAATCAACAAATTACAATCCGTTTTCAACGCCGCGGCAAGGCTTATTACCGGAGTATCTAAATACTCCCACATTTCAGAGCACCTCAAAAATCTGCACTGGCTCAAATGTCCTGACAGAATCCAGTTCAAGGTATGCTGGATGGTATTTAAGTCACTTAACGGAATGGCTCCGGCTTATCTATCAGAATTGTGTATTCCAGAAGATTCCAATTCCCGACAGTCAACCCATAGGTCAGCAACGTCATCAGCTATCGGAAGGTTGAAGGAACCAAAGCGCACACCAGATACTAAGTTCGGTGAGCGTGCTTTTGCCGTGTCAGGACCTAAAGCCTGGAATGGACTGCCACATGATTTGAGAATGATCGCAGACTCTACAGAATTTAGGTCTAAACTTATAACGCACCTTTTCAGACAGTCGTATCCATAATTTCAGAAACCTCCACTTTCACAGTTGACGGCAATTTAAATTTAAATTAACAAAATGTAAAAAATACTAAAAATAAATAAATAAAATAAATAAAAATAATAATTAAAAATAAATAAATAAAAATGATAACAACTAACAATTTGTAGGCTTTTAAGACAGTTAAAATACATTTAAATTAAAATAAAAACTATAGCAGACTTAAGATCATGCGACGACCAGTGTTTTTTGATATAGTGTCCTCTGCGTGCAGTTCTATCTTTCATAAGCATAAACTTTTTAATATAAGTGTGTTTGTTGGAAGTGACTTGCCAGGTAAGTATGTTTTGGTATATTTTCTAAATAACAAATGTAGATCCTAGGAAATAAATTGTACGGCGCCCTTGAGGTGATTTTTCACAAAAACGGCGCTCTACAAATTATCCAATTATTATTATTATTACTCAACTTGTCTATGATATATAATAAACTCTCCCGTTTAGTCACCCTAGCCAAGCATTTTGTTTAATATGCTAAATAATGTCATATTATTAACAGTTATTAATACCAAATTGATTGAATTTGGGAAGTTAAATATTTTTATCTTCAAATCAAACATATCGAAAAAATTTAATATTGTTAAAAATATATATTTTAAAAGTATCCTATCTCGACAAAGGATATCCCTGGTGAGACAGCAAAACAAATATGTATAAACCAAAGATAATCGAATATTAGTATAATATCTTTTGTGTAAACCTTCCTTATAATGTTGATGTACCTAATAAATCATTAGTCGGTAGCGCACATACGCTGGTGTCAGAATCAGAAGAATGTGCGATTCGTTTAATCAACATTAAAACCTGAAGTATTCCGACATATATTTGGATACATGCAGTAACAAACTTTTGCTATATTTTTTCATACATTATGTACTTTCTCATTTTTCTGGTTCAACAATTTCGAAATAATTGATTTATTTAAATTCTTTAAAAAAATATTTGCCTACATTTATTATAGATATTGTGCACTTTCTCCTATTTTTTTCAAATATGATAATATTTTTATATATTTATATAAATACAAATTTTATTTTACTTTAAATATTTGTGAAGGCTTATTATTATTTTTAAGCCATTGTTATTATCTTGAAACAAATATATAATTTGTAAAAATCTTCGAAAAAAATACATGCCGCTGAAGGGAATTATATATTATATATATATATACAGGGTGTCCGGGGGTAAAGTGCAGTAACTTCGTGGGGGGATTCTACATGATCGTAGGAGTAAAAAAGATAAATAACTTTTTCCGAAATTCCAATTTTTTCTTGATCATACAAAAAGACATACCTGCTAAAAAGCCATAGTGTAGGTGCAAACTTACCCGATAAATTCGCAAGTGTGAACGTGGCAACGTTGCATATTGTGAGTGGCGCGTATCCATGGAAACCAATATTGTGAGTGGCGCGTATCCATGGAAACCGCATGTGAATTGTAAACAATAACAACACAGAGTTCGCCGTATGTTTTGATATTTTACCAAATTCAAAAAGAGAACTGCACTAAAATCACGTTACACTTTTTATTATAAAAAATATTAATAACTCATTGAACACTCAACTAATTTCATCGCTTTTTACTAATTTAAAATATTTTCAAAATGTCCACCTTCTGCTTGTAGGCAAGTATGTAAACGTACAGTAATATTATTTATAATTCGTACATTGTGGCGTATTTCATCTGCGGCTTCGTGAATACGTAACCGGAGATCTTCGACGTTATTTACTTCTTTGGCGTAAACTCTATAAAACTCGATGTTTAAGGAAAACACGCACCGAATAAAGATGTACTTTTTAGTAAGACTTAAACACGAGATAAAGACACTAAATTAACAAGTTTTTATTTAAATGAGACTTTTAACACTAGATAAATTAAAATTTCAAAGTTGTTTACTCCGCGCGTCAAATTATGTGACATTCAAAGCACAGACGTTTGCTTACTGAATTACAATAGCGAGGGGTGCAGGAAGGGGCGCGGGATGTAGATTTGGCAACGACGAAAAAAATAATGCCGTCTAGGCACGTCGGAGAAATTTTTCGTTATTAGCTTAAAAGTACATCTAAAAGTTGGAATTTCAGAAAAAGTTATTTATCTTTTTTACTCCTACGATCACGTAGAATCACCTCCCGAAGTTACTGCACTTTACCACCGGACACCCTGTATATATATATATATATATATATTTTTATTTTTTTTTTTTTTTAAATGAAAGACAAATATTACCGGTTCACAAATAACAATGTCAACTCAGCCACCAGCGGTCAATAATATAATATGATAAGTGTTTATTATCTTTCTTTGTAATAAATAGATATAATTTTTTCTTTCCTGTTTTCTACCATGCTGAAATTTCATTAGAATATGATTAAAATTTAGTAGTATGGATTAGTATAAAGTAATTATCAATGTATTACATTGTGTGTTTTTTTTCAGTTGAGTGGTTTCAGTTTCAGTCTGTATTTGGTCTAAGTATATTATTATTAAAGTTATAATTGAACCCGCAGCCTTCTGCCAGTTTCAGTCTGTATTTGGTATAAGTATATTATTATTAAAGTTATAATTGAACCCGCAGACTTCTGCCAGTTTCAGTCTGTATTTGGTCTAAGTATATTATTATTAAAGTTATAATTGAACCCGCAGTCTTCTGCCGGTCAGAAGCTCTTCAACAATTATTGCTTTTAAGATTTTTTTCACTAGATAACAAACAACTTTACTTTTGTAGAAAAGGCATTGATAATGGTAAATCCCCTATGCAATATCTTTCTTTATCGGTGAAATATTTTGACTTGTCAAATATTATTATTTTTAATGATAAACTATTGAAACTAAGAGAAAATGTTTTTATGCACAGCAAAAAGGATAAAATAACACGTTAGAATATTAATATTAATTACCGGCAATCAGAAGGCTGTGGGTTCAATTTCAATCGGCCATATGTATTTTTCAAAATAATAATTATTGTTTGTAAAATTATGTTATCCTTTGTGCTACACATGAAAATCTTGTCTCTTAAACATTATTATTATCAAAACATTAACACATTAAAACATTATTTTACCAAAAAAAAATAATAATAATATTTGACAAGTTCTAGTACCTATCTTCACCAAAAAATGTAGACAATTTGTCTCGACGCCATCTAGTGAGAGAGTTAGCACTTACAATGCCTTTCTCATATAAAATAAAGTTGGTTGTTTTCAGGTGAAAAAATGTAACAAGCAGTAATTGTTGAATGAAACACTAGTATATATTGAATTATTTCGCGGATAAGAGATAAGCCGCCATAGCTCAGTGGTCAGAGCTGTCGACCGGAAATCGAAAGGACACGGGTTCAAGTCCCGTTGGCGTCATGTATATTTTATCAGGAGATTTTCAATGTGGATGAGTGTTTCAGGCTAATAATTATTGCTTGTAAAAAAAGTATAATTATTATTACTTGCTGCTATGTTAATCTGTTAGAAATATGTTAGGATATGAATTGATAATATTATTTTTGTGTTATCTTTTTCGTTTATCTATACGTGATTTTTTTAATAAAAAAATATAAATATATAAATCGGTGAAGGTAGCCTACGCTACCTTCATATCCACAACCTTCTACAGTGTACAGTATGAAATGTTTTTAAATTGGCTACTTGAGGGCTTTCATCTCAACTTTGTGGAAAGCAATTAAATCGCGATCACGGGGAAAAGTTTCATACATCCTCACTCAAAAGTACTGGTATAAAATACCACCAACATCCATAGAAGTATTAAACAACATATATTATAACAAACTTCGTTAACTCGGAAAATATACGTAAAATTGGTACAAGAAATAAATACGTTGTAAAAAAAGCAGATTTTGTTAGGATTTAATGATCCTTAAAATAACCTTTAATAGGCTTCTAAAGCTATTAATAAAATTTAATGTTGGCCGAAAATCTTGTAATTTATTATTTCAATTATTCATGGTTTACAATCATGCTTGTTATGAAATATTGAATCCAATTCTATCCATGTTTCGCTCCTTAAAAGATATTTTTTTTGTAAGCAGTGCCTATTTTTGTTGCTGATTGGACTGTGTGGTGAATCTGCTAAACCATAACTAAACACGACGGCTTTTTTTAAATATAAATTTTGAAGTTTCATAATAGTTAAATAATTAATTAATTTTCAAAATCCATTGTTGTAAATGATTTGGAGTAAGGTTTTGAGGTTTTGAATTTTATTATTAACATCTACTTTCATGTTCACTTTCTTACAATCTCTTCTTAAAAACTTTCAAAATAAATTTTCTAAATGATAGTTTATAGTAGTAGTCATACTATCAAAATCCGTAGAGTAGTTTAGAAGAACTAAGCACCCAAACAGAAGAAAGCTATGTACTGGTACTTTAGAACTTTATTTAAAAAATATATATATTTAATCATTAAAACATGCTTTTTCAGATTATTTCACACATAAAATGGTAACTTATCAAAAAGATATACTCACATATTTATTTATGCTTTAGATTTATTTATTTTATATATGTATAAATTACAAACAATACAAAACAAAATGAAACTTTGTCTGTCCAACTGGGAAGGATTCCCGTTTCAGGACAGCCAAATTGTGTATTTAGTACATAATATTCTTACAATGGAATGGCGATTCTGTCAAAACAAATTTTGAGAACATTGTTGATTGCATTCGAAGTGACAGGATGGTTTTTTATAATTGAAATCGCAAAGATGTAATTTATTACCAGGGTCAATTTGGATAACATTAGTAATTGCATTCAGAACAGATGAATGGTTTCTTTCGAGACATCACAAGTCTGAGATTCTTTCCAGGGCATTTTGTAATATTACAACGTGACTCTTGATATGCCGACGCAAAATTTTCACCGTACGCCAGCTGCTGACATTATTTTCGTAACAACTTATTTGTTTTTCGCAAAATTATATTTTTGTAAATTGTACCGTCTAACCAAATAATGTGTTTATATATTTGTAAAAAAATGATATATCGTCTAACATAAAAGGATTATGTAGAAATAGCTCAGGGAAGTGATATTTTATTGTGCGCCGTATTCATATGGATAGGTCGGCGCTCAAGCGATTAACAGCATTGCTTATTACATATTTAATGTTAACTTGGCGAATTTTATGGATCACATAAATGTATTCCAAAACTTTCCTTAAACCTTCCATTGTTTTTTTATAAATATATTTCTACACTTTTATTTTTATTTGTTTTAATTTTTATGAATTTTTTATTTTTTCTTCTTATGTTTCAAAATTATGCGTCATCTTAAGGTTGTACTACCTAATCGGGAAACCCTTCGGTGTTAAATAAAAGTTACCCCGAGTGGTGCGCCACGTTTGGTGACTTAGAAAGGGTGCCCGGGGTTCACGGGGTGAGCTTAGCTTGGCGGCGGATGCCTATATACTGCGTGGCAGGACGAAATTCCCATTTTCGAATTGGAACTGATTTGTCGAGAACTTAGACTATGCGTTGTTTTTCACGGGTTAGGGTATTGAATATCCAATCCACGCCGTTCGCAATCGCCGTCAAAAGTACATAAATTGGTCAAAATTCTTATTTTTGAGTCTGCACAAATATATACGCAAAACGTCAAAAGTCATTCCTCTCGAACAACGAGTGGTTAGACCCACTCGTTGTTCGACCGGAGAGACTTCGTCAAGAATCGTGGCCCTGGGCTGATACCAATATTATATAATCCGTGAAAACGAAATATATAAAAAAATTAAATAAAAAAAATAACACGATAAACAATTTTCTGTTAAAATATCACATTACGGATAGGTTCTTTAACATTTGTCTGATTTTCCGAACAAATACTTCCCGTTTTGAAATTGATGACACAAATTTAAACCTTATCCCAGATTAACGTTCAATAATAACAATAATATATCTTTCTTGTAAGAAAATTGCATATATATCTAAAAATACATGTTAGTATAGTGTATATTTGTTTACAAATTAGTTAAGTAAATAAAATTAACAATAGAAAATATAAAGAGAAGGTAGTAGGAAGCAAATAAAAATGTAAAGTTTTAATGTGAAGTTTCACTAGACTAGCCTGTATTGAGGGAATAATTTTACAAGTTAATTAATACATATGTATATACCTACAATTTATTACAAAAGTTTTGTTCAATCAATAATTTCGAATTTAGGTAAGTGCACCGGTAAAGGCCCTATCATGACTTTTTATCCAACTTGAACCGGAGTAAGTTTCAATTTCATTTCCGACAGCTATTTTTCTTAGCTATTTCTTCCAGCAATTATTCTTCTCTCTCTGCCTATTGTTTCAGACAGCACGTTGACCATGAAGAGTTGCCTTAGTGTCCTGCACAAGACTGGTTCCATATGGCTGGACTCCGTATATCGTCTTAATTACCGTCTTTCTCCCTTGACATAAATGGCCAATCCTTGCTAGCCGAGTGGTTCACACCTCACTGGTTATGAGGGTAGTTAGGTCATGAAATTTATTGATACTTGATCGCTCCTGCAAATCCACGATTCTACTGCAATAATAATTCATGGTCTGCATTTAGTATCACGAGATAAGATAACACTGATAGCAATTTCCCATTACATAAACGATAGATTATTGAATTTATTTTCATGTTTTAGAGATTTTATTGCCTTGTTTTATCGATTTCATTATTATTTATATACATGTGTCATGTACATATATATGTGTGTATTTATATATATTTAATGATCTTTGTAAAACAATAATACTCCATTATATTATATTTAGAACACATAATGAAATTTTGTCAGTGGATTCCAGCCTTTCTGCAAGTGAGTGGAGATGGCGAGGAGCGTATGTATAAAGCAATGAGAGAATGTATACTGGGTGTCTAAGCGTAAAGTGCACTATATAAAATAAAAATAACTTTTTTCGAAATTCCAAGGCTTAAAGGTAGTTTTTTGGTAAAGAAGTTGAATTATTCGTATGGGAAAATAAATATCTTTGGAAAATATTTAAGTATGGAAAGAAAATGGAATTTCGAAAAAAATTATTTAAATTTTTTGCTTCTACCATCATGTCGAATTACCTCCTGAAGTTTGAAATTTGCAGTTGTGTAGTAACGTCAGTTCATGATTGTACTATCTCTAACGTATTTTCTCAATTGGTGTGATAATTGCACCATGTGCATATTAATGATGTATCATTTAAAATAAGTTGTTTTCGGTATTTAAACCCGCGGCCTCTAAATCCTTTGCCGAAGATCTTAACTTAGATTAATAAAAGTGCCTCTTTGATTTTCACCCCATCATTAAAGTGAATGTTACCAGTTTCAAAGTAAGAAAACTCATTTTAAAATAAACAACCATAAAATCCACTTAAAACCTTACGTACTTGTGTTGTTTATATTCGCTCCTTGACTGGAGCTATTACTCTTTATTAAAGACTAGCTGCCGTGTACCCGGCGTTGCTCTACTTTTCTCTACTTTCTAAAAATATAATGCGCATGTATTATATATAAACCTTCCGGAAGAAATACTCTAAAACGACAGTGAAAACCCAATTACAATCCATTACGTTGTTAGTTTAGAAGAACTGAGCGCACAGACAGGCGCGGATAGCGACTTTGTTTTATACTATTTAGAGACAATAATTAATTAGAGTTTTCGTAGATAAAGTTCATATCTACTCGTATATCCTCAATTTCAATAAATGTATTGTAATTACTGTTAGAACATGGAACACAACAACCAGTTGGGAATGAAGTTTTTTTTGGTCCCAGCAGTCTGGAACCAGTGAGATTTTCAAAGTTTAAGTAATAGTGAGGATGGGAAGGAGATAAGTAAGACAAAGGTGTGGAAGTCCCTGGCTATTCTGATCTGATCATCAAAAACGGCTGAAGCCATTTCAGGCAACTTTTCAATTCTGAATGGTGGTCTTTCATCAGAGAGTATCTTACGATTGCATGGTTCCATGAATACACTATTCACATAAAAAATACAACACAGAACTTTTATTTTCTCCCTTTTTAGATGGAATCTTTAAGACTATGTACCTAAAGTTTCCCCCTAACCCTTCTCATAAAAAAACGGATTAACGGAGAGCACAAAAATATACTAGTTGATATAGGTCTCAAAAAAGAAACTCATTTATCAACCATTTCCATGTTTGCAATGATTATACTGTGAATATATGGATACTATTTTACCCAATTATTTTTATAAGCAATAATTATTAGCCTGAAACACTCATCCACATTGAAAAATCTCCTGATAAAAGATACATGACGCCAACGGTATCTTTTATCAGGAGATTTTTCAATGTGGATGAGTGTTTCAGGCTAATAATTATTGCTTATAAAAATAATTGTTACCCTTTGTGCTATGCATAAAAAATCTTGTCTTAAACATTAGTTTACCAAAAAATAATAATTACTATTTTACCCCTTTAAATATTTTTCAAAATTAATTTAAATTTTACCTGGAGGGGTAAAAAATAATATCAACATGCGAAAAATAAATTAGGTTTCCTGAGAACACCATTTATAGCGCCTGTAAACATGCTGAGTATTAGATTGCAAAATTGGGTTTTTACCTCAAATGTGTGAAGAAGTTATGACACGATTAAGTTAGTCAAATACTTGAGTCGAACCATGTTAAGAGTCAGATTAGAAAAGGGTACGAGTATGTACTAGTATGTGTAAAAATGAATGAAGCCATAAGTGTGTGCCAAGACTGAGTTGTTTGAAGGTACGTCCTCTAGTAATAATAATATTTGTATGATTTGTATAGAGCCGTTTTTGTGAAAAATCACCTTCAGGGCGCTCTACAAATATAATTTGGAGGATTGTGACTATCGCCAATTTAAATGGGTTGTTGGCTGAATGATTCTGTGGTTCTCCAATTCGCAGAATCCAAGGTTTTGTGATTACTCTCGGTGTGTAAAAACGAGAATTTATTTTAACAAAACTCAAGTTACAATAAATCTATGAACAAAACATATCGCGTACGTTAGAGGGGATTTAGGGCTAAACCGGCCACTGGAGAGAGAATGAAATATTTGCCGCGCGAGGTATCGCGTGCAGGTTTATTGCGGTTTTACCAGGTCAATTGTTGAAAAAATCTTTGCCTTGTTTAATTTATGTGCGAAGTCGTGGAACTGCGGTATTGTGTATTTGTCTGGCGTTGTGATTGCGTTTTAACGCCTGTTATAGCCGTAAGGGCGCCATTCCCCGTTGGACTTTCAAACCATGTGTAGTGGGCTTGCCCAGTTGCTCTTGGACATTAGGTATTTATATACTTTCTTTGCAGCTTCTAGCAGTGCTGGTGCCAGCCTGCAAGCTCGTTCAGTTACCCCTGTTACCCTTGTTTAGTCCCCTGGTTTCAATGACGTGAGTAATATTGTGACTCGGAACGTCATGCGTTTTTATGCTGGGCCGGGTCAGTGTTGGATATGTATGTAAGATGTCCCGGTATTTCTGACTGGTAGACAGCGTCGATATGCAAGATGAGGGTCCTTGTAGCGTTGCACTCCTAATCTGCAATCCTGTTGACTGGTTCGTTTAGAGTTGGCTCTATTGAATCAGGGCTGTCAGTAAGACATCTCATAACAATTTTGGGAAAAATTATAGTTTTGATTAAGTATATAACACTCTTCCGTCTGATATCTGATGTAAGTGCATAGTTTAGGTTCTGTGATAACTTGATGAATAGAATGGTATTATGCCTAATAACATTGATAATTACGACAGAGGTATGTTATTATAGCCTTCTTATAACTATATTCCGTGCAGTTGAACACATCTACTACTTCTGAGAAAGCATTGCCAACTGCATGCAATCTAGGTATAAGCGAGTTTCTAAATGACTCAGTCCTGATATTGTTATTGAAATTAAAAAGAATTTTGGATCGAGTGGTTCTAGTGGGTATATGGAAGGTAATTAGGCTTAATATATCGGGGCTGTCTATAATACCATTGACAATTTTAAAAATAAAAGTCAAATCGAAAATAAGTCTTCTATCTGAGAGTTTAAGTAAGTTTAATTCTTTCATCAAGTGATAGTAATTTATTGATTCTATAGGTAGACCGAGTTTATAGTTAATGTATCTTAGGAATTTACGCTGATTTTTTTCAATAGAGTCGGAGTGGATTTTAAAGTAAGGACACCAAATAGGAGAATTATATTCGATTTGACTTCGAACAAGTGAGGAATATAAGATTTTTAGTGTTGAAATATTTTTAAAGTCTCTGCCATTTCGGAGAATGAAGCCGAGCATTTTTAATCCTTTGTTGGTGACTGTTTCTACATGTGAAAGAAAGTTAAATTTTGAATCGAAAATAATGCCAAGATCGTTAATTTCACTTACAGAGGCGAGAGAAACATTATTAATTTTGTATTGATAGTTAAGGGGATGTGTTGTTCTGAAAAATCTTATAATGTGGCATTTACTAATATTGAGATAAAGTTTGTTAGTTTTGCACCAATCTTGAAGTTTATTTAAATTTAATTGAATTTGAATACAGTAATTTATTGTTTTTATAATTTTAAATGGTTTAAGGTCATCGGCAAAAAGTAGCACTTCAACATTTTTATCAAATACAGTAACAATATCGTTTATGAAAAGGAGAAACAGTATTGGGCCTAAATGTGACCCTTGGGGTACACCGCTAGTAGCTATGAATTTGTGTGAAAGGTTAGAATTATTTTTTACTTGTAGATTTCTATTTGTTAAGTAGCTTTTTATCCATTCCAATAGTTTACCCTCAATTCCGATTTGACTAAGTTTATTGAGAAGAATTTTATGGTTAACTTTGTCAAACGCTTTTACAAAGTCTGTATATATTGAGTCGACTTGGGTTTTGTTTTCGAGTGAACATGCTATAAAATTTTCATATAAGGAGAGATTTGTTAGTGTGGATCTGCCTGGCATAAATCCATGTTGATTAGTTACAATGATGTTTTTTTATTTTTTTTTTATTTATTTATTTTTTTTTTTTATTTTTTTTTATTTATTTAAGTACATAAAACAGGCATGGTGCCCAAGAATTTACATACATGGATGTTTAAATACATAATAACAACTTTAAATTTATATACATGGATGTTTAAATACATAATAACAACAAAAATAGTAACAAAATGAATAAGCTAAATATGCAGAAGTAAATAACAAATAAGAATGGGTAAAAGGTAAATACAAATATGTTCATAAACGATTTGTTATTGTCACACCTGTACTGGTGAGACAATGATTAGGTAGGTACAATGTTGCTTCTCATTAAATAAAGGGTTTCATCACAATATCAGCTTAATATGATTAAAGGTAATACATTTTTTTTGAAGTGTTTAAATTGGTCATTAAAAATGTCTATTACATTATTAGAGCCATGTATAATGTTATAATTTCTTAATGTTCGCGCTACAGGGGAAAAATATCCTGTATTTGTGTGGTAGGCTTTAATATAGAAAATGTCGTTCATCCTCCTTGTTGATTTTCTTGATGGAATATTGATGTTAATTTGGGATAAAATGTTTGGTGTATCAACTGATGCATGTATAATTTTGTGTAGGAGCAGTACGTCAGAAAGTTTACGTCTGACCGTCAGTGAGTGTAGTTTGTAGTGCAAAATTCGGTCATTATAAGTTCCAAATTGATCAGATAAACCTTCACGATAAGCAATTACACGGGTTAGTTTCCTTTGTATGGATTCAATCCTATAATTATGAATCTCATAATTGGGAGACCAAATTGTTGATGCATATTCGAGAATACTTCGCACAATTGATTTATATAATGTCAAAGTTAATTCTGTACTTTTAAAACAATTTGTAATTCTTAGCGTTAATCCTAATACTTGTGATGCACTTTTTGAAATTGTATCTACATGTTTATTGAAGCTAAGTGACGAGTCAAATGTCACGCCTAAGTCTTTGATTGAAGTTGTGTTTAGTAAAGGGATATTGTTAATGTGATATGTGTTTGAGAATTTATTAATGTTCTTTGTGAATGAAATTACGGCACATTTGTTTTCATTAAAATATAAATCATTTAGTGTACACCATTCATGAAGTGATGATAAGTCTTTTTGCAAATCGGTGCAATCTTCTAATGAAGTAATTTTTTTGTACAACTTAAGGTCATCGGCAAACAAGAGATATTTTGATGTTTTTATTCTTAAAATTATGTCGTTTATAAAGATTAAAAATAGCAAAGGTCCAAGATGCGAGCCCTGTGGAATTCCCGACGTTGCAGTAAAAAGATCCGCGGAGTACCCTCCTACAACCACTTGCAGTTTTCTTTCTGTAATGTAACTTTCGAACCATTTCAAAGAATTTCCATTTATGCCAAACTTTTCCAGCTTCTTGATGAGTAATGATTGATTTAACTGGTCAAATGCTTTGCAAAAATCCATGTAGATGGCATCTACTTGTAAACGTTTTTCGATGCTATCGCGGATGTACTGGGAGTATTCGAGAAGGTTAGTTGTTGTGGAACGCCGAGGGAAAAACCCGTGTTGCTCAATGATAATATATTTACTTACATGAGCTAATAGACAGTCATATATTATTGACTCAAACAACTTTCCTATGCAGTCAAGTTTAGAGATAGGTCTATAATTTTTTATATCGCTCTTACAACCTTTCTTAAATATAGGTGTTAAGAAAGCCGTTTTCCATTTGACTGGAAAAACACCTTCTTGTAATGATTTGTTATAAAGAAGGCTAAGTGGTCTGGCAAGAACATCTCTGCACATTTTCAAAAATATTGGCGGGATACCATCAGGACCTGATCCCTTATTGGTTCTCAAATTCTTACACTTGACTAATATCGTTAAGGGCGAAATAGTGATCATACCAAGGCTTTCGTTACAGAAATCTTCAGATATTTGTGGTGAATAGTTTGCATTGTGAGGTTTATAAACAGATTGAAAGTGCTTAGAAAAAAGCCCGCAGATAACTTGACCTTGGGTAGTTTTTATGTCGTTTAGGTGCATCTCTTTTGGAATATCGGTTGTGTTTTTATATTTGCTTTTTGCAAATTTCCAGAAATCATTCGGGTTAGCTTTTAAATTTTGTTTGATTAAGTCTAAATGCTTATGATAACAAACTCTAATCAGATTTTTTGTTCTGGTTCTAATCAAGCTGAATGATAAATGATCTAGTTCATTACCATATTTCTTATATTTTTTATGAAATTTGTTTTTTTTCTTTATCAAACGAATGAGATCTTTTGAGTACCACTTAGGAAAGTGATTTTTGTTCGTTTTGAGGGGAACATGAGAAGAGATAATCTGGTAGAGTATACTGTAAAACTGATCTACAGATTGATCAATATTTCCCTGATTAATGAATTCCCAATCAATCTCATGTTGTTAATATGTATGGAGATTTTATCGAGGATAAGTTTTTCAAACAGTTTGGGGATAGTTGAGAGCATGCAAATGGGTCGGTAATTAGTGACATCATGAATATCGCCTTTTTTAAATACAGGTGTTAGATAGCAATTTTTCCATAGGTCGGGGAAGCAGCCAGAATTTAATGATTGGTTAAATATATGACATAGTGGATTGGCTATTATTGATGCACAGTTAATTAGAAAGGCAGGACTAATTTTGTCAGGACCCGCTTTTTTCTTTAAGTCGAGTGTTTTTATTTTGCGTATAACATCAGGAACATTTATATGTAAAGCGGTAGTATAGTGATGCAAGAAATCCGCGCCTATTATGGCTCTGGAAACGTCAGCTATAATAAATTTCTATTTCATCTCACGTCGGAGGCCAAATTGGAGGTTAATTTTCCGTGTGCCGTATGTTTTGATGGCAGTTCCGTTTGCACCGTAAAGCGTAATGGGGCAGGTGTCTGAAGTAACTGTATTTTTTGTAATGTTGCTCGACCTAGGGAGCTCTAAAACATCCACACCGGTGTCAATGAGGAATTTTTGGCCGGTCTCACGTTCGTATATGAAGAGACGATTAGTAATATGTGGAGATTTGCACGTCCCTTCTGCGAATTTTCTTTGTAGTTTCCCGACTTAGTGCGCGTAAAAGAGCACGGGTGGTGGAATTTGTATGCCTTATCTCCATATTTTCCATGAAAAAAACAATGTCCACTGTGTCCGTGATTTCGGTCTGTTATTGTAATTACGCATCGATGACGATGGATGATGCCATTCGCGACGGGGGCTCTGATTACGGTGATCTTGATAATTTTGCTTTCGCCCGCGGCCATCATTCTGCGTTGTTTTCAGTTTTTTTACTTCTTGAGTATGTGCGAAAATTTATTCTTGAAGATTTTGGAGTACCGTGTTGATGATTGGTTCTTGTATGGAATGGTGTGCTTGGGTGTGTATATAGTTTTTACGGTAGTCCCTGTCTATAGCACCGCATTCTGTTTTCTGGTAAACTTCAAGTATGTTGTCTGCTACCGATGCCAGTTGGAACAAATTTGTCACCCATTGTCGAGCCACAGTTTTCTGATGATGGCACTCTCCGCTAATGCGGGACCAGCTTGTTCGACCATATGCCTAAGTAATCCGGATGGTTTTCGGTCATCAAGTTGTAATCCGGTAAGTAGGCGCGCGAGGCGTTTCTCTTTGGAGTCTTGTAGTCTTTCAATATTTTTTGTCTTCAAAAATGAATATTTATCCGGTGTAGGTGGTTTGATGACAATGTCGCTCACACATTTGATGGTCTCAGAGTCCAGGGCTACGACAATAATATTATATTTTGTAATATCATCTTTCACTCTTGATATTGTAAATTGGCATTCTGCCTGTGCGAACCAAAGAGCGATGTAATATCTCCAACAAACGTGTAGTTTCACTGCTACGGAATTTATTTATGTTTCCATATTGTTTGATTTTTCCTTGTTTTTGGAAGATGTTTGTGCTTCTTCAGGATTCATGTTAAAAATGACAATATGGCAAGAGATAGACAATACACAGGTACAATATGTTGCAATAAGTTATAATAGCAACGTAAAATATACGGAATTCAAATTTTAAATTGTTGTAAAAAATCTAGATTACTTTTGAAATTTTTTACGAGATTATTACAAAAGTAATAGCTAGTTTTGTGATTGTTAATAACACTAGCTGCTATGACTTTAACTTTTAAATTTTGCGATATGTGATAACGATGATTTTCACTGTAACAATATTGTTTTAAAAATGTATTGAATTTTTGATTTTTGAAAATGCGATTTTTCTGTTTGTAAAAGAATGAAACTGATGACTTGATGTTGTATGTAATTGTAGGATTACGTTACGCGTTTAGGTGATGATGGAGCTAATGGACTGCAAAACAGGTTCTTCCTCATTTATCAGTCGAGTGGATGCTACCCTGAGGGAAGATTCTGCCGTCATCGTAGAAGATGGTCTGCAGGTCCCTGGATCAGTATGTCCAGGTGGTGGATGCAGTCGTGGTGTCTTATCTGGCTGCAATCTCGCATTCAGGGTGCCTCTGTGGGCAGCAGAGGGATTCTTTAATTCACTTTTTTTCGCGCTTTACTGTTTGCAGACATGATGATTTTAATTAAAATTAGTAGTTATATTTCAAGTAATTAATAAAGTGTATATCAGCTTATATAAATTATGGAAAAATAATGTTCGGTTCTCAAAAAATAACGGCTCTAATTGTAGTACTGGACAATTACTGAGTTTAAATTATTTTTTAAAAAAGGAATTTTAATTACTTACTAAATGAATCTGGTCCAGGATTCTGCCTCCAGGGTCGTGTTCTGCCGCTGGATTACCTTTACCTCAATCGTTTTACTGAATCATATACGGGTCACCATTGATTTTTTAAACGTCGGTAGTCACAAATTTTGAAGGATTTGTGATTATCGTCAATTTAAATGGGTTGTTGGCTGAATGATTCTGTGGTTCTCCAATCCGCAGAATCCAAGGTTGCGTGATTACTCTCGGTGTGTAAAAATGACAATTCGAATATATTTAATTTAGTTTTTATTTTAACAAAACTCACGTTACAATAATTTTATGAACAAAACAGATCGCGTACGTTAGAGGAGATTTAAGGCTAAACCGGCGCCAGATCACTTGAGAGAGAATGAAATATTTGCCGCTCGAGTATACCGCGCGATACCAGTCTCACATAAATGTGGGTAAAAGTAATGTTGTTATTATTTTCGGGAGATGTAAACTCCCTATAATGTATCCAACAACACAAAATATTTGTATAATTGTCTAACCTAATAGTAACTATAGACCAGACGAAATATTATAAAAATTTTACTTACCTTTTTATAAAAACATAAGAAACAAACCAAAAGAAAACCTTAAAATTAGAATCCATAATACAACTTGCAATCGAGAAATGTGCTTCCTGTGCAACGAACTCGCTAATGTCAAAAATATAAAATATTTAGGAGTATCAATAGATATTAATCTTAATTGGAAATCACATATTAATCAAACCACTTCTAAACTAAGATATCTTACCTACATATTTTATAGACTCAAGGAAATTTTAAACGCTGAAAAATTGAAAATGATCTACTTCTCCCTGGTGCAATCTGCAATCATTTATGGCATAATAGGATGGGGTGGTGCACCTGATACATTTATTAAGCCTCTACAAATAATTCAAAAACACATAATTAAAGTCATATATAACAAAAATAAAACATTCTCGACCGACCTATTATACAAGGAATCTAAATTATTTAACATTCGTAAATTATTTATATTACAAACTATGAAATATTTATTTAAAAACAAAAATAAATGAAAACAGAATGAGCAAAAGAACAAATAATATATTTTACACCCCCAAACCAATACTAAATTAATGCAGACACATAGCAGTTTCATTGGTCCTCGTACATTTAACCTTCTACCACTACAAACTCAAATGATAAATAAAAAGATAGAACATATTAAAGAGGTAAAATTATGGCTGAATGACGCAGATATTGAAACGCTTTTACTATAAATTTATTGATCCTTTCTACAACTCACTTGCTGAAACTTTATACACTATTGTACATAATGTTTTCTCTTTACTTTTTATAATAACTATAAACAAAAAAAAAAAACTTTTTCTACTAATGTATATTATACTTTAGGTACTTGAAATATAGTAATCGTTTTATATTACCCACACTCAGGCAGTGCCTTAGTGGGTTTTCATTTCTTGTGTATACTATTTGGTATTATATATTATGTTATTATATACTATCTATTAATATGTATAATATATGTAAAGAAATGAAAATAAATAAAGTTAAAAAAAACAATTATGGCTTACAGATTGCATCCACCCGTCGATCCGTCATTCAAATCTATTATATATATATTCATATATGTACAATGCATCTGACCAACGAACATTGTTTATAGTTTATTGGAGAAATTTAGACAGTTCGCAAGTGGAAGACATAATTTGGAAAACGTGTTATTGGAAATACTACTATTTTAACCTGGTATTTATTTTAATAAAATTAATTAACCATAATGAACGTGTTTAAGAAAGGAAAAATACATTTCAAGATGGGCTGTGCAAGGGTTGGATTAGAATTTTTCTTTCTAAATGTGATTCGTCCCTCAGTAAGAGACAGATGGAGGTGTATAATGTTAATACAATAGAAAAAAGAATTTTTGTTTATCCTAGGAATTTCAATAATAATACTTTCAAGTATGTATATTTAATTTAAAGGTATGAGTGCCCAAAAAGGAAGTTTTAAGTTCGGACCAAAATTCTTTTGTGCTTCTGAGGTCCAGGTACTCCGAAAACGCGATCTCCAAACTTCATAATTGGCTTGCGCTTAGGTCCCATCAGCTGATGTGTTGCTTAATTAAAGCGTTGATAGCCTCAGACCAGAGTTTTCCGAGACACATAGTTCAGACATGTAAGGTGGGGCGATTTCATTGAAGAATTTAAGCAAAATCCGGCACAATTCCAACTGGATTCTTTCACGTCACCTGAGCCAGTAAAGGTTACAAGGGTAAGCTTATAAGTGCGAATATTTAGGTACCGCGGTATGAGCCCTACCGCAGCATTAAGCACGGATTCAAGTTTGTCAGTTTGATATTTTGGAAGACTACTGTCTATTACTATTGATACTTGAGACTATGTAAGAGTTGATTAATAATTTTGTAGACTGACTTGAGTTGTCTAATATTCTGTCAGTGCGCTTGTTCGTTGCAACTGTTGCGAGTTGTCAAGTCGACGTAGTCATTACGCGAAATCTTTTGTTTATAGAACTACTAATGGGTAATTACTGCGTTCAGCCCAACTTATATTGTTCTAATATTTTGCCCTTTAACTTGAGGCTTAACTACTATCTCAAAAAAAAAAATAACCAAACAAAACAATTCATTCTAAAAAATTGATTTAATAATTATAGTGATGTACGTGTTATTTTCAAAACAATAACTCTAAACCGTTGTCACATCAGCAAGCAATGTAATTAATTTTTAGGTTAGGCGTAGAACGGAAATGCAGCCTCTGAATCCACATTTGCCTCAATTACCCAGCCCAGTCAGGATCAAATCGGGTGGGTTTCGCTTGATTACCGACAGTCGGTTTCGACGTTTTGTGATTGCCAATCTTCCACCGCATTTCAGATAATGAACTGGCTTATTCAGGCACGTTTTCAAAGGGATCACTTCAAAGAAATCACAAAATATACAATTCAAAGGTTGATGTAAAGTTTTAACTTCAAGTTAAATGGAAATTTTATGTCTCATTCCCGCGCTCCAACACAAAAACGTTCTTTCGACAGTGGTGATTTTTTTAGTTCAATCAGTTACCCATTTATAACTCAGAACGTTGTCTGCTTTGAAAGACAAGTGTGACAATCTGTGGTAACTTTCATTAATAATTTGCAAACTCGTTAAAATATATTCCACTCGGTTTCTTTAGTAGGTATCACATCCGACATTGTTGCATTAGAGATTGAATAATTCACGTTGGTCATCGTACAGGATCTTGCGCACGTATTCAAAATACATAAAAAAAGAGAATTTTAAAGAAAACTGTAACTGTGTTACTATCATCATATGTTGTTATTGCATTCAGCTCGTCAATCAGTTGTCATAAAAATAGGATATTTCTAGTGAATGACGACTCAAGAAGAGACGTAAGAGTTGTGGGAATTACCTTGCATCATCAAATCATTTCTTCAAAAGCAATGCTCATTGCTGATTTCCTGCATTTTGTTTCACAATTTCCGTTGTGCTCAGAATGTGGAGCAAAACATTACGAATGGAATTATGTTCCCTCTCCACGCTGATAATTATCACAATTTCATTTGGAGCGACAACGTTATATGGCATCTATTAATTTACATGAAACATACAATATAACATAAAGCAGATAGTTTGGTGTATGTAATTTTAGTATTAAACCTTTTTGAATTTTATACTAGCGCAAACCCATGAAAAGTTACCGGATATTGTAATACAATTTTACAAAAAGACAATTAAATAAATTTATATTAAAATGTTTAGTTTACGATTATTATTATTATAAAAAATATTTAATCCAATTCCAATACATTCGGTCCTAATTTGGAAAAAGAATTCTAAAATTCATTGAACCAGAGTTGAGACAGATTCACAAGCGATATTTTTATTTGTATTCTATTGTTTGAGATTTTAATTGTTATTGTGTTTGGAAAAGAAACTATTTGAATTCAACAAATATTAAAAAAAGCAAATATTCAAGCGATCGGTGTATCGGTTCTCTAAACAACATTTCCTCCATCGAACCAACAGCCTTCGAAAAATCTGTCCTTCGAAATCGGAGAATTCTTCTTCTCTTATAGCAGAAATTATTAAGAACGTTGGAAGTCATTTGTAAAAAATGATTTTCATCATTCAAAGTATTACATAAATCAACCCTCTTAGAATCGTTTATTTTCTATCCTGTATAACAGTCATTTCCACGGAAGTGTAGCCGACAGCATTTGAAACATAGCATTCCACTACAATAAAACGTTAATACGACATTTTATTCAAATACAGCCAGTGACTTTATACCGCAGTAAAGGAATCAGCTCTCACCGTACATATCAGTCACGTGCGTATCATAAAAAAATAACGACAAGATAAAATCGAAACAACAGACCTTTTCAGTTTGGTAAATTTCAACTTGTCCAAGTTTCCCAGATGGACCTGATGTATTACGAGTACGAGCGTTTCGTTACGGCGGGAACATCCCGTGGCCATACCGCAGCGCTATTAAAGCTCAACAAAAAGGTCACCGACACTTAGCATATGACCCTCGGACCGCCGCTGTTGACATAAATTAATGCCGGGTAGTATTTAAAGCAACGCCGAATGGACGGGAGATAAACACAATGGTGCCGGCGCGAAGTTCGTGGAATAGGAGGAGTTGTACGTCAAATACCTGATGTTTAATTGCATATATTAAATCTGTGGGTTAGTGCTGGAAGTGCCCATGTCAAATACTCGTAATATGAATTGCTCGGGATTGGTGATTATTGGTTGATTTATTGGCGAAACATTATTTTGAAATTCTCATTACGCTGGTCAGAATTTCATTACTATTGAGTGGCTGACTTAGAAAATAAGGGACATTTTAAAGAACTTTTTGACGTGTTTTTTTATTTTATTTTAATAATGAAGCAATTATTTTATTACTTTACACAAATATACGAACAGAAATAGATTATAAAAATAAAAATCGACATTATTTAGAAAGGATCCATTGCCAATTTTGGTGAGAATAAAAGCAAATTTACCGCACATAGTTTTAGTGAGAATAAAAGAAAATATACCGCACATATTTTTAGGGAGAATAGAAGCAAATATATCCCACATAGTTTTAGTGAGAATAGAATACAATATACCGCACATAGAGTTTTTGTGAGAAAAGAAGCAAATATACCGCATAGAGTTTTGGCAGCCGGGCGGAAAGAGCCGACGAGCCGCCAGGCTGTTTCATGTAAACAAGTAATTGATTTAGTTTATTGTGTTATAAAAATAATCAAAATATTACATCCTTAAAACACCCTGACCAGGTATGGTAAGAGCAAGTGGTATAAAGGTTCCTAGTCGAATTGTAAAAAAATGGTTGCAAAGAAAACATGACTGAATTCTAGTGCGAATTTAACCTTGATAGGTGCTGATCAACCTCTTGACCTGAAGGTCAAGTTCTGAAAAGAGTTGGTTTCTGTAAACAATATGAAATTCTCATCTTGTTTACAGAAACCAACTCTTGATCTGAAGGTCAAGTTCTGAAAAGAGTTGGTTTCTGTAAACAATGTGAAGTTCTCATCGATTTTATAGGAGAAAACGCTTCTTCTTTTCTTTATTTTAAATTGAATTTGTTCACATAACATTTTACGTTTATAAACTCATATGCACAAGCACATGGTTACATTACGATATTTTTAAAATTATATTTTTGCAGTAAACACATTTTTTTTTAAATACGTTCATTTTTCAGACATTCAAGCATTTCAACATACCCCCTTAAACCTTTATGTTTATGGAATTCTGCGATTCTGTTTTTTTTTTTTTGTATGTGGCAATCTAATTCTATTAATATTTCTGGTTACATAATTATTAATATTTTTAAAAAAATTTCATTCTTAAAGTATTTAGGAATTTGGTTATTTTTAATTTTATGTATAAAAATTAACACATTATATAACAAGACAATTCCAAAAATGAGAATTACGGTTATACGAGTACCTACGAACTTAAAATATATTTATTTATTAAGGCGCTTTGTAGGTGCTTTTTCGTAATAAGTAAAAAATATACATTATATATTATAGGTACATAACTAAACGGTCTCAGTAAATCAGTATTTGGTTAGTGACAAATTGAAGATGTCTACTGACTCGGCAAAATTATTTCTCTCCATAAGTGTTCTGGGAAATGAGGAATACATAATATGGTAGTTAGTCCCTGAATTTTTGCACTGAATTAAATCCAGATCTCTAGTATTACGTAGTAGAATCCGAAAGCTTAGCCATTGTTATGGATCGCCCATAAAAACAAGCTAACTGCACAAGTTAGGTATATTCTCACGCGTTACCGGAAATCGATCACGCACTGATGGCGTGTTAGATCACCAATACACACACGTACATCCGCGACATCACCGCCTGATACCAGTCACGTAGGCCACAAGGACCTACAACCAATCCGATATCGTAGAATATCCCTCCCACTTGCGCCCGACAAGGTCAAGTACTTGCGGCTAGCTGCCCACGCGCTCGGCCGCCAGTTGACCGCCGACCCCGCTGATCTCAACACAATGTATTAGTTCGGAGTTATCATTTACCGCCAAATCAGTGTCGCCGTAATGGGACCGGCGTGCACACATTTTATAATGTGCCGCGTCCCTAGACTCAGATATCACGTCCAGGCCATTCGGCCGACTACACTATCATGGATATGATTGCGTCGTATCCCGGGGCCGCGGCCGTACATCCGCCGCAGCCCACGAGGTTGCATCTGTGCCGCCCTTCGTCGTATTCCCGCCTTTTGCTCTGCCACTGCTCTGCCGCCCTGCAGCTGGTTAGCCGCCCTGGCCGCCTCAGGCCGCTTCTGTGCCGCCCTTCGTCGTATTCCCGCCCTCCCGCATCAGTTAGGCCGTGCTATGGCATCCGCCCATCGTAGCCGCCCTTCGTCCTGCACCCCGCCTTGGCACCTGCCATGGCACCTGCCGACCGTCTCACCGCATCCGCCGTAAATTACACGTGAGCGCATAATATACCTTGTCAATCAGAGCCCCTAGAGTCAATAGATTGCCTAAGTAACTAGTTAGGCCTTAAAAAGCTTGTACCTTTTGTAGACCTGTTGATAACCTGTTTTACCTGTATAATAAACCTTCATAACAAGAGACTTGTTTTAATTGGGAAATTGACTATAATCCACACCCTGAATGATTGGAGTTTCAAGCTTTGCCGCCGGCTTGTGCGGCGATGGCTATTTGTGTAACACACCTATAGTATATTATATGGCTTTAACAGTTATATAACACTGGCGCCGCCACTTGGGGCCCTTACTCACTTATAACTATTTAAGTTACGTTATATACCCAGCTATATAACACTGGCGCCACAACCTGGATAGTCAATTACCCGATGGAATGTGTCTTTTCTTGTTATGTGTTACTGTAATATTCTTGTCTATTAATGTTTTTATCCACAGCTGTGTGTTATAATTCATTTCTGATTCGGGAGTGTTTGTTCCGTCGACCGGTACACATACGTAGTAATACGCGCTTTGTCCGCCGGGTTACGCATGTACGTAATGCGCAGTTCCAATTTCTAAATACGCAATAAACAAATACGAGAAATTACGGCGTAATAAACATTAAATGTGGTTGTTTCCGAGAGATAGATGTGTTATTTCAATTTTGGAATGCAATTTAATTGTTTCGTTATAAGAAATAATTTTTTTTTGTCAGGTTAAGCTTTGCTTATCTGTTTCATTGTAATAAGTTGAAATAATTCAAATACTCAAAAGAACTTCCAAGTATTAATTCTCCGTCGGATTAAATTCAGTTATCTTTTTTTAATTCACATTATTAAATAAATAACGTATTGGTTGTTTTTAATTAAGATCCGTAGACCTTACCGGTTGTTACCATTATTAAACCATGGATCCTCACAATATTAGTAGAATTTTAAATTTTGTAAAGGCAACGGCGGTCATTACAATTAAAATCACTTTGCTCATCCGGTCTGAGAATAAATATCGTTAACAATTTCACTGTTAATAATATAACGACAAGGAATTATTATTATTAACTTGCCGCAAAAGTATTATAACAAAAAATAAATCATGGATCAGAATAAAAACTCGCAACAGAAAAATATTACACAGAAAATAAATGTTCGGTCAAAAATAAAACACGCTACGAGCAGTAACTTGAGATATCTTAATAAGTCAAGTCTATTAAAAATACCGACAAAGGATCCATTCCCGCGTCGCAACAGACAGTATTTACGCTTAATAATAATAATAATGAATTCGTCAAGCTCGCCGCGAAGCAGTAGTATGATATATTTTTTTGCAGTTAAAATACGTAATAATTATTGAATACTATTTCGTTCGCGTTCTTTTTTTAATAGTGAATAGTAGATGGTATGGTGTCATTCGTTTTGTATAAACTCAAGGGCGT
Source organism: Hesperophylax magnus (assembly GCA_026573805.1). NCBI lineage: Eukaryota > Metazoa > Arthropoda > Insecta > Trichoptera > Limnephilidae > Hesperophylax > Hesperophylax magnus. The sequence goes on along the minus strand of JAIUSX010000058.1, from coordinate 6,529,184 downwards.
CATGAACCTTTGAGTGAATCTTGTGCCGGTTGACACAATAACCACGCTGTTTCTTTCGTCTTGTTCTCTATAAAGTTGGCTAACTAGGACGCTAGCAGACCTTCTAATAGGAATAATAATTTTTTTTTCTCGTAACTATAACTTGATTTGCAATAGAATATAACAATAAAAAATCAAATTCATTCATAACGTTTGTAATTATTGTGAAATAGAAGTTATTATAACTCAAATATCTTGTGTTATAAAAATTGTATAGATTAAATAATAAAAACCCTGTTATGTGGTTTTTGTTCGGACATTCTCTTGTATAGAAATTATGTCAAATGTTTTTTTGTATTTAATTGGTTACATACCAATTATTTGTTTTTTTCTGGAATTTTTTTTCTTTTCTCCTTCTTGCGTAGTGAATACGTGTCGTTATTTTTAAGGAAGTCAATCTCTGGAAATCGGATTATGTAGTTCTCGATTTTTAAATTAAAAAGACTCGAATAAGTCTTATATAACAGAGATTGAATTATCACACACAGTAGTTGTTGAGTGGTATGTAATATGTTTGTAAATTATAATTGTGTAAATTGTTCCCTAACTAATTATTAATTGGTTATGGGTTGTGTATTGTAATTTTTTGTAAACACGTAATTGATTGCTTCGGTATCAATATGGTAAAAAAAAAAGCCAGCGTGTAAAGTCCTTCATAAAGTTGAGACAAAATAAAATTGTGTTATTGTAATATATGCTACGCCATGTCAATTATGGTGTGAATTTTTTTTTGTTGTAAACATGTATTTGATTGCCTCGGTATCAATAAAAAGAAATAACGTGTAAAGTCCTTCATAAAGTCGTGACGAAATAAAATTGTGTAATTGTAATATGTGTTACACCATGTCAAGTGTGGTGTGTATGTTCTCATAGAAAGATGAATTATAATATATACCCGGTAAGAAGAAATAGTTTTTGTAAAGATAACGTAATTATGTCTTAGATTGGGAAATCTAAAATTGTTGGTCATTAAGGACAAATGGAGGTTGCATATTTATGTCATTTTGGGACATTATTGAATCTTAACCAAAGAATTGGGTTGATAATTGCACTTAAGGTCATTTTGGGTTTTGTCTGGTCATTTGGTGAGAACACTTTATGAGTGTTCTGAAAATTTTGTCGAACGTTATCGTTACGACGTGCTGGTGTTTCTTGTTAAACACCTGGTACAGCGCTGTACGGTTTATAGGAAATAAATCGTTAAATGTCATAGGATAAAATTAGCCTTATAATTAATTACATGGTAGGTCTTGGTAGCGTTGACCTGTATAATTGATATGCGATACGAGAGGATTGGTCTATATGCCTAAGAATTATTAGCAACCAGACAAACCATGACTAAATGAGAATATATTGTTAAAATCTTGAGGAGAATCTTTTTGTTTTTTTCCGTTTTTCAAAATTATCAATGGATAATAAGAAATAACATAACATGTGTATTGATACTTGTTTTGTATAGTGTCAAGAATTTCATTGTAAGTGACGCAAAAATGGGTTGATTTCGGTCAATTGCATGATATAATCAGCGTACATATTCCCTAACAGGAATTTTGTGTATAAAAAACCATGTCTAGTTTAAGAATTTCATTGTGGAAAACGTGAATATGGATTGATTTTGGTCAATCGCATAAGCGTATAATATTCTCTAACCAGAATATCATTTTGTATAACATTGTACAATTGTGAACATGGATAAGTTGTTCTTCTTTTGTGGGTTGATGGAAAGTGTAGGCCTGGTGGTAATTGTGTACATCCATTCGGATATACCACATTGTAGGCTACATTTGTTGTTTTGGTGTTGTCTTAAAAAAGGCCATGTGTAGTCTTTTCTGTTTGGAAAGAGTCTTATGTATTCTTTTCTGTTTGAAAGGAAAGCCATGTGTATTCTTTTTTGTTGGAGAAAGTATTATGTATTCTTTTCTGTTTGAAAGGAAAGCCATGTGTATTCTTTTTTGTTGGAGAAAGTATTATGTATTCTTTTCTGTTTGAAAGGAAAGCCATGTGTATTCTTTTTTGTTGGAGAAAGTCTTATGTATTCTTTTCTGTTTGAAAGGAAAGCCATGTGTATTCTTTTTTGTTGGAGAAAGTATTATGTATTCTTTTCTGTTTGAAAGGAAAGCCATGTGTATTCTTTTTTGTTGGAGAAAGTATTATGTATTCTTTTCTGTTTGAAAGGAAAGCCATGTGTATTCTTTTTTGTTGGAGAAAGTATTATGTATTCTTTTCTGTTTGAAAGGAAAGCCATGTGTATTCTTTTTTGTTGGAGAAAGTATTATGTATTCTTTTCTGTTTGAAAGGAAAGCCATGTGTATTCTTTTTTGTTGGAGAAAGTATTATGTATTCTTTTCTGTTTGAAAGGAAAGCCATGTGTATTCTTTTTTGTTGGAGAAAGTCTTATGTATTCTTTTCTGTTTGAAAGGAATGCCATGTGTATTCTTTTTTGTTGGAGAAAGTATTATGTATTCTTTTCTGTTTGAAAGGAAAGCCATGTGTATTCTTTTTTGTTGGAGAAAGTATTATGTATTCTTTTCTGTTTGAAAGGAAAGCCATGTGTATTCTTTTTTGTTGGAGAAAGTATTATGTATTCTTTTCTGTTTGAAAGGAAAGCCATGTGTATTCTTTTTTGTTGGAGAAAGTATTATGTATTCTTTTCTGTTTGAAAGGAAAGCCATGTGTATTCTTTTTTGTTGGAGAAAGTATTATGTATTCTTTTCTGTTTGAAAGGAAAGCCATGTGTATTCTTTTTTGTTGGAGAAAGTATTATGTATTCTTTTCTGTTTGAAAGGAAGGCCATGTGTATTCTTTTTTGTTGGAGAAAGTATTATGTATTCTTTCTGTTGGAAGGAAGGCCATGTGAATTCTTTTTTGTTTGGAAAAAAAAATCGAGTATGTAAATCATAGCGTGTTTTGTATCGCGCCTTGGAGATCATTTCTGCAATTATTTTTGAAAGAGGTTTGGCAACCCTTGTTCAGTGTATTTGTTAGGGATTGTTCAACTTGGCTCTCAGGTAGTTAAATTTTTGTTTTGGCTCGTTAGGGAGCGTTTAAATCTTTGTGAAATGAGGTAGCTCTGTACCTCTCTTACGGCAAACAGGAAGACGTTGCCCTGCTTCAGCTACGTTGCCTGGGATCTTCTTTCGTCGACAAGGAGGGTAGTGTTATGGATCGCCCATAAAAACAAGCTAACTGCACAAGTTAGGTATATTCTCACGCGTTACCGGAAATCGATCACGCACTGATGGCGTGTTAGATCACCAATACACACACGTACATCCGCGACATCACCGCCTGATACCAGTCACGTAGGCCACAAGGACCTACAACCAATCCGATATCGTAGAATATCCCTCCCACTTGCGCCCGACAAGGTCAAGTACTTGCGGCTAGCTGCCCACGCGCTCGGCCGCCAGTTGACCGCCGACCCCGCTGATCTCAACACAATGTATTAGTTCGGAGTTATCATTTACCGCCAAATCAGTGTCGCCGTAATGGGACCGGCGTGCACACATTTTATAATGTGCCGCGTCCCTAGACTCAGATATCACGTCCAGGCCATTCGGCCGACTACACTATCATGGATATGATTGCGTCGTATCCCGGGGCCGCGGCCGTACATCCGCCGCAGCCCACGAGGTTGCATCTGTGCCGCCCTTCGTCGTATTCCCGCCTTTTGCTCTGCCACTGCTCTGCCGCCCTGCAGCTGGTTAGCCGCCCTGGCCGCCTCAGGCCGCTTCTGTGCCGCCCTTCGTCGTATTCCCGCCCTCCCGCATCAGTTAGGCCGTGCTATGGCATCCGCCCATCGTAGCCGCCCTTCGTCCTGCACCCCGCCTTGGCACCTGCCATGGCACCTGCCGACCGTCTCACCGCATCCGCCGTAAATTACACGTGAGCGCATAATATACCTTGTCAATCAGAGCCCCTAGAGTCAATAGATTGCCTAAGTAACTAGTTAGGCCTTAAAAAGCTTGTACCTTTTGTAGACCTGTTGATAACCTGTTTTACCTGTATAATAAACCTTCATAACAAGAGACTTGTTTTAATTGGGAAATTGACTATAATCCACACCCTGAATGATTGGAGTTTCAAGCTTTGCCGCCGGCTTGTGCGGCGATGGCTATTTGTGTAACACACCTATAGTATATTATATGGCTTTAACAGTTATATAACACCATGCAAGCAATTCTAGACAATCAATTTCAATATTTTATATAGAAATACTAAATCAGTGAAAATCCTTCTATCCGACAATTTAAGCATATTCATTTAATTTAAAATACTTTTATTGTTCAATAAAATTGCTGGAATACCCATTTTAAAACGTAAGAATTTATTTTGTTTTCTTTCCCTTTCCCTTCGTTTGATCCATTAAATTCTCTTCGAGGTTTACATTTTCAGAAACAAATAATTTTTTTCTGCATAGTGTCTCTCAAATTGAACAGAAATTCAATTTTTTTTTCTTTGGTAAACAAATTTACTAACCAATAATACTCGACCTGCTTGCTGCAGTATTCCATTAGAAAGAGGGCCATCTCCACACGGATTAGTGTCTAAGTGTGCAATAGTGTCAATGTCGGGAGTCGGGAGTTTAGGAAATACCAACTGCTCGCTATTCGTCCGCGTCTAATTCTGGTATGTACCATATGTGGTCATGGTCCATGAGGATGTGTTTAGGTAGTCTGTGTGAATATTTGAATGTCAGGTCGCTCGGAGCATTGTATTGTCCTATGTCTCGTATGAGTGGATTTTTACTAAGTGTGAGTGATTTGTAAAAGCGTTCAGTCAGTTTGTGTGTGAATTCGTATAGAGTTGGATTTTGTTCTCGTTCGTGTAATCTCTTCAAGTTTGTTTTGAGTCTCGTGTTGTATGTGATTTTAATGCAGAGATTTTGAAGTGTCTGTAGTTTCTTGTAGTCTGTGTGTGAGATGCTGCTCCATACGGGAATCGCATAAGAGAGTACCGGACGAATGAGCGAGTAGTATACGAGGAGTTTGGTTTTGGGAAGTAGCGGACTCCGTCTATTGAAAATTGGCTTCATCATGCCGATCGCTTGTCGCGTGCGCGTGTGCATCTTGGTTTGGTAAGATTTCCAGTTGAGGCGGGAGTCCATGGTCAGGCCGAGATATGTAACTTCATCTTTCCATTCAATGCTGTGTCCTCCCATTTCGATGTTGAAGTCAGGTGTTCTATTTATACGTTTTCTCGTGAACATGATGGCTTCGGTTTTCGCCTCGTTCAGTTTCAGGCGCCATTTCTTGTAGTACTCTACGAGCGCGTCGAGCGCCCTCTGTAGGTAAATCGCGGCCATGTTCGCTTTCAGCGAGGAAACGTATAGTTTGACGTCATCTGCGTAGATAGACAGATTGCATCTCTCGTCTCGGGGGATGTCGTAGGTGAACAGAATGAAGAGAAATGGTCCCAGTAAACTTCCTTGCGGCACGCCTTTTGGAATCTCACGCATTGAAGATAGCACGTTCCTTATGAAAACTCTGAAGGATCTATTCTTTAGGTATTCCTGTACCAGCCTCGTTAGGTATATGGGCGTGTTAGTGCGGTGCATCTTATGCACGAGCCCGTCTATCTATACGGTGTCGAATGCCTTCTCTAGGTCGATGAGCGCAGCAGCGGTGAAGCGATGTTCGTTAAATTTTCTTGCGATGTATTCCGCTACTCTGGTGAGTTGATGGGTCGTGAAGTGCCTCTTTCTGAAGCCGAACTGCTCGTCTGGCAAAGTTTTGTTGTCGTCGTGGTGTGGGACAAGCCTGTTGAGTATATTTTGTTCAAATACCTTGCTCAACGTAGGTAGTAGGCTAATCGGCCGGTAACTTGTCGGCTGCGTTCTATCTTTATTCGGCTTTGCGAATGGCAGCACGGTCGCCGATTTCCAAATCTGGGGAAAATGCCCAGTCATGAGGCAGGCATTGAACAATTTTGTTGTGTAGATGATGGCTTTTTGAGGGAGATGTTTGAGTAAAATGTTGTGAATTTGATCGCTTCCCGGCGCCTTGTTTGTTCTCAATCGCCTGATTGTGACAGCAATCTCGCTCGGCGTAGCAAAATGAATATCTTCAGCGTTTGTCTGCTCTGCTTCCCTCAAGTCTCGTAGAGAGTCAGCTACGATCCGGTCCGTAGCCGGGTCGGAAAGGCCGTCTATAGCGGCGTAGGCTCTCTCGAATCCGTCGGCGAGTGTGTCAGGTTTTTCTTGTAGCGACAATGCCGTCCCTGGGCCGTTCAATTTCGCTAGAGGTGGGATTGTGAAATCTTTATGTCTCAGCGCGCTAGCCATTTTCCATAGGGAGTTATCATTCGGCGTGAGCGACGCGACTTTTTTGTTCCAAAGTTCGCGCTTGAGTTCTACGATCTCGGTCTTGATTTCCCTCTGCAGGCAGTTGAATGCTGTCTTGAAATATTCACGCGCGTGCGGTGAAACATGCGTCGCAGGCGATTTTTCTCCTTGATGAGCGATAAGACATACTCGGGAAGCTTGATCGTGTATGGGTGTACTTCTTTTAGAGGTATGTGTGCGTCTTGTGCTGTTTGAAGTATCTCCGTGAGAGTGCTTGTAGCTGCGTCGATTTCTTGTGGCGAGCGCAGAGTTTCCGAAGTGAGATGTATTCGTTCGTTGACTTCCTTTTTGAATCCTTCCCAGTCCGCATTCTTATAATTGCGTTGTTTTCTGGGGCTCCTTGAAGTTGTGCCTCCTATGGAGAAGCTCACGGGCAGGTGGTTCGATGACAGTTCGTCTAGCGTGCGCAGTGGAGATATATTCTTTACATTTTTCTCGAGTACGATATCCAATGTACTCGGATATCTAGAGCGTTTCGAGTAGTGCGTAGGTCTGTCGGGCGCCATAATCGAGTAGGTATTTGTCTGCATGTGTGTGAAGAGCGTATTTCCGTTCGCATTACCTCTGTAGTTATTCCAGTAGTTGTGTTTGGCGTTCAAATCGCCTCCGATCACAACAATTGGTCCCAGATTGCGCAATTTATTTAGGTCTTTTCTCACTAAATTTGCTTGAGTGCAGTAGACGGCGATGATGGTATGCGCTCTACCCTCTATGGTGACTTCGATAATCGTGGCTTCGGTGTGCTTCAACTTCGGAGTGGGGATTCTTGTTGATGTCATAGATTGTCGAACGAATATTGCGGTTCCTCCGCCTGACCTTTCCTGTCGGTCGTTTCGATAAATCTCGAAGCCTGGCACTCTCAGCTGTATGCTTGGATTCAAGTGAGATTCTGATAGTAGAATAATGTCGGTGTTTAATTCGTTTGCCAGGGCGAGCAGTTCGTCTGTCTTGTAGCGCACGCTAAATGCGTTCCATACGAGGACTCTCACCTTCTCGGGATTAGACATCGAGGGTGGTAATCTAAGGTTGTGGTGAAATGTGTGCTTATGTATGAAGATGCGATACCGTATTGCCAGCTCCAACCCTCTAAGAGATTAACATATAATTTTAAAATGGTTTTCTGCGTTTAGTTTTGGTGTAGCTGTCAATTACCGGATACCAAGAACTACTGAGCTTAGCTCATCTATTTGTTTTTGGTAAATTAAGTGTAAATTGAATTTTTTTTTTCTTTCATCAGCAATTGAAAGTCGAAAGTATCAATGGCTAGTTTTACTATTGATTACTCTTTATTTAACCTAATAGATTTAAATAGGAGACTTTTAGCTCATTGCGGAAATGAGGTTGGATTGTGAAAAAAATTACGTTAGACTAGAAATTCTAGAATTAGTTAGTTAGTTGATTTCATAAACCAATTGAGTATAAATAGTATTTATGTCTCGAGATCATCAAATCAAAAATTGTCACGAATAACAGAATATTTTCACTCAGTGACAAGTAATTTGCGATGATTCAATAGTGCCGCAAGTTAAATGTTTAATGACGAATGCGAGCTTTTCGTTTAATTTGTTTGACATGGAATTTCATAAGCGTTTGTTTGATGTTGTTTGCTGAAAGTTTCCCCTGCCGGAACTAAATAGAAACACTTCCAGTTTATCGCCAAAGTTGGTGGCGACTAGCGACGTCGGTTAATTTAAATATATCCACATCCGTTGAAAGCTTTACTCGACTCACTGCTGAGGGGCTCGACACAAAGGCGTGTTACGTTGCCTTTATCGTGAAATCAGAAGATAAAATGTGACTTTTATGCCGACCTTGCTGCTGATTCAAAAGATGAGATTCTTTACCTAGTGTGCAAATCTTAAGGGCTTTATCACAAAAAATACACATACAAACTATTGAAATATATCACATCTATAATATACGAGCTGAAGTCCCCGGCGTTGCCAGACTATAAAGAGAGTTTTTTCTAAATAAAATGAAGACAGTTTTGCTGAAGTGTGCACAATTTCATCGAGAAGTATCAAAATTCTACTTGACGGTTTTAGAAAAGGAATGATTTATGAAATCTCTTTTGAACAAGTGGGCAAAATTCATCATTCTCGGAATAAAACCATAGATTTTTATTGAAAAACAAAGCCACGCCGTTACGTCCCCCGCTACGCCACCACACATACTCTTCTTTATACAGGATGTCCCAAAAAGTTGTGTCAAGCGGAAGTCCAGAGGTAGAACACTTCTGGGAGTACCCAAATTATCCCCACGTATGTTTCATGATTTTTTTAGTTTTCGGATTATGATTTTGTTCATATTTTTTTGTGGAAACTTGTAATTACAAGAGATTATTAGTCAAAGGAACATGAATTATTGATATACATAGTGGATTTTTTTATTTATTGTTGTAGTTGTAGGCAGATATGATATCATTTGGTAAATAGTATGCCTTGTCGACACACGGACAGTTGTGGGCAGATAGTATACCATTTGGTGAATAGTATGCCTTGTAGACACACAGACAGTTGTGGGCAGATATGATACCATTGGGCCATAAAAAAATGTTGGATCTCAAACTAAATTAGAATTCTTAACTTATAATTAAATATATTTTTTTGTATATCAATTTTCATGCATCTTAAAACTTGCATATCAAACAAATGTTGCAATGTTTTGGCAGTGAACTCTCACTATCGCTTTAGGAATGTACCATTCAGAAACTAAGAGTAATTTAAAATTATTGTTTGAGAATATAAATATCCATATCTAATATCTATATCTATAATCATAATCTAAGCTTTAAATCAGGAATATTCCCCAATCATTTAAAACATTCAGTAGTTATATTGCTTCACAAAAATGGTGACAAATCGCATGTACATAATTACCGGCCAGTTTCTTTGCTAAATTCGGTCTCGAAAATTATTGAGAAAATTGTAAAAAATCGCCTTAGCACATATCTGAAAGACAATAACATTCTTTCTAATAGACAATACGGCTTCCGACCAGGTTTAAGCACAGAAAATGCTATCGCTAACCTGACAAAAATCATCTCTAATAATATCGATGGAGGAATTAAATGCACTGCACTATTCCTGGATCTAGCCAAAGCGTTCGACACTATATCACATAAAATTCTGTTGAAAAAACTACAGTGCGTTGGAATACAGGGTCAACTATTAAAGTGGATGGTTAGTTATTTAGAAAACAGAAGCCAAAGAGTGAACATTAATGATACTCTAAGCGATTCAGCAAATATTAAATTTGGTGTACCTCAGGGAAGTACTCTAGGGCCAATTTTATTTAATATATATATTAATGAGCTATGTAACAGTTCCCTTGCCGACCACATTATTACCTTTGCAGACGATACGGTCTTGTTATTTGAAGGTAAAAACTGGAATGAAGTTCACAGTAAAGCAGAAGCTGGTATAAACAGTGTTAAACAATGGCTAGATAATAATCTACTCACACTCAACACGGAGAAAACAAAATTCATCCGCTTCAGTGCAACTCAAGCGGGACAACCGAAAAAAACACAAAACATTATTATACACCACTGCAACAACCTAACTAATAGTATAAAATATCTAGGAATTATGATAGAAAAATTTCTGATATGGGACCTACATATTGACTCAATTTCCACAAAAGTCAAAAAACTTACTCATCTTTTCCTGAACATTAGAAATATTCTCTGCATTAAAGATCTGAAATGTTTATATTATGCTCTGTGTAACTCATTACTTGAATATGCATCTTTGGGATGGGGCGGATGTACCAAAACAATACTGGATCCCTTAGCAAAAGCACAGAAATCACTACTAAGGTTCATCCTAAAAAAACCATTTAGGTACTCCAGTGATGTATTATTCGAAGAGATACGAGTTCTTGATGTAAGGCAACTATACATAAAAAAAATTATATTACACACTCAAAAACAACGTCACCACTACCCTACCATTGATCATTATCACGACACTAGACATTCAAGGAGGAATCCAGTTGTTCCACCTACTACTATGACATCCTTAGCCCAAAGACAATTCTATTACCTTGGTCCAAAATTATTCAACCTCTTACCCGATTTATGGAAATCGAAAAGCATAAGCATTCTGCGTAAACTAGTTAATGTTTGGCTTCTAGACTTAGGAAGAGTCGAAAGCGAACTTATGATGACCAACAGATAAACAAAAATGTTCTGTACTCACATTTATTCATTGTTATTGGCAGTTAAATAAAAAATTCCTACCATGCATCTGATTGATAATTTTTGTTAATGATAATGTTTATACAATATGTTTTCATGTACCTTGTTTACATTTTTCTTGATTATGTATATTATATTATTTGTACCTTGATTATGTAAATTAAAACACAGCATAGTAACAGCGAACAAATTAAGAAACCCATCTAATATTTTTCTTATATTGTAACTATAATAATAAACTATAAGAAGCTCGGCCGATGTACTTTTTCTTCAAAAAATAGCCAGGTCCATTGTTGATTGCCCTGAACTCCTAGAACGAATAAAGATACGAGTTCCTAACAGACGAACCAGATCAAACATGATTTTTAGCCTCCCTCGTTGCAACACTAATTCTAAGCAGAATTCTTTCATCTATCGTGCATCTAACACTTTTAACACACACTATTCACAATTTGACATATTTAACTCTGCACCACACTCCTTAAAATCCCACAGACACTCTCTCGATATATTACAACAACAATAACTACAGATACCATCTAATACAACCACCACTTTATTAACTTCCTTTATACATACCTCAACCTAACCGATCCCTCCTCATCCTACCCCCTCCCTATTCCCCCCTAAATAACTTTTTTTCTTGAAACGTTATATTCACTTGTATATAATACCTATGTGGAAACCTGTAAATGGTTTATTTACTGTAACTAAATTATAATTATACTGTTATTGATGTAAACTGTTGGTATCCCAAATAAAATAAAATAAAATAAATTGAATTAATCCAATATGTTATCATGTACCCTGATATAGTGTTCCTAAATTATGCATATTATTACATGTACCTTGAAAACATTTATCAGGTGTTTTCATAAAAAAAAAACTAATATTCGGGTGTACAAATATGTCTGAAAAAGTTTTTATTTTGATTACTTTGAAAAATATATATATGTATATAGACTATATATTACTAGCTTAACGATTAATGTAAAGTATGGAAATATAATTCATAACAGCAGCGTGTACAAATGTTAACTAAACTAGGCAATTTGGCTGTCCTAAAACGGGAAAATTTCCTAGTTGGACAGCCAAAGCTTCCTTAATATGTATGTAATTATTTGTATCTAATAAATAAATAATAAAATAAAATAATAAATAATAAAATATAAACACTCAAACCTACCACTTTTACTTTACTTCAACACTTTCTTTGAAGATTTCTTTGTGATGATGATATCGATAGACAAATACGAGCTCTCAGCGAAAGCAAACATGCTCAGTAGAAGATTTCGCCTTTGCAGTACCGCAGTAAAAAGGACGCTCTTCCTTTCCTTCTGCGCAACGTTGTACACGTGCGAACTATGGGCAAACTACAAAAAGAGTACTATAGAAAGACTACGGGTCCAATACAACAACGCCTTCCGCACAATGTTTTGTCTCCCCAGATACTGCAGCGCTTTCCGTATGTTCACGGAGGGGCGAGTTCCCGGATATGCAGCCCTTATTAGATCCAGGGTGGCAGGAATGAGGGAAAGGATAAGAAGCTCTGGAAATATCCTCACTATAGAAGCCCGCCTCACTCCATCCTCCAGCATTGACGCACACTGGAGAAAAATACTAGCGCCTAATATAGTCAGGATTCCCTAAAGGATTCAACTTTCTATTATTCTATTAATTTTATCATTTTATTCTATTTTATTTTCAATTTATTCTGTTTTTTTTTCTGTTCTATCTTTTTGTTTTTGATCATATATTTTTTGTATCTCTATATGGAATGTGTGGGACTGCACTAACCTTCCCACACACCGGAATAAACAGTTTAATATTTATTATTAATATTTAATCACTCAACGATTCCAGAATAGTACAACATTCCTAAGTAGGTACAACTAGCTTCAGGAAAATGGAATTCTTATATGGCATTATTTAAGAAAATAAATGCCGATAAGCCATACAAAAAGCAGCACATTCCTTAATATTATATCAAATTAAAGATATTTCTTCTAATTTGTTCTGCCAATAATAATGAGTCCGATATCGAATAGACGGAGATATTGGTATACCATTATTTTTAATAAGCTTTTCTGCCATTGGGAGTGCGGGATATCTTCCCATCCTAGAAATTGGTTTAAAAATTCTTCCGTCATATGACATCCCATGAGAATATCATATTCCGAGGAAAAAAAGATATTTTTTTTTAAGAAATATATTTTATTTACAACTACATGGCTAATCATAATGTAGGACACGTGAAGTTCATAAACATTTTTTAAAGTATTTTAGTTAATAAAAATGCTAATATTTTTCTTTACTACGCTCTTCGAATATATAGGTGTATATTTTATATTTAATAAATTGATTGTTTGAATTGGTACGCAACCTGAAAAAGAGGTTTGGTAATGAGTAGTATTTTTTTTTGTTAGTACCGTATTTCAAAATGGATAATATTCGTTTGAAAATTTGTCTGCGTATCATGAAATAATATAAAGAATCTCTAAAATTCAACAGAGCGAACTTTGCGCAGCTCGCAGGTACTTCCGGAGATGTCAAAAACAAAGGAAACCTAATCATCTGTCAAATGCAAAAATTGAGAAGTCGCTGTAGGGAATGAAATAAACTAGGATTTTGTTGTTTGCACGAAAAACTAAAGGTTTCGGTTCCAACACACATCACTCACAAACACACAAGATTATTTTCATTGTATTATTTTTTAATTTTAAATGTATTATTATGTATTTTTATTTTTAATTTTAAATTTATTATTTTCTTTTCAAATTTACTATCTTCTCTTTAAATGTAATATGTAGATTAGATTTTCATATTATAAAATGAAGGCCTCAGCACGGGCAAGCCACCCAGTGAGGCCTACATTACTGGAAAACATAAATTGTAACAAAATAATGTACCAAATAAAATAAAATAAAAAAATAAAAAAAAACCAGCGATTTAAAGACAAATAAAAAACAAATTTACAGAGGTATAAAAATAAATTCCAAACGAAAACTAACAACAGATGCTTACGAGAGAGTATACTTGAACAGACCATAGCAGGGGTGCTCATACTTATATCCAGGGATCCTTTGAAATTTGGGGAAGCAAGCCATAGATTGTGCAACTAAGAAAACAAACATCTTAAATCACTTTAGTGTACATCCGTTTATCATGTGATAACCGCACAAAAGGAGTGGGGCAATGAGAGGTTTAATCGAGATTTTTTATTTTTTTTTATTTATGACCAAACTGAAATTATACATTGTTATCACTAATATACATATTTATCAATATACAGCAATGCAGGTAATAAACCACGTAGTGCAGCAATATAAAAATTTAGGTCATATAAAAATTATAAAAGCACATAAGTATAGCGTGCAAACATACATAATAATATAAACATTTTGAGGAATGTCGTGAGGTAGACGGAAGTGTGAAGGTAAAGGGAAAGTTTTTGAAGTACCTGGCTGGTCAGATCTAGTCACTAAAACATTCTAACACCGTGTCATAAAATGATTTATTCCCACAATACAACATGGGCGCCATACACTTGGCCTATACCTACTAACAGCCCTACTAAAGAAAAACAACTTCACATTCGTTAAACCGTGTTTATGTTACACAGTGAACAAAGAATGTGAAAATTAAGATTCGAGTTGGTACCAATAAAAAAATTTAACACTATTTTTTTTAAATTTCGCAACAATTGAATTTTTTCATTTCACTCATGCTGATTAAAATATTCTTCAAGCGCTAAAGCCGCGGTTGACAGTTGTTTTTATGTCTCACATATCACGTGGCTGGCCGAATGAAACGTCGTTCCGTGCAAGAACGTCTTGCCTACGTAAGAATCGGTTTTACTCCCCTAGGCGGGCCAAAAGATGTCTCACTTCAACAACCTTATCTCCGCGATCGACTCTAAATTTATTAATATCGACCGTTTGAGCTCCCCTGCTGTATACAGGGTGTAAAGCTATGGAAATGCGCCTATAGGCGGGCGAGGACACATTTGTGGATACTGCGTATCGACAGGGTGGAATTCCTTTACTCCTTAGTTTATGGGCAATAAATTTTCATGGAAATGGAACATAACATTTTTGTCTGGTACAACCATTACATAAGTCATTAATCGATCCACATTGAGTTCTAGCCTCGGCGGGGTAGAACACACATTTGAAAAAATAACCGAGAACAAAGGCGGCCGGGCTCAAGTTAAACCACCTCAATCCAGGCCAGGACAGTCAATCAAATCGACCTCTCATGTTCATAAGATCATAATACATTGTGTTTATAATTTAATAAATCATTTTACAGTGTTTCAATGAAGTAGTTATACATATCTAAGGTAGAATAGCTACCAATGCAATCGAGCTCAAGCAAAACCACCTCAACCCAGGCTAGGACACTTAATCAAATCGGCTCTTTTTATCAATAAGATCGTCATATTATATTTTGTTAATTAATAACTTTATATTATTAAAAAAATTATAATAATTTCAATGTATTTTTAAAGGAAACGGTTTACATGGTTCCCGTGAGCATTCAGGCCATTTTACCTAAATTCTTTTATAGTAACACGGCCTTCTCGATAAAGTTCCGCCAGGTTTGTTTAATTTAGTAGTTAGGTACATAATACAGAATGATTTACAACATATTTATATCTTCTTCAGAGGATCTTCTACAAATTAATAAGAGGCCGATTTCATTTGGTTTTATGGCCTGGGTTGAGGTGGTATTGGCTCGAAGGGGCCTGTTTGTTTCTATCCCATGTACCTACATGTGAAATACAATGGTCGAAATGAATAAAACAAAAAGCGAATGCTTATTTTACAATCCTTTTAGTTGCTGTTTCATATATAAGTACTTAAATGGTATTGGTCAGGCATTGAATGTATGGTACTTACCTCGCTCATAATTAGTTATAGGGTGTATGTACATTACGTATATTTTTGTACTTTATTAACATTTTCTAAGTATTGTATACAATATCAATAGTATCCTACAAGTTTCGAAAAATGTAATGGTTTTTATAAAACCCGTTTAGGGTATTTTCACGGTTGTTTTTATTCTAGAAAAACTTAAGATCTTTTTATTTCAGCAACCCGTGCTTTTATTTTATTGTTGTTTTTTTTTATTATTAAATACTTTTCTTTACCCGTCTTACTAGACAGAGTCTGTTTGATAATGAAGGTATTTTTATAAGAATGAAAAAATAAATTATAACGCTTTATAATGTGCTATTTTCGATTTCCCTCCAAAATGACTTCTTACATTCGGCGGCGGCGACGTCACGCCGCTGGAGGTTTCATCATAATGATGTTGTAGCGAGTTGGAACCGTTTTAGATCGTTTTTAAAATCAATATTAATGAAAATATTAAAATAACATATTTTTAGCACGATAATCATACTCAGAAAAATAAATAGAATTGCCCCATTATAACATCGTTGATAATTAAAAAAAAATAATAACACCACACATATTGTAAATGTTAGCAAACAAACCATTACACGTTATGCGTTAGTATTATTCATGGCATGGTATTAATTTAGATTCAATATATAAGTTATTTACTTCGAAAGGTCGAGACCTTTGAACTTGTAGTTATCAACCTCAAACATTGATACTAACACTTACCGAGTAATCTTTCTCACTTTAACAATTATTATTACTGTATCTTATGTGTATTTTTATTGTAGATTTAACGTCAAAATTTTAACTGAACAATGCAATAATATTCATTTATCGCTACAATATACACGCACAGGCTTTATTTTTTGTAACTACACTTTTACTAACTTGATTGTTTTAGGTTACATCAAAATTTAAAATAAATAAATAAAAATCAATTTTGGTATTTATCAATTGATTACGATGACCGTATGGAAATAATAATATATTTTTCAGCAAGCAAAGGATAGTCGGTGAAAAGTTGATGTGGCGACGCTTTGACCATTTCAAATTTCACATGCAGATCAAAAATAGTAAACATTTTAAATTGATTAATAATTTAATTTAAAATTTGGTGAGATAATCTTGGTGAAAGACCACGACGCTGAAACTAAAAATTGCTTAAAATAGCTTTAGCCATGTTTTGTGAGTAGATCTGAAAATCGAAAAATTTTAACAAACACAAAACTGTTGCTAAATAATTTATGAGTAAAATATAAATATATCATAAAGACATTAAACAAATGTATATTTCTTTGTTTGAGTTAAACAAATTACAAAAATCTAAATTAGTAAAACTGTAGTTAAACACACGTATAATATATAAAATGCAATTGCTGATGCCAGATAAATTAAAATACCAACTGTGCGGATTACTTCCTGTCAACCGGAAGCAATTTCAACAAAGTAATGACATTTCTGTTAACCTACTTAAGGTCCTACATTTTACGGATATCTGCACTGCAGGACATCCCAAGTACTGCCATATACTACCTAAATACATCTCTTTCTTACACTATAGGATATGTATTTAATAGATATTTAGCAGTGCAAAACAACCCAAACAATGCTTCAACCTGAACAAAGTGACGATAGCACGCAATTAAATGTTTATCATGTTCAGCGGGATCTGCATTGTTAACGGACAAAATGTGCGGCGGCGTCGAAGGTATGGGAATCAGCAGAGGGGGAATCTGAAATAATAAAAATAAATATACATTTATTAGTAACAAAATAAAATCATAATCACGTCAAATATAAATTTTTAAAAAATATTACTACAAGGTAGATTTAAAAAAAAAAAAACTAAATAACTAATCATAATGCCAATTTTCTGCAGGGATATGCAGAGAGGACGGACCCCCAAACGACTCAGTCTTGACACACACTCCTTGCTTCATACATACTCTTCAATTATTTTCACTCTTGACTTTACTCAAGTATCTGATTCACTTGATCGTGCCATGTCTTCCTTGGGCGTCCCCGAATTCTGCTGCCATTCACATTTGCGTCATATATTCTCCATCACTCCTTTCTTTGCATCTTTCTCTTACATGCCCGAACCATCTAAGCGTCCGTTTCTTAATCTTATACGTTACGCTTACATCAGCCTTTCAACAAAATTTCAACAACCACAAACTAGCATTAATAGTCCAGTTAGGTGAGCGTACTTATAAAACATAAAAATTCTGTCGATACGCACAAGCTTTGTACAAAGCATTCAAAAATCTTAGGATAAAAGAACAAAAAAGGTGATATTACGTAAAAAATATAAAAAGTAAACAAATATATTACGCACAACCGTACCATTAATTGCATGCACATTGTCTAATATATATATATATATATATATATTTCTTTTTATCAGTGCCTTCATTATTTTATTTGCATTACTTTGCCGTATTACTATTTTACGTTTTTGTTAATATTTAATTTTAATTTGTTTAATTGTAATGCAGTCCATTTTATAACAAACTTACATATTGTATATTTTCTAAAAATGTAAAATAAAAGCCCCAGCAAGAACTCAGTGAGGCTTACATTACAAAATAATTATTTATAAAAAAAAAATCCTGTTAATGTATCAAAAATATAAAAAATGTTTACTGCGTAGTGCATTGTAATGTACAAATCTTTTAACAATTTACTACCAACCTGCTTTAGAGACAGACTGCATTACAATAAGGACTTTAAAACATACTATACAAGACAGAAAGAAAACATAAATTACAAAGAACGCACAAAACAAAACACATAATAGTTTACTCTACAGTAAAATTCCTTTACGCAGTTCTAGGGGGAACACGTCCAGTGGGTCGGCTAAAACAAAGTTCGGATTTGTGCTAGGATAGGTTGAGCCTGCAATGGACGGAAGTTGCTGAAATAGGTCAGGACAGGTAAGCCTAAAGGTGTCTTACCGAATCGGTAGGTCGCCGAACCGAATAATAAAAGAGGACGAAGTCGAATTCGGAAAGAAATTAAATTTCTACTGTTGCTTCATTAGGTTACTTCATTAATTTTAGTATAAGTATTTCTTCGTATACTCCCTGAAACGGTTGTGTACTAATATGTTACGGAGACTATTACAATTTTGAGGTATGATGTAAGTATGAAAAGGTCGTAAAATCAGTCTTACTATTTTTTTAAATCCATCAAAATACAGTTGCTGAACAGTTTGTAAATGACGTTGAAAATGTCGATAGTCAATGCAGAATTGTTATCTGTTGATTGGCGCATTCTCATAGGCCAAAATCCTCGCTTTCGGAGCATAAAAATGCATGGGAACTCTCACTGTTGACGCAACTATCTTCCTTTATTATTGTCCTTGCAATTTTTCCCATCCTATTCTACCTACAACATCCTATTCTACCATCCTATTCTATTCTACCTGTCATTATCCGACTATATCAACTTTTGTGTGACATTTTACAACAATACAGTGAACATATGAGATTCCCTCAGTATGTTTCTTATCCAACCTGGATGTTATGAAAGCTTGAAAATCTCCTATCTCCTGTGAGTGAAACCAACCATCAACATCGTTGAAGCACATCAAAGGGGTAAGTCGGATTCCTTCCTTTCTCCATGTTCACCATCTCAAACCATAGTTGTGTCAACTCCAAAGTTCACAATAAATTTTTACAGTCCACTCTTGATTCGCCCATTGCGATCACACCCACGAATGTACTTGTGACGAATGTAGGCTCATATAAATTTTCCTCTTTCAAAACAGGTGTATTAAATATTTTTTTAGTGATTAATTTATAAATCTTTACTTAAAAATATGACCCATAGAGTAAATTATGAACAAGAATCTTTGAACATTTTAGATTTTGATTGAAAAAGCTACTCGCAATTTTATGGAGCTTTTGGATATTAAAAAATATCTTTCCATGATTAACCAGCCATTCAAATTTATTTGCAAATATATCTTCAATATTTTCAAAATCGCTTTTTGGCGTCATTTTAATTTAAATAAAATAATTATACTAACGAAGAAAGTAAACACTTTGTGGCTTGACATTATACAAAATGAAAAAGCTTTTTGTTTTAAATCAAAGGTTTAGGAACGGTAGATACTCTCAGTACCCTCCTGGTGAAAGACCACCAATAGGACTCGTTATGTTGCTTGAAATGACTTTAGCCATGTTTCTTTACCAGATCTTATTAGCCTGGTACTTCCCCGCCTTCCTCTATCATATCTCCTTCCCGTCCCCTTCTCGTAAGCCCCACAACATACCACATTTGTGGATGCCATTGTCCCACTAGTTTCGGGCCGTTGGGACTCGTGTTGGGTGTTCAGTGTTCACATAAGAAACTATCATTTTGATAGACATAACATAGATACAAAAAAAAAACAGTGATGACAAATTTCTTCTCTTCTCTAACATTACTCATACATATACCATCAAATAATGATGAGAGAAAAAATCGTTTCGATTCCTTATTATTCGTTTCGTTGGCTGTTTACCAATTATTTGTTGATAAAAAAACAAAACATATATATTTTTTTTGCGTATTTAAAGATAATCATCCTTTCTGCCTTGTGAAATTTGAAAGATATATTTTTATTATATTTTGCAAATATAGCAATAACCCGTTTATTTTTCTTTGTTTGCGTAACTATAGTGACGAGATGGTATGTGTTAGCAGAAAAACATTTAATATTTTTTTATTATAAGCGTTAGCAGAAAATTGTGTACTTTTGGTGGAAACAATCAGTGATTCAGAAAACCTGTGATCCGGCGATAATTATTGTTATTTTTTGTTTTCTTTATTTTTTTTCTTTCCTTTATTGGTAAAATATATTTTTGTACAGTTTTTTACATGGTTTTCTACTACAACACTAGATTATTATTATTATTGTTTTAAGTTGTTCTCACTTACAGCGGATGAATAAGAATTCTCATGATGTAATTGATGTTACAGAAGATACCAGGAAATAATTTGAATCCGATGATTGTTATCCAAATGTCAGCAATCAGCAATTTGGAAGAGCTTAGTTTCGAAGTGATGTTAATTATCCTAAGGAATTGATAACTTTGAGTGACTTACATATACATAATTTGGAAAAAGTTATGGAAAGGAAATATATAAATGCCCTGAATGCTGGTTGAAAAATGCTAATATATCGATTCAGGGAGAACTGGCAAATTAACCGTCTGCCAACAACGTATCCTAAGATATTTTCAAACTGCGAACTCAAACCTGAAGAAACGCAACACCTGCAAAGTGAAGGCAGGAGAAGCCAAGAACATTTACCAACGCGTTGGAGTGATCAAATATCACAGATGTTCGGGTAACGATCTTCCGCAAACAAGCAACAACTAAGAAGAGAAGAATTTAATATAATAGTCACATATTATAAAGACTAATGAGAACGGGCATTAGTTGTTAGTAATAGAATAATCAGTGGATATTACATTTTGCGAATTATGAAGCAATTTACAATATTTTTTTAATATTTGCCTCAGGATCATTGCCGTTCATATTCCCGGTTCTCGGAGCGGCGGTAAACCTGCCTCTCGAATTGTGGGAGAGATAATCAATTCCATTGATGGTCTGGGGCCTAGGAGTCAAACGGATTAATTTTTAGTTAATCGCATGTCACATGTTCCATTTTCCGTCTAGAATTCGATAGTTTTAAAATATTCCTAGAACTTCTCCATCCAGACTGTCGACAGTTTATTAGAAATATCACTAGCCATGTTCGGTGACCAGAACCGAATAGCCAGATACTTTTCAACCTTCTTCTTCTTCATATTCTTCCCTTCCATACTTCTTTGAGTCTCACATCATACCTCGGTGAGGTTGCTATTCCCCTGTGTACGAGACAATATACCGTCCGTACAATAACTGTAGATACGAAGGTAGCTGGGTACACTTTGTCAGCGTTTTCAGTCTTGGTAGATGTTGTAGAGGTTTGTGGTGTAGTTTAAAGCCACGATCAGAGAGGAATTTATTTCCAGATCTGAGCTGACGAAAAGAATTAATTACTGGCAAAAACTGAATTTACTACTGAATAAAAACACTTGAAAATATTTCTTGAGACTTTGGAGACTTGGAGATGGTTTTTCAGGAGAGAGGATTCCCTTTCAGAGGTAGTTGTTGAACTGACTTTGCATGGGATTCGATTCTCTATTTATAGAACGTTTTTAAATCGAGATGGATGGCAAAAGAAATATAAAAGAGCGCACATAATTTCCAAAAGAATGCTCACTGTACGAACTGCGGGCAAGTTCCTATTTTGTCATATATATATTTTTTAAATATTTGATGCTATTATATTCGAATTTCGGAATCTATGTTTCTTTCTTTAAACAAAATAAAATCGTGATTAAACGACCTTAAAATTTTATATTATTTGTAAATATTATACAAAACTCTAGGAAAACTACAGGACTGTAATATTAATGTAAGTGTTTGTTATTTCGAAATTCGGATATCGATAGCATTTTACAATATAATATGAATAGTAATTTGTTAAAGATAATTTGTTCGGTTTCTTTATAGATGTATAGAGACGAACCTAACATGATTCCGTCAAAAGAGGTCCAAAAACAGGCAATTCCTCAGCCCATTCCAACAACTACCACTCTCATATTGTTAGAGGATACAAGACCAACACAGACACTGGTATGCTCTCCATCAATAGGAAAAACAATTTTATGTATTGGCATATTCTGCTGTGTTGGTTGGTATGCTACCGTTCTGTTGCGGGCTGCTTAAATAATTTTCTACGTGCATTGTTTACAACACAATAAATAACATCTTTCATTACTTTCAATCAATGTTTTCTTTTAAGTATAGTATTGTTTTAAATCATCCGTTGCTGTATAGCAACTCTACAGTAATGTAGGTAAGCCTTTGAACATCAATATGGTACAGTAATTACTCAGGTAAGTATATTTCTGAAACGGGAGCATCTTCAACAGTTTCGAGGGCTTCAAGACTTTTTGGCCGCAGAATGCTACTACTCCAGGGGTATTCAAGCAGCACCCTGTGGGCCACAAGCAGTTCTGGCAAACTCGATAATGGTTACGAGTTTGTTGTAGATTATCATGTCACCCATTGATTAAATGTCACCGGATTTTTGTAGTACGTAAATTTGTTCAATAAGTATTTGGAGTAGACAAAGAATGAAAATAAATAAAAAATACCTTTTGAGGTCACCTGGAATCGGAACCACTACAAATCAAACCATGCCATACATTGAAACAATAATTTTACAGAAAAACACGTATACACATATATATGTTATTTTATATATTTATAAACTAGCATGATGCCATCAGATTGTATAGGAAACGTTAGAAGTTGGAGCTAATATTAATATAACGGGGTATTTGGTAATAGATAAATTGGATAATAACAATGTGTTATCGACGGAGCTTGAGTTAATGCCTTTCATTTAGATTGCTCCTTGTTTCAGTTTGAACAGCATTTTTCTTCCTGTTTTTAACTACCTACGTTATTGTAGTATTACGTCATTTTCCCATCAATAACTGTTATCCTGCGAAGCCAGAAGGTTGCGTACCCCTGCACAAGTGGGTTACAATCCATTGAGCGCCTGCCATTCCGAAAAGCGACCTCGGGGGAGAAAGACAAAAAAGGTCCGACCAGTAAGTAATTTAAAATGTACATAAAGGATATATTGATATTATTTGCATTTTCCGCTAGGGGATCTACAGTGGTATTATACTGGACGCATATTGTTATAACTTCTTTGTCTTTTTTTAGTTTAAAACGAACAGTTTTAGTATGAAACAATGGAAAAATGTGACTTTGTTTGAACCACTATATGTTTATTTTTTTAATAAATGTCGACCGGTTTCTGAACAACCGTTTCTTCCTCAAGGAAAAATAAATACTAACTTAACATTACAAAACAGTGGCTGAACACAATACATTACGTGAAGTGGGCTAGTAGTGAAGAGTTTTGAAAAAAAAATACACGGATACATATTCTTCATACAAAATTAAACGTTTACATAACCTAGAAGCCGTAGACATAAATAAATCTCTTAATAATAATGAGTTAATAATCAATTTAAAAAAATTATGTTATAGTCCCATTTTAGACCTGTTCCCTTTCAATGTACGTTCCAGATGATAGAAACCATTCTCATCGACAACGAGTCTGCGAATGTCGGGAAGTGGGCTAATTTCCACTTCCAAGATTTGCATTCACTCATTCATTCACAAAAACAACATCAAAGATCAGTGAAACTTTTATACATGTTTTGGCTGAAGTTCCTCATTATCTTATTTATACTTAACGGGATTTGAAGCCACAATCTCTACGCATCATTATTCTGAAAATAATAAGAACAACACTTTTATCTGTCGGTTTTGTTCTGTCGTTGAAATCAACAAGGCGGTATTAATCTAACACCAGAAAAAATCTGTTTCGTTAATGGTATAATTGTGTTACATCCTACAAAGGTCTATAATCCAAGAACCAAACTAAATCATTAAATCCTAGTTACTGGGCCAGGCAGAGCCATTATTTGGGGCTGTAGTCGACCGTGGTCATCCCTCGGATTATCCTTTATCTCATCCCATCTTTCATGTCAATAGTCTGTAGGCAAATAAAAAACTGAGTAAAAAACCTCCACGTATTATTATGTACTAGCGCAGACCCGCGAAAAAGCAGGGATATTAAAGTTGTAAAATGTTTGAAGCCGAATTATCAGAAAATATTTGCACCAAGATCACTTTTCAAAAAGAAACCTTGTCAATTTTCCTTATAATATACAAATTTTTTTTTGTTGATAAATTATAGAGATCACCTGTAATTTATCTTGTCGATGAAGTAGGTATAATAGTAAGTATAGTTTAGTTTTGAGATTTTCACGGCCAAAAGTACTATCGATATTTATCTTTGGGGTACTACGCCGTGTTGCGTTTCCTCCTTCTTTAGCCAAATAAACCACCTTAGTAAATTTGAAAAATCACAAAGTCAATCAACAATATAAACAAAATTAATTCACATTTCAAATACGAAATTATTGAAAATAAAATATATAAATGTTTTAAAAATTCATACTTTAGTGCTTCTAATGTTTAAAATAAGTCTTATTTAAATTAAGTTCACTGAACGTGATAACTAACATTTCACACACAGACAAAAGACTAAAATTTCACAAAAAGACAACCGATTAACATTTTACGCACATTTTACGCACAGACAACCGACTTACATTTCACACACAGACAACCGACTAACATTTAACGCACGTTCAACCGAACTTACGCTGACCAACAACGATCAAATATATGATTAAATACATGTATTTGAATGTAGGTTTATATTTTTATAAATAAAATTATTATTGGGATGATGTCTTAGGAATGTGACAAATAAAGCAAAAGAAATTTCCAACTAGGAATAGTAAAAATCAAGCACAAACAGATCAATTACATCCCAGGAGTTCTGAAAGAATATTATCGCGATTGAAAATGTTTAAAATTAAAAAAAAAAAAAATTAGAAGAAATTTTGTGTGCCACAATAAAATTTTAAGTTTGTAAAATTAAATATACCTGCCCATTTCAAATTTTGATGCTTTTAATAATTTGTTTGCCAAATTTCCATCTGTAAATAGTATGAAACAAAATCACTATCTGTGTCCGTCTGTTTGTTCGCTTATTTCTCCTAAAATATGCAACGAAGTTTGATAGGGTTTTCATTTAGAGAATTTTTTCCGGAAGGTTTGTATATATAATAAATGGATATTAGATTTATGGAAAGTAGAGAAGAAGAGAGCAACGCCGGGTACACGTCAGCTAGTAGATTAATATGAATAAATTATTAGCACGATTGATGAGGTGAACAAACTCAAGATTAATAAATAAATATTGGCTACTTGCAGACTAAACTGCACATTCACCGAGACACTCCTAACTAGTACCTAAAATAATAATATGCTTAAACAATGACGATTGATGGAAAGAGCAGAAAACACTATTAAAGTCACAATTGATTTCATAAATTTATTTTGCCCTTTTGACTTCTTAATTATCTACTTGATGGCTGGTGCGAGGGACTACTTGAAAGAGCAAAACGGACAAAAAATAGCCGTCACGGGACACTTGGTAGATGTGAAATATCGAAATTGATTTTTATTGAAGTAAGTGTAAATGTAGGTAAACAAGTCTTCATATCTTTGATTAGATCCTTGATTACTTAGATTAGATCCATTATTAATTAGGAAATGAAGCAAATATACCGCACAGAGTTTTGGTAGCCGTTGATTTGATGTAGTTGATTCTACTACATTTGACTCAAAACTTTTCTGTGGTTCAATGAACCGTCTTCGATTTACATACAGACACAGGCTGAATAATATATATCAGTTGTGGTTACCACGGACATCAATTACGTGAATGCCACAATATAGATTACGCCAACATACTTTTCGAAATGTTATTTTACCTTATTTAGAAAGGAGTTGGGGGCGTTTTTAAGGAATGAATAACTTTGCATTTATATGCTACTATATTCGTAGCGGAACTATTTCCGGTACGGATAAAAGTCCGCCTCTGGCTCCACAGTTTCCATGTAGCTGATGTAATACGCAGAGACATAAAAAATATGCAAAGATAATCCAATTGTAAAGGAACCCACGCTCACCTTTTCCTACATGCAAGCAATGGTTATATGGGGGGAGTTTTTTTATCAGGCACGACTGGGGCGGGCCCTAGCAAACTAGACGGAGTGCGAAAACGAATTGAAGGTTGTTTTATAATTGAGTTTGTTAGTTATGGGAAAAATAATGCAGAAAAGACGTATGGCGGTGATAAAAATATAACAACCTCCGTAGGAGAGAGATTAGGTTTTTTTAACGTTAACTCCTCACAGGAGTGTAATCTTTGGGATACTGTGTGGAGAGTCTTTTTGAAGAGAAAAAAGATTTAATATATTTAATTAAGAGACGAAAGTTGTAGGGAGGAAACACAGAAGCCGGTAATTTCTTCCACAGCTGAGCTGTTGAACTCGAAAACAATCTTCTTGACAGAGCGGTAAGATCACTGACTATAAGCCCAACAGTTTCATTAGCTTAAACCAAAGATAATATAGTTTCAAAAGATAGAAGTGAAATGTTTGGTGTGTAAGTAAGGATAATAATTTCCCTCCATTAAAATTTATTAAACCTGTCAAGTAACAAAATATTCTGCAATCAATTTTGTTGGCTTATGTAAATTGATGACAAAAAAATTCTACATGGCGCACAGTGCATTGAAGTGTATGGGAGAGAGGACAAAAATCATAAAACCGGTTACGCGTAGAATAAAAAAAAAAAAAAAAATACCGTTTTCTAAATCTGAGTCATTAGCATCATAGTTAGTTCGCGCATATTAAAAATATACATATTTATACACAATTTAACACATTTCATAAATATTAATATTAGTATTTTTGTAAACTTTGATATATTTCTTTATTTATAATTTTTTTACATAAAAAAATAAAGTTATTACATATAAAATACGATTTACATTGGTTTTCTATGTTAAAATATTTTTATATTACTCTTCCAAGGAGGCATTAGCTTGTGGTTAGCAGAGGAGTGAACAGTACATTATTGTAGTTATTGAGTAATTAATAATACGATAGTTACATGTATTATAATATTATGTTGTAGTAAGTACATTGCAGAGAGAAAGTAGAAAAAAAATTACATAATTGGTAAGTGTGATATAAGTTCATCTATGGGATCTTAAACTAATCTGAATCCAAAGATTCTTGGTCGCTACTAAATTCTAAATCTAGATGTAGGTTTAGACTGGATGTGGCGAAAGGTTCGTCTACTTGTTTAATATACTTCTGAACCTCTCCATCCATTTTCACGCCTTTATTTGTAGTTATATTCCTTTTGGATGATAAGAGAGGTTCAGAAGTCAACAGCAATATTCTGATCAGGTCTGTGTTGGAGCTCTCTCCCGAGCATTTACGGGTATGAGATAGTCGATTTTTTCTAACCTCCTTGTGTCTCGCCTCTAGCGCATCTTCGGATAAATATCCTATTGGCAAGGAAAATACGTCGATTATTTCACACCCGTGAAGTAGTACCTTGTGAACACTGTAGCCGCTTGCGAGCACTCTGAGAATTGTAGAAAATTTCACAATTAGCTCCTTTTCAATACCCGTAATTTCTGCGCTGAGGTCGGGGTTCAAGAAGAAACGCCTTGCTGTGTTGCCATCGTTTGTAGAGCCATATCCTGGCTTCGGTTTGTCTACTAACAAACCCATTTTTGATTTGAAGTCGGCTTGAATTTTTTGTTATCGACAATTTTCTTTTGCTCCTCCCCCATAACTTGCCAGGATTTGACAGGTAGTCGGTAGGCTATGTGCAAAATACACTCAAAAAATCGAATCCAACAGTGTAGGGTGGACAAACCGAATCGAAAGTTCTCAGTATTAGGTGGACGATTCAACACGTTTTCCGTATTCATCTCCTTTGGAGTTGCTCCACAGATTAGGCACTTAGACGTGGAGTTTGTACCGGATAATATGTTGCTCACACTACCATCCATCATAGTGAACAACATCTCGCAGTAAACACGACATCTTTGACCACTCTCGGTAGCTAGGTCACAAGCTTGCAGATTACTGATTTTCTCATTCATCTCCTCCTCCTCATTGCGCACAAGCTCTGCGTTTTCTTTTTGGAAAATAAACTTTACTGGTCTGCTGATGGTCGATGATGGTCTTGGATTTACCCAAACGTCTCGTCCAGAATCTAGATCAATCAATTTTAATGGCACCAATTCTATCAGAAACAAATATTCATCAGTGCTTGAAGCATCCGTGAATATTTGTTTATACTGGCTGTGACCCGAACTGACATCGAAACCCCATTTACATACAAGTTTTAAGTTATCGCTACCCTCCTCCAATGTAGCCAAATGTTAGTTGCAGTTAGTTGCAGAAGTTCTTGTAAATTAACTTCAGCTGAAGTTTCAGTGACTGTGATTAACGATGGCAGGAGAACATTCTTCGTTATGTTAAGCTGGTAAAGACTTGGAAAGCAGTTTGGGTGCACAGCATTTACTGCAGCTCTTAACACTTTGTATTTACTTTCTGATAGATCTAGATCGAGATACAGGGCTAGTGCTTGATGAGGAGTTAGTGAAGGCGTCCCATCCTTTTCTGGTGTACCCTGTAGCAGTGCGTACTTCTGGACGGGCAGTTCCTACCCGATTAAGATAAACATTGGTCAACATTCTACAATTGGCACTACTGTTTCGAGCTATGAGTGCGGAGAGCACTTCGTCGAGCTCAGTTGCTTGCTGGACTCGGTAGCCTACGGTGGTTCGTGCGACGCTGGAACAATGAGGGTCTACTTTGCAAAACACGAAAGGTCTTTTTCACTTATAACTTTTTAACAATGTACTTATAATTCAAATAGGGATTACTCATTTTAACTTCTTGCGTAGTTATTTTATAACTCGCTGGCGCCCGCTCAGTCATTCCTTACAAGATTTTAATGTTTTAAATTTATTAATGTTACATGTTCGTTAGTCAAAATCTTATCAAGATGGCGTTAAACACACGTTTATTCTTGACACGCCCGGAGATAGTTGTTTGATAGAGTCTCATGTTTATTTTATTTGATTAATTATTTTAATAATTGTTTTAATAAATTAGCGTCTGTTGATATTTAAAATATTCTTTTATTTAATCTTCCTTATCAGTTCTCATCACTACCTACCTACATTGAGTTAGTGCGTGTGCGTAGATGTCTAGATAATTGTATTCGGTAATTTACCTATTAATGTCACAATCGATAGATCCATCATTAATTAATACAATTATCCTTTCATCACCCATCCACGATTTAATGTTACAAATGGCAGCCCTTGTGGGTGAACCTAATTTTTGACTAAATAATAATGCAGTATTTTTTCTTTCCTTGTTTTAATCTTGTATTGCGATGTCTGATTTTTTTTTATGAATTTCTCGTATAATCCCTGAAAAAACCTTTCGTTTTGCATGGTAGATGTTCGGGTGTTGTTCGAATTACATCGTGTCACTGAGATTTTATTAATTCTTCATTTTACGCAGTTTTCTATCTGGCACAACTCATGACGTTTTCGTCTTATTATCGTGTTCGTTAGTACGCTGACGTCACACTTATTTTATATTTTTTTGTGTTTTGCGGCGATTGTGGTTGTTGTATTGTTGCTTGCATGTTCTAATAATTTTTTTTCTACCTACCCTGTTAGTTAGGTATGACGGATTCGACCATTTTAACAAGAAGTCGTGCGTTAATCATGTCTAAACCAGAGGATGGCACTACTTCGGCAAATTCGGCGGTCGCGTCTAACACAGTTCCGGTTCACAAATGGAACTTAACCTTCGACGGTACTGGGAACGTGCATAATTTCATTGAACGGGTCAACGATTTGTCTATATCTCGGAACGTAAGTACAGCTTCTCTTTTTTCATCTGCGGTGGAACTTTTTTCAGGTCATGCTTTAGACTGGTTTAGAGTCAACCGTTCTTCTTTCAAGTCATGGACGGATATTGTAATTGCTCTAAAGGAAGAATTTGAGCTTCTGGACCATGAAAGACGTTTAGTTGCTCAGATCAGAGCCACGTACCAGCAACAAAAAGAGAACCTGGGTTCATTCATAACGCGGGTCTTGACCTTAAGACAATCATACGAACGTAATAAGGTTCAATATAATCTGCGTCGTAGGGACGTTCAATATGAGGTTGGGGACATTGTCTGGAGAAGGTCCTTTGCTTTGTCAGACGCTGGTAGATACTTTTCAGCAAAATTAGCCCCCAAATTTATACGTAGTAAAATTATTTGCAAGATATCGCCGGTTGCTTATCAATTAGCGGATATGACAGGGAAACCCGTGGGAACTTTTCATGTTAAGGATATAATCAAGTTAGAAGAAGCTAACTGACCTTGGGGTTGGGTAAATTGATAAACTATTTTTTCTTATGTTGTAATCGTTATACTTTTATTTGAGAATTAATCCCTTTTCTCTTGTTATATATTAGGTTATTGCTTGCCTTGCCCTCAGGTTTGCAATTTTTCTTTGTGTTCTCTCATTGTGAGGACATGACTGGTATTTTTGTGTCTTCACATTGAGTGGATTTTTGTATAAGTTTTGTTTTGTCCTTGTGTACATGTGTAGTATGTGTTTTGGGGAGTAATTTGTCCATTCCGATTCAACGCGGGGGATTGACGTTTTTTAATCTCACGCATTGAATCCACATTTTTTTTTTGGATTTAAGTGCAATCATTTTGTATTGAACATTTTGTAATCTCACGATTTGAATCCATTGTATCATTTTATGCGTTATCCTAGGGCAGTGAAGTTCACAATCTCAGTTGGCCACTGTTTTGTGCTATTTTTCTGTTCGAGGGATTTTTTTTAATAGCTAATTTTTCTTTGTGAGATGATACTAATTGTTCTTTAATGAACTAAGTACGCGATGGCGACTGGTTTTGAGGTACGGTTTGTCCTTTCTAGAGGGACATACTGTATTTCAATTATGGCATATACGAAGCTGTATTTCGGTTTAACAGTTCTGTACCGAGTTTGGTCCTCGTGTCATTTTAATTGTGTGCATGGTTGTTCTTTATATGTTGTTCTTTAGTACCTTAGTTTGCCTTGGTGTTGGTTGACTATTTTAATTCAATAATTTAGAAAATACTTCATGCAGTTTTCCGCGATAGCCTCAGATGCTCAGAACATTCTATTTTTCTCTGGTTTTAGGAAACCATTGGCATGGTGTTTTCTTTGATTTAGTCATTGTTTAATACACTTTTCAAATATTTAAAAAAAAAAAAAAAAAATGTTACGTCATAATAATTAATCTAATAATTAATTATTTTTTTTAATATTTATTTTGTAATTTAGTGAGTTTTCACTCGCTCAGGTTATTGTAGATTTACAGAATCATATTTTTAACATTTAAAAATTGCATCCTTTCATGAAGTTTTTTACTTTTATTTGCTCTTAATGTCCTTGGCTTGAATTATTATTAAAATGTTATTTGTTTATATTGTTAAGAATGTAAATGAGTAATTTTTTTTTACATTTTCTTTTAACAGATACTATGCGTTTTCACATGCAATTGCTGTGGCTTCTCTCTGAGCTCAAGACAAGTCGCATCAATTTCATTTGGACTTAGCTGTATTTTTGTCAATATTGGGTCATTATATATGGTTCTGTTTGAGCCGGTCACATCTTTTTATGAATTTGGGTTTGTTTCTGGGATAACTTTATAATTTTTCATCTCTGCTCGCAGAGGGCAGTAACTGCAATGTGGGTTTAGACTTTACTATTTTCATTTAATAGCGTTTCTTTTAGCTTCAAATTTAACTTTTGTTGGGCGCTCAGCTTTCACTTTTAGCTAGACTCGTTTTATAAGATTTTTTTTTTTTTAATAAATTTTGTTAGTCTTTACTACAGTTTATCTTTTCATTTGTTATTCTATTCAAGTTTTTGTTTACACTTTAGTAGTTGTTAAATTCCTTGCTCAGTAATCCATTTTGTCAAGCATAGCATACCTTTCTTTTCACTTGCCTCAAGTAAGTCAGTCGCCTTCATCACTCTTCGGTTCTTCACGTCAAGATAACTCAAGATAATAAAAATTTCAAGATTTACAAACTTTTATCAATTCTTCGAGGAAGCAATTTTGTTCAAGATCGAGTCTTCAGGGAAGCAACATTCTTCTACGGGAAGAGTTTAATAGGATACCACCTGGCCGTTCACTGCTATCAGAAAGAGGGTGCAGCTTCTCAAGATTGCATTTGTTGTCAACATTGGAGAATGGTGATACAATTATCGGGGCTCATTATCTTCGCCAAGCAAGTTCAATCTTCTTCACTGATGTCAGAAGAGGGTCATTCAGATATTCCATCAGCGAGAATTCTTCCTTCTACTTCCTGGGTGTTGGCGCTTCAATCCTTGCTCAGCGAGCACATCACGGACTTCTACAGAACGTGCTGGACTCTTCTTCTAAGGCATTATCTGCATTTTGTGACTCTTTACCACTTATTGGGCTTGGATTTGGAGGCATGAGGAGAAAATCAAAAAAAAAAAAATTTATCGTGCCGAAAATTTTTTTCCTTTGGAAGGGGGGTAATGTAGCAGTGCGTACTTCTGGACGGGCAGTTCCTACCCGATTAAGATAAACATTGGTCAACATTCTACAATTGGCACTACTGTTTCGAGCTATGAGTGCGGAGAGCACTTCGTCGAGCTCAGTTGCTTGCTGGACTCGGTAGCCTACGGTGGTTCGTGCGACGCTGGAACAATGAGGGTCTACTTTGCAAAACACGAAAGGTCTTTTTCACTTATAACTTTTTAACAATGTACTTATAATTCAAATAGGGATTACTCATTTTAACTTCTTGCGTAGTTATTTTATAACTCGCTGGCGCCCGCTCAGTCATTCCTTACAAGATTTTAATGTTTTAAATTTATTAATGTTACATGTTTGTTAGTCAAAATCTTATCAAGATGGCGTTAAACACACGTTTATTCTTGACACGCCCGGAGATAGTTGTTTGATAGAGTCTCATGTTTATTTTATTTGATTAATTATTTTAATAATTGTTTTAATAAATTAGCGTCTGTTGATATTTAAAATATTCTTTTATTTAATCTTCCTTATCAGTTCTCATCACTACCTACCTACATTGAGTTAGTGCGTGTGCGTAGATGTCTAGATAATTGTATTCGGTAATTTACCTATTAATGTCACAATCGATAGATCCATCATTAATTAATACAATTATCCTTTCATCACCCATCCACGATTTAATGTTACAACCCCTAGCCACATCCGCAGCAAACTGCAGCTCGTCTGATTTTCTTCCAGACACGAGCTCCGATACGCGCTTTTTTTTGGTCTTGAGCGAATGGCTTGAGGGGTCTTCCGCGGGTACGACTTGGTCCAGGCTGATTGGTTATATCTTGTAGACCTTTCAAACCCAATGGTAACTGTATTTGTTGGTTTAGCCACGTCTCATTGCGTGCACGAAATTTCTCTCGATTGCGTGAAACGTCATTCAGCAAATTGTTGAATTTTAAACAAAAAAGTCTGCTAAAAGTCCTATCTTGTCCCGATTTTCATCATCGACGTCAAGAAAATTCATAAGCAAACATATTTTCTGAAAAACAGCCAGTTGTCTATCGGATTTTTCACTTTCGAAGAACACTTCTGCGAGTTCGAAATTTTTGATAGAATTACCTCCGTCTGAAAAAAAAATCATAAAATCCTTAGTCGCGGACAGACGCAGCCAATTTTTTGGGACATGAAAATTTATTAGTTGACCATTAATAAATCGTAAAAACCACGAGGTGATATTTGGTGTTATTTTTTAAAATGCCTTCAAAGTTGAGTAACGCATTAATCAGGCGTGAAATTTAGGTGACAACTTTGAGGACACAATACAGAACAACTAAAGAAAACAATTAAATAATTTAAAAATAATTACATTGTACATACCTGTGCCAGTAGATTCCATTGTGGTTTGATAATAAAAACGTGGTATTTTTGTATAAACGATGCGTCTTACTCAAGTGCTAAAATGCAACTGATAATGTGATTAGCGCATCGCTGTCGGTAATCCCTAAGTTGAGGGCGCATAACTAGCCAATGACGACATCAAAGTAATTAAGGTTAATGTCATGGCAGTTATGATTCATCATCTTTACAATAGCAAAACTAAAATTCATAAATTCGAATGTCGATTTTTGTATTTTTGTCCAAGGGACAATGCATTGTGCGGCGTCGACATTTACCCAAGGGTTTTTCCCTCCTCTGGATTCAGTCCAATTTCACTTATTTTCTTTGTCAGTTTCATGCATACGTCATACATCAGTGTTGGTATTATAATTCCATTTAGAACTCACACCTATCTTTTCTTTCGCTTGATCTTATTAGTGGCTATGGCACTCATTCCTTCATTAATTATTTATTTTATTTGCGTTATAAACAATCTTCACACATTCATATTTCACAATGTTTTTATGTCATTGACCGATAAAATAACGACATTCAAAATTAAAGACTAAAATAAAAATAATACACAAACAATAACAATAAACAGTTCTGACACAGTGCGACTTCTAGCAACAAAGTTTTTTTTTAAATTTATATATCCTAGGATTACATTTAAACATGGAATGGGTTTCAATAATAGCAATAAGAGGATTTCATGATGTTCAATTAAAACTGTTAAAAGCAAAAAAGGAAAACAAAGGAAATTTGATGAAGAAATAATTAGTTTTCTATTATATATTTTCGATCGAATGTTGTTTTTTAGGAATGTGAGGTTCGTTTTAGACACATCGATATCTGTGCGTAATTATGCACGTGCTACAGCTTCTTCTTATAAATACATTTTTCCAAATTAGTATTGCTCTTAGAAATATAAAATGTGTCCGGAGATCGAATAACTCTTTAATTGGAACAATTACAATACTATATCCTTTCACTATCACTCACACCTTCCATATTATTTGAAGAGGATATTTCACTAAATTATAATTTCTATTTTGAAATTTTACATTTTATATCATTACATTGCGCATTCGGATGGTGGAGTTTGGGTAACGTAACCGCAGTATTCCACATGGAATAATGGTGGCAGTAGAGTTATATCTTATAATCTTGAGTTACAAGCGATCGGGGAAATCTACCAATACCACTGGAATGCAAAACGACAGATTGTACCATGCGATCATAAATACATTTTTGAAATAACTTAATCATTGATGTCAATATCAGCGACTCTCAGCTGAAAGACAAACTAAGTTAGTAGCACTCAGTCGAATTATAATAGATTTAAAAATTACTTAAGTAAATATGGTCGAATTAACTCAGCGTTTAAAGCACTTCTCGGCATTTCCTAGATGCGACTGAATTTTTTCTGGTTCACATCTATCATTTGAGAGTAGTTAATATTGTATTAAATGATTAAAATGTTACAACTCAAAGTTTTACTAATTAAGTTTTTCAACTATTAAAATATTCATCCAAGAATTGTAGAATAGTCAATAGATGTCTATAATAGCACATTAAAATATTAACACATTAAAATAAAAATGGATATATTTATTCAAAAAACTATGTATTGCATTTAAATCGTGTAAAAATCTTGCAATCTTAGATTTTTTTATCCCCACACAGGAGGCTCGGAGGAAAATAATTTCCCTTAGGGCCTATGTCATATTTTGGTGGGACTTTTTTAAGGAAAGAAAAGAGAGGAAGTTCCGCGAAGGTAAAGGGATGATGATGGAGGAAAGAAAGGATAGGAGATGGCACTAGGGCAACTGAGCACATCACATTGAACTAACTCAACCGAGCTCAATTGGACGAAGCCTAATAGGCCAGTATGATTTCACAGCTCGGCACGAGTAGACCGATCTTGCACAAGCTATAAAGTGCCAGTGTTATCTCTAAATGATGAAATGCAGCGTGAAGTTTTGTAAAAGTCATTAGGAAGAATGTCAAAAACTAGGGATGGCATTACTTTCCACGTGAAATTATTATTATTATTTATTATATTTGTAATAAAAATCTCGCGTTTCCTACACATATTTTTGACCCTTTTTGTCGTAGCAATCTGCTTTGTACAGCAATGTTATGCACTAATAGGCTCTGAAGTAAGTTACCTAGGTCAAAATCGCATAGCTTTGGCTTGTCAGATGGAAAATTGTTATTCCAAAAGGTCAGTACGTGATGTTGATTTCATTGTTTCTTTTAATTCCGATAGATGCATTTCGCCATATTTACTTAAATAAAAAATAATTAAAACGCATTGTTATCTAGTGTACGTCGCCTGGCAAGCGAAATATTATTTTATAAATTAGATATTTGTTTATTTCCTTTGTTGTACTTCACAGCAAACGAAAAATGTTTTATTAAAAGTTTAAATTATATTCATGTTTTAATTAGCGCCATCTATTGCTGTACTGCTATGAATTTAAAAATCCCCTGCACTCCAGGCTTCTGTCCTGGAAGTTTGCTACAAAAATTTCGTCGGAAATATTCGTATTACCATCTCCTCGGGGCGGTACCCAAACCCACCTTCCAAATTGAAAGATGAGATAAAGATAACAGCCGAAAAAAACATGAGTTAAGAAAATGGAGTTAATGTTGGCAGCTCTCAGTCGAAGCATGATACGGTTAAAAATTAAGTTGATATGATCGAATTAGTTCAGTGGTCAGAGTACTTCCCTGGCAAGGAAGAGGTCTTGGATTCAATTCCTAGTTGCAACTGAATGTTTTCTTTTTTATTCTTTCTTTTACTCTACTCTCTAGTGTCTTTAATTATTACATAAATATATTTAAATAACCATTCTCACTTGTATAGAATCCAATAAACAAACCTTTGGCGTATTTAAAATGTTCTTATTGGATTTTTGTTTAGCTCGACCTCATATTATTATAATTAAGATAGATATTATTATAATTTCCTTCTTAGTCTAAGCGAGGACAGTATGTCTCATGATTAATTAATGGCCTGCTCATTAAGAAGCAAGTCTCAAGAACGTGTTCATGAATATTATATTTTGAAGGCAGAGGAAAAAGTGTAACGTGTATTAGCAAAACTTATCAAAAGCTTTTACATATTACTTGATTATATTTGTATATACGGAGAGTGTCGAAAGTTTAAAAACTAGTTTTGAACACGCCAGCTATCCCCTTTTACCCTGAAAATGCCTAAAAATGATAGGTGCTAGCGACGTTTCTCAACTCTGCATAAATTTATACTCGCGACCCAATTCTACAATGTAATTTTGTTCATTATTCAGCTTCCCAACAAAACACAAATTTAAAAATTGATGTTCGGAGGTTGCCACTCAATAAAACTTTCCATCCAAAAAATATTGTTTTACTCAAGAAAACTTCTGCCACTAAAGAAAACTTATTCCACTCAAGAAAACTTCTGCCACTCAAGAAAACTTCGGCCACTCAAGAAAACTTCTTCCACTCAAGAAAACTTCTGCCTCTCAAGAAAACCTCTTCCACTCAAGAAAACATCTTCCACTCGAGAAAACTTCGGCCACTCAAGAAAACTTCTGCCACTCAATACAACTTCTTCCACTCAAGAAAACATATTCCACTCAAGAAACTTCTTCCAATCAAGAAAACTTCTTCCACTCAAGAAAACTTCGGCCACTCAAGAAAACTTCTGCCACTCAAGAAAACTTGGGCCACTCAAGAAAACTTCTTCAACTCAAGAAAACTTCTTCCACTCAAGAAAACTTATACCACTCAAGAAAACTTCTGCCTCTCAAGAAAACTTCTTCCACTCAAGAAAACTTCTTCAACTCAAGAAAACTTCTTCCACCCAAGAAAACTTATAACACTCAAGAAAACTTCTGCCTCTCAAGAAAACTTATTTCACTCGAGAAAACATCTGCAACTAAAGAAAACTTCTGCCACTCAAGTAAACTTCGGCCACTAAAGAAAACTTCTTCCACTCGAGAAAACATCTGCAACTAAAGAAAACTTCTGCCACTCAAGTAAACTTCGGCCACTAAAGAAAACTTCTTCCACCCAAGAAAACTTCTGCCTCTCAAGAAAACACATTCCACTCAAGAAAACTTCTTCCACTCAAGAAAACTTATTTCACTCAAGAAAACATCTGCCACTCAAGAAAACAATATGGATTGAAAAAATCGCATGGTTGTAAAATTAATAGTTAGAAAATCTGTAACTACATAATATTTAACATTTTTCAAAAATGTACGGGTATACTTATACTATGATGTGTATTGGCATCCTTTCTACTCCTTCACAAAGAATGTTTACAATGTATAAAATTATTTTTATTTTAAAGTTCACCCTTTAGAATTTGGTGACTTTACTTGGGTATTTAATAAGTCACTTTGATGTCTAATATCAAAGGTCAAATGGCGAACAGGTTCGTTAGCGTTATGCCAAAGGTCGTAAAGGTCGCAAATTTGATTTAAAATGGTGCTGAAATATTTATTCTACCTACACTTGAAATGGTACCCAAATTAAATCAGCTCGTATTAGATATGAGACCGAGTAATAAACAAGAATAATGTTTTTTTTTTAAATACTGGGAATCCGTCGCTTTAGTTCGTTTTTATCCAACAGACCAAAACGCAAATCCGGGAAAAAAGCATTACAATGAAATAAGTTCAACTCTAAACTTGCTAAAATGTTTTAAAGTTATAGAAATTGTTATTTTTAAGTAAAATTCGTTCCACATGTTTAAAATTACGCTGAAGAAACGTTTTTAATTTGGATGTAGGACAAAGTGTTGGATAAAAACGCTCGGAATGTTGTTTAATTTTGGTGGACTTAAAAGACAAACTGCGTCTTAAAAACACATTAAAAATATTATTTTTTTCACTTGTATCATACAAATAAACGCTTTCTGAGAACAACTGCATACTTAACTCAATTTCGTCAAAAATAGTCTGTTGGACAAAAATGAACTAGAGCGACTAATCGTTACGCTGAACATTGAGATAATAATATTGTAAAATATCAGAACATAAATAATTTTTGCAAGGAAAATAATTCCTATTGAAAAAGTTTTATATCTGGACTGCCCTATAGTGAAAACATAGATAATTCAAGGTCGTTCTGTGCAATGAAGATGTGCAATAAAATTAAAATTGGCACCTTGCTTTCATCGCATTTGTCTTTAAAGTTTTTTGGAAATATTACAATAACTTTTCGTGTCAACTAAATACTTTAACAGGTACTTATTGTTTTCTTTATTGGCGCTATTCAACCATCAACGGAGCTCGGTGTTGATGCTCTATAGATATAAATAGTTTTTGCGCACCTAAATTATGCTTGGGTTCAGTAGGTAATACGGTGTATGCCCCCTTTGTTAACCATAAACAGAATAACATCAATTGTGAAGGTATTTCTAGGGCATAATCAATTCATTTATATGGATATATTTTTGGAAAAATTAACAAAACTAGAAATTAAGGCTCGGATCTCGCAAGCGGTGCTCCTGCTCCTTTCCCTGCTAATCTGTCAGCCCGATTGAAGGGGGTGACAGATTACGCTATAAGTTTAAAGAGATTTCAATCCCATACAGACCTGTCGCACCTAAAAAGATGAAATGTTACAAGTGTGGGCGTGGCAACGATATGCGCCAGGCTATATTCGGAAATTATACGACCCTCTCTCCGGAACCCTGTAATTACGCAGCTGTCATCTGTCAAAGTGACAGATCTCATGCAAAGAAATGATATTCCGCGGCAGTTCCCACAATTGATCTCACCCCCTCCCCTGAGGAAGATTATAGTGCAGTGTCACCCCAACATATACCTAATACATATACACCATGCCTAAATTAGGCTTGATACTTTAATTTTAAATACATTTTTGTCATGGTATCGAGATCAAGGTTATTTTTTCGATGGTAGCAAGTTCGTCAAGAATAGTCCTGCATTCCATCACCGGCTGGAATTGCGTCGCATTTCCAGCGTCGTTACAGCTGCCAATACCGTCGATGGCAATCCATCACCGCGTAAATCATATATGACCACTTTACAGGAGAAACA
Organism: Hesperophylax magnus; assembly: GCA_026573805.1. NCBI lineage: Eukaryota > Metazoa > Arthropoda > Insecta > Trichoptera > Limnephilidae > Hesperophylax > Hesperophylax magnus. Next base: position 6,489,108 of record JAIUSX010000058.1, on the reverse strand, counting down.
AAAAAACCGGGGATAATTTCACCTAAACGGAAGGCAATTGAGATGCGTGGTGTTAATGTTTTCGTTGTATCACTATTCCCTTACATAGAAAAATCCTATATTAATCAAACCGGTGTAGGTTGATTACCGCCGTTGAATGGCATTGCAAGATGGCGTACACAGTGATGGATTTTTTTATATTTTTATTCCTATATCTGATACGTACATTCTCCTATGCGCACGCGCAGGCTAAGATAACTTTCATCTTCGCTGAAAACATGGTACATTATATTCCTATGGGTTCACTGATTTCCCTCCTATCCCTGCAGACAGACCCCGGCCCCAGCTTTTTTCCATTTTAGACCCATCTGAAAACCAGTTTTGTTCCTATTTGGAGGGTGAAACTGAATTGGTGTCCAATTTTTACCATGTGGGGTACATCACTCTAAAGAAAGGGTATTTATTTACAATTTGATTTGAAATGGTGTGAGTAAAATACCAGCGCAAAATTATTCACTCGCATGATAAATCTTTACACCAGTCATAGCTCTACCACGGGGCTTTTTGAGCCCTTCAAAAAACTTGTAAATTTTTACATTCGCTGCCCACTTACCATTCCGCTGGAAGTATTAAAACTTAAATATTAAAACGTTATAAAAGCACGTTATGTTTTGATTCAGAACCATCCCGTAATAAATCTCCGCAGTTTTGCCGTTGCCGATTAATTCGCGGAGTAAGCAGGCGGTTCCTGGCAAATTTATATTGCCTATCATGACTTGGCATGATTGGGCGAAGACTTCTGACAAAAGAGACTGTTGAGGGAGAAAATTACCTACATATAGGAAACTGCCATGAAGAAGTACTCACTCGCACATGTGAAGTGATGCTTTTATTACTTTGAACATTAAGAATACAATATTGGTACCAAAGTGTTAAGAGATAATATTTTAATCAAGGTCTCTTTTAATAATTAGTTGTCGAAAATATTAATTATTTTGGCAACTGCTAAACCTAACCTTTTGCATAATGTTATTAACGGATGCAAATTAACGGTCTTACTAATAAAAAAATATTTTGCTGCCGTTCAACGATGTTTTTGTTGCACATTGTACAAAGACTGTCCATTATACAAAGACTGACAGCATTGCATTTTTAAGACTTACGCATGCGCGTCATGCACGTCAGTTTTCCCGCACATTACTGTGTTTATTTGTCGTGTGTGTTTAGAATCATGCTTTTAAAAGTAATTTCCATTCTAATGATTAATTCACTATTATGTTAGTATAATTCAATGTATTTTCTGGTATGTATGGTATTTTTCATCAGTTTTAATCCAATAATAATGAGACATTGTGAATTAAATAGTTTCATATTATCGAAAAATACCTTTTAATTTCGTAGTTAATATTTTAAATCACTCGATGAAAGTGATGTTGTTTACTAACATAAATGCCTTATGCATGTGTAGGTGAATGCAAAGTTTAAAAAATCGATTTTTTTGTTATTCTCTTAAAGTATTATTACAATTTTTAATCATTTTTATTTGTGTGAACGAGATTAAAAGTGAAGCGACCGTTTTCTTGCAAAATCGTTAAATACATGGACTTTAATTCTCAATCTCTTATTTTTATGATGTTTTGATTAAGCCTTTTTTTATTTTTTTCGTGTTTAAAATTAAAATATTACAATTTTTAAACATTATTGTCCCTATTAAAGAAAAACCAAATCACATTCATTAAACGGTGTTTTTGTAACACATTGTATAAAAACTGTAAAAGTTTATATTCGAGTTGGTACTAAGAAAAAATATTTTTAACTGTGCTCAAAAAGAACTTTCAACGTTGGACTTTCCATTTTCGTTGGATTTTGGACACATTATTCTCTAATTGACTATTACCGCGTGAATTTTATGAGAATTCTATGAGAGTGGTATTTTTTTAATAACATCAATGTTTTATGTAAGTGTAGGTAAATATAAATCACAAAAATCAACGTATGTATTGCGCTAACAATGAGTTTACGATCTCAATTTTGTAATTATTCCCTCAGCCGGTTCGGGCATGACAGGTTCGCATACGCACATTTGTAGGGCAGTAGTTACCGAGGAATGCGCACCTACATTAAAGTAATCCGGAGCCACTCGCAAATATCAACATATGAATCTGATTTTCCCAACTTTCCTATGTTTAATTCATCAAGTTAAAAGCCTCCGGCAAAAGGCCTGTAAATTCAAGCGAGCCACTCATATATCACGGGAGTGCGGCGTAAATGTTTCGGGACTTGAGATTAACTGGAAGAGTTTAAAGTGAAAACATTACTAAGCGAAAATCACAATTTACTTATCCGTATGGGGCCGGCGCATCTGCTTCGTGGAGAACCTAGCGTATAGTTTTGTTGGCCTGAAGGATCCTTCCAAAATCTCTTGATTATGATTTTAAGAGCTTTCTTGCTTTGTTTTATTATTGCAATAAACCATTTTGGAAATGTTTATGTATGAAGATAACATATTATTTTCACCCGGAAGTTTGTGTTTTCAAACTTTCAACAGATTTTGGGTACTGTGAAAGGTTCAAGAAAAGTAGAAGAGGAACTTAATCTACAAAACCACATCCTTGGAAGGCGGTGAGAGCTTAGAGGTCGTTTGTTCAAAACTTGATGGATTCTAAAAAGATGTCTTTAAATGATAAAGGTTAATTCGTACACAATTAATTTATTGTTCGACGAAGCTTATTTAAAATCCAAATATCCGGATACTATACAACCTTTGTATTCATCCTTCTTCTTAACGCTTTCTTCTGACAAACAAAAATTAATCTTGTCGCTGGCTTCATACATCATACTTTTACAATAAAGAATACATGAGCATGTAACCGTTATTAGTTATATGAAAGATTCATTTGAAAATAAGACTATTTGACAGAAAACTAAAAATCTTAACCAAGTGGAAGCAGCCCAGAGGTAGACCAAGAATGTAGAAGAATGGAAATTAAAAACTAAGGACCAGAACCAAACGAGATTTTTTTGTTTAGATTTTAGGTTTTTATTCAATCCAATTACAACATTTGATGAATTCCAAATAAATATAAAATAAAACAATTGGTACAATGAGTATTGTTTATTAACAATATTAAATCACAAGATTCTTTTGTCGTACATTCATAATGTGTGTGTTATTACATAAATAATAATAAAAATTTAAAATTACGACCTGATTGTCATTATAATTCCATATTACACAATATCGGTTTATTAGCTGAAAAATACATATTGGTGTTAACCACAGCATATAACAAACGTTGTGATAGAAATGAGTAGTTTTTATACCATCATGCCTTGACAATATGAACTCATATTTGTTGAAGATTTTGAGAGGATTCAAAAATGATATATATAAGTAGAAAAGTAGTTTAATGATGAAAGTATTCTTTATAATATAATAAATTTATATGCATAATATTTACAATTAGTACTTAGCTGATATACATTTCTTTACAGAATCGGATAATTAATTTAACTCAAAATAATATTTTTTAAAAGTGCATTATTTTTAAAACATTTGTTTTTAAAAATTTCACATCCAAATATTAAAAATATTACTTCCCTTACACCGATAAATAATTAAATTTTAAAAAAAAATGTCTCAATGGCCACATTTATTTAATCATATTTACACTTCTTCAATTTATTTACAAACCAAAATAAAACTTTATTAATATCTAACATCGCTTATGTAAATAACATTCAGATTCTTTCAAAATGTGAAATAATGAAATATATATTTCATCGAAAGGGAGGAGATTGAAGAAGATGACCACTTTCTTCTCATTTGGAAATGATCACAGGAAAGTTATGAAGTTATTTAATAACATCTTTTTTATTTGACAAAAACACTCAGATTGACAATTGAAACGGGTTATATTATTTTATCATTTTTCCTTTAGGATCACATAATACCGTTCAAGCACTGCCAAAATCACGAATGTGAAAAATACTATTTGAAAAACTCAGCTTATAAAATTTGGGCGTTCCTGCAGAGTTCAGTTAAAAATTCAATTTCCCAGTAACCGGAGATAACAATATCTGTGCTCCAAGCCAACAGTATATTTATGGAAAACAAACACACAGCGATTGTAACTTTGGCAACACTGTAACGATATCACGTTATATTTATGTATACGTAACATGTTAATGTTATGATGTATTGACGTTTAATTGACCGGTGTGAATTGTTCCATGTGGAATGCGTTACTGGTGCAATCCCCATTGTCTTGGGGTGAATCGGGGTGCTCCTCTGGTCCCACTCCTTGGGTCCTCAAATCATCACGGATCTAAAACAAACATATTGAATATTTAAAGGTTTACAAATTGACTGATTGGAACAATATGGATCCCGACCTTCAGGTTCCCACCTTATTTATCATAAACTCGGTCTCTACAATACTCGACAGCTAAACGCCATCTATCGGTAACCTAATAGACTAATATCTATATATACAAGGTGTTCGAGGGTAAAGTGCGCTAACTTCGGGAGGTGATTCTACATGATGGTACAAGTAAAAAAACATAATTAACTTTAGTCGAAATTCCAATGTTTATTTTCCCATACAAATAAAAATTTATTTCCATCCTAACAATTCAACTTTTTTTACCTGAAAAACGTTGTCATTTCGATAGAATTATTTTTCTTTTGGTTTCACTATCATGTAGAAAATTACCCCCCGAAGTTAGTTAGCTTTACCCTAGGGCACCCTGTATAACGATATTACACATCAGAAATCCGAAAAATACAATGTTAATTAGTATTCAGTTTTGGCGTTGTGATCTTAGCAGTAATTTTATTTATTTATTTATTTATTCATTTTTGGGAAATCAACAGTTTACATTTTTACAGATTGTACATAAGTAAAATAGCCAAAATAAAACCAATTACGGATTTCCTCCTTGTGACTTTACGTAAGACAGCATTAGAAGAAATAATTAAATTTATGAGAAATGTGAAGTTATAATTATATAAAATAAAAGAATTGTATAAAATAATAGAACAAAATAATACAACAAAAATAAAGGGGAAAAAAAAAATTAAAATTTATATAAAATAAAAGATTATCGATACATTGGTAACCATAAGAATACAAACAATATTGTGCATATAAATCATATCATAACCATAACCATAAGAAGTCAATTTTATGCATATAAATCATACCATAACAGGATTATAAATATATAAATACTAGAAACATAAACATCAGAAACATCAATTCAAGAAACATCAGTGAAATACTCTTTTAAGGTCATTTTATATTTAGTAAATTCGCAATTGAAGATGTCGATATTTTATTTTATTTTATTATTTTAATGGAACCACCGTAGATATAAAACAATAGAAGTCTATTGTGGGCGTGTGTGTGTTTTCGAACTTAGGTCAAGAGTCAACGCACGTTTATAAGGTCTTTATTAACACTATTATTAAGAAGTGCTGAAATTTATCAAACGTTTTCATATTCGAGTAGGTCAAAATTTTTCCTTCAACAGAAAATAAAACAAAAACAGTTCATGTGAATAATGTAAGAGTCCCAACCGTCTGGAGTCAGTGAAACTATGGCATCCCCAATTGGGGTATGCAGTGATGCTGAAGGTAGAGGGCAGGGAAGGATATGGGGAAGAGGAAGATGGGGAAGTACCTGGCTATTCAGATCTGGTCACCAAATACGGAAAAAGCAACTACAAGCAACGCTTCAATTCTAGATACTGAGATCATCTTCCGCTTTGGAACGTTCCGCAAATATGCTGTATGTTCTTTTTAATGAATGAATTTCGAAATAACAAAAAAAGGAATCAAATAAAATTTACCTATTTCTCCCGAGGACATCTGGATTGCTAGCCAAGAGCCTTACCCTTCGACAACTGAGGCCATTAAATGACCTGTATGGGGCGTAGAAATTCAAAGGTCTATGTATATTAGCGACACCTGTTTTCGTTTGTATCTACGGATTATCTGTTCGTTACATGAAACATATGATTTATGTTTTTTAGAAAATTTCTTAATGTACGTAAGTACCTAATCTAAGAAAAGTAAGATTTTTTGCGTATTGGCACTCTTATTATATTTTGTTGAAGACATTTAACTCGCCTTTCATCTTTATTTCTCAGGAAAATAATAATGAACTTTCTTATATGCCCACATTTTAAGATACTTATAGAAATCGACTCTATTTCATAATCTGCCTCATCAACAATAACTTTGTTCAGTAAACAGAAATCTTCGTATTAATTTTGTTAAATTATCGAACATTAATGGAAATGATGTGGAATTATCGGTTTTCCAAGAAAAAATACTTAAGTATCCGTTTCAATACCGATCGGAAAAAAATGAATGGAGTAGTGTTTGATTTAAATTATCTTCAATAGGGTTACGTATTATTCTGTAAAAGAGCTAAACCATAACAAGGTTTTCAGAGATACTACCATAGGTCGGACAGTTAGGATGGGTTGTTTCAGGAAATTTGAACAATTCTTCAAATTTTTTCGGGTTCATTTTCGAGTTGTGTGAAAGTATTACTCATGTTCTCTTATTATATCATTATAGGCTTGTTGCTTGACAGATCTCGAAAAATTTTTGACAGAACTTGAAAATTGACTACGAAATTTGAAGAATTGTTCTTAAGTACGTAAATTTAAGCTCAGAATTCCTATTGATTACATTAATTATGTCAGTTTGATGAATCAATTGCATATAATAACACTGTCTGACAGGAGAATTATTTCAGACCTGGTTGTGTTACACAGAGTCATTAACAACTTAATTTATAGTCCTGCCATCCTTGCCACTATTAAACTCCATGTGCCGACTAGGAATACAAGACAAAATATAACATTCAATACATACACGACCATCTATCAGACACACTCACTGACCAATAGGATGCATGATCTGGGCAACAAGTATTGGGGTGTTATTGATTTATTTATTGACTCCATTTATAGAATTAAGCATAATCTATACCAACATTTTGTCGAATCCTACAAATAGAGTAGCGTTGTTAAATTAGTTTTAATGATTTGTCTTATATGTAGTGTTGTTGTAATTTTTTTTACTTTACATTACTCTTACGTTTTACTAATATTTATCATATTTAGTTTTTTATTCTTTATTTAGTTTTTCTTTTAATTATTTCTTAATATTTTCTCATTATACTTGTGTATTTTACAATTGTGTATTTTGTACCTAGTTTACAATGGATTACATCTATTTACTGTCAGTATCTCCTGTATAATACAGATATTCTCCTAGGTACACTGCATCATGTATCACTTCTATGTAAAAGCCTTTTTAGGCGTATATATAAATAAATAAATTCTCTGAAACAACCAATCCTTAGAGTCAAGGCTATCAAAACATACATACGTAGTACAATTTTGTGTATTGATCCGAACATTATGTACATTTATCTCTTCACACAGTGATATCCTTGCAAAACCTCACAAAAGTGTGTAAAATTTTCCATTTCGAACTCGAATAACAAGTAAAAACACATGATGTCTTCAAGCAATGCATCTGTGTGAGTTCTGTGTTTGGATCAACTCTCTCTGTTGTATATACCCATAGAAAATAGCTAGGATGTTAGTGGTTGAATTTCATCGAATGTGAAAGTTCTGCTTCCCGCCCGAAATTGGATTATGAAATCGTTAACAATTCCGCTCAATACAACTGCTCCGTTGTTTCCAAAAGTTATGAAAGAAGATTTACATTTTTTCCCGTAAATATATACCTCCACCCGCACGTGAGAAGTTTATGAAAAGGGTCTATACTTTATGGTAAGGAACATAAGTCAAGGAAGTCCGAGACAACAAATTACTCAGTTCGGACTTAGGTACTAAAGTCGTAATAATCAACAGACGTGCCCTTTTAGAAAATGTGCATTGATAGATCATAATATTATTTACGTTATCTGGTAAGGAAAGAGTGTCTCGTCTATTTCCCATTTCGTAAATAATAAGAAAATAAATCGGTTTCAATTGCGAAAGATAGATAGATAGATAGATCAAATAATAAGAAATAAATTATGGCACGAAATTAACTAAAAAAATATTTAATTGCTCTGTAAAAAAACTAATACCCAATATAAAATTGCAACCATGATTTTTTTTTAAATTAATTTCGCTGAAAATCTGAAGAAAAACGATATCTCAGGAATTGAAGTGTATGAACTAATTTTATCTTGATAATCGAAATATTGATTTGAAAATCACAATTCAAAATTAAAATAGATTCGGATTGTGATTAGTAAACATTTTATCTGAATTGGTTTCATTTCTGATATTTCTGAAGGTTTCCAAACTTCATCTACCTGTTTCATCTACCTGCTTCATTTATCTGCTTCATCTACCCCTCTCCAATTCACTTCCGCTTCAGAACATTACCTGATTGGGGGTTTCCAAGTCTCGCTCGTTGCTAGGACTCTTGAATAGAGTAATAATGTTTCTAATTCCCAGTGGCAATGTATTAGAACCCCGTAATATTTCAAATGGAGGATGTTGGTAACGTTATGTACATCAAAGTAATTTTTTTGGTGATTTATTATAAAGAACGAGGGTGTAAACTATGTTTTTTAGTTAAATAATAATAATAATTGTGAATAAATGAACATAAATGATATTTTCGTTTGTGACGAACAAACCTATTTGACAGAATACGTAATATTTAATTAAACAAACACGAAAACAGTTGGTGGATAAATTTAAATAAAATCATGGTTAAAAAATAAGATGTGAGTTTCATTCATTAATATGTAACATTTGACAACCTTAGTGGCTCAGTTAACAGGTAAGAAAACAATTATTTTACTATGGGCACAAACCGCTTACTTTTGATTGCATCAGGTTTCAGAGAATGATACTTTCAGTGTTAAATACGTTGCTTGAGGTGGCGTTAGCTTTGATTAGCGACCATATCAAAACAGCCAGGTATGCAAGTACTATACATATACACCCTATATATTTGTAATCTCATTGTACGAGATTTTATGGGACTCCGTAAAACACTACTTTTGCAGATAAATAACACCGTTACACTTAAAATGTGGAGTAGTTTTTCCTACATATATGTAGGTATCATAACATCACACTTACAAGACATCAAATAATTGCAAAGAAACATAAGGTATTAATAGTATACAAAATTATTTTAACATTAGTAGTATTGGGCAATGGAATATTATTTTCATAGAAAACCAGGTTCATACATTATTTTATTTTAACGGAATAATTTTAAGTAAATAATCTTAATTAAGAAAACAGTGTAAGAATAAAGATCTCATTAGATTGTTTAGTAATAGTAATGTCGCACTTTGGAATAATCACATACCTTTTCAACCTTCTGCATAACCCTAAGTATGTTTAAGCCGGCGAGGTTCTTTAGCTCCTGCACGCTCCACTGGCCGCTCCTCAGCAGTTCCGCGAACAGCTCGGGGTACTTGGACACGTCCTCCAGCCCGCGGGGCACCCTGGGGACATGTTATAACGGAGGGAATGAAAGCACTGAGCTATTGATTCAGGAACGATATTGGTTGTAGAATGTAGAGTGTACGTACATACTACAACCAATAGACTGAATACTCGGATATTGTATAAGTCTTGTAATTACTATTTGAGTGAACAATCTTATTCGCTCGATGCAAAATAATAATTTGTGAATATTGAGGGAATCTTGGGAGTACGGAATAAGGCAGGTAATCCAGAGATGATTTTGGTTGTGGATTGTGCATAGTCTGTGTTTAATATTTAAATACTTTTATGATTATTCCAATACGGTTCCTTCCTAAATTGCCATTTCCTTTATTTTCCTTTGTTGCCCCTTCGTAATAATTGTAAGAAACCAGTATGATTTATCAGCCCCAATCATCATATATTGAATAAGTGTTATTATCGAGAGTGATCAAGGGACCATTCATGCTGTAAAATAATAACTATTTGGGATTCAAAAACCATTCATATGGTGAAACAATATGAACGGTTATAGTGCCCATATCAAGACCAACATTACAACTTCCAATTGAAGCCACAACTTTGACAAGGTAAAAACCTCCTTCCCACGTCTATTTGTTACTTGTGATAAACGAGGTTGTTACAATCCTTCAATTACAGTCCATTCGTCGAGTACCATACGATTCGGTACGCAACATTCTGCGCCCTCGGAATTGTAAGTCTTGTATACTATGTTACCCTTGAAGAAGACAAAGGCGTTGTTGCATTGTATTTTTGCAGCCCTCATTGGCTTGATACATAATAATATTTTATTCATGAATACTCGGGGTACCTTGGAAATACGGAATAACGCAGGTAAGGTATGCAATTGAGTTAGAGACGATATTTATAGCAGAGTGTAGTCTACTTCCTCGATATTGTATAAGACTTATGTATTACACTTTTTAGTGAATATATATTAAATTAGTAGTGAAAAATATCTCTCAATAGCTCACATTGTCTAGATGAAACGTTGCTGCAGAATGCTTTTTGAATTCATTAGGATTCGGAGGAAAGGTTGACGTTATAAGATAAAGTTGAGTTGACGATGTCAGATACGATATTGATTGGGAAATTTCCATAATCTAATCAGAAAATTTATTATGAATTGTAATTTTAATCAAGATATATATTTTTTATCGAGTTGTTTTTTGTTTTTGAAGTGAAACTTCTTTAGGCGCGTAATGGATTTTCGGGGACGGAGTAAAACCGAGTCAGGATCGACACGAAAATGCGGGTACCCCCACCACCGCTCACCGTTCACCGTTCACTGTTTTCAGTAAAAGCAACAAATCATTAGCATGCGCATAAAAGTTTTATGTGTTTTATTTAAGTACTTTTTTACTCGGTAGTATAATTTTGTTTGGCGCATGCCTTAGCTGTGGTACAGACGTGGACAGGGCTTTCCTGTACCGTCCGTCCGCCGTTCAGTCTGGTTTAGTCGTCCGTCGAGAGCGCTCGCGTCGCGCGCTTTGCCGTTCCATTCGTATTCCAGTATATAAATATTGTTGAAGTGAAACTTCTTTAGGCGCGTAATGGATTTTCGGGGACGGAGTAAAAAACTTTAATTAAAAAAATGATATGATAAAATAGAGATGATGAAATGAAAATAGAGAGAGAGGAATACTAGAAGTTTCACTTCTGTCTTGCGTAGGCTTGACACACCCACTTTTTTTTATATAAAATGGTTCTTAAAGAAAAACCAAAAACAATATGCATATATATTTAGATGAGAGTGAAAATTGTCGCTTTGCATTTTAAAGTAAGTAACTCTCATAGGGTAGATAAATTGTCCGTGATGCTTTTGAATACATTATAGTAAATTAACTCCATTTAGATATTTAAAAAAAATCGAAATCCTTTGAAAAAAGGTTTCAAAGGCCGTTCGAATCCGATCGCAGCGCCTTTGTGAATAAGTTCAAATCACGTCATTTCACGTGTTTGCAACATGTATTTAGTAATCTTGCACTATTATATCCGTTCATCCAAATAAATTATTATTGAAATCAAATAGTTACCTATTTAAATCGTCATAGTCACCCCCAAGCCAATGTGTTCAGCTCCAATCATTCTTTTGATATAGTGGATGTGTTCTGAAACAATAGTTACCTATTTACACCGTCATAGTCACCCCCCAAGCCAATGTGTTCAGCTCCAATCATTCTTTTGATATAGTGGATGTGTTCTGAAACAATAAGAAACGAGTAATATTTTTAACATTGTTGATTTTTATAAAATGGAACAAATAAACAACTGTTTTTTTAGCGTAACAAATATTTTCTAATAAATTGTTTCCAAATCAATTTAAGAGTAGGAAATAAAGATTCCGGGAAAAATATGCTAGCCATTATTTTCGCAATAAAACCTTGAAGAAATATTTTCACAGGCGGGCGGCCCTATTAAATTCAATCTCAATTCCATTTTTACCGAAATATTTTTTCTTAAATCTCTTGTTTTCTTCGCCGTAAGATTGATGGCTCAAAAGTTGAAAAGTTTTCGCTATTATCTTCACTTTCTAAAGTTGAAATTTCGAGTAACTCATAAGTAAGACCGTGTAAAAAATTATAACTCCTCATACATCTATCATCCAATGTTTTGGCAAGCAATCTAAATGTCAAAAATTGGTAGAATGAAAGTATTGGGTTTATGCATAAGTTCTTAGTTTTCTCTTAAAATAAAAAAAAGAAAACTAAATTATTCTTGATAAAAATACTTATCCTCTTCAATAATACAGCCACGAAGCCGCGAAAAAAATCTTTTGGCAGACTGCAAGTTAAACATATAAATAAAATGTTCGTTAATTAAAAATCTGAAATCTCCAAAAGTTCTTCACCGATTGATTTTACATATTGACACAACGTTGCATTCGTATAGGCATGTGTTTTCATATACCTCTATTATATAGTTGTCACCTGTGGTAAATACTTGCTTTTAAAAATAAAAAAGCGCCTCCTGTTGGACGCAAGCAACACGAACTTTAAATTTAAACATGATTAAATATAAATACCTAAGAGACAATTAATATATTCACAGACTGAGCCAAAAAAACGCGTGGCGGGGTACAGCTAATATTATTATAATAAAGTGCAATCAGTTAATAGTTTTACTTATTATTTTTAATTAAACCAAAACAATGTTCTGTTTTAACCATTAATGTATTTGGTCAATGGTTTTAACCACTTACTTTGATCTTACTTACCTATTGGTTTCACTTCAGTCGAGCTTAATGGGGTTATATTATTAACACTAACAAACATACCCTAAAAAAGTAACAGTGTGACAGAGAGAGATTTGATAGGAACGTACATATTAAAGTGAGTTATAACATATAAAATGAAAGAGACAAAACACCAAATAGCATTGGATTAATTGAAGAAATTGAGGATTTAACAAGAAACGTACCTAATACATCTGTCCAGTAGTCCTATAAAGTGACTGTTTCATTATATTTATAATTCGTCAACTCATTATATAAAAAACATATTATATTTATGCAAAATGCGCATTTTTTAAGCTCTTAGCAACATGTTTTCTAAATGCACATTTTTTTAAAGCATCTCGCGAACTTTTTTCCCGCAAGCAAAGGAGTTTTATTATTTCTATAAAAGTAATTTTCCCTTCTCGGTGAAATAAACTTTGATAAACCTGCCAAGGCAATACAATTTTACACACTACAACACAGATAAATAATACTACCACGCAGGTTCCCCGGGGTAGACCGGGAGGAATGGCAATACATTTTTTTGGTACCGATGTGCCATCTTTATTCCCTCCGCATGAATGGAGCTTATTCACTCTCACAGCCATTGGCTCCTGACGTCAGAATCATTGGGAATAAAACTTATGTTCCGCATTGTTCTGCTGGCAAGCTTTCAGTGGCGTATGGTAACATTTTTTCAAAAGTAAAAGCTTACCCTTTTCCCGGATAACAAAGTTTGTTCGAAATAATCAGTGACAGTTTGTTTTTCTTACTTTCAAACTGAATATGTAAAAAATGTTTTATTCTGATTGAAGTACACCGAGAGGAGTAGTTTTATTTCATGCTTAAGTACGCTAAGAGGAGTAGTTTTATTGTGTTATTCTGATTGAAGTACACCGAGAGGAGTAGTTTTATTGTGTTATTCTGATTGAAGTACGCCGAAAGGAGTAATTTCATTGTGTTATTCTGATTGAAGTACACCGAGATGAATAGTTTTATTTCATGTTTAAGTACGCTGAGAGGAGTAGTTTTATTGTGTTATTCTGATTGAAGTACACCGACAGGAGTAATTTTATTGTGTTATTTTGATTGAAGTGCACCGAAAGGAGTAGTTTTATTTCATGCTTAAGTACGCAAAGAGGAGTAGTTTTATTGTGTTATTCTGACTGAAGTACGCCCAAAGTAGTAATTTCATTGTGTTATTCTGATTGAAGTACACCAAGAGGAATAGTTTTATTTCATACTTAAGTACGCTATGAGGAGTAGTTTTACTGTGTTATTCTGATTGAAGTACACCGAGAGGAGTAGTTATGTTGTGTTATTCTGATTGAAGTACGCCGAAAGGAGTAGTTTCATCGTGTTATTCTGATTAAAGTACACCGAGATGAATAGTTTTATTTCATTTTTGAGTTTAACAAAAATAAAAACGGTATCTTTTTATTTAAGTCAGTACATCACAGTATCATTATAGTAACGGTATCTATTTATTTAAGTAAGTAAGTAAGTAATAATTAATTTTTTAATAATTTTTTAAAGGAAAGACAATTTTTTCCAGGTATAATACATATATTCTCCTGTGTACCTACACTGTGTACTCATGATTTTATTTTAAATACCCAGAAGTATTTATCAACCATTTAGTACATCTTTTTAAACATGTGATTGATTTTTTAATTAAATTTATTAACAAGTTGATAGATTACAATGAAAATGATTATAAAAATACGAATGAATCAATACTTTTTTGAATTACTTTTATGCCTAAAACTACATCTATTTTTGGATATTTTTTTCTTGATTGAATGAATGAAATGGAATGTTGGAAATGGAAACTAACCCACTTTCCGACATCAAATGAAACTCGGCAGATAGATAGACACACGAAAATGCATTCTGGTGGCACGTACGCACGACAACACACGCGCACACACAAGATTTTTTTCTTCTTTTACGGGTTGATTTTTTAGGCATATAAATAAAGAACAAAATTTAAAAAAATATCCTGTGACTATGCGTTTATCTTGAAAAATATAAAAAATTAAATTTTTTTAAAGAATGTTATAAACTTTAGGCCACTTGCAAGAGACCTAAATGATTTTCAATTGCGCCAATTTTTGTAGTACATGTGGGTCCATATAGACAACTTTTTATCAACTTGAAATGTTTCATTTCAATACAAAGTTTTGTATGCTTTCTACTGTACGATGTTTGTCCTTTGAGTAATTTTGCATAGCTGCCCTTTCTTTTACCGTCATTTTCACACTGCCTTTCAGTTTTGATAATCAGAACGGATGATAAAAGTGTAAAACAATGTACAAAATTTATGATTTGTAAGGGCGTATATATGTGTAAAGTGCAGACAATTGGTATTTATAAAAAAATGATGATCACCGAAAAGCCAATCGATAAATTGTCTCAAGAAGAGGCAGTAAGCGCAACATGATAAATTACAAGAGCCTCATACTGGCCTGAGAATCTTTAATTATTCACTTACCTCCCTTGGTAAAAGTCATCAATCATAAAATTAATGTGGGTACTCGATGGTATTATGAAAACTGGAGTTGATAAGTTGATTATATGGATCTGTGTGTTCTGATCTATATTAGTGTATGTTCAATAACCTCTGCGTATTAAGTACTGTTGGCTTAAATGAATGCTCTAAATTGTCTAATAAATAAATTAGTATTCGCTTTAGCATTGTAACGTGTTCTATTACACGTAAATGAACTGTAAATCAAATCCACAATAATAATGTAAAGCTCATTCGATTAGTTTTGAAAAATCACGGGAAAAGTGGAATGAAGGAACAGCCTACCTTGAATTCCCGAGAATCCCGGCAATAGGGCTCTCGACGAACTTGCACTGTTCATGGGGTGAAATTTCCTCCGAAAAGAGATAATCTTTAATATGATTTTTAAGGAAGGAAATGGATAGTATATGATGGAAAAAAATGTAGGTATTATCCAAAACTATTTGAATACTAAACAAGCATTCTCATTTACACGTCATTTTTACAGTAGTTGACAGTCTATTAGGACGATGTATCTTCGCTAAATGAACACATGCGTGTTTCTTGTTATTAATGCTTTGACTGAAGTTCAGCAAATTTGCCAACAATGTTATAACTTAGTTGGGTACAAATAAATTAGTCACCATTAGTTTATACCTTACTTTGCCCAAGATTCAACATTTAATCGAATAAATATTATAAAAATGGAATAAACTTATCATTCACGATGTTCTGTCTTTATTACTGTTAAATGAGTGTAATCAAATCAAATATTTGGAGACAAAACTCTATGGTAAAGATAACTTTATCAGACGGTTTGACATTAGATTTCACAAAACATCAATTTTAATTAACTACATTTTCTCTAATACATGTTATTTTATAAATCTTACCCAAATACTGTTGAAAAGAATTCAATTTCGGCTGTGTTTTTATTTAGGTTATAATAACAACCATCAAAATTTTAACTTCTTTCCAGCGTTTATTTAACGATTTTCATTGTTGAAAGAATTCTTTCCGCCAAGATAAGAAAACTCCTTGAAATTAAAGTGAAAAGCGAAATTTAAAAACAGGAATCCCGACGTGAAATTTAAGACAATCACCATTTTTGATCCGAAAAAGTTGGCGTGTTAGTTTTTTTCCTTTTTCATAAGCTTAGACTTAATTGGCAATTTTTTTGGATTGTTTCGTGGCGCCCGGGACCATTTAGAAAAGGAATGTCAACTTAAGCCCCCGCTTTAAACGTAACAAAGTAACGATCTCATTTTACTGTAAGTATCAGGGCTTTTTTCTTCATAATATTCCTCTTAAGAGTGTATTTTCGGAAAACCTACTCGTGCCATCAGGGGCACACAATAGAATATTATGTTTAGTTAAAAAAACACTACATAACTTTTAGACAAGTTGTTTATTTTGCCCGTTTACTGACATCACAATCACTACTTGATATAATTGACTTGACAAATTTCAGTTAAATGTAACATCGTACGCATTTTTGTAGGACGTAATTTAATAAAATTAGTTGAAGATTGCTTGTATAAGTAAGTGGTTTTAAGTAAAAAATAATAATATTTAATTAATTCATAGAAAAAATATTAGTTATATTTCCAGTGTCGTAAAAATAAGAGTTGAAAGAACGTTAATAATCTTAAAAGAATATGAAGAGACAAAGAAAATTACGAGATTAGGTTCTGATCTAGAATACAACTCGGTACCTTTGCTATATTGGGATAACTTAAAGCATTATTATTCAACTCTGCCAATCCAACTAATTAATACGTCATTATTCAAATCTGCCAATCAAACAAATTAAGACGTCATTATTCAACTCTGCCAATCCAACTAATTAACACGTCATTATTCAACTCTACCAATCCAACAAATTAACACGTCATTATTCAACTCTGCCAATCCAACAAATTAACACGTCAATATTCAACTCTGCCAATCCAACAAATCAACACGTCATTATTCAACTCTGCCAATCCAACTAATTAACACGTCATTATTCAACTCTGCCAATCCAACTAATTAACACGTCATTTTTAATAAGTTAAGATATCACCAAAGACTCCCAACCGTCTGTAGTCATGATCAATGAACATGGCATCCCTTATTGGTGTACGTTGTGAGGCTGAAGATGGTGGGCAGAGGAAGGAGATAATTAAGAGGAGGAGTACCCTACTATTCAGATAACAAAACACGCAAAAAAATAAAGCCATTTCAAGCAAAGTTTCAATTCTTGATGGTGTCTTAATTACACCAGGGCGATCCTGATAATATATTCCACTATTGGACATGCTACAAGCATACTATATATTATTTTTAATGAATAAATTGTGAAATAACACAAATACATCAACAACAAATAAATATTTGCGCACGACAAGATTTGAGCCCGCGACCTTCGAATTGTTAGTCGAGAGCCTTACCCCTCGACTGCGGAGGCCGTCAATAGAAAAGTAAGTAAGCATTTACGATTTTTTTTCTGAAAATGGTCTAAATATTTTAAAATATTTTTTTACCGTCGATCTAAATAAAGGTCTGAATAAAAAGTGATATAAGAAATGTGGTCTTTGGTGATCTTTTCAGAATAGATTGGGATAAAACATCACCGGTGTTTTGACAAGGAGGAAAGTTGACATATAAACTACCCGGGTATATTTTTCATCGAAAACATAAAGCACCTGGGATAAGGGACCCGATTTCGGATAATAGAGTTAAGATGAAATCAATAAGATTTTCTAAGACTTGATTTAGATGGGGTTTTGATGAAAGAAGCAAAAAACTATTCACTTTGCTTCATGGAAAAAACGGAACGGAATATCTATTATTATTTGGGTGAAATGTTGACGTTGACAAAAATATGTTTTCTATAAAATTTGCGATTCTGCTTTATATTAGAAAAAATATGCAAGGGCAAGGTATTTTGTTATCTTTTGCGCACATCTTTAGTAGTTCTACCTCCTTCTTTAGCAAACGTTTCGAAAAGCATTACAGCGTCCATCATAAGGGCAAATGCTTGTTGGAAATGGATCGTTTATAAACCTGCCCTGAAGTGTTACACTGCGCTACACTCTACTACTACACTGTAATGTTATTTGAAACGTTGGAAAAATAATGAGGAAGCGCAATACGGCATAATATCCCAAAAATAAATCACTATAGTACTTTTGGTAGTGAAAATCTCAAAACATGTTGTTCAATCCGAAATTGCTTCCGAATTACAGCTTCAGATGAACATGCAAGGAAAAAAAGGGAGACCAATCACTAACCACGAAGCATCACATAACACAATATAGTTAGTTCAAGCACAACATAATTCCTCCCCGATACCTCGAGGTAATAACTGTGGCCACAACACAACGAATGTAAAGTAGTTTTAATATTATTGAATTCCTTCTTTTCAAATATTAAACAAATGATAAACATCAACAACTTGCTTCCAATAATTCAATTCGTATTCTGTATTTTCCAAAACAAATGCACTCGAAATTTGCAAATTGGTCATTTTTCTAAAAAACAAATCCTTTTTCAGCAAGGTTATGGTTGGAGGTAGGTAGGAACTGGATAAATAATATTCCCGTAGGAACTGCATAAATTGTCATTTCAAAACCAAACACATGTTTTAGTTCTGATTAAATTTTATATGAAAATGCACATACCAGTTACCATGCACCATGAAAATACGCCACCCCATGGTCCAGATCAGAGGATTCCACCGTTGTGCCACGAAGGTCAGTGAATATTTCTAATAAAAATTATTAAATCGATTTTGGCGTAACATGTTCAATAGAATTACCCCTCTTGCGTAGGTATTGATAAGACCATTTAAATTCCTTACCTACTTGCGGTTACAAAGGCACTATAATTATTTGCCCAAAATCGGATATTAACAACAGTAACTTCAGGTCCAAACTGTAACTCGTTGAAATAGAATTATGGGTACCTATATATTATTGTTATTAAGCTGCCTACTTAACCAGCATTAAACTGAACTTAACTATTAAACCATAATAACCAAGCAGTAATAGTGCTGATACAAGGATTTTACTAGGCAGTAAAAATAGCTCGGTTAATATCGGCAGATATGCATCTTAGCCGTTAAACAATTAGGATCACTAACAGCAACTAAATGATGTATGAGGGTGGGTTTAATTAAGTTCTGATTCATTGAAAATGTTACTAGATTTAACTGAATTAGTAACTGTTATCATTGGAATATCACTGTATATAACGGAACTGTTATGAAGTATCTTGATGATTCTAGATTTTTTCTTGCAAATTGTTTAAGTTTAATATATGAGGTTGGGTTTGATGAAGTTTTGAGTTATTGAAAAATCACCATACGTAACTGAATTACGAACTGTAATTTAGTCTCTTTATAATTCTAGATGTTTTTATTTCAAATAGTTTAAGGTTAATGTAAGAGGGTGGGTTTAATGAAGTTTTGAGTCATTGAAAAATCACTAGTTGTAACTAAATAAGTAACTGTAATGAAATCCCTTAATGATTCTAGATGTTTTGTTGCCTAAGTTTTAAATCTTTTAGAATCGTATTTTTTAAAAAACTGTTGCCGGAGAATGAATATTTATGGCATAAATGAACTGACCTATTAAACCAAAATAATAAATCAGTTAATGATTTTATCAGGCGGTAAAAATAGTTCGATTAACATCTGTCATGAAACGCTGCAGTAATATATAAAGGATCATTAAGAGTAATTAAAATATGTATGAGGATGGGTTTCACTAAGCGAGTAGTCAAAATTTGCATCTAAACCTAATTAATAATACAATCGGCAAACATTCCGGCCCAACCTTGAGTTGTGGGATAAATTTGCAAAGCACAAAGCGAATTATTAATTCAGTTAAAGTGGTGTGGCGACAAATTGGGTTGAAAGTTAGTCTCGTTTCGGTCGATAGAGAGTCGCTTAGAGCCTTTAACGGTTGGGGGGATATTTGCAGCCTAATGGAAATGTTTGGGTGACATTTCGGTGGTAAGATTCATAACACCCCCCTCTTAAAGTGCTTGAGGACATATTAACCATAGAAAAGTTCCTATGGAACCAGAGCATAAAATATAAGAATACAATATATCTCCTAGTTTCCCAACTGAGTTTGTAAGTCTAGAAATACAGCATTTTAAAAATGTGTCTATACGAGGATACACAGTATTGATTAAGTTTACCTTCCATGAAAAGGTAACTGAAAACTGCGGAACTTCTTTTTTTTAAATAGAACGAAAGCTGTTTGAGACTTAATAAACTTCTTATCATCGCGGTATAAATACAAACTCCGTTTGCCGACAGCGAAACATTTTCAATCAAATAAACATTTGAACTGCTGAGTTGTGATGTATATGTAAATCAGAGAATTTTATTTTAGCGTTAGCAACTATCTCTAAATGGGATAAATCAAAAATATATTTTAATACCATAAAAGGTAATAGGTAGATTGTCAGTAACCATGAAAATGTAACCATTTAGAAATGAACTAAAATACAATATAATTTAAAGAGTTGAAATCGGGCTTAGGTCCCACCCAGGTGTATAATGTTCAATTCCTTGGCTGGCTAAGTCCTCCATCACAACATAAGCAATATTTTCCGCTTGCTGTGGTGGTAGTAGGAGATTTTCAAATATTGTTAGGTTATTCGTAACTCGGGAATGTTTCTTTAAAAAAAAATTATACAATACACTTATAGTTTTCCATTAATGTTTAATTATGATTATTTCTGTCAACAAAAACTAAAAAGTGCTTTTAATAAGCGATTACGATAAAAATTTCGTTATGAACTTCCACATCTATTTGTGATGGTTTTGCTATTCCAGTGATGTTTGAATGACGCCGCCTCCTAGCTGTTTGCTAAAATTCTGTATTTTTCGTATTTATTATTTGTTCATGTATCAATTATAAAAGTATTTGTTTTAATAGCTATTAATATCACAAATATCAATCGATTCGTATGCACACAACACAACACTTGTCCGTTTGACATGATTTTGAGATTTTCTCGATCAAAAGAATTATCTTGGTTTATTTTTAGGGTACTATGAGATGCGTTTCCTTCTTTATAAAAGTCTACTAGTACATCATGATGATGGACACTGTAACGCTGAACGAAAAGTTGGCTAAAGAAGGAGAAAGCGCAACACGTCTACCGTTTGTAAATGCGGCAAAATAGGCAGCTGGACTTCCTGAGACTGTTGAGTTCAGAGCGCTCAAAATGATTTGAATGGAATCTAATTACTAGTAATGTGTTTTGTGAGCGGAGGGGGTCTTCAAATAAAAGAGTCTTTTGATTCAAAGAAACTTTCTTTGAATCGAACAATATCATCCGCAAGGTACAAGGAAAACAAATGTCGAGATTGGATAAGGTTGTATTCTTCCTATTCTTTCTTTGTACTTGATTTCTTAAGGAAAAACTTGATACAATGGCTTTGTCAAAGCCTTGGAACTATGACGGTATATCATTATTATCTACCTGAAAATCTTTTACTATTTTAAGTATTCAGAGGACAACCAAAGTTATGAAAAACTTAAGCAAGATACGATATTAAATATCAATAAATAAATAAAACAGGGTTTTTTTTTAATACATCACCAGACAACATAATAAAAACAAAGAAATATCTAAAATAAAAACATATCCCCACATACACTAGCCTAGCTTTATTATATTCATCTTATACAGGGAAATTTTGAAATTCTGAAATTTTGGAATCCTGTGACATTTTTGATGTTTTTTGTTTGTTTTCATCTTAAAACATATAAAATCAATTAGTATTGGACAGTTAGGATCGGGGTGAAAGGTTGGTCATTTATTAGGCTGATGACTAGTGACGACATGTAAAAGATTTTTTTTTCCTAATTTTCAAAAAACAATTGTTGAAAAAAAACGACCGGAAAACAAAATTTAATTAACATTTTTTACTCCAAATAATGTCAGGAATCACTATTTAAAGTAAGTCAAGTATGTTTCCTTAACACCCTGTGTAACATTATGTGAAATGATTACTTCGTACACTGTAACACATTGTCTGTAATCACGTAACTTAAATTATTGTACTTTTATTATATTTGTTATATGTATATTGTAGCATGAAATATAGTATTTTATGATTTTCAATTTAAGTTTATGTCTGTTGTTAATTATAAATAGTAATATCTTAATGATAATAGATCCGTAATAATATTTAAGTCTATTTTATTTTAAATTTCATGTTCTGCAAAAGCATTGATTTTAGAAATATTTTTTCTAAAACAAAACCGCTATACCACATTTTTTTGTTTTATCATTAAACTTGTCTGAATAAAGTAAAGGTATTACATTCCATTTTGAATTTGTGAATAATAATGATGAATTAATGTAGCCTTATAACCCTTATTTATTATTATTAAACAATCACGCGGTGGATTCCATATTTTTATTACGAAAATAAACCATTAGTGAAATATACGTGTTTTGTTAAAAAATCGATACATATAATATTGTAACCAATCAAAATCACTGTAGATGGGGTCTATAGAATGAAAAATCACTTTTACAAATAGGTACAAATCACACATGAAAAAAACTCAATGTTTGCTATCAATTAAACGATTGTGAAAAATCTCGCTGCCAATACAACACATTTTTTTTTGTTTTCCGTGAGATAGATATATTTTTATTGGTTGTTCTCGACTAAGGAGAAAATGTTTATCCAATCCTCGTTTAATCCTACAGTTCTACAGAGAGAGTGTTCCTGGTAAATCCCCCTCCCCCCATACCTCCACAAATGAACCCCCTCCAAAACAACATTCTGCAAAGTTTTACAAAAAAAAAATGTTTTTATTCTTGTTCGGGAAACACTTCAGTTGGTTAATCCTTCTGGTCAACTTCCCGGGAGTTACGTGACTAGTGTTGGGCAAACGTGTTCTGCAAGTTTATATTTGCGCCATTACAAGTCTGTTAGTTCCGTAGACGTCAGACATGGCCCTACTTGGTCTTGTTAGTTCCGTGGACGTAGGTCACAGCCCTATTTATGAATACAAAGTGGCGGCGAGTGTGTACTGTAATCGATTGTTTGTTTTTATGCCACTCTTTCAAAGAAAATAATCTTCACACTTAGTTCGGGCTTTTGGTGTATCTTTTAGTTAGGGCCTACAGTCGTTATTTGTTTTGGTAGTTATTTTTGTACGGAAAAAGAGTAGGTGTAATCTACGGTTTTATTCCGAGAATGATGAAATTTTGCACACAAACCAGAGAAAAATCACTGTCCACGTGAGGTTTTGAAAAACTCACCCAATTATCTTTTCCCACTCCTTGAAACAAAATTTTGAAACTTCTTGATGAAATTTTGCACGTTGAAAACTAGAGGAAAATTATTGTTAAAACATTTGATTTTAAAAACCTCCGTCTATGGGCTGGACAAGGTCGGGAACTGCAACTAGTCATGTTGTAATGATGTGGCACCTAGATGCGATGAAAAGTATTGTAAATAATTTACTTGATCAAATTTGAAGAATTTTTGTAGTTTTAAAAAAGAAAATCGATAAAAAGCGAATATATTTTGATGTAATATCTTATTAGTTAGTTTATTTTCGAATTAAACCATCACAATTGTAAACAAATATTAAAAACACTCGAATAATTAGTCATAATTAACAAACTGCTACGTCATATTTTCATATCCGTTGAGAAAAATCGGTGAAAAAACGAAAACTGAAATTTAAATATTAAAAAAAATCAAACACATTAATGGCGGGTCGGGATGCTTCTATGTCGGTATAGACCCTCCTATCCCTGGGGAGTGGTAATGAGTATTTGTTCAATAAAAAATAATTAAGCTAATTGAAAATATGCTGAAGGAAATAAGATGAACAAAAAACCTGTAATTTATAAAAAAACTGCTAACCAGGTTTGTTCACTCTGTTATTAATTCGACGCCAAAACACAATGAAAATTCAATTTTAGCTAAAGCGGACAACAAACATGAGCACAATATGGGGATCAGTTCAGTCTCATCTGCACATTATAATGTAACGACATAAATACATCATTAACAACCCTTTTTAGCTAAGATGGTATGCTTGTTAAGCTATATTAAAGTTATGTAATGCTATCCAGCGTTCAGCTCGTAGCTTATAATTATTCCATTAGAATGCAGATACTCCTCTCCGACGAACATTGAAATAACATATAATTACACTATAAAAACCGATCGGATATAAGTGGGTGAAAGCAGCAAAAAATCGGTTAAACTATTGAGATTTAAAAAGGGCACGAAAAACTTTTAAATTAAGTTATTTTATTAAAATTGAAATAATGAATTTAAATATGGAGAGTGGAGGGAGACGCATCATCTAATTGCCTCCTGTAAAAGATGGCTCCAGAAGAATATGTTAAGAAAGGTACTTATAACGCAGAGTAAATGGTTAAAAGAGTTTAAAACATTTAATGTGTATAAGTATATTTTAGTTAGTTATAAAATTTATTATTTTATATCTAGTGTACACCTATTTTAAAACTACCATAAAGATATTCCATTAACTACTTACTTATTTTTGGATTTCACAACATTCAGACATAATCCACGTAAAATTGCAACACTTTTGGCTTCCCTAACATTTAAAGTGAGTTCATTGAACATTTTGAAACCTTTACAATAAATATCATTTTGTGTTGCCGATAAATTTGTCTTAGAAAGCCTAAAATCGTTGCAGCTTCTCGTAGGATAGCCATGGACTGTATAATTAATACTAACACAGCCGAAACTCAATACCGAGTCATTTCTAGTGTTTTGAGCTTACGAAATAAAAATTATTATATTCCTTCGACAATTTAGTCTATTAAAAGGCTTGTGCAAACACGGTCTACTCCCCAACACCTACAGGTGGCCGTAAGATGTCTCGGACGAGATTTTACCTTCTGGCGGTTGGTGATCGAAGTAAAATGCTCATCGTTAAACCTGCCACGCTTAATTTCCCAGAACTTAAATTTACTTTACGTTAAAATATACTGAAACCTCACACTTCTATGAAAATTAACCATACTGAGTATACTTTCACTGACGTACTACTGAGGTAACTTTATTTATATTAATTATCTTTTCAGTTCGGTAAATTCAGAATACTTTTAATTAATATGTAATGCTGAAAGAGACTAAACGAATTAATATTTTTGACACCGTGGGAATTTATTTACATTCGACCGTCTGTTAAAATTTACACATCCCTCACAAAATAATATAATATTATCAAAATTAATAACTCTCCCGAAAAGGTCAATGAGAAATTAAATTATCATTAAATATTTAGTACGAACATTTTTGTTTACTTTGATAGAAAGATAACGTTTGCACCATTAAAATATTAACATTACCAACTCGTGTATATATATTTAATTAAAGTTTATTTATTTATTAATTTTCGGGAAATCGACAGTTTACATTTTAATCAGTTTGTACTTAAGTATTATATAGCCAAAATAAAACCAATTATAGATTTCATCCTTGTGACTTTACCTCTACTGAGAGAGCATAATATGGAATAAATAAATAAAATTTGTAAGAAAGGAATATGAATTAAAAAATTTACACAAAACAAAACATTATATAAAACGAAAAATTTACAAAACAATATATTTATAGCCATGGAGAGAGTTTTTAGATATAAATCATAATAGAGATATAAGCAATGGAGACATAAACATTATTCACAAACCATCAGAGAGATATTTTTTTGTGGACCTCTTGTATTTGGTAAGTTCGCATTTGAAAATATCAACCTTGGATAATACACTATTGTAATTATTGCACAGTCTGTTCAGAAGAATTCTGCTTAGAATTAGTTTTGCATTGATCAAGATAAAATTAAAGTTTCTTTGTTTGTCCCCTATATGTAGATTCGAAAATTACTGGACTAATTTCAAAGTTTGTTCTGATTAGTGTCACGAGTGTTTAGAGAGTAGTTTGCATGGAATGAGATACGCAGTCAAATTAAAGACAATTTTATGTAGGTTTTTTAACAGCTACAATGTGGGCTCCATGAAACTACATGAAGTAAATGTCGTTTATAAACTATATAAACCATATTTATATAGTTTATAAATTATATTTATAAATATAAGTAAATAATTTACACCAAAAAAATTCACTACGATATCATTAACCTTAGAATACACAAATACCAAAATTTGAGCTCAAAGCAATTCATAATCCCGAGCAACGCCGGGTGAATGTCAGTTAGTTGATTATATTTCCCTAAATACAGGAAATGAAAATCAAAATACAAAATAAAAATAACCATCTGGAAAATATCAATCTGTACATTGGTGTAATCAATGTACATATGTTAGATAAATTACGTTCATTGTTGAGAAGATCAAAGTAGTTGTGCAATGAAAATGTTCACATCAAAGTTAAATTTATCATTAAAGCATATTTCATTTAATTAAACTCTTACAACCGGTATGGCTTTCTGATTGACTAGATCGAATAATAAAACAGTGCCTATCTTAAATGGCAATATTAATTATAATTTGGTGCTAGATCTCCTCAGAAGGTAGCTTAATTTAGCGCACGCGGGTTCATCGATACTATGAACGCTGTTTACTTTGGCAAACATGTGGCTAATTGAAATTATTTACATATAGCTATGATATCCGTTACGTTTAGGTAACACAATACCATTGTAATGGCATTACCAGGGAACAGGGTAGACGAAACATGAATGGACCGGGTGCTTAGAGATATATTTTGCCTAATAAACTTCGGGATATTAAAAATTGATATTGATTTTAAAACTTTGTGTTTATTCACTGTCTGCCTAAGCGAGTAGTCTATATCGTGGCATGTTCCACAAGCGCAGGAATTGTATAAAAATATGTGGCTGAAAATACAATTTACATATTTTCATATTATTATTGTCGTCATGAGTGCTTATGAAAACATTTTACAGGTATCTAGGAATAAATACCAATGCATATAATGAAATAATCAAGAAATCTTAATACTTTGGGTAGGTATCTATGTGGAATTGTGAATCTGGAAACAGTTGCGGTTTTCTCTAATTAACGGCTGTGGAGTGAAGCTACTACGAACAAGGCTCACTTAGATTATTATATTACTACAGTACGAATAAAATTACCAATGAACACAAGATATTTCAAAACTATAGATCTCAATGTAAAAAATGTCTAAAATATTGAAAATTTTATACCTTCCAACATTCCGAACTTTTTCAATCGTGTTAACTCTCTAAGAAAAAACAAACAAGGCTTACCCAACTCAATGCATTTCAAAGAAAAGAGTAGTACTGATATGAAAGTAAATGTTAACTACAAGTATCTTGCTGACTACTTCAAAAGTGTTTATAACGAAGATATCCCAGACAATTACGTTGTTATCTGACACCTATATTCAAAAAGGGCAATAAATGTGATGTAACCAACTATAGACCAATTTGTAAGCTATCCGTAATACCGAAACTTTTTGAAAAACTATTACTAGATAAAATTTCACCTTATTTTAACCACCTCATTGTTCCGAATCAACATGGATTTTTGTCGGGCAGATCAACTTTGACAAATCTCTCATTATATGAAAACTATATATCGAACGCATTAGCTAATAGAACTCAAGTTGATTCCAGATATACGGAATTTATTAAGGCATTTGACAAAGTTTGCAATAAAATTCTCCTCGTCAAACAATGTGAGCTCGGTATCGATGGAAAACTTTTAGACTGGTTCTAACTAAAAGAGTTCTACTAGTAAAAATAAATTCGTTCCTTTCCAACCAATTTATAGCTACAAGTGGTGTACCACAAGGGTCTAATTTAGGCCCAATATTGTTGTTACTGTTTATAAACGATATTGTTAATATATTTGATAACGATATAAATTACTTTTTGCAGAAGATTTAAAAATATTTAAAGAAGTAAAAATCGTTGAAGATTGTATGCGTCTACAAAATAACTTAAACAGGTTAATTAATTGGTGCACTCTTAATAAACTTTAAATAAGTGTCATTCAATAAGATTTTACAAAATAAGTCAACCAATTATTTATTCATATGAACTTGATAACTCAACCCTTTCATTTGTCGAAGAAATTAATGACCTGGGCATCATTTTTGACTCTAAATTAATCTTTATATCTCACATAAACTCAATTAACAATAAGGGAATGAAAATGCTTGGATTCATTCTTCGAAACTCCAGAGGCTTCAAAAATATTTCGACCTTGAAAATTTTGTATACATTTTAGTTCGAAGTCAAGTCGAATATAACTCCTCGACCTGGTCCCCCCATTATAAAATACATTCAGATTCTATAGAAAAAATTCAACACAAATTCCTAAGACACATTAACTTTAAGCTCGGTATTCCCATTGAAAGTATAAACTGTAATTACTTAGTGAAAAAGTTAAATTTATTAAAACTCTCAGATCGAAGAATTATATCCGACTTAATATTTCTGTTCAAAATTGCAAATGGTAGTGTAGACAGCCTTGATTTAATTAACCTTGTTGAATTTCATGTACCCATAAGAGCTACTCGTTCTAAAACAATTCCAAGACTGAGCATTTCAAACACTCGGTTGTACCTAGATTATATGAAGTTAGTAATAGGTACGCAGATGTAGCGGATCTGTTTAACTGCACAGAAGCTAGTTACAAAAAGGCTTTAATATCATTTATTTTAAATCATTACCAATAAAATGTAAGTCTACTCATACTTGTTGTAAAAAGTCAAATAAAAAATAAAATTATTTAGAAATGTACTGCAAATACATTTTTAAGGTTGAATGTTGAATTTTAAACTATTATATTGACTGGAATTTCATTTAGGGTAGGTATGGATACTATATTAGTCTTCAGGGATATGAATTTGGAAGGCCTTTTTACTAATAAATTGAGAAAAAGGAGTATATACTTTTATAAAATTCTCATTGTTCAATCTTTACTGACTGGTTTTCAACTATTTTATTGTTAATAATGCTTCGCTCAGTATTAAAAACATGTCTATGATTGTCACTAAAAGCTATTTTCCATTTTCATATTTTTCTTCATCTGACAGCTCCGTGTCAAACGTATTCTGATAAAATCAGTATTGCAAGTAAGCTATGGCTTTACCATAATAATCACATAGCCAGGTACCTGCGCACCGCATTAACAAGTTAAGTGCTTACCCGTTTCTTGTCTAATCTAGAACTTAAATTGCCTAATATATGGGACAATCAACACGCAAATGGCACAACAAGAGTGATAGAAAATTAAAATTTCACAACTGGAAACTTAATATTGAACTTTTTCAATGGATAGTTAGATTTATCAAAGATTTTAATTATTTTCTTCTTCATTGCTAATACTTAGCAGTACTCACTTCTTAAAACCTTTTTAAATAAATAATATTTTTTTTACATTTTTTACTTTTTTATACTTTTAGATATTTTATTATTTTAACATTTTATTCTTGTTACTTTATACTTTTCTTTGAGTTGTTGTACTTTTACATTTTACACTTTTCTTTGAGTTGTTGTACATTTACATTTTATACTTGTTACTTTATACTTTTCTTCGAGTTTTTGTACTTTTACATTTTATACTTGTTACTTTATACTTTTCTTTGA
This sequence comes from Hesperophylax magnus, assembly GCA_026573805.1. Classification (NCBI taxonomy): domain Eukaryota; kingdom Metazoa; phylum Arthropoda; class Insecta; order Trichoptera; family Limnephilidae; genus Hesperophylax; species Hesperophylax magnus. The sequence goes on along the minus strand of JAIUSX010000058.1, from coordinate 6,459,281 downwards.
GTTGTTGTACTTTTACATTTTATACTTTTCTTTGAGTGTTTGTACTCTTACATTTTATGCTTGTTACTTATTAATTTTGTTTGAGTTTTTGTACTTTGACTATTCTTACTTTTGTTGATGGCACACGTTGTGCCGTATATAAAAAATAAAAATTATGGGTTACTACTCCATACTAAAAAAATCCACCAATAGAAATACAGCGCGGCGGTCCTTACGTGCGATTTCGGAAATGAAACTATTTACAATAAACATCTGGGATATTTCATACAACATAAATTATGGTGTCGAACTGTGCCGGAACGTGAGTCGGAGCAAAAATTTGCTTTTCCGGTGCTCAGCGATTAAGCAATATCTTCATTTCTTTGTTTTCTCTTTCATTGGTTTTTGTCATTTTAACATTAAAAAGTTTTTCTTATTTTTAATTTAGAACTAGTTACGTTGTGGTTACGATCCATTTTCTTAAGACTTTGTTTGTTTAAAAACCTTCATAAAACTTTATTTCACATTAAAACTTTTAGCATTACAAGAAAAAACATTATTGATAATAAAAAACCTCATTGTAATAAACGAAATTAATGTTTTTTTTAATAGATCTATTTGAATTTTGAATTAGTTTTCGTGGATGTTTAAATGCAAATCTTTTAAGTGGAAATCAACCCACCTCACGACATCCGATCGAGCTAGAATTCGGTAGAGAGACATGTTGTTAATGACTATGCTTTCTGTCAACTTTTAGTGGCACTCACACTCACACACACAGGCACACACGCATTTCTGTGAAATCGGCTACCAGCCGGCTAAAGAAATGGCCCGAAAATTGAAAGACGGGTTAAACAGCAGATAGACTCGTTGTCGACGACATTGCATCAACTTATGGTTGTAATCACGTATTTCTGTGAAATCGAATGACATCATAGCAGCTTATGTACGAAAAAAAAATCTACCTAATTGGCATTTGGCCAGGTTTTTAGAGTTGTCGACTCCAGTTCCTGGGCAGGAAGATTCAATCTTCAGTCAAAAATATTTTTTTTTATAATAAAAGTTATTTTAAAATCCATATATTACAGCGCAAAAACTTTTGTTTTTAAATTTAATAAATACCTTCTCATCTGCCCTCACCAACTTTTAAAATGACTTTATTTAAGAATAAAGAAAAGTTGCCCATTGAAAGTCATAATTATTTCTTAGTTCATTTACATTTATCTACGTTGAGTATAAGAGAGCAATAATTAGAGTTAAACCAAAGATTTTTGTAGGAAAGTTTGAAAGGACGCTGATTGCAAAAAATGACTTGGTGTAATTTCAACCTTTTCCCGGTTAATGCAAATATGTGCTAGAACTATGCATATTTAATTAATATAGGATACTACGGCTGGCATCCTTCCATTTTGGTACATATGAGAACGTATAAAGCTTTAAAAATAATCGTTTTTACCAATTGTCAAAATAGTGAATATTTGCTTTAAGAAAACCTAAAATTAAAATTTAAAAAAGTAATAAAATTTCGCGCAATCGGGAAATATTATGTCAAATTATCCTAACACTCAGATAGCGTGTATTTCTCAAGTTATAATCCCGGTGGCGGCAAACACATCTACTTATCTATTGATTAATTTATTTTCTAAAGCAGTTTAAATATTTGAAAAATGCTTATTTGTCGCTTGTTCAAAATATCCTGGACAGAATGGGGTGACTAGTTTGCTGGTTGCTGGCAGATGGAATAATACATTTTTTACTTTTCGCATCGTGAATATACCGTAAAGATTTTCTGAAATTCCAGAGGAAGTTTCGTGAAAAACAATGTTGTCTAAGAATAAGCACATCTGACACGGTTACTGGTAGAGTTTTATCACATTACTGGTAGAGTACAGATTTTAGGTAGAGAGGCTGATCATTGATGAGATCATCAGACATGTCCCAAAATATGGCCTGTGGGATTCATTTTAGTCTGGTGACAGCCGACCTCCGAGAGAAGATGGCAACAAAGGAAGAAGTAAGAAGGAGATAATTAAATATTTTGTAATGTTTTTTCTAAATTTCAGATGATTAGGTTCAAAAATCGAGTTAATCCAAACAAATCTTTTTTTAGTAAATTAACTAAAATGCAGTAATTTATTCTTGGGGTTTTATGCCGTGTAATGCTGTCCGATATGTTGACTAAAGAAGGAGATAGCGCAACACGGCAGAATACTCAAAAATAAATTACTATAATACTCGTACTTCTGGCCGTGACAATCTCAAATCATATCCAAAAGTGTATTCGATTGCCTGATCCTCCACTGTTTATCATAACGACAGCGTCCTATGTTAAACGAAACCATATTATTATGATTCCCAACTTACAGTAAATACTTGAGACAGTCTGGGAGGGAAAGAACACTAAACACACAATCTACAGAATAGTCGTGCAATATAATCATGTATATGAGAAAGATAACTATTTCCGTCAATTTTGTTAGGACATTTTGACAGATAGGCCAATGAAAAATATTAATTTCTGTTCAAGCGTGAATACCGACATTTTTTGATTATTTTCGGGGAAAGTAAGGCATAATTGAGTTTACTTAGGGCAGACGGAAACGCCTACGACACACTTCTATAAGTTACTTACTGGAGAAAACTTACCGAAATGATAATAAATATTTTTAATTTATTAAAAATCTGGTCAAATTAATCATTTTCCCGTTAAAATGGAAGTGGAGGCCTATAACGAATGATTTGACAAATTCTATAACAAACTATCATTAAAGCGAATATGTTATTGAGGAAGTCGGAACACGTATTCTTGAAAATAATAATGGTTTCGCATTCGTCCATTATATTTATTTGGACAAGGGCACCTGCGTGAATATGTGTTCAGATATATTCTGAAAGATTAATTTCTTATTCGTAATCGTATCTTGAAAAAAAGCCGTACTCATTTTTCTCCGTCTGGGAATGAAGGATAATGGTGGGTTCATTACAGGTAGTGAGGTAGGTAGACTATTTTCTCTAATTTACGATGGAAAATTTATAAATTTAAATATATATTTTTCTATATTTAGTTATCGGATGATTTTTTTTTCAATTTAAAAAAAATAAATTATATCGCACTTCGCCACTGACCACACGTGCTACTCGTCCGGACGGGATCACATGATACCCGTTCTCTCTCCGCTGGTACCGTGCTGCTGGAACGAGACGGAGTGAGTATCACGTAACCCGCTAAATAGAACCCAACTATTGAAAAAAATGTTATCGGACGACAAAATTAAATTTACATTTTTAACTACAAATATGTATTTAAAATTCTTTATACACTATATTTAAAGATGGGTGTCCCGGTAAGGGTTTGCCAATTGAGCAAATCTACGTTTTTATTTCTAGATTACAGACATGACCTTACAAATAGAAGTAAGGTCAATATTTACATTAAATTTATAAAAAATACCCTCACACACTTTTCCAACCATTGAAGCAGCATTTTGATATATATTGTAATGACATTTTGCACACTTCATGTTCACAATAAGAGGATTTTATTTTGATATCTAAAAAGCAACGCCGACGCTGGAGACTTCACCTAGCATCTACAATAGGTATGTTTACTTTTAACGAGTCTACGATGTGCCCTGCCAAGATGTTCTAAATCGGATTGTAACTTAGTTGTTCAAAGCACACGATAAAGTTTTCCAGCATTATACAAGTTAGAAAAAAACTTTAATTGACAGATGTAGGATATCAAAAAAAATATATATATCGCAGTAACTTCTTTAAATTATTTATTTTAAATTTGCTTCATATAACTTAATAACCATGACCCCGTTTCGAAGGCAGAGAGGACATCGTCTACATACATTCATACATCGTCTCATACATACTCTTCTATTATTCTGTATTACTATATTACCCAAGTACAGGCTTCGACTTTGGGATTTTTTTTGTTACTTTGTTATATTTTACGTTGTAATGTGCACGGAGAAAAATACGTATTGCTGATATATTCAAAAACTTTTCAAATTATTGATAATCCGATTAAAAAGGGGACATGCCGCTTTCTGATAAACTTTTACATTTGTATTTTTTTACACTAACCTAACACAGGAGGCCTTAAAGAAAATAATTTCCTCAGGGTCTATGTCACTTTTGGGGATGCTGTATGGAGGATCTTTTTAAAGGAAAGGATAGAAAGAAAGCTCTGGGAAGGAAAAATGTATGAAGGTTGGGTAGGAATCTAGGGATCATTGTATCCAGGAGTGACGGACGTATGTGTAAGAATAACCGTTTTATTAGGTTATGGGCCCAGTCCAATGTTAAATACGTAATAAGTATTTTTTGAAGTTTATTTTTATAGTGCGCAGTGCACAGTGAAAATTTCCTGATCCTGGAAGGTTTTAATTTAAGCAGCGCGCAAACGCTAGCTGAACCAGATAACAGAAAAGCAAGAGCGAAATTGCTAATGACCATTGATCCATCTCTCTATATCCATATTAAAGGCGAAACTACAGTGCAAAGTGTATTGAAAAAATTGAAATCTTTGTTTGACGACTCCGATTTCACACGCAAGAATAGTTTACTAAGGAATTTAATTTCAATTCGCTTGGAGTCTTGTGATTGCATGACTCACACAAATAGTTGAAACAGCACAGAAGTTAAAAATGACGGGTGGATTGGTTCATTGGTGTTCTGGTTGGACTTCCAGAAAAATTTTATTACAATGATTATGGCCATAGAACATTCGGGCATGAAAATGTGCAGTGCAGTGTTTATAACGAATGAATTCAGTCAAAATGACTGGTACATCGATTCCGGTGCCAGTGTTCATTTAGTTTCAAATGTAAACATATTGTCAAATATCTCTTACTAACTAAAAACTAAAGATATTATATTGGCAAATCAAACCCGTGTAAAAGTTTTATGTTCCGGAGACTTACAATTTACGACTGCAGTATCAAACAATTAGTATGAAATAGATGTAACATTGGCACTTTACTAAAAGTTTATCGGGATATCTATTAATTAAATCGTTAATGGCCAGCAATCCCGATTTTAACTAGATTACGAATAATTTGAAGAGGTTCTTAATAAATTACCAATATTTTTATAAGTGATCCTGTATAATATATTTTCATTTAATCCATAATTCGAGAACCTTTCTTCTCTCGTGTGATTTATCCAATGAGTTTGGTCCGTCTACCATATTAAATTAACGTGGTTCATTGTTGGGTTATTATTCTTTATTGCGGTTCCTCCTTCTTTACCGAACAGCGTTACTTTTGTTTTGGACAACGTTATAGTCTCCATCGTCAAGGTAGAAGTAATCTTTGGAGTACCCGGTCGGCTTCTCGAGATGAGAAGTGTTTATTGATTCGGATGTGTGCCGGTAAGATCGATTTCTCGATGCACCTATTGATAAAAGCTAGACTGCCCAATAGATGGTTCCTTCTCATACTGGGATTCTCTAATCGCCTTACCACGATGAAAACATCCTCCCCATAGACCAACTAAACTGACTAACCATCCCGAACAAACACGCCAAACAACTCGATCTTGGCACACACTCTTTGCCTCATTCACATACATACATGTATTGTTCTGATTGCCGACATGGCCAACTCAAGTATCTGATTCACTTTGTCTTGCCATGTTTTCCTCGATCGTTTGGACCGGACTTCTTCTAACATAAACATTTGCTTCATATATTCACCTTACACTCCTTTTTTCGTTCATTCGCTCTACGTGCCCAAACCACCTGAGCGACCCTTTCAATCTCACTCATTACGTTTACACGCTTTTTACACATTTTTCAAATGATCATACATGGTGTTCCCACACCCACACACTCCACAGGGATCTCATGTCTACTGCATTCATTCTACTTTCATCCTTCCTCTGCCAGTTCCACGCTTCACTGTTAAACATCAGGGTAGATACCAGCATTCCATTGTGGACTGCTAGCTTCACTTCTTAAGACAGTTTTTTGTCAGCGTTAACCGCGTTCAGTCCTCCATATGGAGTTACCTGTAATAATAATAATAATAATAATAAAAAATTTTAAAATATATTACCATTCGTTATTTCGGCTACTGGCATTATACCTAGCTCTCTCATTAAAAATTTAGGCGTATTAGATCTATAAAAAAATTTATGTATACAATTGCAAAAATCAGTCATTTTAAATACATGTAGGATAACGAAAGATTTTTTAAATATTTATGTTGAGGGATAAGTAGGATTTATAGGCCCTGTTAGGAGTTCTACCGAGCCGAACCCTGTGATATGAAAATATCTGGAGTCGGTGAATTATTTTCCCATTTGATCTCTGGTGAGTTGACGTGTTGTTCTTGAATTTTTTTTATTTATTTTGCTTATATAATACACTTGCATAATGTTGATTGACTAGATGATCATTTGTGGAAAAGTGTGTGGAAGGGTTTAGTTTTTCCTATGGGGAAGATTTAACCCGGACATAAAATCGGAGAAGGTATTTGGTTGATTTTGATAGCGCCGTTTTTGTGCAAAATCACCTCAAGGACGCTGTACAAGTATATAATACATTTCTACTATGTTATTACTAATTACCCTTTTTTCATTATCTCTGTCAGAATTTGTAACATATGATTTGAGATTTTAAAAGCGAAAAGTGGCATCGTGATAATTATTATTTTCTTAAATTAATGGTTTAAATTTTAAATTTAATTAAATACAAACAATTTAAATAAAATGCTAAGGTATTTGTTCAAATTCATACAAGTATAGAACACCCATAACACGGTTTCTACCAGTTTATCACTTCTCATAACAACTATCACATTTTCATATTTGGTCTACAATAATGAAGAATACCCCCGTTTTGTATTACGTATATGTTGCGTTAAATTTAACTGTACCTAATCGTGAGAATATTTAAGACTTTAAGTGAATTATTTAACGTTATCTCCTATGAGATAAGGTTACCACAACGATGAAATTAGAGTATCTGCGGCTCAAGTGTTTGCAGCCATAACAGGTAATTACCTTCTAGGTATGGTTCCCGTTTAGCGAAACGCAGAGCTTCGTTATATAATACTTAGTGGTGTTTGTTAGTGTTTTAGCCACTCGCGCGTACGTATCATAATATCATGACGTGTTGGTGTTAATACAGACATGACTATGTGTCGGTGTTAATAAACTAACCAGTACTCTTTCGTATTTATTAGTTTAATACACTCTCCGGAATTATATGAAATTTGTCGGTGTTAATACACTCAACAGTATTATATGGTATTTGTAGTGTTAATACCGAAACCAGACTTCTCAAACTATCGGATAGAAGAGTTCTAACTGATATATTATTTTTATTCAAAATTATCAAATCTCTCATTGACAGCCCTGAATTATTGGAATTAATTTATATGAATGTAGCTGCTAGACAAACTAGAAGCAAAGACACTTTTAAATGTAACAATAACCTCAATACTAACTACTTTATGTATTCACCAATGCCAAGAATTCATTACCTTGCAAACAAATACTGTAAACTTATTGATATATTTGGTGTTTAACTTTGTGAGTTTCAAAAGGCAACTAATTTTAGACCTATTTGCTAGTTATTAACGTGTATTATTTATTAGCTTAAAAAAAGGTCTTGCTTTCATACTTTGATTTACTTCACCATATTATTTTCTAATTACCTTATGAGTAAATTATATTTAGCTATTTTATCCATGTACATGTTACACTTACAAACATATACTGTCAACTTACTATGAAAAAGCCCGATAGGGCGTTAATAAATAAATAAATAAATAAAAATAAAAAATACACTTATCAGTTTTTAATGTCATTTGTTGGTTTTATAGGGTAAATTATAGAAAGTTTATATCTTCCGAAAATAATAACAACATTTATTTTTCCCTACATTTATGTCAGACTGGTATCATTGTAAACTCGCGCGCGATACCTCGCGCGGCAAATATTTCATTCTCTTTCAGGAGGGCGATTCTCGTTCTTTTAGCCTTAAGCTAAATGACAGCATTCGTCAACGACTGCTATCGTTTGCGAAAGATAGCTGTCCGTCGCTTGTAACATCTTTTCTTAACTATTAAGCGATTCTCGTTCTTCTGATAGCCTTACAAGTTCAATTTTGGAGAGACCTAGTAAAAAATCCTAAAGAAGCGTGGTTAAGAGCATCTACGAAATTGTTAAGAGATTATTGAAAACACAAATTGGTGAAATATAATTAAGTGACGCAAAGTTTCTAACTAAAACTTAAAAAAACAAATACTTTGTATTATAATGCATTTTAATAACTGCTTATTTTATTTATGAATGACATAAATAAGCCATTTATCGAAGATTTACGTTTTGTGAAAAGGTACTTACCTCGCTGGATAGTAATGACTTTGTTACAGATTCACCACTTCTAAAGTGACGTTTGCTGTCGATTCTAATGCCGCTAACTGTCACCCAATTAACTTGACAAAATTGTTTAAAATGAGGTAAGCAAATGCTGAAAAAGTGAGACAGTTATTGTATTACTATCCTTCTTCTACATCATTGTTTTTAAAACCTAAGAATAGTGTGTAACTTATTGTTATTTATGTAGAAATCCGCAATGGTATATGTAGTTTATTGTAAATTAAATCACTTTTATCTGGCTTTCGACATGTTACGTACTTTACAAACATCGCAATTATGTTATTCAATTCATTTAATAGCATCATTGTGCCACAAACAAGTCACTAATCATGTTTACAGTCAATACTTACGATAATATTAAGTTTTCTCTTGTTAAAACTACGCAAATATTGCTAATTGTCAAAACGTCACAATTAAATGAAGCAAATTCTCCGCGAACGCTAGCGTTCGGCCGCCGAAAGACAGGTCTAGGGGTACCCTTCGCGTAAGGCTAAAAGTTTTGGCGCGCAATCGAAAATCTAAGGATTCCATCTGTCATCGAGAGAACCGGAATCGCTTCATACGAATAAACCGAGAAAAATCGTTAATTTGAATGTAAGGACGATTTTAGTGTCGTTAAGTAGAACGAGAATCGCCCTCCTGGTCTCAGCCGCCGGTTTAGCCCTAAATCCCTTCTAACGTACTAGATCTACTTTTGTTCATAAAATTATTGTAACGTGAGTTTGTTAAAATAAAACAATTATAATATTCGAATTCTGATTTTACACACCCAGAGTAACCACGCAACATTGGGTCCTGCGGATTGGAGAACCACATAATCATCCAGCCAATAATCCATTTAAATTGGCGATAATTCAAAATCCTCCAAAATTTTAATACACTTACCAAAATTTTATGGTATTTTTTGGTGTTAACACACTCGCCAGTATTCTATGGAATAAATGGTTTTAATATACTCAGCAGTATTTTATGGTATGTGTTATTATGATCACAATATACAAGATGTGATACTTATGTGAGTTTTTACTGGCGTTAATGCATACACTTAAGAACACTTGCTGGTCTAACGCGTCTCACTCATTACATCAGTAAAACATGGCATGTTTTTTTTTAATAATAACTTCCAACTCCTGTCCAACTAACCGGAGATAGAATATAGAAGCGCTGAGTATCTTGGGAGGCTGAAAGGAGTGGGCAAGGGAAAGTGAAGGGAAGTGGGAGGTGAGGAAATACGGCGTATTATTAAATATGGATATATAAAGCTTCAGTGAACTATTACGGTTGAAAAAAAAGTCATTCCACCAGATGCAGCGCCTTTAGCAAACTCTCAACAAATCACATCTGAACACATATGTGTATAATGTTGTCCTCATTATCAGACGATGTAAGTTCCTACTACTTTGTACATTTAACCTTTTAATTTGTTTATTTATTAATGCCTTGAATGCTTTTACGTGTACTTCCTTTTTTTAATTGAAATTAAAAAGAAAAGGTAAAATTAACAATAATATATTAAATAACGTTCATAATTAACTGATTCAATTGCCCAAACAGAGAAAACTTATTTGTATAAAATATTGATTTTTTTTAAATCTGATCAATTATTCGTATTCCTCTTAAAAGAGGACTACAGGTGTTTAACGAATAAATTGACAGATTTTCTAACAAACTATCAGTAAAAAACGAATGTGTTATGAGGATATTGGTACAAGTGTTAATAAAAATTCTAACATTGTCGCATTTCGTCATTACATTTATCAGTCAACAAGTGTTCCGATAATTTCTGAAAGGATTAATATTTTACTAGGAATTTTTTTTCCGTCATGTTTTTAACAAATCAGCCATCGTCGTGCAGTTAAAAGAGAAATATTCTCGATTCTAACTGGGGATCTAGTCTGTTTACATATATTTATAATTAATAAAGTTGTATGTACAAAATAGTAGGAACCTTGTCTATCATCTAGTTACTACATTTTTCCAGTAATTATTATCTTGGTATTATCCAAAAGATTACAAATTTCGTAAAATAAATAAATTCATTGATAATTATAAGATATTGATAAGCCGGTGTATAAAACGTTAAGGATCTTAGTACTAAACAGTTGGCTTAAAAATAAATATTAATAAAACCGGCTACATGATCCTAAGCTCACCTAAAATAATAATACCGTCGCATAAATCTTTACAAATAGAAGAAAGGGATCTGCTTATTTGAGACAGCAAAAAATACCTTGGCTTACATATTGATAAACATCTGACATTTAAACAATACGTAGAAAAATTAAAAGCAAAAATCATCCCACTAATTGGTGTATTTCGTAGAATTGCCCATCTCCTACCGACAGAGGTAAAGAGGGGCTTATACTTTAGTTTAATCCAGTCTTATCTAAATTATTTAATAGAAATATGGGGAAACACATACATTACATACCTAAATGATTTACAAATAATACAGAACAAAGTTATTAAAAAAACTCTTCAACTATAACCCGGACACTCCCACAAAAAAAATATATCAGAAAATGAAACTCTTGAAAATAAGAAAAATGTACGAATACAACATATGCCCCCTAATCTACAAATCCAAAATGGACTTATACACACAAACACAACATTTAAACAAACGTCACAAGTACACGAACATTATACTAGGCAACAAATTGTACACAAATACTGTAAGGACTGAAAGTGGCAAAAGAGGCATTGGTGTACAAATATACAATCTCCTTCCAGATAAACTTAAAACGGAGAGTATAAATGTATTTAAAAAAAAACTTTTTTGTCTTAAGTTATTAGAACAAAATAGAAAACTATTTCTATGTATTTATTTAAGTTAAGAAAGTCAAACGTAAATTTTTTTAACTTAATAAATAAAAAACGTTAACCTAATTAAACGTAAAGGCGATTGCTTCCTATTTCGTATTCACTTATTAGCCTAATCTTCTCGCTTCTTGGAAACAACCCAAGTCCCACCTGTCTACAGTTCTCCATTTCTTTAAGTCTTACGTAGGTAAAAAGTAAATAAAACATCAACAGAATAAAGATAACATCCATAGACGTTTTAGCAACAGAGTTGTTATTGGAAATAATGTTGAAAGGGAAAAGGCTTTTTTAAAACACGCAATTTAAATCCTTTCTTTGACCGATTTCCTGGTATTTTTAACTGTATTTCATTTCATAATATTTCGCCTTTGAAGAGTATTTCGAATGAAATCTTTTGCCAGAGTAGGTTTAAAAAAAATAATATTGACATTGCACACTACTCTAAGATACCGATCCCATTGTAAATATTAATTTAAACTAGGATCATATTTATCATACTGCCGTTGCGCAACTCTGAAACCATTTAATGCAACGATTTATTGCACGGGCATGCTGAGGAGCTTATGGAATGGTTTCTGATGGCTTAAGCCTCTAAACCCTGAGAAGAACGGCAGTTCTCCTATGTGCGCGGATGAAACGTAAGAAACGACTACGTAAATGTAAACATATCAAATGGAATGTGCGCATATGTACGTGATATAATGTAATATGCCAACATTATACTACATTTAATTTGAGGAACGAAGAAGAGAAGAAGGGAGTATTTAATTAATCAGTTCAAGTAAATAACTTATTTATTTATTCATTTAAACGCCCTGATGGGCTTTTATGTGATAGACATTTAACATCATTTACTGCATAATACAGTGCCAACAGAAGATTTTCATTTTTAGAACACAAACAAAAAATAACAATATATAAATCAAGTATGTTCGTACATGTACACAGTCCAATACAATACAGTACAATATGTGTGGTAAAAACAAAATTAAACTAAAAAGGTGTATGCGATGTACTCGTAGGAAGGTATAGAGACAAGATTTTTTTTTTAAAGACAAGAAATGATAAAAGTTTATAGCGAGAAAATACGTCTGAAATTAGTTGCCTTTTGAAACCCACAAAATTATTAACACCAAACGTATCAATAAGTTTGTTTGCAAGGTGATGAATTCTTGGAATATGTGAATAAATAGGGAAGTTAGTATTGAGTTGTTACATTGAAAATTTTCTTTGCTTCGATTTAGTCTGGCGGGTACATTCATGTAAATAAATGCCCATAATTGAGGGCTGTGAATTGTAATTTTAATAATTTTGATTAAAAATAATATATCAGTTCAAGTAAAAAAATCTGGCAGTTTCGGTTCAGTTATTATTACAATTTATGAATTCGATGGAAATACCATCTTCTAAGGCCGTCAATTAGCTAAAACATTGATAAATATATTATTATTTAAGGAGGTACCTACAAAAGGCTGCAGAGAAGACATGAAAAGTACCTATTGATTTTCCAGAAAAATATTTTCTGGTTTAAATATTCACATATTTTTAATTTCTGTGAATTTACATTGTGTGTATTTTGTATGGATAAGAAATATGTACTTTATTATTCACACACAATGGGAGCTATTCCTTCATATCCGATTTAGAAATGCAAAATGCAGATATTTATTTCGTTACATCGCAGGGGAAAAATGATATCTAAATAATAGTAAGGTTTTATTCCAGCAAACCGGTCGGTGGCCGAGTTGACATCGCGCTTGGGTCCCACTCGGGCGTAGTGTGTTCAATTCCTCGGCTGGCTAAGTCCTCCATCACAACACAAGCAACATTTTCAGCTTACTGTGGTGTTAGTAGGAGATTATCAAATATTTTCAGGTTATTCGTAACCCGGGAATGTTTGCCTTTTTATTTAAAAAAAAAAAAAAAAAAAAACTCAGCAAGCGTGTGTAGCGTGTCAAAAGAGAAATTTATGTAAAAAAAACGATACATTTCCAAGTTGACTTATTTTGTCAGATATTAATCAATAGCATTCGCTTAGTTTCAAAGTGAATTTTTGAATATTTAAAATATTAGTAAGCGATGCCGTTTTTTTGTATTACTTTTGGGTATAATTTCATAGTTTATAGTGAAAATTATTTTTCGGGCTCTAGGTACATAATACATTACGTTGATCTGTAGAAAATGTTGTCCAAACTTCATGAGCCCAGATCTCTTCGTTCAAGAACTTTTATTGTTTCACAATCAAACGAACGAATATAGTTTCTGCTTCATTTATAGTATAATATTATAAGCAGTATCAAATGAATCAGCAGAAATACGTTAATTCATTTATAATTCACCATGTCAAATGAATCAGCAGAACTACGTTAATTAATTTATAATTCACCATGTCAAATAATTGTGAAAAAACTTAATTATTTTCGAACAGCGTTATACCAAAAAATATTGTTGGCTCACTTTACAATTTATTAAAGTACTAGCTAAAGTCCAGGGCGTTTCTCGGGCTTTACGCAGAGTTTTTAAATCTAATGTATGCAGTGACCTTCATCTTGTTTTGAAGGTCGTTTAGAAAATTTTCATCTGTTTTGGAATATTACTGTAGATTTGAATAGAAATCAAATCCAAGTAGTTCGCCCGGTACCTACCCGCACGTTTCCCGCCTGCCCGTCACATATCTTTATAGAGGGCGCCCTAGAGTTTAAATATATTAAATTGGAAATAACTACACAATCCATGTACTCACAGCAAATTATTATTAAGAGATTACGTTTTAATGTAGTTGTGCCCAACACTAAAGTTAATAAATGAAGAAACGCCTGTCCGCAGTATTAGTAAAACGATTAATGCTCCACACACGACAAGCGACTCCCAGGTATAGGAACGTATTACGATAGTATCAAGATGGAGTTAACGGCCTTTGATAACAATGTGGTTGATTTGACAATAATATGGATCGGCCGCATATAGTTATATCTATTTGCATCACAGGCATATTTTAAATCGAAATATCGGTTTACGGTATAATTCAAACACACAGGGTTAATGACATTACAAAGGTCATTTGAAAAACGTCAAGTTGGCAACAAAATGACCGTTTTTTTGAGGTTTGGTACAAACCAGGCTAACGGCAAACGTTGGCTAAAGAAGGAGTTAGCGCAACACGGCATAACACCCCAAAAACAAATAACAAAAATACTTTTGGCCGTGAAAATCTTAAATCATGTTTGGTACAAAGTTTAACAGGAGCTTTTCTCTTAAAGAGATTTTTACACATTCCGTAATAAATAATACATTATTATATCTCTCTAAAAAAATAGACAATCACATATCTTGTATACAAAAACATTTTCAAAACGTCTCAAATGAACACATTTTACACAAAATCGTGATAAAAACACATTTAAACATCACACAAACACTATATGGGGGAAGTCTCTATAATTGCTTTCCAGAAGGCCTACAAAAAAGAAAGACATGTATCTGAACAAAATAATATAACGTAATTGTAAAAAGCATTCACTTTGTGGCTCATCATAATTTATAATAAAAACACATAAATTTGTTTTTGACCACGATAGTTTTATTTTCACTCTACCGGTTTCGGAAGATCCCTTCCTTCGTCAGGAGAATATTTTAAAAAAAAAGTATTTAAAATGTATTTAAATATAAAAAAATATTTAAAGTTTTTTTTAAATATTCTCCTGACGAAGAAAGGGATCTTCCGAAACCAGTAGAGTGAAAATAAAACTATCGTGGTCAAAAACAAATTTATGTGTTTTTATTATAAAATAATATAAATTTGCAATATTATTTTGTCATACATGTTTAGGGTATTTTAATGTAAGTTTAAAAATATATAAAAGTTCAACGTAAGTCAAAAAGTGTATAAAAAATTGAAAAAAAATTCATTCCTTCTGTTTTTCAAACGAAAGTCAAATTTTAAAGGACATCTTGGTACCTAATAAGTAGGATATTCGCGCCTTGATTAATGTCCTGTTTACCTACAGATGTTCGGTACTCAAACCTTTTCAAGCGTGTATTTGTTTGACAGCTCTTGGTGGAGTTAGTTTAAATAAAGAATGCGCACAATACCAGCCATTTAAACACAGGAAATCACAAAACGTACTCATACAAACATTCTCATTCATTTGACATACGACCCTTCTGAAAGTCGGGCGGTTTGTCAAAGAAAAACATTGAATTTGTCCCGTTGGCGGTTTATTTAGCCTGTCCGTTCGAGAGTTGAATATTTTACGACCAGCAACGAGATTTAATTTTTAATCCTCTGAATATTAAATGCTGTGGAATATTGCAAGGTTTCGCTTTATAATATTTTTTCTTTACAGTATTTACATTTGACAGTTAAATGATCTGTATTTTTTAAGGTTGAAGAAAAACATGTTGACGTAGGTTTTATTCTTTTGTTGAAGACTTATTATCTTTAAATAATACCAAAAACAGTAACTTTTTGTAAAGCAGAGCTAATTTTTGAAAAAAATTGGTCCTTTTCTTACTACAATAGAATTATTTGTACGTTGATTGATCCGCAACTGTTAACTTAGGTATATGTTAAGCAGAGTTGATTTTGAAAGATTGTGGGCTCTTTTTTAATAATAGTGGCTTAATTTTTACTTTCCTTGATTGATTCCACGACTGTTTACTTTTTCTCAAGAAGAGCTGATTTTTAAAGAATGTGAGCTCTTTTTTTACAATAATGGCTTAATTGTAAATTCTTCGATTGATTCCACGACTTGTGATTTGTTTTAACCGTGTCTAAGATGGCAATCAATGTTGCCTAGTTTCTCCAAATTTGAATATCTCCGTAAGCCACCACGATACAAGCCTTACATGTTATAGAAAAAGTTAAAATTATAATTTTTGTACTATTATTATCATTATTCAAAGCTTGTTTATCGACGTAATGAAAAAAATAAATACTTATGTGTTAATATAACACATATGTTTATTTAATTTTAAAACTTTCCACATATCATAACGCTAGCTTGTCACCTTGAGATTGGAAGGAAGTTTCTGAAATTGATGACGTACATACGTATGTTTACAAGACAAAGTTTTATGCAAAGCACAAAAGATAAGAAATTTTTAAACGCAATAATTACTAGCCTTAATCACAAATATAAATAGAAAAATCTTCCGAATAAAATTAAACCTTGCATTGCATATATAACAATTATTATGTTTGACAAGTCGAAATATTTCACCATTGATTGAAGATATAATATATCTCCACGCCACCTAGTGAAAAATTAGGTTTTTAAAAATACCTTTTCTTCGAACCAAAAGTTGGTTTTTTTACGTGAAAAAATACAAAAAGCAACAATTGTTGCATGAAATAATAGTATTTATTGAATTATTTCGCGGTTATAAATAAGCCGACGCATTATATTGGTTCCGTGCACCTGACCGGCAATCAGAAGATGCGGGTTCAATTCCCGTCATTGGCATTTATTTTTACTCGGAAGATTTTTTCAATTTATATTTGTGTTTTAGGCTAAAAATTATTTAATTTGTTAACCTCTATTAAATTATTTGTCCTGTTCAAAGTAGATTAATGCAAAACAAACCGTAAACAAAATTTTCGCTTGAATTAAATTATGTAAACATTACAACAACCATATTTTCAAATGTGGAAATTTTCAATTGCGAGATTAACAAATATTGATTGTTTTATTGTTTAAATTTATAATTTTGTTCTGAATTGATTTTGCTTTATGCACCGACATTCTTTTTATGGTTAGTAATAAATGACAACAGTGACTACATTGAAAAAGTGTGATTTTTCTGAATTATTATCGAGTGAGTTTTTGTTGTTATTGTTTTATATAACTCATTTTTCGCAAAAGTTGGACAAAACTTAGCCAAAGAAATCGATGTCACAAAAGGATCGAATAAACAACCAATTATAGAAAATATACAAAATCTAAACTCACTATTCCAATTTAAAATGATCAGTGAAGTAGAGATTTTAAACATAATTGAAAAAATGATAGGAGGGTCGTCTCCAGGTTATGACAATATAACAGTAGAAATTTTAAAATCTATCAAATACCATATGATAAAACCATTAACTCACCTAATTAATATAAGTCTCAAAAATGAAATATTTCCTTCTAATTATAAGAAAACAATTAGTTCACCTATATTTAAAAGTGGAAATACCCAAAATGAAACAAATTATCGACCAATTTCCCTCATTTCAAATATAGGCAAAATATTTGAAAAAATTGTAAAATCTCAACTAATGGAATTTGTTGAAAACAACAAAATACTTCACAACAACCAATACGGATTCCGAAAAGCGCAAGGCACACAAGATGCAATTGCAAATCTTACATCACGCATATACGAAAGCCTAGACATGAGCAAAAAATGTGCTGGTATTTTCATAGATCTGAGAAAAGCTTTCGACAGTATATGCCACAAAAAACTTATGGAAAAATTAGATAATCAGAACATTAAAAATAATGTAGCAAATTGGATAAAACGCTACCTTAATAATCGCCCTCAATATGTCAAAATAAACAATGTATATAGCGATGAAGATACATCTAATTATGGAATCCCACAAGGTACGGTACTGGGTACAATATTATTCATCTTATATGTAAACGGGATATTTTCTCAAACACTTCATGGTAATATAACCTCTTATGCTGACGACACAGTCATCATTGGAAGTGACGATACATGGGAATTAGTAAAACTAAAATAGTGTTTATGTCTTCTGTTGCTTTTTCTTGTTTTCTGTTTGTTCTGTTTGACATAAACTTACTATCTCTAAATAGTGAAAAAACTCACGTTATACCATTTTCAATAAAATCAAATGACGTTCCACAAAATAAACAAGCATTATCTCTAAGTATTTTGTTGTTTTAATACCTAATTAGCTACATATTTGGGTAATCCGTTAGTAACTGGATCTATTGTGCATCCTTGACAAGCGTGGGCTCGTTAACCACTTAGTAACCAGTTTGCAACTCGGGAAGTGTTAATATTATGCCACAAGAACACTATCCACATAACATATTGTATAGGGAAATGCCTTTATGGAGGACTTCAGTTTAGCGCTACGTCGATAAACCGACCGTTTTATACGACCCAGGTTGATCACGACCCACTGGCGAAGTGAGCGGGTACTTTGCGGGAAAAAATGTTATCGATAGATCGATGCACCGCCGCTGGTCGGTCAAAGTTTTGGTAGGCAGGAGGTAGACCTTTAGAATGTATCCGTTATCTGATGGATAGGGTATTTTCAGCTTGGTATTGGGTAGACTTATCGAAAGCGGGTAACTTATTTTTGTTAGGGTGATTCCTGCTAGGTAGTAAGTCAACCATATATGTATAAATTGTGTCGAACGGGCGGCCGTTCCAATTTTCGTTTTCACTGCACAACAATAGACATGGTTAATATGAAATAGACTGTCACGCGGTTGCATTTTCCAGTTACCAGAGACTGATACGCGGACTACTTGGAACTAATTATTTATCCAGTTACTTTTTAAACAGATACGCGGACTACTTGGAACTAATTATTTATCCAGTTACTTTTTAAACAGATACGTGGACTACTTGGAACTAATTCTTTAAACAGTTACTTTTTTAGCAGGTTCACGTTAGCGGGAAGGTTTATAGGTATGCTAATTTCTAATCTGATCCGGTTAGGATACTAGGTAGAAACCACAATCACTGTTAAATAATAAATATTACTTAACTGCTACAGAACATCTTGTTTCATTAACATTCATGTATCGTCTGATCGTCTGAAACAAACTATTCTGTTATTCTGACTCTTGACTCTGACATGACCCGACTTTCGTATTTGATTCTTTTGGTCGTGACACATCTTCGACGGGCGCCCTCAACTTTTTCTTAACGCTAAATAAAACACCGACTTTGAAATGAACAGTACTGAGAGTACAAGAGAGTATGCATAAAAAAATAATGTTTGGAATCATTGCATAATTTTCATATTCCAGAAGCAACTAACAAAAGTATCGGCTTCATATCGGTCTTCGGTAACTACAACCGCATTAGCCTTCAGATTTTAGATATTTACCATTTATATTTTTCTCTTAACCGAAAGACCTCTCGGTTTTTTGTCCTAGCGGCAAATTTAGTAATCAGATAACGACTTAATTTGGGTTCCACTTCACTCTCTAATACACGCGATCAGCACAGCGGTCAGCGGGCGGCAGTTTGCGCACGAATGTGCCCAATAATCAAGGGTAGGTATGCCATTATTCTACCGGTTACCGGTAGATAACTCTCGGGAAGTATAACATAAACTTTAAAATAAAACTAATATTTCATGAATAATGATTTTTTTGGTCAACCTTACCATTCAACAAAGACGAAAGTAACAAAACATGTACCCATTTTAGTGATGACTGACCATTCACCAATTTAAATCGAAAAGTCTAACTTGTCAACGATCGACTTATGAGATGCAGGTGATTAAAACAAAGAAATATCTCGAAAAATCGCCGTTCCAAAACTTAGGCCAGTTTTGACGACCAGTTCATCTTAGCGCGGCATTGGTATTCTAGACACCATCATCTCTAGTATACCTACCCAAGTTGTAAGTGGTGCGGCGTGTTTGGTATTCCAACAACTCGGGTGACAGTCTAACTTTATTCAATCTAACCTAACCAGAGTGAGTTGGTAGTTTTCAATAGACGTTGACAACAATTTACGAAAGGTCAGTAACGGATTTAGTTTGCTTTGAACGGACGTGTAGTCGCAATGTCAATTAACGAGCATTAGTGACAAAACTTATTAAAACATCGTTATTAAAGAAGGATTGATATTAAAATTACATTGTTTTAGCAACCATTTTAATGATAATAATAAACATGTTTCAGGACCAATGATTCTTTCATAAAAATACAAAGCTTAACGAAATTTAAAATAACATTTTTAAGCATAGATGACGTAGACAAAACTGTAACAATAATTGGTGAAAGAAATTAAATAATTAGGTCTTATTGTAAAAATAATTATCAAATTTATTATAATATTTATAAACGTATGTAATAATACAAAATAAAGTCTTCTGGAAATTTAAAAAACATTTAACTTTAATATTTATATACATCGGGTTACTAATCCTTAGTACATTTCTATTTCCATAGTTTTATGCGCAATATAGCATGAAACGTTTGCATAAAAATTAGAACATTCTCTACATATTGTTGCCGTACATACTCATCTATTTTGAGTGTTAAAATACCAAATTGTAGATATTTATTGATTTGACAGTTCGACATATTACATAAAATGACATAAGTCAACATAAATATTATTTTCACGGAATAAATAACCTAGGGGATTTGGAAGAAAGGGTTTTCAGAGGGATGTCACTATTTTTACATTTATAGAGGCAGTTCCAGTTCACTACGAAATTAAGTAGGTAGACACATCACTATTTAAGAAATATATTTGTACAGCGCCCTTGAGGTGATTTCTCACGAGAACGGCGCTATATAAATAAGACAAATATTATTATTATTATTATCACAACACCCTTATTTAACCACGCGAGGTTTTACCATTCTGATTGAAGTTTTGCATAAGAATTTAATTTTTACACTGAATATTTTAAGCCCGTTTTACAGGTATGTGTCATGCCGAGGTTAATGCCCAAGTATAATATTTTTTTGTATAATACATATAAGGTGCGTATATTTTAAAATCTGGTACAATGGCGGTAGTTACCTATGAAAAGTTATTTTTTTTCCTTTACAATTTACCGTAGATATACAAAAGAAAAACGATATTATAATATAAGTTTGCTGTTATTTTACATTTGTGCATCATTATAAATATGAATTAGGAACTCATATAGGTGTTGCCGGGGTAATGTAAGTAATTAATATAAATTGTGAAATTATAACAGTACGGAAGTTATTGTCTTTTATGAAATTCTAAAGTTTGAATTTTGGGAAAAGAAAATATTTTAAGGAATTTTTAAATTAACAGTTTATTTATAAGTAGCCAGCAACATTAGTTAATTAACTCACGTTCATAGAAATGTGCTTCAAAACAGTAATTTAGTCAAATTTTAACATAAAATCTATTAGTCAGTTGTCAAAGAGAATTTACTTAATTAATAAAGAGAAAATCAAGGAAGGTGATATATTTTGGAAGGTTTTGGTGATACCTTAATTTAATTATATTATATACTTTTGGCAAACGTGAAACGTCGAAATTGATTTTTATAGAAGGAAGTGAAAAACGTAAGTGTATATATATAGTCTTCGTGTTTTTGATAATTAAACAATACGTTTAAGTATCATTATTAAAATAAACCCAAAGAAATACATTGCAAATTTAAAATGCGTCGTCATTTCGAACAGGTTAATTGCCAATTTTAGTCAGAATAGAATAAATATAAAATATACTGCACGGAGTTTTGGCGGCCGGTGGAAAGAGCTGACGAGTCACGAGGCTGGCCGAACAAAGCCTCGTTCCGTGTAAAAGCGTTGTTCCGTGTTTGTACAAGATATTCGTCCGTCTTGCTCGCAGGAGTCAGTTTTACTCACTAGGCCCGCCAAAAAAAACCCTTTCCATCATGTTCAATGTGTTTGAAATGAAAAAATAACATTTAGTGGAATTAATGACGAAGTTGCTAATATTTATCAAAAATTAAAAGGAGGAAATGCTAACATTTTACATATTGTGAAGGATGAAAATGCAAATGATAATAGACTAATACGAAGCAAATAGTGCCTACATCGGACGACGGTTTGACCAATGTGCCGATTCGTAAGTACGTTGAAAAATAGAAAGGAAAACTTGACTTGGACAATATGTTATGGAAAAAAAGGACAGAGAAATTTGAATAAACTCCAATACCATCAATGTACACAACAATATAAAAAGGGACGTTATTTTAAATTGTAGATTTATCTTCATTTCACAAGTTAAATCACGCGGTGTATCAAAGAGCTTTAAGCCGTTTACATTGTTGCGAAACATTTCCAAAGTTGTAAAAAAACGTTAAAAAATAAATCCATGGACAACCTAGCATAATGTTAACGCACTGAAACCTCCCATAATCAGACAGTAAATGCATGAAATTTACCAGGGTCGGTTATTTAAAACTTCCGCGTCCTTACATCGGATGTTTACGAAGCTGTTATAAACTTTGCTATTGGCTTTCTGTGACAATTAAGACATCTGTTGCGAAACTTCTATAATATTAAACAATTCAATTCGGTCATTCCTTAGAACATTACTATCGAAGTTTCCAACGCCGTTATAAACTGGCAAAGTTTTCAATACCGCTGTATTATGTTTTTCTGTTAAAAAAACCTGTGTTATATAATACACATATACATGTTTAAATGTTGTAGTTTTAATTTATCTTGCACATACTTATTTGTATCTGAGCAGGGAATATTATAATCTTTATAAATACAATATTTATTATTTTAGGTACCTGCCAAATCAGTATGCTGCAAATAACACTATCCGAAATATAAAATAAATATTTTATTTTTATTATAAAAGTGTTTCACTATAAAATAATGCATTTATGACCAGAAAGAAACAAAAAGTAATAACCAATTGTCATGCTGATACCAGTGATGTGTCATCAGCAATTTTATGTATTTATTTGCAAAAAAATTTATATAATGTGTAAGTAACTAGATATATAATATTCATCAAGGCGATGCATTACGTCGTGTAATATTTTAAATTGAGCCGGTATCAATAACAACCCTTACGTAGATGGCGATAAGGTTTAAATTCCCGCTTAACACCATCCGCCTGTTTTGATTTATGCAAGAAAAAAACATGGTCAAAAAGTGCCTTTTATTTTATTTTGTGGAGTTCAGGCAAAAACATTTAATTTTTTTCGATCATTTTATAAATAACTTAATTTGCCACATTATACAATAAAACTATAAGCGAAAATGGGTTCGTAAGTAGGAGATTTTGAACTTTAAAGCAGTTTTCATATGCCTTATACATTATTTTTTTCTGGGCTTATAAAAAGACTTATCTAAAAAATACTCGATTATTTCAAAGGCCAAGATGTATTCTACTCGCAGTATTTAATTAAAGCATCTGAAACATTTCTAGGAGACCAAATTTTCAAATCAAAAAACATGATTTTGCATTACTACGTATGGCATAAAATAAAACTTGTCTTTCGGTACGACTTGACGAACTGGTATGGCAAATCGTACCTAGGTCATCACTCAAACTTTAAATTGAGAACATCTGCAGATTCTTAAGGCTTAGATACATGAATCAAATATAGCCAAGTTAATGGTTCAAGCTTCGTGCACCCATCTACGGCTAAGCACGCACTGGATCCGATCACCCTTGGGTCTAGTTTTATCGAAATAATTGCCTTTGCATAGATGTCATGTGTTTTCTTCTTCCGACAAAAGACAATATTATCAGATTTTTCACTATCGTATTCCTTCTTCGATAATATTTGCATTGATTGTCGGTAACAGTGATTATTTCAAGTCGGATTTAATATGGAAACAAAAATAGGCGAAGTCCTCCGTTGTTGAGCGGTTACGATCCTTGGCTACAAATCCGGAGATCGCTGGTTATTAATATAATATATATGGTTGTAGGTATATTTGCGGCAGGTTCCAAAGTGGTAGATACTTTAAGTATCGCCCTTGTAAAAGATCACCATTCAGAATGGAAAATTTGCTTAAAATGGTTTGGTGAACATATATGAATAGTCAGGTACTGCCCCACCTTCGTCTTCCCCACCTCCTTCCCTTCCCTACTACCTTTAGCCTCACAACATATTCTTTTTTTTTAAAGACCACCATTCAGGATCGAAAAATTGCTTAAATAGGTTTTAATCGTGTTAGGTGAACGTACATAAATATCCAAGTACTTCCCCACCTTCCTTTTCCCCATCTCCTTCTGTTCCCCAACTGCCTTTAGACTCACAACATATTCCAATTGGGAACGCCATAATCTCTGTGGCTCCAAGCTGTTGGGAGCAGTTAGGAATCTTATGCGCTATTCACATTAAAAAAGCATGTATTTGTCAAAATAATACATAATAGTAATAATAATAAATAGGTGATAATTAAAAAGAAGCAATTCTTGAATTCACAATCTAATGTTATTATGAACCCCCAAGTCACATTTTTACTTCCCTGGATTCAGCCCTCTCGTTTGCTGCGTTGTTTATTCGGGTAACTTTAATTGCTGGGCCTTATCCTAACAATAAAAACATACCATTAATTAATTCAACTAAGGGATATTTTTTTAACCTTTTTATATGTACGCGAGAAATATGGAGGTTCTCAGATATACTGTAAACGAGGTTTGTAAAATATGAATATGAACGTGTATAAGTTTTTCTGAATTCTAAAAATTAACCCACGAAAAGACAAAGAAAAATTAGCGATATAAGTATATTTTTTTAATCAATGACCACAACTTTAAGCCCCACCCACCGAAGGGGGGTAATATACACCCCGCAAACGAGAGTTTTATGCAATATCTACCCCCCTCGTTTTACCGTTATGCAATTACTTGCTGATTGACTGCCGGTTGATGATAGGCGTTGTCCGATTAAAACGGTGCGAAAAAAATCAACCCGTAAAACAGTTTTTGTTTTACTATAAAATGTTTATTTATTACAAATAATATCTCCCGAGTAAAAATAAATGCCGCCAGCGGGAATTGAACCCGTGCCTTCTGATGTCCGGTCAGGTGCTCTGTATCCACTGAGCTATGTCGGCTTATTTCCAACCCGCCAAATGATTCAATATGTACTAGTACCTCAATCAACCATTACTGCTTATTATATTTTTTCACCTGAAAACAACCAAGTTTATTTTTGTAGGAAATTCTTTGTTAGTGCTAAATTTCTCACTAGATGGCGTCGAGACATATGATATCTTCATTCATTGGTGAAATATTTTTGACTTGTCAAATATTATTAAATTTATTTTTTTATTGATAAACTAACGTTTATAAGACAAGGTTTTATGCATAGCATATGCATAGGATAGCATGTATTGGTATTTCGGATGACTAATTATTGCTTATAATTATTTGTTATCCTTTATGCTATGCATAAAACCTTGTCTTATAAACGTTAGTTAATCAATAAAAAAAAAAATAATGTTTATTTATTATTAATTATGATATTTTTTCGTTTTACTGAGGATTGAACCTTCCTCCCCTGGGACTGGCTCTCAACTGCTGTGAACTTTCTAAATGTTAAAATTTAAATAAAAAGTTGTTTGACTAAGGATTGAATTTTCCTCCCCAGGGACTGACTAAAATGACACTTGAACTGTGCATGATGTGAACATTTTTAAGTGGACTGTTGACATATATGTTTTTTGCAGCGCTTATCTAATGATTTTTTTTTCATGTTAATAGTAGGTATATAAATGTTCCTAAACAAAAATCAAATCACTTTTTATTTTTTTTTTTTTTTTAATTAATAATTCTTTATTGACTGAAAATTTTACATTTTTTTTTAGACAATGTATGGATAGTCCCACGAAGCTGCCCCATAAAAAAAAAAAAAAAAAAAAAAAAAAAAATAATAAATAAATAAAAAAAAAAAAAAAATAAAAAAATAAAAAAAATAAAATAAAATAAAAAAAAACCCACTTAAACCAAATCCTAATTAAATGGTACCGAGATTTATTTCGTATGTTAACTGCTGTTGTATGCGTACGTAGTTGTGCGTGTGTGCCTCGTTGATAGAATGCAACAACGAGCCAGCTGCCGATTTTTAGCCTTATCGTTTGTCAGGAATTGGGATAATTTCAACTACAAAAAATTTCACGCCATTAATTTACTTATTCATTCAAGAAAATAAAGTCGAAATTCAAATACCTTATATCTGAGTTTTACTGAAAAGGGGTTAAAAGATTATTAATAGACACAATCGCCCCGCGATGTATGGGGGACCCTAGTGTACCCCCATTTAGGTGATATATGATTTTAACTATTAAGTTAAGTAGCTAAAGGTTAAAGTAGAGTTTCCAACAAAAAAAAAATTAATAATGTCTTTGCCATTAGTGGATTCGGTTAGTACAATGACAATGTTTAATATAACACTTTTATGGTTATCCCAACAATCCAGTTCCTACCTAAATTGCCCTCTCCTTTGGTTTTTTTCCATTTTCTAAAGGTAATATTTACTTAGAAAAAAGCAAGCGAGAAGATTTAAAAAAATAGAACCCAAATCAAGTGTCACTTTTTTAATGTTTATTTCGTCGTTGTTGCAGATCGTTGCATATTTGTAGCCCCCTCGTAATAATTATCGGAAAACATTATAAATTATCACCCACAATCATCATACATTAAATAAATATTGTATATTATCGAGACTGATAAAAAAGCCTTTCATGTTGTGAAACAGTAGATATTTTTTATTCAAAAACAATACTACAATAATACTAGATGTACATTTATAAACCCTAGTACTCACAGAACATTTAAGACCAACATCAGAATTTCCAAGTAAAGGCCTCCTTTCTCATTCCTATTTTTCCTTGTTTTAAACACAATTGCTTAATCTTATTAAAAATTACAGTCCATTCATCGAGTACCAATCGATTAGGTACGCGATAGGCAAAATTATAATTTTATTTAAATAACATGCGTGTAGTTATATAAATACACTGGTAGTTTGTATTATATGTATTACGATAATATAATAATGTATTATAATATCCCATATGTTAGATGCTGTGTGTTACGTATAATACATAAATATAGTGACGTGTAACTGATGCGAGGCTATTTATAACGTATACAGCGTGGCCCGGGAAGGGCAATTTAGCATAGGTACTGCTGGGTGATGTTTCCTCATAAGACACATGAATCTTAATGAAATTCTAGGAAATGGAGAGAAACAAAAACATATAGAGTAAAACATAATATATGCAATTCAAGTAGCTCCATTTTTGTTCTAACTGCATCATGTACTTGTGAGGAAAAGTAAAAGGGAACCTTATTATAATAAATTAATGAACAACAATCTTTCTTTAGAGCAATCATGAAATTAACCTTGGATTTTTGTACAAAGAATTAACTTTTGTTTTTTAACAAAGTGGCTATTTCTTTTCCATTATAGCGCGTGGAGATTTGAAATATTCATTTCCAAAAAAATAAGGCAACATGTTTTGTTTAGTGTTATTTGCTTGTGTTTATTTGTTTGCTTGTGTCTATTTTGTAAGTATTCAACAAGAAATAAGCTTTCAAAAACAAGATTAAGCGCTTTAAATTGTGTTTTATAGGGTACTTCAGTCATTGTTATCGACTGTTAAAGTTCAAGTTCAACTGTTGGAGCTAGGAAATGGAACCAATAAAAAACAATATAATATCATTATGTCAATCTGTTTGTCTACATTGTTCAGCTGTAATGTATTTGTTGCTATTCTTGAATTACATAATATATGTACAGTGGTTTTATTCTCTACATTTGTTGTATTACTACATTTGTGCAGTGAACTCCCATAAGAATATATATATTGTAATTTAACCATATTCGAAACAGCGCGCCATTCAATTTTCGTTCAAAAAATATACCGACTGTATGATACTGCGCAAGATGAGTCCAAAATAAATCCCTTATGTGTTTTATGAAATCAGAAATTTATTCATCATTATATATTTTTTAATAAAAACATCGCTTCCTTTAAAAAGCGTATATGTATGCAGATATTAAGCAAAAATCCTGTTGATTGTTAACAATAACAAACTTAATACTCTGTAACTATTTTCATAATACCTACTTCTTTTTGTATGTAATTGTTGTGTACCTTTTATTTTTGTCATAATAATAACAAACTTACGTACATTTATAATATTAAAAAAAAAAAAAAAAAAAACAAATTACATATTTAAATTACAAGAATATTACCTACTTTTATAAATCGCTAGAAAATGTTTTACACCACTGCCAACCGGTATGCTTCGAGTATGTTTGTAATTATGTTTTGTGTAATATTGTGACAATTATAATTGCTGAATGTACTGTAGCCTGAGCCCAAATAAGTATTTGCTGGTTGAACTCCTTTATACAATATACAATTTACTTATCGTATACTAATATCTACCTGTGTTGTGCCTACTTATGTCTTTCATGCTCAGCTTATTATTTTATTTACTATGTTATACTTCTTATGATGTTATATACTTGTTATAATGCTCCTGTATGATTTACCTTGCATGTAAAAGCCGTCAAGGCGTGAACAAACAAATAAATAAATATTGTCATGTATCACATTTAGCCATTCACATGTAATTTTGTAATTGTTAACATACCTATTAGTTTATTTCTCTTTTATTGCAATGAATTAACTCTACCTTAACTTATCTATTCACCTACCTACCTTTAATTTTAGGTTTACTTTTATTTTTATTTTTATAGTCTATCTTTTTCCATTTAAAAATGTTTTGTATATTATGTTATGTAAAAGCTTGTTATGTAAAAAACTTATGTAAAACCCACCAGGGCGTTGAAATTAATTAATAAATTAATAAAAATTATTTTTTATTCACTCCAATCCAGCGATTGTCCCGCGTTTTATGTAGTAAAACGTTTCGTAATATTAATAACCGCTCTGAAGATGCCCGAATAGTAACGGCTCCACCCAATTTGCAAACCAACTCAATGAAATAGATCGTATATTTAATAAAAACACAGGTAACTTCATAAGAACGGAATGAGGATCGGACTGGATTACCTGGAGGCACTAGAGTTACGGAAAACCAAAAACATTAATGGCCAAGTCATCAACAATCAAATCAACCTATATAGAAGCCCAATACTTAGATTGTTACCTATTGACAAAGACCACTATTTTCCCAACCCCCTATCTACTCCTACAATCTCTTCCATTGGAACTCGTACCAATTTCTTGCAACCCATACAAGCTTAATATATTGATGACACATGTTACTCGTAGATTTTAGATTTTAATGTTTGATACAGTATTATACAGCCTTGACGAAGCTATGGTTGTAGCGAAACTCAGTCGTCCTTAATTTTAAAAATAAAAGTGGTGTTTACTAAGTTATTGTTTTATTTAAAAATATAAAATTTACTGGCGCACCCTGGGATTCGAACCAGCAACCCTCGGCATGCTAGACGAGAGCCTTACCCCTAGAACACGGTGGCCACGTTTATTGGTTTAGTCGCACCGGCACTAAATTCTTATATTGTAGCACATTCAGAGAGGATGAACCACCAAAAAACTCGGTCTTGGCACACACTCCTTGCCTCACTCAAATTCATACATACTTTTTTATTATTTTGACTCTTGACATGGCCCGACTCAAGTATCTGATCCACTTAATTGTGCCGTATCTTCCTCGTAATTCGTTCTTCATGACCAAATCATCTAAGACTCCCTTTTTTAATCTCACTCATTACGCTTACATCAGCCTTGTATTCTCTGCGGATCTCCAATTTTCTCACACGATCTACATGGTTTTACCATACATAGGCCTCGAGGATCTCATTTCGACAGCTTTCCTCCTTCCTCTGCCAGTTCCATGCATCACTGCCATACATCAGGGTGGGTACCAGCACTGCATTGTAGACTGCTAGCTTCGCCTCTTTGGACAATTTTTCGTTAACGCCAACTGCGTTCAGCTCACGATTAATGGAGTTACCTCCATTTTCACTTCTTTCAATATCTCTGACAGCCTTTCCATCACTCGTAAACATACTTCCTAACATACAGAGTACAGAAATACAGAAACTCGTCCATCTGTTCCAAGAATTCATCATTCACAACTATATTGCACCGCACTAGTTTCATACTCTTTCCTTCAAACACCATGACTTTAGACTTACTTACATTCATCATTAACTCATTCCTCATACATACTTCGTTCATCCTAGACAAGAGAGAGTCTATCATAGCGCAGTTAACTTCGATACATTAATTTGCATTAATCCGTTGCGCGATAGCAAGATTCGTAATAAAAATCTTAGGAGGATGTAAATTACTTCCATTAAATGAAAACTTACGATTTTCAATAGTTATTCCTTTATGCCTTTGAGCGAATTACTAGATACAGCCAGTTAACTTGAGGAAATTAACAGATCTTGTTTTATTTTATAGGGACTTTAATTAAGCGTTAGGAAAGAAGAAGCCATTAAATCTTTATCGGAGAAAACTTTCATTGGGACGGTTCTAAAGATACTAATGTAAACTGTAGATTACTCCAGTTAAATTTTAGCAATTACACGTCCCCTTAAACCCACTGTTCTCTATCTTTTCATGTTTTATCTGAGCATTTTTAAATGAATAATAATCGTTTCGAAACAAAATTTTATTCTGACTTTATTTAATACCTACTAGCGCAGACCCGTGATAAATCACGGGATATTACAATTCTACCTTTTTCGAAGCTGAATAAATAACCTTCGGTAATTTTAGAGACGATCTGAAATATACCATTCGAAAGAACGTGTGTCATGGACAAACTTTTTAAATATGGAATTATTAATTTTTGATAAAACCATTTGGGTACTCACCTACTTAATCTTAATTTTAAAAATCAAAGCAAATCCCAGTTCTAGAGGTCATTGAACCAGAGTTACACACAGATATAGAGACGGACTACTGGAATGATTTTTTACGTTTATAATTTCATTTAGGAATCTGTTAATTCGCGGCGAAGAATAAAATCATCAAAAATACCGATTGCTATTGTTTGTGCCTCCCGTGTAACTCTGGTTAGATGAACTCAAATTTGCATTCAATTTGTAATTTTTAAAATTCGAACTGGCTTTGTAAAAAAATCAGTCAACCGATAAAGTAGTTACATATCAACTTATCAAAATTACTTTAACTTCCATTTTTTTAAAATGGAATATTTTTTTAGGGTCCAGACTATCCCGTGATTTTAACGTGAGGTTTAATAAAACAAAACACCGTTCTTCCCACCGAAATTCCAGTGATGGTAAAAATAGTTGGCTAAAGCAATGCTTCCTAAGTTATTTACTTTTCACTAATAACCTCACTTACTAATAATTGACAAACAACCATGTACCATACAGTAATGATTGTTTATTAGATGTGTAAAACTTAAAACAAGTTTTCGTGCCGTACACCTTTTAAATTTAATTCCTCATTTGTTGTTTAGAGAACATAGACGTTTTAAGAATGGTGAAAACTATGATTATTCAATCATTGTTCATTATCTGAGGGCTGTGGGAGGAGCGGAATGTTGCTCTTACGAACGGTTTTAACAAAATATACATAAATATGTACGAAAAGTAGACTATATTACTGAAAAATTTAGACTCAAATTGCCAATGCCAAAACAAGTCAAGATTAAGTAGACCGCTTTAGTTTATTACAACGGCTCTCCAATAAAACGATTTTAAAAGTACCAAATAAGAATAACCCTGATAATTATTACTATACGTACTTTACGTAATTATTACTACCAATAAGAGGTGTTATTTTGAATATTAATTAAGGAATTAATTATTTTTTATGGCCGGAATCGGATGGTATTGATCTGGACAACGTTTACTTTCAACATGACAGCGCTACGTGCCACACAAGCAACGAAACCATTGATCTTTTACGGGGAAAAGTTTCCCGACCTTGTTATCTCTCGAAGAGGTGATCACAATTGGCCACCGAGATCTTGTGATTTACCACTTTGCGACTTCTTCCTTTGGGGCCACAAGAAAGAGAAAGTCTACGCCAACAGCCCAGAGTCGATTCAAGACCTCAAAGATGGAATTCGTGAGGCTATCGAGGACATAAGGTAGCCACTTTGCGATTTGGTTATGGAAAATTTCATGAAAAGGATATGGTCCTTTAGGCTTGGTCGTGGTGGTCATTTGAATGATGTTATTTTTCACTATTAATGGCATACCTTCTTCTTTATAATGAAATACACATTTGATCATTTATATAAAAAATGGCATTTTTCTTTGAATATCAAAATAACATCTCTTATTGGAAAACCCTGTACATTGGTGCCTAGATTGTTTTAATTTTGCGTTCATGCTACCAGGCAAATTGTGAGAATGCCTGACAGTGCTGCTTGCTGGTACTTTAGGGTGCACTCGGTCATGAATATTGCGCGAGTGGCTGGGGCACCCTTGTGGAACTCTGTGACTGGCTCTTCCCATCGCGCAATTAACTAAATGAACCGAACTGTTACTTTAATTTTTTTTTAATTGCTTTTGTGCATAATATTTAATATAATTTCAAAAAAGTATGCATTTTACCCCGCTTCACGCTTTTATGTAAGGAAAACACAGTACATATTCGTTTTTATATTTTTTTATAAAGGTACATATACAATGATTTCTATGTGAGGTTTTGCTATGCGAGTCTGAAATAACGCTTTACGTCGAAAGCAAAGTTCATGGATAATGTAGCATCTGTACCAATGTTTATCCGAACTGTGATATCTATTTTCACATGTTTCAGTTTCGATTACTCCTGAAATAATATCGCTCAAATTTACATGTATTCACCAAAACATTTTGCAGCCCTGCAAATGCGATGAAATTGAAATGGTAAATGAACCCGTTTATTTGAGAGTGACTGTTGATTGCCATTTCAAATAAAACATTCAAATAAACAATATGTTTAAAAGACTGAGAGCCATAGTGGGTAGATTATATAAACTGAAGTGTTTCGTTCCTGTGAGTATAGAAAAAAATATTACCTACCACTCGCAGAATCAACTCTATGATATGGAATAACCACTTGGGGACATTCTTGTAAAACTAAAACAAATTACCTACAATCAATTAAAAATTCTATGGTTAACTTACTAGATTCAAAAAAAAAATTTTCACAAAGACGTAATATTTTATCGTTGTATCGAAACTTAAATATCTTACCAGTGCAGGTCTTACTATTGGACAATATATTGATTCAGCATATATCTGACTCTGAATATAAAAATAAATTGGAACATGAACAAAACACTTGATTCACAAAGAATGAAGGCATGCTTGTTCCAAAATATGACAGTAAATACGGACAGCAAACCCAGGTGCCCAAAATGTTCAATATGTTTCCAAGTAACATAAAAAATTCTAAATACCCAAATAGATTCAGATATATGCTGAAAGCATAGCTAATGGGTAAAAATACTTAATACTAGTCCTATTATCAATCAATAGATGTTATTTATTAATAATAATCTGAATATCTTACAAGTACCAACGGCATTATGTAAATATTATTATTATGTAATAATATTATTTATACATATTTACATTGTAATTGAACATTTACATCCTGTTGACAAACAAACTGCTTAATTGTAGTTTAACGGGAAGAAACATTAAAGAACAATAAAAAATAATTAAAAGGAAAAATAAATTGTGATAAAGTATATTTCAGGGTTTTCCAATAAGAGGTGTTATTTTGATATTCAATCGTAAAAGATCAACGGTTTCGTTGCTGGTGTGTTGAAAGTAAACTTTGTCCAGATCAATACCATCCAATTCTGGCCATAAAAATCATTAATCATCTCTCGATTGCGCAATCCATGCACCGTAACTGTTGCTCAAGCCTCATTTTCAAAAAAGTAAGGTCCAATGACTCCGCCGGACCATAAACCGCACCAAACAGTCACACGTTGAGGAAAGTGAGGCTTTTCAACAATAATTCTTGGGTTTTCCGAGCCCCAGATGCGAAAATTTTACTTGTTGACGAAGCCACGAAGAGGTGGAAATGGGCCTCATCACTCAAGATGATTTGCATTTGATTCACTCAAGTGAATTTTAATGCGTTGTTGAAGCGTGTTTCGTTCCATTTTTATTAATGGCTTAGTTTTTACTTGTCAAATGTCAAAAAATACTTCAAAAGTAACATCTACCGAAATAGCGGGCTATTCACAAGAACACCTGTTATTGGAAAACCCTGTATAAAAATACTGAATATATAGGAAAATTCGTACACTTGACGTATCAACTTATCTAAACGGTCCGGCTTGGTTCTGACAACATCTGAATCCTATCGAGACGTCCTACGTCTCCGTAGGATGACGTTGACGGTTGTGACGTCATACATAAATTATTTTACAATCGCCTGGCGTCACAATTTACTTTTAATGTCAACGGTTTTTAAGAGTAAAAAATTAAGCTTTTATCTATTTAAATACGAAAAACGATCGTTATTTAAGCAAGCCGGTTTACCGATACTGAAAGGAAAAATTATATTTTTCTAATCCTCGAACGTTTATTACATTTACCCTTCTCCAATTTGCTTTATTTTCTGAGCTATGAAGAGAAAGGGGCCAGGAGATGGCCAAGTGAGAGAGATTATTCTAGCACATTTATAATAATAATCGGACTATTATTTCACTGTGCGCCGTTTAGTAATATAATCACATCGAGGGCGCTTCTCATATGCTCGGGACAAAGACAAAGGGTTAGCGAACCTGCGTTTCTTAACACGCCAAAACAATGGCGGGCCATTATAAAGGGCGGGAAAATATTATTTTAATGACAACATCTCAAAATGGCGACGGCAGATAAAGGCCGCTGTGTTTTTGGAATATATCTCACCCTTGTTACTGATGTACAGATGGCGGGAGTTCCGTCCACACGAAAATGAACAAAATTATTACTGTAGCACGCAAACAACATAATCACAGTGATGAAAGAATCAACAACCCACGTTGTTTTAAACCTTGTTCCGTAACAAACTTAAAATAATATATGGGATGTGTGGTTTTGCACATCTCCTCATATTCCGGAACAATTTTTTTTTAGTAACGGAGAAAATTCTACAGCATTTTCCCGATTCGCGAGATAATTTATTTTAATAGCTAAATTCTACTCTCGTACTGTTAAAAAATTGTACACCACAGGCCTCGTGAGTTATTACATTTACTAATTATTCTATCAAAAACGCTTTTTCCCAATGTTATGGGAACTATTAGTTAATTTAGATTATTATTATTAAATATTCATGGTTAAAAAATGCACGTGCCTTGATAATATATTTTGATGAATAATTGCGAAAATACTCGGATTTTCATGATTATGTGTTTCGACATCGTAAAAATACATTCGTAAATTACTGAAAGTTTAATAGGAAACCTGTTAATTCATTCGTTAGGGCCTACAATCCCGTTTTTAACCGGATCGCCAATAATTTGAAGAGATTCTTAATAAATTAGCAATACTCATTTTTTTCCATTTACATACGTTTCCTACGAACAGCGACTCTTACTTTATTTATTTTTTATTAATAAATATTGAGGGTACATAATATAATATAAATATATATATATATTTATTCACAGTTCTCTTTAGTATGTACGATGTCTATCTAAACTTCACAAATAACGCAATAATAAAATTTAAAAAAGCTGTTATAGTCTTCCACAACTCGTAGGAGACTTTCCAAGTAAATCAATTAGAAACCAAGTATATCAAAAATACGAAGTGCACGGTGTAGTACAAAGTTGGGGCGAACATTTTCGAAAACGCTTTAGTCCTTGCTTGATGTGCCTAACTTCATCGGCATTGTTCCGAGTGGTTCCATCTAAACTAGAAATAGTCTTCCTACCTCCGTCAAAACAAGAACAACAACAAAAAAGTTAAACTGCCGACCGACTGCCAAGGCATAGACAATATAAGGGCCACTTCTCAGGATGAAGAAGAAAATGAGGGATTGACAATTTGGAGAACGAAGACAAACTTTGATGCAACTTTTTTTATTTATTTGTTTTGAATACAAGCGACAGATCTTTGCCAATATTTGCGAAATTTAGCATACGGTGTACTGAATAGATCGTAACTTGCGAGGTAAAATAATATTTCATTGAACATACTTGTTAGATCGAATGCTTGCGAGCAATGATTGATGACGAAAGTTTGAACGTAGGTACATGTTGGTTAGGTAAACAGGGACTAGAATGGCAATCATTCCTGCAATACGCCTTTATAACTACAATTTTACTTTCAACTAAACATGACAAAACGCTGGAAAATTATATAGGTAGGTAATTTATTATTTGAATTTAAAAATATTGATTATACCTGTCACAATACGTGGCCATGCCAAGCCGAAATGTGTAAAGTTTTATAGCTTTCTATTGGGAGAGATACTGAAAAAGTTCAAGAAATGATTACTTGCGCGAGAAAACGAAAAAGTTAAAATTTTAAATTTAAGTCTACGAGAGTAACAAAACAATTTCTCCCGCTTTACGTCTTTACCATGAATCCCACACCTCAATATATGCGCTGCGTCCACAAACGTTAGCTATTCTAAGTTGAATCACATAAAGTGAATTAACAAAGCACTGGACTATGTTGTTTTATGGGTGGACGCTGTCTTTATGTCTGTTTTTTTAAATGCCATGTGAAAATTAGAACAAGTGCTCCGCCACGGACAGGCATTCAATTACTGTATTCCGTTTATTCCCCGCCGCATTGCGAGCTACGGACATGTTCGGCTCGTTGGACATACGCATTTGGTACATAAACAATTAGTGTAAACCAGGGACATGTACATCACGAGATTGGCGTGTTGTATGGATGCGAAATTGCAATTCGTGACAATAAGTATAAAGTAGACAATAAGAAAATTACTAGTATAAAGTCGCCATTTGCGTCCGTCTGTTTGTGCTGTTTGTTTTTCTAAACTATGTTGCTGGTTTTAATAGGGTTTTGACTATCACTTAGAGATTTTTTTTCGAAAGGTTTATATATACATTATATAATTTGCTTTTCTTAAATGTCGTTTTTTCGAACTACACTGTATTTTATTTTATTTTATATATATATGTATTACAGCAAATTTATGTGTTTACCATTGTAAATTTAAAATCTTCTTATAACCTTTCTTTGCATCTTTTTATTTTATTTTTCCTTTTTTTAATTTCTCAACTCTTTTTTAAATTTTAAATATTAATTTCATCAAAATATAAAGCAAAATTTCAATTTTATAAACTCATATGTCAATATTTTTTTTTTACGATATTGCTATTTTTGTATTATCGTATTTGTATATTCTTTTGGTCTATTCAAATACAAGTTAGCAACTTCTTATACTATTATTTTTTTTTCTTTTCATATTATTTATAAAGTGCAATAAGTAAAAGTCAATACACTAGACTATACATGAATCGCTTTCAATAAATATGCCTATTTCTGACTGTCCTAAAACAGGTATTCTCCTAGTTGGACAGCCAAAGATCATTGTACTATGTAATATGTCATGTTTTGTAAAAAATAATAAATAAATAAATAAAAATAAATAAATACAGGGTTTTCCAATAAGAGGTGTTATTTTGATATTCAATCGTAAAAGATCAATGGTTTCGTTGCTTGTGTGGCGCGTAGCGCCGTCTTGTTGAAAGTAAACGTTGTCCAGATCAATACCATCCAATTCCGGCCATAAAAAATCATTAATCATATCTCGATAGCGCAATCCATTCACCGTAACTGTTGCTCCAGCCTCATTTTCGAAAAAGTAAGGTCCAATGACTCCGCCGGACCATAAACCGAACCAAACAGTCACACGTTGAGGATAGAGAGGCTTTTCAACAATAACTCTTAGGTTTTCCGAGCCCCAGATGCGACAATTTTGCTTGTTGACGAAGCCACCGAGGTGGAAATGGGCCTCATCACTCAAGATGATTTGCATTTGATTCACTCAAGTGAATTTTAATAATTTCAATTCGTCAATACATGCATATTTATAAAAAGTGATCCATGTTTGTAATCAAGTCGTAAAAATATTATTTCGGGCGCAGAAAAACAGGTATTATGTCTATATACCAAGGGTAACACCCAGCAACGCCGGGCACACGTCAGATAGTTATTAATAACTCTAGTTTTATTTGGTGAATTTTAACTTCAAATTGAATTTTGATATAGTTCGTTTCTTATCATTTTGTAGAAACATCTTACAATAATTATGTTTATTTTCATTCAATTTCAAATTCGAAATGACCCAATAAATAGGATTTAAAATTTTCGTGAATAGTTTTTAATCGCGTTAACATTCGCTTTTTATTCAATCTTCTTGTTAAAGGCTTTTATACCATTCTATAGATTTCTTTCTCAATGGTGCACGCCGTGCTTTTATATTATATACATATATGTATGTCAATATATGTGTACATGCTAACATTCAGCTAATTGTGTGTGTTTATTTAATTTATAACGTGTATCATTGTAATGGCTTGTAAAGGGTGAAAATCTTTTGGAACGAAATAAAAGTGGTAACGGCTGCTCGCGTTTTATTTTATTTTATTAATTTCTGAATTGTTGGAAGATATATAGTTTGTTATTTTTGCCTAACATTTTTGCAAAATAAATCGTAAAAGTTTAAAAAAATATGAATGTCGTTGAGAATGAATGCACACTAATGTTGTCACATTTCAGGGAAATTAATCCGGAAATATGCACAGTTGAATGGCAGATAATCAATCATTCTTCTTCATCGGTAGAACTTACATCACATTTTTCAACTGTAAAAAAATAATCTTACTACCATTTCAGGCATAATAATCAAACGGGAGAAAATATACAAAAAATTCAACCACTGCGTACAGATCACTTGGAAGGAACGATATTGTATTCATTTTAAAATTTCAATTTTTAAAAACATTTGTCTATTTCTTCTGTAGGATAGGTAAAAAGTAACTTAATGCTGTTTTTATAAAACGTTTGTAAAGTAGGTACCGTGTAAATTACGGGTTTACAAAGGGAGGAGGAGTCAAATAATAAGGGTAACGGTGAGCGTTGTGTGATAAATAAAATATGTTGTCATTATCCATTTTTGGTCAATATCTTTTTTGATCACATCTATTTGAATTTTAATGTTTTTTTCTTGGTTGAATGAATAAATTAAGTAATTAACGAAAAGAAATCTTGGAATTGGAAATTACCTCATATCCCGACATCCGATCGAGCTGAAACTCAGCAGAAAGACTCGTTGTCGATGACATTGCATTCTTTTAATTCTATTTTGGTAGACACTAAAACATGTAGCTTGTTTGTGAAAATGGGTCACATTATATTAATTAAAAATTTACAACCGTTAATACACGAAATAAACGTCAGTACTATCCAAATAAGGTGTTATCCAATTTGGTGTTGACAACTCTGTCCTTGCTTCATCAACATTCGCTCAAAGTCTCTTCTGTTATAATTAAAATTGACGTGAAAATATTTGAATAATCCGTGTCTAAATATTTTCTGCCATATTTATTTGTTTTTGATTATCCCTTGAAACTATAAAACACGTTTTAAACTCAGAAGACTCTGAAGAAAAGTCGACTCGACGGTTCTTATAAAGCTTCACAGTATTATTATGCTCGGATATCGCTGAAACTTTAGCACCCGTCTTTCCCGGGAGATGATTGCTTATTATTGAAAAGAGATGGTTATTCTACACTTATGTACGTAAAACGGAAGATTTAAATTACGTTCCTTGAGTTGAAAGTGTTTTCGTTGAAAACATCTTCATTATTTATAATACGTTGCCAGATGGATAAGAATAAGTTGTTTCTAAGTAGATTTTAATCATAAATTTAATGTGTTTACCTATTTTTAACAACGCACTGTTCTACTAACAATCTTTAAAAGATTGCGGTAAAGTTAAATATGTTTTTGGTTGAAGGAATTGTTCAGCAGGATAAATATAGGCGTGAGATTGCTGGTCGGTTTGATATTATTATGCAATACATGCAAACTCTGCGTAATAAACTGGAGAGGAAGATAAAATTGATATGTTGCAGTGTCCGAATCACCTCTTTTTCGGATGGGTAAAATCCTTGGTTATGCACAATCTAGATTCAATCAATCAAACCTTCACAGAACCTTGAATGGTAAAACCACTGCACTTTTTCAGGCTCATCATAATTACTCTTGTATTTCATCAGTAAAATACTTTCACAGATAGAAGGGGAGTACACAACCGACGCGACGTTCTGTATTCTGAATTAAGCACCGATCAAAAGTACTTGCTTGATAATTTCAAAACAGTTTCCAGCAGACGTTGTTATCCTGATCGTGCCATAAAATTCCAGGAGTCCAGGAGTGGTGCCTCAAGCACGGTGGCTTACTCCATCGAGTCGTATCATACAACTTTGTATTGGAAGCGTAATGCCATCAGATAATTTGTACAAATAACCACGTTTTTTATGAGGGCATACGTTCCTATGTAGTTTGATATAAAACTACACGAGTCGTGCAAAGATGGAGAAAGACATATTTTTAATATTGATCAATCCTGTGATTAAGCAAAATGCTTACTATAATCCTGAAAATTTACTCTTGACGATGATAACAGATGAATCACCTGCCACCAAAGAATTTGGGATAAGGCCTTTATTGGAAGCCAGATAGATAGTCCGTCGTCGCACGGGTCAGAAAGCAACCGAGTGCAGAAAGACCATGTGCAGAGAATTAAGTTCGTTATTGTAAGGTAGAACAAACATTAATTCAATGTAGAAGTTTTCTAAGCAGGGTCTTACTGCCTTTGGTTTATGTCGATTGTTTATCGATCGGACGGGCTTCGTTATCCCGGAGAGAAAATTTAAAATGCCGTTATAAAATTTGGATGCACAAACCTACATTAATATCATATCTTGGCAAGATTTGCAAATCACATATCTTCCCATTTTGAAAGATGTAACATAAGACGAACTAGAGGAATGTCTAAGATCAAAAGTTAGTTGCATTTTCATCATTTTATTTGACAGGTTGCTCTGTTACACTCAATCGGTTGATCGTTGTGTAGAGGTTGTAACTGGAGCATATTAGAAAGTGTTTCACAAGAAGAATAGGGAAGGCTTTATTACTACCATTATAAACTCTTGGAAATTACTCCAAAAATTAAAACAAAATGTTATTTCATACCGGAATAATTAATCACATTAATTTATTTAGGCATTCTGTAATCATTTTGAGTTTAATTCTTAATTCGGTAAGTGTTTTTGATTGTAAATATTTTAATTTAACTCTTTCCTGACATATTATTAGGAATAATTAACACAAATTATTTTTTAACCTATTGTCAATCGTTTGGGGTAACCAAGTGAGGTAATAATAGTTCTTTAAGAACTTTTTTTAAATT
The DNA here is from genome assembly GCA_026573805.1 of Hesperophylax magnus. NCBI lineage: Eukaryota > Metazoa > Arthropoda > Insecta > Trichoptera > Limnephilidae > Hesperophylax > Hesperophylax magnus. Next base: position 6,418,002 of record JAIUSX010000058.1, on the reverse strand, counting down.
GGCTATTAACAACAAAAAATCAAAGATAACTTTTAATCACTAGCTCGAATTGATATACTACAATTTTTTCCAGTACACAGTAGCGGCCTGCACTACTCTTTATCCCCGGGGGATAATCAATACCATTTTGAAATGGCTTTAGCTTTTCTTAACCACCAAATAATAATAGCTGAAAACTTCCCCCACTCCTCTCCCTCCTTAACTTTTATCTCACCAATAACATATATCCGAATAAAAAATACGTAGTATCACGAGCTCTGGGTAATTGCCACTCTATGCAGAAACATAAAAGTGTGCCCTTTGAAAGCACGCAATGATATTTCATAAAAATCGTCCAGCTAAAGTGAAACTTTTGTCATAGCTATCCACATTCATTAGCTTGTCTGTGTGGGTCCCCTCTAGTCGTATGTCTGTGTAAGCAAGGTGGAGATATAGCGGGGAACACGGGCAACATTAAAATGATTTAGGTGTGTGTGCCGCCTTATTATATTGTTAGGGTTTTGTTAATTTCCGTTTTATTTATGACTCTGAGCCCAGGTGGAGTCCCCTACCTTTGTGGGTGAATATTATATGTGAAAGCACAATATACACACATTTACACACTTGCGCGCGCTTCATGGTAAGTGTGAGGGGGATTTAATGAATTAATCTCTATTTTGTAAGAGCAATTTGAGTTTTCTCAATTAAGCCGGTGGCGGAAACTGTACACGCTTTGTGGGAATCAAGGCTAAATGGATAAGTTTCAGTATACACGTGTTGAATGGCCCAGTGCACTATTTTATAAAAGTTGATTTTCATGATTTTGATAGATAAAATTACTAAAGTCGGTATTATAAAAAAAAATTAACACACGGTATTCGATTATTTGTAAATACGCTCACCAAATTTATCTCTTTAGATTTTTTTTTGTTTGTGCGAGAAAAAAATTGAATTCAGTAGGGGAAGGGAAGAAGAGGGGGGTAGAGGAAGAATTCAAAGTCTTTGCATATTAATATCTAATAACTAGCCATAGCTAAAGCCTTTTAAAATAGTGTTGAATCCTCACGAAGGCTATACTGAGAGCATATAAGGAAGAATTCTTAAATATCTGTGCTAATTTCATTTTTGTTAAGTTATATTATGGTCAGCTTAAGGTTTGTAGCCAAATCGTAAAAGTCATCGTGTTGCTTATTTCGTTAAGTCGGGAATGTATATTTTCATTGTAAAATTAATATTTTATCTAAGAATGCTTCATAATAATATGTTTGTATTTCACTTCACAATAACTTATTATTAACAAAACTCGCGGGGGTGGGTATTGGGTGCTGACTCCCTCAGCACTTCGATGGGCATGATCGATTTTTTCGCTCGCTTATTTTCAACTTTGCGGCTGCAGCGCTCATCTCCACATAATGCAGTCGGAAAACACTTAGTCCCGCCGCTAACAAAGCCCTGTTAGACTGCTGCACCGACTGATTCTGGCACAAGGACGAGATAGTTTAATGTTTGCAGCATCGGCAAAAACGTGTAAGTGATAAATAATTTGTGTAAGCCTTCCGAAGCCCTGCCCGGATAACTTTTATTAGCGAGTACCAGGAGAGGCACGGAGTGGACGGTATTTTACTTAAAATAGATTTCTATTAACCTTTTAAACAACTTGCATTTTATTACTACTAATTATATTCTGTTTCCCTTATAACGAATAACAAATGTAATTTATAACTGCATACACTTTCTAACATTTAGGAAAATTATTAAACTAATACTTTCAATTGATTCAGTTGACACTGTTTACATAGATTTAGGAAAAGTGTTTCATACAGTTTCTCATTGAAAATTTGAAAAATGTAGCAATATCGTAGCCTGTTTTATGAACTGTCTTACTAATAAGCAACAAATTGTAAAAATAAAATCGTTGCTTTCAGAAAAAAAAATGCAACAAGTGGTGTGCCACAAGGCTCATACCTTGGTCCAATCTTGTTTATCTAATTATAAATAACATTACATGTTGTATTACCAGATGAAGATAATTATAGGAGAATTGCCCCATGGTTTCTTTTATATTTTGGAGTTAGGAGTATTAAAGTTTGTCTGAGTAATATATTGTTTTTAAATGGTGCATTTTTATTTAAAATAACAACTTGAACAGTTCATAAACAATATTGATACTACACGGAGAAAACTTATTGATAAAAAAATATTAGAAATAGGGTCAAATTATTCGTATTCCTTTTAAAAACGGGATTGCAGGCCTTTAACAAATGAATTGACAGATTTCCTTAACAAAATATCAGTAAAACCTAATTTTTTATGAGGATTTCTAGTAATGTCGCAATTCGATATTATATTTATCAAGAAAAGCGCAGCTGCATGAACACGCGTTCCTATATATTCTGAACGGACTAATATTTAATTAGGAAATGGCTTGCCATCACGTTTTAACAAGATTTTAATATATACTTTTTGTTCGTTTACGCAATGAGTACTATACCTATTTTACTTAAAGACACGATTATTTATCAGAAAGGTACGACGAATTCGTTATTGCCTGCATTAAGTTATTGTTATCCTAATCACATGAAAGAATTCTACACCAAGTTTTAAAATAAATGAGTTATATATAAAGTTTAAAAGATATATTTTTTCAACTAACGGCAACCGAGGGTTGAAGAGTAAATACTAACTTAGTCAATATGAAACATTTTGTGAAATTTATCAATTGGCATAAGCTTAGTTAATTTATTTTAAAATAGTCTAATGTTTTAAGTAAAGCGTTTTAAATTCTGTTGACACTGACTCAACCGAATGAATTATTTGTAAAATATTTGTTAAGGATATTTTTATCAGGAAAATCATTAAAGTGTAACTGACCATCAAATACATACATTCGTGTTAGGGTCACCATTCCATGGAAATATATTTTAAAAAAAAAATGGACTCAGATGAACCAATTCCTTCCAGATTTGGATCTGCCGTGAAGTTAGCGCTGGATGAAATAAACACTTTCTTTGTTTACTATAATGGGGGCTATCGGGGAGCACAGGACGGACGAGAGTCTTCGCATATCTTTGTTGGCCCATAACCGGGAACAATATTCTATACACTTCTATACCAACCCGCAAACATTCCACGTTTAAATATATACACGCCCCTCCTCACTATACATGGTGTAACAGGACTTATTTCTAAAGCAAACTAACTAAAGGTTTATATGGAACGACTTATTACACCCTGTATTTTGTTTCCCCTCCCACCATCATCTCACATCCTTCTCCCAACATTCTATAACCGACTACCAACAACATATTACCCAACAAAATCCTTACACAACAACTTGTTTCTTTTTCCGGGTAATTTCGGCTATGTATACAGGGTGTATACCGTACTACGTATACTACGTACTTACTTTAACCAGTGATTCTTGACATTATTTGAGTTAAAAATGTTAATGAAATTTTGGTCTTCGGTGACTTTTGATTTATTTTTATTTTCAAAATTAAAAATAAAATTATACCTAACCCAAACTAACCTTTAACCTAACCTAACCTAACCCAACAACATTCTTACACAACAACTTGTCTTTTTCCGGGTAATTTCGGCTATATATACAGGGTGTTAAGCTACATACTTGGCTTACTTTAACCAGTGATCCTTGACATTATTTGGATTTAAAAATGTAAAAATTTTGGTCTTCGATGACTTATGAATGTTTTTTTTCGACATTAAATAAAAAAAGAATTTTTTTTTTTTTATTTATTTCTTCCATATGTCAACATTAGTCACTCAGCCGAGTGACGGCCCAACCGCTCAAATCGACCCTATTGCCGACTATCCCTATCCAATTCCGACTTATTTTCTATGCTTCTTGTAGAAAAACAGAAAAAAAACATAAAAAGTCACAGGAGACGGAATTTCACTAACAATTTTTACTTCAAATACTGTTAGGAATCACTGGATAAAGTAAGCCATGTAACACCCTTTATATTGAAAAGAAGAAACAAGCTGTTGGGACATTATATATATATATCCATACTTCCGATCAACAACAACACCACTGTACACCAAGACGATACCGTTACTCGTTATCCTGTTTTCACAAGTTATTTTCAATCAGTGTCTTTTTTTAATTCTCAGTATAAAGTAAAAAGGAATTGTTACTGGGCACGTCCTATACAGCGCCTTCTGAGGAGACGAGTTAACAAACAAACACAGTTTCTTGTTTATTGACTAGCGCGTAAATTATTAATGAATCGAATACAAGTTTATTTTTTAACTTTCTCAGAACGCCTTCAAATATTTTGGAAAGTTTGGGAAGTAATAAGTTACCCTGTTCTCAATGCTAAACTATATTATCATGTGCTTCTATTTCAAAGCCTCTGGAAAAAAGCCAAGTAATATCAGACCTAGCCATCTGATTGTCGCAGTAGAAACCACTTAATTATTTAGCAAAAAAAAAAATTATGTAAAGGTTAATTATATCATATCATCAAAAAGTAGGTCAGTAGTGTTCCATCTATTATAAGTTGACTACTTGTTCACTACTTGCACATAACCTAACATAACCTCATCTCTTTATGTTGTAAATATTAATGTAATTCCTCCAACATGTTATCGGGTTATTTTTAATGTTAAAATAATGTTTATAAGACAAGGTTTTATGCATAGCATAAAGGATAACAAATAATTATAAACAATAATTCCCGTTGGCGGCATTTATTTTTACTAGGGAGATATTTTCAATTTGTATTGATATTTCACTACACTAATTATTGCTTATAATTATATGTTATCAGGTACCTGGTTTACATTGTTCAATACTACTCACTTATCTCATACACTGTAAATCCTTAAATATTATATGTAACCAGGTTAATTCGGTAATTTCTGAATATAATGTATGCTACCAGGTTACTTTTTCTACATTGTCACATCTAAAAAAAAAACTCGATTTCTACTTTTCATTACTACTAAATACCTAACTTATCTCTTATACTGTAAATCCGAATTCAATATATGTTACCATGTTTATATTTACAAAGCCACTTAAAAATAATAAAAAAGTCTGATGTTCTGATTTCTGATGGTCTGAGTTCTAATGGCGTATGATATAAATTTGCATATTTCTAGTTGGTTTTACATAACGCAACAACATCTTTGCATATAGGTACGTTGTAATTATAAAACATGCCTTAGAAATATTATGTTGTTTACTTTGGTATATTTATGTTATGTATTTTATTTTTTGGGGAGGTTACTGCAAATCCATAAGTCCCGTTGTAAAAGCATATAACTATAATTAAAAATACCAAAATGTTGGATAGGCGCCAATTTTTTTCTACTTCAAAAAATATTATGTACCTACTTTGGGCTTGATAACAATGAAGACCGGAGATACCTAACAACTACAAAGCAAATATGATTTAAGATTTTCACGGCCAAAAGAATTTTTGTTATTTGTTTTTGGGGTGTTATGCCGTGTTGCGCTAACTCCTTCTTTAGCCAACGTTTCGGACAGCATTGCAGTGTCCATCATCAGGGCAGATGTGTTATTTGAGGTTGTGTTAAAATGTGAGCTTATATATGAACGAAGAAAACCACTTTAAATAAAAAAATGATACATTAATGTTAGCTCAGAGGGTTGGAGCTGGCAACACGGTATCACAACCTCATACACACAGTTAAAAAACAAAAAAAATATCAAACACATTTACCTTACACTGAAAACGCTCCCAGATATTACAAAAGACAAAGGGATTATTGAACTTTTTCACACGAGCATGATGCTTGTGAATCTCACAACCAACTCAACTCTAATGAAAAACAAAAAAATACATTTCCAAAAATCATATTTTGATGTACTGGTTTCATTTGAGTTTCAAAACCATTTTTAAAAATCTATTCGTGTTTCGCCTTTTACTTGGCAGATATTTTCGTATATGTTGTAAAATCTGAAAACTCATGATAGAAATATTGATGCAAACTGAAAGGATAAGAATAGACCGGCTACAGAATTTTCAATTTCAACATTCATACCGAAAAAGCTGCTTAAATTTTGTAACTCAAAAGCTTTCCATCCGAAATATGTTTCTTCTTTTAAACGTATCTATATAGTTCTGATACCAGTAATGATTTAATGTAAAAAGTAATATCTTCTACTATGCAACACAGGTAAAATAAATGTAATTTATTAACTTTATAAGTATACCTGAGGATTTTATGGGAGCCTAGGATATACAGGGAAACAACTTGCACGGAGTAAATGTAACTTGTTCGACTATGTTCAGATTCTATTATTATGTTCCAAATTTATTTTCAAGGAATATTGCATTTGACATAATTGTTTGAGAATATTTGCTAAGGCAATTTCAACTAAATAAATATATGGTTAATGCGGAAAAATGCTTAAATCTCCACGTTCAACAAATAAAAGGGGGTCGACGAAAGACCAGGTTTTTTAGTGAATTTTGTAATTTTTTTTTCTACCTTTCCAAAACTTACTACAACTGAGCAGAAAAAAAATAGTGAGTTATTTTTTCTGCTCAGTTGCAGTAAGTTGTGGAAAGGTAGAATTAGCATTCGTGGCCAAAAAAGCCCAAACCTCTAATATACAGATGACACTACCCTCATCGCCTCTTCTGAAGAATAAATAAATCACATTCTTGCTAAAATACAGGTAGAAAACCTAATGGTCCGCTGATCGACTTCACTAAGCCTACAATATTTTAATAATTTAGTGCAAAATATTTAGAGAGACAGAACCATTACGCAGATCACAAAGCTGAGACTCGTCGGGTACATAGAGCTACAATTAGAGGCGCTACTGCGTACTATAATCTAGTCGAAACTTGTTCCACCATTAGAACGTGATAAACAGTATTGAACCTGATTCGGTAGTTTGGGTTAGAGCATTGGGAGGGTTGCAGGTAAAAAAGCGGAACAAACTTTTTCGCTTCACGTCTAATCTAAATATAATACATCAATATCCGGGTACTCATTTTACCACGTTTCTATACGTTGTAGAAACATGGACACCAGTGATAGGAAGCGAATATACCCCCCCGAAATTGGTCCCTACCTACACCAGATTGTCTCGCGTTTAGGTCCCTACCCATACCGAAGGCTACTAGCTATGCGCGTTGTTGATGAGTTACGAACTCTGGTTGAAGTACTTGGTATAAAGTTTATGAAATCTTTAATGAGATCTCATAGTTCAGTTGACTTTAGTTCAAATAAACAAATTACAAGGAGGGTCCATCACAAATTAAATCTTACCAAATCCGACTCCAAGTTTTATACAATAATATTTGAAAATAAGTTTTAAATAAACGATCTTTAAGTTTTTTTTTGTAATTGTAAATTTCCTCACTGCGTCGCCATGGGCCACGGATTCACTACGCCCGGTGTCGCGCGCCCTTAAAGGAGAGGCTAAAATTAGTGAACGACTCCGCAGGAAATTAAAATAGTCCTCGTGAAATCTTCCCTGGTCTGCACCCCCTTTGCTGGCCATTTGCTGGCCTGCGCCTTAGACTTGCGACATCTTCGTCGGCTGGCATCTTTTGCTCGCATCATCAACCGACTAGGTCACCCGCACCTCCGGCTTTCTTACTTCACCCTGGAGTACCTGGAAGACAAATGATCTTCACCAGTGCTGAACACCACCCACAAGTCCGGTCTCCACCAATGCGGTGCCGAACCATCGACATGATTACTCCACCACCGTTCATCTCCACTTCATATGGGGTTGACCATCGACCCTTGACGCCGTCAACTATATCCACCGTCGCGGAATCGATTTTCGGCCTGGGGAAATCGCCACCTAACATTTCCACTGACTGCGACGAGCATCGATTCAAAGTTATTGCAACACCTTCACTGACTCAATAAACGCTATGATACCACTCATCTTTCATTCGCCTCTTACGTACCAATGCCAAAGTTCTTTGTTAAAGTTCGGCATCAAAATTATTTTTAAAATTACTAAGCACTTAGGTGTAGTTTCAACGGAAGGCGTTCACTAAATCCCTTTTCTTTTTTATATTAAATCAATTGAAAAATAAAAGAAATTTGAACCGGTTGAGTTTAAGTTGGGCAAAAAGCATAATTATGTGATTACCGCATAAGAGTCCTAACTGCTCCCAATCGTCTGGATCTGGTGACACTGTGGCATCCCCAATTGGTGTATTTTATGAGGCTGAAGGTAGTGGGAGGGAAAGGAGATGTTGTAGAGGTAGTTGGGAAGTACCTGGCTATTCCAATCACCGAAGACGTCTAAAATAAAATTTGAACCGGTTACCTCGATAACCACCCAACCACGAAGATCGTTAGACAATTTAGGAAAATATCCGGATTTTTTTAACATAATAAATAATTACCAATTTGTGTATGTTATATCAATGGCTGGACCTCAGAAAACCGGTACAACATAGGGAGGTATATTTACATGCTACCTTTATAGCTCCCTCTCTGTATTGAACATGAAACAGGAGTAAGTAACTAGAATAGTCAGGTTCCTAGTTAGTTAGTTATTCTGGAAAGCCATAACTTACGATATCTCTATGGCTGTACTTTGGCCTTTTGTGTGCCCTGTAAGTTATATTATTTCGATACCAGAGGAAGTAATGCCAACTGACCAACGCTTTCAAACACTATTATTAATTGGTTTAACCGTTGCTTTAGCAATGTCGAAATATTATGTACAATAATTTATAGGTACTTAGATTTATTCACAATACGTTTTTATTCCAATTGTTAAAATGTTTATTCTTAATCTGTGTGAATGTGTCATTTAAAACTCGCTACCAGCGAGTCTTAACGTCATTAAATTTTCAAGACTTTTTACAGTGGTTTCGAATTTTCGATTAGAAATTAATTTATATAAACCCTGTGGAAACTCGAACAAAGTTTTAAACAAAATTCTTTTTGTGTCACAAATATCGTTATCTGAATACGGTGAATGTCAAATTTGACGCATTCGTCGAAACAAACAATGAGTTTGCAAGGTTTTTAGTATTACACATACACTTTGTCCGGAAACTCGTGGTACAAACGGGAGACTGGGGAATCTAGTCGATTTTGTGATGTTTTTTTAACTTTATGATTTGAGTTTTCGTTTTGGAGTAAATCGAGTTCGAAGTGGAAATGTTGGAAAAAAAACCGTCAAAAGAAAAAAATATCACAGAGAAAAATAAAATGTTGTTTTTGGATCCCTGAGTGATGTGGATTCACCAGTTTCCTGCTTGTAACACGAATTTCTGGACACTGTATAGATAATTATGGTATCCTGTAGCAACAGTGTTTTGTAGCAAATAAGACAAATGAGAAAAAAAAGTTATAGGTACATTACGATCTCTTCAAATTATCTCTCGTTTATTTTCATTCTTTATGTAGGAACCGGAATGGTAACATTTTTTTAACATTTCTGAGTAGGTACCTGTATTATGAATCTGTTTTTCAAATGTAGGATAAAAGAAAATATTTTTCAGCTCCCTTTAATCGAGAAAATATGACACAGTGAAAAAGATATTATTTAATGAGGTATGCTCAGTATTCAGATTTCTTGTTTGAAAAATAACAAGGTTAGTCGTTTTCTTTTCTTTTCGTAAACTCTTATGCGCATAAACCGCTCCAGTTCTACGTGTGTGTGAGCAAAACCACCTCAAACCAGGCCATGGCACTACAATTTAAAGGATCCTTAAAAATGTATTTTATTTTTAATGCAAAAAGTTTTAAGATGTTAAAAAATAGGACGATCTTGATCTCATCGAACTTAAAGAGCCGATTTAATTCAGTGTCCTGGCCTAGCTTAGGATGGTTTTGGTGCGAGTCATGTGGGAGGGAAAAGTACACGAATGCGGACGCAAAAGAAAAGAAAATGGCGCATGCGGTGATTCTATTTACAAAAATGATATTTTTATTGATTATTATTATTATTATTATTTGGTACATTATTTTGTTACAATTTATGTTTTCCAGTAATGTAGGCCTCACTGGGTGGCTTGCCCGTGCTGAGGCCTTCATTTTATAATATGAAAATCTAATCTACATGTTACATTTAAAGAGAAGATAGTAAATTTGAAAAGAAAATAATAAATTTAAAATTAAAAATAAAAATACATAATAATACATTTAAAATTAAAAAATAATACAATGAAAATAATCTTGTGTGTTTGTGAGTGATGTGTGTTTATGTTGGTTTTGTGTGTTACGTGTAGGTTTTATTTTTATTTTATGCTATGACATTTTGGTAATATTGTCTTTTTTGTTGTTTAATCCATTTTGTAATTTTGTGTGTGAATTTATTTTTATTTTCCTCAATTTTAATTTCAATTTTTAGACTGTTGAAAGCTTTTATTGCATGGTATTGGTAGTGTCTTTGTCCAAAGGTTGAATTTACTGTTGGAGTTTTAATGTTTTCTTTGTACGCTTGTCTAACTGGTCTGTTAGTGTTATTTTGTGTATGTTGAAATTTATTTTTTTTGTTAAAAATGTACTTTAGTAGTGTTTTAACGTATAATTGGCGTATATCTAGTACGTCACAGCTGTTGAATATTTGGTCTGTATCGGTCAGTCTATGTTTTTTTAGTATTACCTTTAAGATCGTTTTCTGTGCGGTTTCTATGTAATTGATAGCCGAGTTTGTTGCTCCTCCCCAAGCAATAATTCCATATTCTATTATTGATTGGCAGAGTGCAAAATATATTGTTTTCAATTGTTTTATTTTATATATGTTTCTTATGTTAAGGAAAATGTGTATTGTTTTGAGAAGTTTATTTGTGATTTGTTTGATGTGAGGTATCCATCTAAGGTTATGGTCAATTACGATTCCTAGATACTTTATTTGATCTGTTTTTTCTAGAGGAGGGCAATCGCAGATGTTGGTGTTTAAACATTCGTGTATTTTTATGGTGTTTGTATTGTTTTTTGGCTGTCCCGTGCTATTTATACTGTATGTTGTGAATTTTGTCTTTGATATGTTAAGTGTAAGTATGTTTGAGTCTAGCCATGTTTTGACTTGCGAGATTCCCAAATTCGCTATGTTATATACATTATTCCAATCCTTAGATTTGAAAAGTAAAACTGTGTCATCAGCATAGCTAACTATTTCACCATCTATTTTCATGCTGCAAAGTTCATTTATGTAAATAGTAAAAAGAACGGGCCCTAGTATGCTTCCTTGTGGAACTCCATATGTAATCGGCAGTGGTTTACTAGTATGGTTGTTAATTTTGACTTGTTGAGTTCTGTTACTCATATAACTTTTAAATAGTTGAAGTTCCTTGCCTTTGATACCCATGTTTTCTAATTTTTTAAAAAGTGAATTGTGGCAGATTGAGTCAAAGGCTTTAGCTAAATCTAGATATATCGCTATGCATTTGTACCCTTGATCTAAGTTGCTATGTATATAATCTACTGTACATGCAAAGCTTCTTTTGTGCCTATTTTGTCTCTAAATCCATATTGGTTATCCGAGATTAATTTGTTTTCTTCAAGGTATTTTATAATTTGGTTTTTTAATACTCTTTCGAAAATCTTTGATAGCGAGTTTAACAGAGTGATTGGTCTATAATTAGTTATTTCCATTTTGTCTCCGGATTTATAAATGGGGATAACTAGTCCATTTTTAAGAGTACTAGGAAAGCAGGAGTGTGTTATACTAAGGTTGATTAAGTGTGTTATAGGTTTCAAAATTTCATTTTTTAATATCTTAATGCAGTCCGTTGTTATCTCATCTAATCCAGGAGCAATTCGGTTTTTTAACGTGTTTATTATTTTGTCTATTTCCTCTTCCGAGGTTGTTTTTATTGTAAATCTGTGTTGTGTCGGTTTTTTATTGATATTTGATCTATTTGTTTGTGTTAGTGTGTTTGTGTTATGCAATTTACGGTTCGCTAAAACTTTTCCTATATTTGCAAAGAAGTTATTCACATGATTTGCTATAGTTTCTGTATTTGTATTGACATCTAATTTTTTGGAGTTAAAATTTAGATTTTCAATAGTATTTTTCTGTTTGTATTTTTGTGTGTATGTGACTTCTTTTAATATTTTCCATAATTCCTTTGGGTTATTTTTTTCTTTTTTAAGTTTTTCGCTATAGTATAATTCCTTAGCCACTCTAATAATTTTGGTGCAGATGTTTCTATATCTTTTATAGTAGTTAAGTTGTTCCATGTCGTAGGATTTGAATTTTTGAATTGGGCAAAATAAATCGCCAGCGGATTATTCATTAGGTTGAAAAGATAATATCCTCTTCGCTTTTTGGTATTCATTCATACTTTTATAAAACTATATATTTAATTCCCGTGTTATTAATGCGGTGACATACTTTATGTTATATTAAAGTTGAACTAAAAATCCACGCCGTTAACGCTTTAGAATAGTTTCGTACTAAAAGGAAGCGAATAACATAAATGTAACGAACTTGGAGCAAAACTATTTTTTTAATAATTATGTATTACATTAGAAGTATAAATTTGATGTTTTAAAATTGCTATTTATTGGTATCGTGCACACGACGCGACGCCTGCTCAGTAATGGCAAGTAAGTAATAAAATTTTAACAACACTTTAATAATGGCTCAAGGCTCACATTTTAATTCCAACGAATAGTAACCATAATATCCGTTTCTTGTATTGAAACCCTAGGATATAATTATTTATATTTAAGATTAATAAATACATCACCTTACCATTAAAGTATTTTACCTAAAACATTTTAGAGTGTTTGTTAGGGCAAACTTGACCGGGGTCGTGCGTCGTGTATTTTGTACACGCCTTCTTCACTTACTTCGATAATATTCCGACATTATTACAGGGTATTGTGTCATCTTAAGCTGTCAAAAAATTAAAATAAAGTGTCTTACATAATTTGTGACTACAACAGTGCACTCGGACCCTCCCATCAAATTACCAGATACATTGACAGCACCACTCAACCTCCCACAATTATACTAGGTACATATCCGCTTCTAACACCGCAGCCGAATCAGCAACCAAACTAATTTCATATGACAATTCAATCACTTGAACACAAAATGCAAAATGAACATTATATATTATAGGTCATAAATCACCTCATACACTTTCCTCACCCTCCGCTGCAAAGTATGAAGGAATTTTATACAAAGTAGTAGTTTTCCACGGGTCGGGGCGAGCATCATGGAATGGGTAAAATATTAAATTATCCCGATGGCACTCCTAGCAGGAAAATGTTGTACGGTGGGCAAGTACATACTCCCAGCCGATATACTTGCGGTCAGGAGTAAGGCAAAGAAGGTGTATATCCCCCATCCTGTTTAATGTATACATGGACAAGTTGTCAAGTCACCTGGGTGAGAGAGCGGGCTGTCGTTTTAACAATGTATGCATACACCACACCACACCGCATAAACTACGCGACAACTCCGTCGATCAAGGGATTAAAATTACTACTAAATATTTGTGAAGATGTGGAAAACACCACAATATGATATAAAAGCCGAAAAAGATGGAATTGATTGCGTTCCATTTTGGAAAAATACTAGAAACAAGTAGGATACTTCCCATACACCTTAACGAGGCAAGAAAATACTGTTCCATGATAACTCAACACAGTGACAATTCAACCCACTTTTAAAAAGTGATATAAAGTCACTAAAAACAATGAAAAAATAAAATTTAAACCTAACTTAACCTAACCTACTTAACCCAGTTAATAAAGTTTTTGTTTCATCACTTTCCATGACTTTATATAACTTTTAAAAAATATGATGAATTATCATTTTGATAATTCATCATATTTTCATTGATCATAATTTGACTCCAAACCCAATATAATGACGCCTATAGAATCATATTATATAAGGATACAGAAGATACACCAGCGCATCGACAATGTTCACGGAATTAGGAATAAATGGATTTGCCGGCCTGATGAGACAGCGGGTCACTGGTGCCAGGATGCGGCTAGTGGCCTCCGCCAATACGGTGGTGACCGCAGCCTACCAGCACCAAGCGCCACTACTGAATGAGCGTTGGACCCAAGCTCAGTCAAAAACACGCCCTACATAGTTGCCCTTATTGCTAATTTATTTTTCTTTATCAATTTTTCTTTTTAAAAATTTCTGTACAAAAATGTGTATATCTATATGGGACATGTGGGATTGCACTAACCTCCCCACATCCTGGAATCTGATAGTATTATTACGCCAGCGTCTGGACGATCTAGGCCCTCTGATTGGTCGAATTAAAATTGTCTGTTTCGGGTAAATTCAGCTAACTTGAAAATTAAGACACGATTTCATACTAAAATAGGATCGCCTCCATAATAATACGAGATTTCTTCAAAAGCATCGTTTCTGTTCATATAATTTTTGGATAATATCGAAGAAAATATGTTTTAGAAAGTTCATAATCCATTGGATTAATTACATTACAATGAAAATTATCCACAGTTACGTGATTATGTTTGACGTTTATAAAAAATCACGCGTTCCTTATTCAATATGGCGATAAGGACGGCTATAGATAGCCGACAGAGCGCACCTCTGGCGGTTTAAAAACGAACCAAATGAATGGCGCGAATATTTAAATATGCAGCTCACAATATTTGACTACTTACGACCAACAAGCATTTAATAAGAAGATTTCTTCTGGAAGCTTATCACTCTGTAATGGCATTTTTCATTACTATTTATATTTTTTTTGCTTATTTATTATATCTGATTTTATATTGACATGTTTTCTAATTTGTAAAATTTCAAAATTATTTATTTGCGATGCTTTATATCCTGAGTGAAGTATTTTAAGACCTGAATTTTTATCGAAAGGGTGATCATTATTCAAAAGATGATTTGCAAACTCAAATTCACTATTTCCATTTAGAGCCCTGCGATATTCTTTAGTTCTGACTTCAAAGTTTCTATTGGTTCTACCTTTGTAAAAGAAATTACAATCATCCCAATTGAGTTTTTAAACTCCTGATTTTTTTGTTTGATTTTTTCTATCTTTATTATTAAGAATATATTTCTTCATTGTTATTAGTGTAAAACGCCAGTTGAATAGTACCAGAATTGTTTTTATAAATAATTTTAGAAGTATCGTTATCTACAAGCAGAATTCTACGCCATTGTTTATTTCTATCTTTAGAAAGACCGTTTGAAGAGAATATGTTTAATTTTTTTTATTTAGTATTTCAACTATCAATTTATTAGAATAACCGTTATTAAATGCTATTTGTCTTATGAATATATTGTTTTATGGTTATATTCTATTTGTTTTTTTCAGGTCTTAAATATTTCACTATAAATAATTTTGAAATTTTAGAAATGAGGAAACATGTTAATAAAAAAGCAGATATAATTAACAAGAATTTTTTTATAAACTCTCCATTAAATATTTTCCCACTTAACTGGTCTTTCCCGTCTAACGATATTGTAATTGCTAATTATTATAAACCCAGCCTACTCTTACCCCCCCCCCCCCCCTTCCTTCCACTTCTTCTTGCCCAATTGCAATCTATATTTAATTTTTGACTTCGGTGTATACACAATAAAATGTAAACATTATATTTATTTATTTATTGGACAATTTGCATAGCGCCGCTTTTGTGAGATATCACCTCAGGGGCGCTATATTGTAATAATCTACCTGTATATATAGATTTTTACTCTCCTGATGAAGGTGTATATATAATCTAACTTTAAACTTTATTAGATACAGTAACAGTTGTAGGTAAAGAATTACCAAATGATTACCGAAAATGATTACCCTCCTTTTATTCATAAACACGGATACAATTAATCAATATGTAATAATCTATTATTTAAGTCAACTTTGTTATAACTATCTTTCATTATGACAAACTATACGATATTGATTCAACTTGTAGACATTGACGGTTGTAACACATATTTAAGCACTGCAAGTCTCCTATGAGCTAATTATATTAGGTACGATAACAGTTAATATCAGTTGTAGATATGTAGTCAATAATAGTGTTTCATTTGAAATAATCCATCACAAATACGTAAAATTTCATTTACTCAACCAACTGTCATTCTTATTATGCGTAAATTTAGCATGTTATTATTCATTAACTCCTTCCTGTTCCGTGTTTTAACAATATATATACTCACCCTCTCTATGTGAATGTCCTTATATCTATCTATTAAATGTAACTGTTGTTAATATCACTTAAAATGGGCGAAGCCCAACTAAGATCCGCCCGCAGGGCCTAGCAGAAAAAAACCCGCGGAGCGGGTTTTTAACTGCTAGTAAACAATATTATTAGTATTATTAGTAGTTTCTTGAAAATACCTACCTACATGCTCTGCAGCCAAAGGTCTGAAATTATATGTAAACGACAAAACATTTGTTTTGCTTCTCTACAAACGTGCGAAGAATGGGTTGGTGCATAGAAAATAACAACATCATTATAGAAAACTGAGTGACTTCGTCCAAAAGGGCTGATCCTTTTACAGGAAGACCCGAAACAGACCAGTACATCACAACTGATTTCATGCACAAATTTACTTTGCCCCTTTGACTGCTCAGCCATTTTCTTGCCAGCTGGGAGCGACTCAGTGCCTTGTGCGGGCGTCGTAAAATCATCCTCGAACCATTATTACATTTCGTATATACCATGTGCAAAATATTCGCATAAATGATATGTTACAGAAGAGACATTCGATGCAAATCGTTTTTATAAAAACTGTCGAAAAGAAGGACACTACTAGCCACACACACTATGGTGTTGATGGTATTTGTTCCTTGAGAGTATAATAATAGTATTTTTATATTTTTTCTATAACGGAGAGATATTTAATTTGTTCGCCGTTTGAAAGAGAAATATAAAAAAATATATTATTACTTGATTCCACGAACAAAATCCTAAAATTTGTCAAAGTGTGCAATTACGAATTCACTGTTTTTTTCCTTGACAGTTGAAAGTCAACCAAATTGTGTATATTGTTTAGTAAAAATGGAATATAAAATTAAATTACAGTTTATGTTCTAATTCCCTACAGAAAAAGGAATGTGTTCTCTAAATATCGACTAAAAATTAAGGACGATTCGAGTCAAATCTATTTCATTTTTGATTCTAAAATTGTATTATTTAGAAATTTCATGGTTTATTTTAAATACAAACTGTAAAATAATTTTATCTAGTTTCTAAAATAGTATTTGTTTTTACGACAATTCAAAAAAAAGAAATTTAACCATCGTTGGGACTTGTAGGTGAATATATGCAAAAGACTGAAGGCTTAAAGGTCACATAAGCAATACCCTATTCCCTTGTTGGTATTGAAATGATTATCAAATCCTGTTTTTTGTTCATTCAGAACATCAGTTAAATATCTTCGATTTTATTCTTGAAGATTTTCTTACTTTTGGAGGGAATGAGAACAACTGTGACAAGTAGACAGAGTGGAAAAACCAAGATACGCCGATATCTTGTCAAGATTACAAACAAGAAAAGATAACTCCAAGGCTTAGCCTGCAAAAAGCCAAAAAAACATGTTTTTAACAATGTGTGCGTGTGTGTCAACATCTAATATACAGTATTTGATTTTATGCGTCAACATGGTAGCTGAACGATAAGAAAAACGAGATATTTCTATTATTTTTCGAGAAAACTTTTCTAAATGTTGTTTTTCAGCGGCGTGTTGGCAAAAATTCAGCCAGACTATTATTATCAAGTTATAAACATCAGGGTATTGTATCGGAAATTTATGGATGGACGCTCTTTGTAAAGTGAAAAATATATATAAATTCGTTAAATAAAAACCAGCTAACATTAATGTAGTTTATACTGGTCGATGGCAGCAAACCATAAATTATAATTTACGCTGAAACCGTTGTTTTGGAAATACACATTTAAATTTGCTTGAAAGCTAAATTATTTTTAAATAAATTTATTTGACTTTATCAAATTGAACAGATATCTACATAATACCTAGTAAGTAAGTGATGCTATTCTTCATTGACTTATTTGAAATTTCGAGTTTTTCATTAAATGAAATAAAGTTTTTTTTAACCCTCACTCCACACAGTAGGCCCTTAGGAAAATAATTTCCCTCAGGGTCTATGTCATCTTTGGGTATGCTGTGTCGAGGGTCTTTTTGAGGAGAGGAAGGAGTGAACACGGGAGTTGAAGACATTTGTAGGAGGGACGAAAAACAGAAGCCGACCAATTGTTCCACAGCTAAGCTGTTGAACTCAAGATCGAATCATAGAAGCGACCCGTTCTTATGAGACAAATGTCAACCGTATACATACGTTGGACACGCGTTTGGCGTTTTTCCCGACTACAGTTCAATAATGCTAGTTCCTCAGGGCATCTTACATTGTAATACCGGTAGAAAAGAGACAACATACCTACCTGACGTCTGTTCTCTGAGGATTGCAATCCGTTTGACATGGAAGAGATTGGTAAATTATTACATAATGTATTGAATGGTAAAAGTATTTAAAATGTCTAAAAATACGTTTGGCCATTTATTGGCGATGCATATTAGATGTATGAGGTTTCGGAGCGATTTCGATATTATCTGTAAGTTGCTAGATGTAAGCAATCTAGGAGCCGAAGATCGCAATTATAATACAAGAAAAATCTTGCTTCAAATTTTAATTGTTTTAAAGCAGACTACAAATGTTAAGTGGTGTTTGTGTGGTGTTTCAAATAAAGTTTTGCATGATATTAGATTAACAAACAAATCGACGATCAGCGGCTTAGATTTTTTTTAACATGTGACTTTTTCCCGTTGAACGCCAATTCTCAGCGTGCTGAAGCAAATTATAATCAGCCGTCAAGCATATCGGTTATATTCTTATGATTTACGATTGAAATGGGCGAGAATTGAAGTTTTATAAAATAGCTGATCGTCAATCACATAATAACGATGTTTGAATCACTCCAACCTTTCAGGGGAAATTGTGATTATGAACAAGTAATTCAACTTTTCGTTAGTTTGTTTAAAATTATCATTCTCAGCTAATGAGCGTAATTTGTATAAAAAAGTAAACTAAAAAGAAAACTGTTTTTTAAAAATGAAACTGAAGTATTTATTATTGTAAATATAGAGTAACATCATACGATGCGAACAGCCTCTTTTCTGCATAAATCAAGTAACAGGATAACTCTCGTAAATATAAAGGGTAGCGGAGTAACCCAACGCAATAACAAATGTATTGATTTCCATCTTGATTTGTTACTTTAAGGTTAATATTTCAAAACATCGATAAACTTTTTCGACTTGTCTTTTTTCGATCGAACCGGCTTCATGCTACTGCGGATATAATTAATTTATTTTACCCAACATTACATTTCACGTTACCTGGCGAATTTCTTATTAAATATATTTTTTAGCTTATGCAATAATTGCCTTACAATGAACCATTACAACTAGTCAGTAGTAATTCATGTTATAATATCTCACCAATAATATTTGTTTTGTCACCATAAAAAAATTCAGTGATAGCAAAATAAATGGCATAGATAAAATAGGAAATGAGTTCGTATAAGGGAAAACAGAAAGTACGACGACAAAATTTAAGGTTAAAATGTAAATAAATTGTTTATAAACTTTTTTAGGCTTTTTATTAATTTAGTAAAAGCATATTATTATACGGGCATAAGCAGACGAATTACTTGGGTGATAAATACCAATCTCAACACATGAACTCCTGCCACGGAGAAAGTCGCAGAAACACCATTGTTATAAAAATAGAAAAGTATGAACAAAAATAATTAGTCATAGGTTTTCAGAAAAAGTTTAAATAATTCAATTATCACATTAGCGCTGGTGTGTCATCTTGGGCTCATAAAGAAGTTTTCGAACCTGGTAAAGGGAAGGATAAATAAGTCAACTCATTTTTTGGAGAATCACAATTCAGTGAATAAATAAATGACTAATCAAAAAACATACACTTTCAGAGAAATGTGTAAATAACTCAATTATTACAATAATGCTGTCGTGTCATCTTGGTAAAGAAGTTTTCGAACTTGGTGAGGAGAAGTTTAAATTAGTCTTCTCATTTATCGGAGATAGTTAAGGAGTTAATTCAGTACGAGAATAAATTATAAGGTGCTGGCGCTGCGGGCAGATACACGGTGTATGGAGATTCTCCAGGCATACTGTCACCGTTAAGGCTGGGTCACACGGTTACGTTTTGTCGCTGCTACATTACCGCGGCAAGTGATTGCCACAATTGCAACCGCTAATAGGCTGTCACGCAACTGCGAGTCGGTAGTAGTAATTCAAATGTCGCAGACACTATAACAACTTGAGAATACGATTAGCGATTCAGAAAGTCAGATGATGCAACAGTAGCGATGTATAGCGGCGACTAGGTCACGTGACCATTGGAGGTGACCCACCCTCTGAAACTGATTGTTTAACCTCCTTAACCGCACACGTCAGGACTCTTTTTTTTGTAAAAAGAAGCTACATTTATTTTATAACGATTCTAGACCCTCCAATGTCCCTGCATGCATGATTGTTAGTACGAAATAATGTATGCATAGTTACATTAATAGTAACACAAAATAAGAACACATCAGAGATGTGTTCGCCTGGTGGTTTGCCATCTAAAATTAAATAATAAAGAAGGAAAACAATATTTACAAGTGGAAGTATGATTGAAACATAAAAATATACAAGCCGCGTATCGAGGGCAGTTCACGTGACCAGCTACTAGGTTACGTGATTATCAAATTCATGTGTTTCTGGCGACTAGAACGGAACATTGTTCTATTCGCCCGCCACGTATATCTACTAGCCGCGAGTCGAGTCACTCGCAGCGACTACTTGGTCATTTCGTAATTTTGTCGGTACTATTCAAGTAGCAGCGATCGAGATTTTAGAGCGGGTGGGTACAGGTTAAACAGCGACACGGGCATACTGTTAACATTATAGCGGGTAGATATACGATATACGGCGAGTTCACAGGCATACTATTACCGTTAGATATTCCGACAAGCAATAAATAGAAGGTATTCTCTAGAACTTACCGGCCACGTCTGCAAGGGTCGCATTGTCGCTGCACTTGACAAAGTTGGGGTAGAAATTCACCATGATGATGCCACCGGAGTCGCGCTGTGGGAAAAATAATACTGATTAAAAGTTTTGCAATCAAAATCTTATAAAAGAAGAATCTTCTAGGATAAACACAGGCACGAGCAACTGAGCATGCAAATGTTTGTTTTTAGGAGAGACGAAATAGAGCATTGAAGCAATATCGTGTTTTAATATTTACGTTTCCGTTATTGTTTTTTTTTTAATATTAACTGCAGAACGGTGAACAGAAAATCTTACATATATAATTTATTGTTTTATAAAACAAATATATTTTACGATTTTCAAATCTAATTAAATAATTTACTTTTATTATTGATTAATTGTCATTTTTTCAAATTGTTTTTAAACTTCAGCTAAAAGTATCTGTTCATATTGTTTCTTGAAGAATATACAATTCCAACGACATTATTTTTAAAAATTGTGAAACGGAAGTTTTATCTATTTTAAGTCAAATTGCGTAATTTTGAAATATTACGTTTAATTTGTATTTAATATACTGAACTAATTTTAGTTGAACTAATTTACATAATAAAACACCACACAACGTCGTGCTAGTGGGTCAGTGGTAAAAACAGTTGTCAGAATTACTGAAGATCACATGGTTCAAATCAGTGGCGGTTCGTGACTTTTGGGTGTACTAGAGTGCTAATATTAAAAAAAAAGCATAATTGATGTGGTTGCAGTTGAAAAAAAAAATTTTTTTTTCGAAAATTTCTTTAAAAGATTCATAAAAAAATCAAATTTTCGATAAAAATAAAAATCGTTTTCAGCTACAACAACATCAATAATGCCATTTTTTGTAATATTGGCACTCTAGTACTCCCAAAAGTCATGAGCCGCCATTGGTTCAAATCCCGGTCTCAACAATAATTATTATAGTAGGATGTATTTTAGAGTTTATGTAATTTGATGTAGATGAATAAGTGCAATATTCTTCTCCTTCTTATCCAAGTAAAACACATCTTATACGCTATTAGCAATCAAACGTTGAACGTTCTATTCAGAACGCATATACTTATTTGGAAAGTTTCTATTCAATTGGGTAATTAAGTCATAACGACCAAGGTTAAGAAAGCCTCGGGGATCAAAACTCTAACTCTGAATATCGACCGACTCAATTCTGAAAGGCTTGCTGAATTTCGCGTTTCACTTTTACTTCTAAAGCCAACTTACTTGGAGTTCAAAAGGGGCGCTGATATACAAAAACACATAAACGAAATTATTATTTGCCACCGTAAAATTTCTCGAATACTTCGCCGAAGTGCGGAAATTTCCCGTGAAATTATTTCGCTTTTGTTGGCGAACTTGTGAATCGACAACTCTTAACTTCATCCTTTTTAAATCGCATTTAAAATGTTCGTGAAAGGTTTCAGATTTCACAAAGTTATGACGTGAACAAAACAGCTGAAAATCTTTGACGGCAGTTCGTTAATGACATTTTCTTTATTTTGGTCGTAAAATCTACTCTCACGACAGGCTTTGTGATTTTTTTGAATATGTATTATAATAAATAACGCAGGCCCGTGAAAAAAAACGAGATTTCCGAATTGAGAAATTTTAAAAGCATAAACTAATATTTAATTTTTAAAAATTCTAGCCATTCAAATAATTATGTAAAAGAACGACCGCTAAGATATGTCCACTGGACCTAGTTTAGTGAAACAGCGCGCATTGTCTCAATAACGTATCTAGGCTCTATTCGTTCTTTTAAGCATCTGTCAAATCAAATCAAATCAAATCAAAAATCATTTATTGTAAAATAAAAATTACAAAAGGTGTAGCTTATGGGTAGACCCCATTTCTTCCAGCTAACCACATTTATTTAAATACAATGTTTATATAATATTATTTGTTTTATTATAATAATTACAATGTTTATACAGATAAAATAACAATATACCAATGAAAAAATTTAAAATACAAATATATATACCAATAAAAATGGCGTTTCATTTACGTGAAGTATTCACTCAACGTGTAGTGACATTTATTAACAAGGAAAGTGTTTAGTAACGATTTGAATTTGTGTGTATCTTGTATTTGTTTAATGTTATGTGGAAGGTTGTTATATACTTTAATGGCCATGTAGTGTGGTCCTTTTTGGAATATTGTTTTGTTTGCTTTTGGTATTAGTAAGTTTTCTGTGAGCCTTGTAGCGTATTTATGTGTTGAGTTTTTTAGTGGGAACTTGTCTGTAGATGATCGCACTAACATGCAAAACTCCATTATATATATTTCTGTGACTGTCAGAATTTTCAGATTTTTAAACATAGGTCTACATGAATCTAAACGATCAGAGTTTGTAATTTTTCTTATGCATCTCTTTTGTATGATGAAAACATCTTTAGCGTTTACCGAGTTTCCCCAAAAAATAATACCGTATTTTATTATTGAATATACATAACCATAGTATGCGGCTATTACTGATTCGGTGTTTAATATTTTTCTCAAGGTACCCAGAACATAAGAAAAACTACTGATTTTTGCTACAATTTTTGAGAAACAAAAAAAAACAAAACAACAGTAAACAAAATAAATACACATTGTGAATAAAGAATTATAAATTCATTAAATAATTTTGGTACCCACTTACTTTATCGGTTTTCTGATATATGATAACTAGTTCTAATATGTTGGACGAATTTTGAAAATTCATACTTGAATTATGTTACGCATTTCGCAGGAATATTTCACATAACTTACTTACCCATACACCAGCAACCGAAATATTTTATATTGGATTAGATTGAATTTTTTAAAACTTGCGACCCTTACATTTAATTTAATTTTAAATTTAATGTAATTTGAAAATCTATTTCAAAGTTTTTCTACAACTGCTTGATGTAGTTGGCTTTAATATTTGACTTGTTTGTCGGTTTACCTATCACAAACACAAAAGTATTATCGAAAATGTTAGCGGTTTTTTCAAACAATACGATTTCAGCAAAAACAATGCTTCTGTACGACTTTCCTTCAAATAAATATCCTGCGTGATTTACTCACTCTATGCTAGTCAGAAACATTTGAGGTTCATAAAGCCTTCAGGTACGATTTGAATATTACAATACTTCGTGAACATTGCCAACTAGAATTTTGATGCATATCAATCGAATGTCAAATAAAACTTGACAATATTTTTAAAAGCTTCAAAGTTACTAAAATATTTTCGTCTAAACTCTAAATTCAAAATTTTGATTTGGGAATCAGTCCTAAACAGTAACACTACGAACGTGCCGTTGAAATTTATTAGTATTTATCAAGAGAAACGCTAAAATATTTTTAAAAGCTTCAAAGTTCGTCTAAACTCTAAACTCGAAACTGTTGATAGGGAATCTGTCCTAAACAGTGAAACTATAAACGTGTCGTTGATATTTATTGGTATTTATCAAGGGAAATGCGAAAATATTTTTAAAAGCTTCAAAGTTCGTCTAAACTCTAAACTCGAAACTTTTGATAGGGAATCTATCCTAAACAGTGACACTATAAACGTGTCGTTGATATTTATTGGTATTTATCAAGGGAAATGCGAAAATATTTTTAAAAGCTTCAAAGTTCGTCTAAACTCGAAACTTTTGATAGGGAATCTGTCCTAAACAGTGAAACTATAAACGTGTCGTTGATATTTATTGGTATTTATCAAGGGAAATGCGAAAATATTTTTAAAAGCTTCAAAGTTCGTCTAAACTCTAAACTCGAAACTGTTGATAGGGAATCTGTCCTAAACAGTGAAACTATAAACGTGTCGTTGATATTTATTGGTATTTATCAAGGGAAATGCGAAAATATTTTTAAAAGCTTCAAAGTTCGTCTAAACTCTAAACTCGAAACTTTTGATAGGGAATCTATCCTAAACAGTGACACTATAAACGTGTCGTTGATATTTATTGGTATTTATCAAGGGAAATGCGGAAATTTTTTTTAAAAGCTTCAAAGTTCGTCTAAACTCTAAACTCGTAACTTTTGATAGGGAATCAGTCCTAAACAGTGAAACTATAAACGTGTCGTTGATATTTATTGGTATTTATCAAGGGAAATGCGAAAATATTTTTAATAATAATAATAATAATGTTTATTTCAGCTGGACAGAGCGGTGTTTGCAATGCTCTGCCTGCCATAAAAGTTTACATTTAAGTTAATAAATAAAAATAAAATGAATAAAGAAATAAATAAAAATAAAAATAATAAATAAAAAATCAATACATTGATGTGCACATTAGGTCTTTATGGTGGCTTGAGTGAAATTCTCCATCTCCGGTGTAGAGGCGCTCCCTGCCACTGGGCAACGGCCTGGACAAGAGTGTTGTCCGATCACTGGTGGCGCTGCCTCGTCCCGGCTATTCTGTGGCGCATCAAAGCAGCGAACCCATGCACCCTTCCTTCGGTGAACATCTGTGAGGCGCTGCATCGCCAGGGGAGGCCAAATAGGGCTCTGTATGCGTGGTTGTACTGTACTCGGAGTGTGTTCATGACGCCTTGTGTGTATGTCGTCCATAGCTCGCTAGTGTAGAAGCTCATACAATATGTTTGGAAAAGTTGCTTCTTCACCGGAGGACTGCATTTGTTGAATCTCCTGGCAAGCATGTTAGCTCGCACACTCAGTACTCTTCTTTGACGTTCTATGTCTTTTTTATCATTTAGGTCATCGGTGATGACATGTCCCAAATATTTGATTTCGCTGCAAATTGTCAGGTTGGCCCCGTCGAGACGTATGGGTGGAATGACAGTGGGACCAGTATTTGCTTTAAATATCAGCAGGGATGACTTTTTAGCATTGTACATCAGCCCGTGACTATCAACGTAAGCTTCGCATATTGCCAGAAGTTTCGTCTAAACTCTAAACTCGAAACTCTTGATAGGGAATCTGTCCTAAACGGTGACACTATAAACGTGTCGTTGATATTTATTGGTATTTATCAAGGGAAATGCGAAAATATTTTTAAAAGCTTCGAAGTTCGTCTAAACTCTAAACTCGAAACTTTTGATAGGGAATCTGTCCTAAACAGTGAAACTATAAAAGTGCCGTTGATATTTATTAGTATTTATCAAGGGAAATGCGAATATATTTAAAACTTCAAACTTTTGATTGGGAATCAGTCCTAAACAGTGAAACTATAAAAGTGCCGTTTATTATCTAGGGAAATGTAAAAATATTTTTCAAATTATTTATCTGAAATGTTTGCAAACATCTGAATTTATATGATTTTTAAATAAGTTTACATAAATTTCACGTTTGTTTTCGGGAATGCAAATCTTGGAAGTGGAATTGAACCCACTTCCCGATCTAGCTTAATCTCGGCACATTGGCTCGTTGTTCGAAACAATGCATTCTATCAACTTATGTTTAGGTGCCAATCACGATCACACACGCGAAGTTGATAGAATTCTCGACTTCAGTTCCGGGAAGGAAGGTTTAATCCTCGGTTAAAATTTTGTTTTAAGGTTTTTAATAATTAAATAGATGCATCATTAAAAAAAAAAATTTTTTCGTTTAGGTTTTTATCAAGGTCTCACTAATAATGAAATGATTGCGGAACTTGTTTATAGAAGTTCACGTAACACTTTCAAATAAAGAAAAGATATAATCTCTTAAAGTCGAACCAAGTTAATTACATCTTAAAACTGTTCGGTACATCTGTAAGTGCAGTGGATTAAAGCGGGAATAACGGATAAAAAGTAACATTAAGAAATATGTAATATGATTAGAGACAAATTTTGAAGATATTTAGATATTACCACCGATGTCAATGCTTTCAACTTTTGGTGGCAGACACGCGGACATTAACGCATTTCTATGAAATTGGATGACATTACAGCAGACATACAAAATAAATGATGGTCCTAGTCATCGGGATTTGATTTAGTCGTTAGCGCTGTTGTTTTCAGTCCCAGGGAGAAGGTTCAATCCTCAGTCTAACAAATTTTGAGATTATTCTTCCCCGTAGTGTGGTTAATATTTGTCTTTATGTTCAATGAAATTGGGACGACAGTATTAGAAAATTTGGATGTAGGGAATTCGGGTACACGGTAAAGTTGAAAAGTATCAAATATAAAAGTATCCAAGTACCTCAATATTTTTATTTAGATATTTTATAACACCCAATAAGTACCTCAAAATTTTTATTTAGATATTTTATAACACCCAATAAGTACCTCAAAATTTTTATTTAGATATTTTATAACACCCAATAAGTCCCTCAAAATTTTTATTCAGGTATTTTACAACACCCAATAAGTCCCTCAAAATTTTTATTTCAATATTTTTATTTAGATATTTTACAATACGCAAAATAAAATTAGTACATATTTTCTGAACACTCCGTTAAAAAGAGCAACGCAGAAAAATAAATTCGAAAGTTTATATCATATAGCATCAAAACACGGTTTTACCAAAACATGTACTGCCATATTTGACCTATACAATACATTTTTGCTTGTAATAAATACCCTCTCTGATTTTCTGTACATGCATACCTTTTACTAAACAATTTGCATCAACTAGCGAGATTCCGATAATTACGATTCTGAACCACCCGGTAGTGCGGTTGGTTTGATTCCTATTTGAAAAACTATTTTATTATATACACTACAAGCAATCCATGCAAGTGTAACATGTACCGATTTGAAAAAAACTGATTTCGCTGAGTAGACAAGTCCTTTTCAATTCTAAACCCGACAAGCCACGAAATTTTTGATTATGTGCTCAATGCAAGCCAAATTAAAGGAAATCTGATAGTATTAATACTCCAGCGTCTGGACGGTGTAGGCCCTCTGATTGGTCAAATTTAAATTGTGTTTAAATAAGACTCTAAAGATTAAGACACGATTTCATACTGAAATAGAATCGCCACATGTAATACGATATTTCTTCAAAAATATCGTTTCTGCTTATACAATTTTTGGATAATATCGAAGAAAATATGTTTTAGAAAGTTCATGATCCATTGGATTAATTACATTACAGTGAAAATTATCCACAATTACGTGATTACGTTTGACGTTTGACGAAAAAAGCACGCGTTCATTCAACGTGGCCGATACGCACCGCGTCAATAGATGATAGCCGAGAGAGCGCTCCTCTGGCGGTGAAAGAACGAACCGAGGGGCTGGCGCGAATATTTAAATATGCAAAATAAAAAGATTTCTCCTGGAAGTTTATTTAAACTTTGCAATGGCATCTATAATATTATTATGCGATCGTCTGGACGGTCTGGGCCATCTGATTGGTCGAATTCAAATAATTTGTTTTGGTTAAATTCCGCTAACTTGAAAATTAAGACCCAATTTCATACTAAAATAGGATCACCAGATTTCTTCAAAACATCGTTTCTGCTCATATAATTTTTGGATAATATCGAAGAAAATATGTTTTAGAAAGTTCACAATCCATTGGATTAATTACGTCACAGTAAAAATTATCCACATTTACATTTTATATATTTGAAGAATCAAACATTCCAAGGTTCCTTAAAAGTGTCAATCCCTCCTTTACCGGCCGCTGGGTAGTTTCTCTATTGGCCGACAGAGCGCATAAGAGCGATATACAAATACGTACAACTTCATTTATTCAAACAACGGTAATTATTTAGTGAAACTACCGTTTTAATACGCATTTACAAATAAAACAAACATTTGATTCAACTTAATGACAATAAACAACAACTCTTTGCATGTACGATTTTGAAAAATATTGATATTTAATATTATTTACGTAAATAATAATTTCGCATTATTTTGACAGAACACCGATATGATATACGTGAAAGTATAGGCACTGCCAACCCAATAAAATAACATGAAAGACAATCGGAAGATAGAAACGCTTCGTTGATTGTAAAATTAGCCAACAAATCTCCAATCTGACATGTACTTAAATGTATAATAAAACAATCATTTTGCCAGGTATAAATATTTATATAATATATATTAAGGTATTATTCGGAAACGCTGGACAAGGATAATACGAAATATTTTTAAGTAAAACCTTCGGATTAACCTTAATTAATATAGAAGGAATCTTTGAATTTTAGCATTTTAATTTTTAATTACGTAAAATTAAAATTTGCTTTCGTTGTATTGGATGACAGCCGGAATAATTTCTATTGATGACATTTTCTTTTTTTGGTATTCCTGATATGAGTGTCTAGAATTTTTACCATAATTTACTCTATGCAAATATTATTTTGGTATTTTGGTTTCTTTTACAAGTAAGGAAATATTTAAAAAAAGGTTATTATAGGTTAGGATAGGTTAGGTTGGGTTATGCTAGGTTAGGTTAGATTAGGTTGGATTAGTATAGTTCAAGTTAGTTTATAGGTAAGGTTAGATTAAGTTGGATTATTATAGGTTAGGATAAGTCAGGTTATGTTAGGTTAGGTAACGTTAGTTTGGGTTATTATGGGTTAGGTTAGGTTGGGTTATTATAGGTTAGGTTGGATTTGTATAGGTTAGGTTAGGTTAGGATAGGTTAGGTTAGGATTGTTTCGGTTAGGTTAGGTTAGGTTAGGCTAGATTGGATTATTATAGGTTAGGTTAGGATATAGGTTAGGTTAGGTTGGATTATTATAGGTGAGGTAAGCTTAGGTCAGGTTAGATTATTATAGGTTAGGATAGGATATAGGTTAGGTTGGATTATTTTAGGTTAGGTTAGGACATAGGTTAGGTTGGATTATTATAGGCTAGGCTGGATTATTATAGGTTAGGTTAGGTTATTATAGGTGAGGTTAAATAAAATAATAGTCAAATAAATCATTTGTGCTAAGTAGGCACTATTTTTCCGGAATATTGTTTTACATTATATTTTTTTTAATTTACGTTTTTCAATTGTCTCTAGCCGCTCATTTCAGAAATACCGACAAAAGAAAATGTTATCAACAGAAATTATTCAGACTTTTATCCCATACAGCGAAAGCGAATTTTCATTTTACGTAATTAAAAATTAAAAAGCTAAAATTAAAATTTTCCCAAATGCTGTTCGATTCCTTTTATAGTAATTATGGTAAATCAGAAGGTATTATTTAAAAATATTTTCTATTTTCCGTGTCCAGCGATACCGAATATTTACCTATATTAATTTACCTTTAGCCATTTAGGCAATTATTCGGGAAAGGTAAAGTTTTACCCGAACAACTGTCATTCTTATTATGCCTAAACGCCTTCCTGTTCCGTGTTTTAACAATATATACCACCCTCTATCTGTGAATGACCTAATATCTACCTATTAAATGTAACTGTTGTTAGTATCACTTAAACTGGGCGAAGCCTAACTAAGTGCCGCCCGCAGGGCCTAGCAGAAAAAAACCCGCTCTGCGGGTTTTTAACTGCTAGTCTTACATTACTTCGGCAAACAGACACGCCCATAAAATAATTTTGTGTGTTGCGTATTATTTCAGGCATTTGCAATCAGCAATGCATTTTTTTGGTTAGTGGCCAAAATAATAACTACTATAACTGCGGTTCCTCAAATGTAAATCTACTTCGTTCTTGAAAAATAAGAAAATAACTTTAATCCTATCCGTAATATGAAAAAACTCAGTTAGGAGTTAAAATCTGAGGTTAGGAGAGTCTCAATGAACTAAGCGGCTTTTTATCATAACTGTCAAACGTATTTGCTGATTGCGGGCATCTAGTGAAAGTCGAATAATCACCGATATTGTTAAATTTATCATTTTTATTGGGCACGGCAACGACGACGTTTCATTTATTCTTCTTCTTATGTCGTATGGTGGGGGGTCGGAGGGGGACACGTAGGTCTGCGAGCCATACTAGGGCCTCAGGCGTCGCCATGTGAACTTCATCAATCCCGCCGGGGAATGAATGGAGCGGGCATTCGTTGACCATATGTTCGGTGGTCTGCACCGCACCACATCTACACATTGCTGACTCTTTAAGGCCGCATCTGTGCATCATGTGTGCACAGCGGCTATTCTTAACCTATTGATGGCAGACCAGGTTTTACGAGGCAATGAGAACCCAGGCTGTCTCTCGGTGGGGTCCTGTATGAGATGGGCATTTCCCACGTTGGCCGTTTCCCACTCATGTTTCCACCTATCTTCTGGGGTGAGAGTTAATCGGAGGAGCCTCTCTCCTTCCGTCCAGAAGGGCTTTCGGGACTTTATGCGGCATGCCGGGTGGGAGACGACATCTTCGTGCGAAGGTATTGCCCTTTTTTGCAGCGCCTTCTTGTATTCTCTAAATATTATTCATTGAGTGAGACGCATACCGAATTAAGTGGGCCTCCAACTACAAACTATGCCGCTATTTAAAGGGCCGAAAACCGATAGGTCTCCCGGACAAGGAGAATCGATAAACATCGGGGAACAATTTAAAATGTTGTCCCTGAATATTGAGGGAACCTCTCGATCAAAGGTGGATTTCCTATTCAAAATACTTACTGTTTCATTTATTGAATACGTTTAAGGAAGATGTATTATATGAAATCAATTTTTTTTTTAGGGATGCAAACATACGCACATCGTTATGCAGTATGTAAGAAAGAACAGCAGCATTATTTTGTTAAAGGAACGTACGTTTATTTGTTTCACTCGTGCCGTAGCCATAAGCATTACAAAAGCACATATTGAACTTTTAGTGTGCTAGAGTGCTAGTATTGAAACATCATACGTTACTGATTTTGGTGTGGCCAAAAATAATTGAAACAATTAAAAAAATCTAATTTTTCCAGGATTTTACTGATTTTCTGAACAAATACTAGTATCTTCATACCAAAAATATAATTATACAAGACGTCCAGATATGGTATTAAAATTCTATAGAATCTTAGAACTCACAATGGACTTGATGATGTCGTCGGGAACGTTCCGGTTGTGCGGGCACAGCGAGTACACGGACGAGTGGCTGAAGATGACAGGAGCCTTGGACAGCTTGATGACGGCCCGGCTCGTATTGGCGCTCACATGGCTCAGGTCAATCAGCATACCCAACCGGTTCATCTCGCGGACCACTTTCTGCAATTCAAAACAATTCAGGCGTGTGCCAGGCGAACAATCAACATGAATCAATATAAGTTGCGCATGTAACAGAAAGAGAGGCTACAAAGAAGCTGTGAAACCGTTACAATTAATTGTCCACATGGCACGAAGCAGGGTCGCAACGCAATATTTGTCTCGTGTAGTTTGGAGCTGTCTCCGCTAGGCGGCATACGCTTGAGACACGTCCATACGACATGAGAACATGGACAAAGATAATATTGAGATTTCGCAATAGGTAGGTGGTGCTGTTTCAAAGTCCTTGACATTTTGTGTCATCAAATCGAAGATATACTCCATTTTGAATATAAGAGATTTTAACGATCCGTTAAACGTCAAATTATCGACTAGTTTTATCTGTGATCACATCATAATCAGCTGTGATTAATTTTTATTTAATCAAAAACTGAAACGATCCGAGAATCGGCGTTGTACAAAGATGCTCAATGTAAACAATTTAATTGACGCGGACTGTTGATTTGATGGACATAAAGAGAGTTTGAAACACCCCAATATTATTTTTGCCGTCAAACCGGTAAGTTTTCGTTAAAAGGTATTTGTTTTATACGCCAGTTACGTAAGCACGAAATTACAAAAGAGCTATCAATATTAAGACAAGTAGACCATTGAATGCAAGAGTATTTTTAAACTCAATACAGAGGTAGATGGAGATTAAAAAAAATTGCTACTCATAGTATCAAATAATGAAATCGCAGACGAATAATGTTATTTACCGAATTACCTACCTTCCAGGAAAATGAAATTTTCGTTTTCCAGAACAACATTTTTACTATTTTTATTTTATGCACTTTGAAACTCAATAAAATCGCAACAACATGTTAAGGACTCACATGTTAACACGAGTTATAAAAAACATATTATCGAGTGACAAGTTAATACGAGTTATAAAAAACATGTTATCGAGTCACATGTTAAAACGAGTTATAAAAACCATGTTATCGAGTCACATATTAAAACGAGTTATAAAAACCATTTTATCGACTCACATGTTATAAAGAAATTATGTTTGCATTTTATCCACCGTAATATTATATGCGCAAGCGTTGGATGTGGCCATACGCAAAACGAAAATTGAATAAGATGTAACTAAAAAAAATTTAAAACGTCGACTGGAGAATTCGCCTGCACCCCGAATATTTCTTACGGATCATGAGCAAAGATAAATAAAAATTTACATAAAAGTTTATATTAATTTAAGGCGAGAAAAAATAAAATTAATATTTGTGCGTAGGTAGAGTAAGTAAAAATGCTTAGTGTAACAAAGAAGCAGCGTTAGGTAAACTCTTACAATTTTTAAAAATAAAAAAGTAAAACCAAATAAAATAATACTAAAATATTGAATTTTTTTAAAAATATGTAAAAGGAATAAAAAAGAATACTTGATAAAAACATAGTGATAATAGTAACTAGAGAAATATTGTTGTATGAGAGCGGAATTTAAAAGATTTTTTTTTTTCTTCATATGAAGCGGTTACTTTGTGATGTGACATTATAATTTAAAATTAAACAATAACTTTGTAAACATCACTTATAGGTAAATACTTAATGTCGACCGGGTTTCACTACAACCGTAGCTTCATCAGGACTGTATAATACAGTATTATACAGTCCTGATGAAGCTACGGTTGTAGTGAAACCCGGTCGACATTAAGTATTTACCTATAAGTGATGTTTACAAAGTTATTGTTTAATTTTAAATTAAAATATTTTTGTTAATTTCCAAAACGAATAAACATCAGGAGCACCGTGTGATTAATAAACGGGTTTCTCATGGTCTATGAAAATAAAATAGCATTTTAGTAGATAATTCTGTGTTTTTATGTGGGTCTTGAGCATTATTCACGTTATTAGTGTTAATATAATAAACGAGCCGAATCAGTAAAGTGGTGCCCATGAATTCTAAGAGGGAAATATAGCTTATGAAAAAAAAATTACTTTTACTTTTGTTTTTTTTATTTACAAGGAGAAACGAATCACTTGATAATTAAGATAATTTTTTTAGAAGAAAAATAGATGATCATTATTAGATTAACGAGACTTCTAAAAATCACAGGAACATTAATCGAAAAGAGTACATACGAATTTACATGGGTTGTACATTTTCGGGCAGTGTAATGATCAATTATCTTCACTTTGCTAACCGCAACAATTATTTATCACTGTATCAGTGAATACTGAAAATCACAAATTTCCTGCAAACAACAGAATACATTTTGAAATTTCACAAAATTTCGCACGCTCACAAAAATTGGAAATACTTGATTTGTTTGAAAATCAATTAAGTACTTATGGTTTTCAGTCATTTGCAGGTTCTGATTTTCAATCAAAATGCTGCATATCAATATTCCCAACGCGTCAGGCGTCAGAAATGCCAAATATTATTATTTTCATCGCATCCATTAAATCCAACTTTTGAACGCAATTTCATCAATTATAAATCGAACATTCTAGATAATACAAATAAAATGATTTTTTAATTTTAATAATTTTTGATATTCACAAAACACTTTAGCGTTTGTCTGACGTCCATTGGTTAGCAAATAAAATGAGGAAAAACCAATAAAAAACGTCCATCTCATAAAATTCTGTGAAGTCAATTGGTGAAATATTATCATATTTTATGAGTGTACCTTGTAGAGGTGGTTTTTAATATTGATTTTTACATGCCGCATTATAATACAATAACAATAATGAGTCTATCACACATACAATGATATTAAATCGCTGTTTTGTTATGTATTTAGAAAAATACTCTGTATATTAGACTATATCAATATATGCGGTGTAAAAGGACGTACTGCAAAGACTTTTACAAGCGATTTCTGGGCTTATTTGGAGTGAAAAATGCAAATGACATTTTGGTCTCCGTTGATGTTTTTTTGCAAATGACATCCAAAAATCTGTATTTCTTTCACATGTCACCACTGATTTTAGTGCCAGCACTATTGTACCAAGTTATATTCACCGTCTAGTTTCCATAGCGTTGGACAGTAAGGGTTGGTGTATAAAAGCGTACTAGCAATAATTTCTTGTGAGTGGCGTCAAAGTCAAATAAATAAACGTTCTTTTATTTATTTAAAAAAAATGTCACACACAAATTTTTGCAAGTAACCAAACTCAGGAATCGCTGGTTAAAGTCTTTCGGGTATCTTGAATGGCTAAAAATAAAGGCAACCAGGAGAAATTTGTAAATCTGTGTACATTTTCTTATTGAAATCGCAATACATGTATATATTATATTGTGCTCACTCTAGTTTATACAGTTTATCTTACATCATCAAAGTTTATTTTAAATATATGTGTTGTCACTTCCTCGGTCATGGCATTAGTTCAACGTTTGTTTTTTGTATATTTACCTCTCCGAATAGGCTGAGGCCATTCAAGTTGGGTTTATCACCGGAGGAATCCGCCCTAAAAGGAGGAATTAAATATTAGTTGAGCAATCAATAAGAGCCATGCTATAAACAAACTAATTATTTTCCTATCAACACAAAATGAATTAACTAAATACATTTTTTGAATATATTGGTTAAGGTACTCACCACGGCGTGTTGCATGTGTGCGTGAGGGTAAGGTAGCGTACGCCCAGCTCATAATACATCCTGAGGACGCCCAGTGAGTTACCGATGCTGTGGCCCCCTTCCACTCCAATGAGGGACGCTATCTTCCGGGGCCGCGCCCCATGGGACTCCAGGATATCTGCAGAACAAACAAACATCAAACAATCAGACTAACAATGGGGAACTTTTTTATGTGTGTGAACATTTCCAATGATCATTAAGATCAATATTTTTCAAACTGAAAGTAGAAAATTAAAACTCTGTAATTAACATATCAAATTAAAATTTCATTAAAGTCATCAATTAAAACGCTGATTTTCAGAATACAAACTCAAATTCTGTTGCATGATAGAAGTCTCATCTTGATACTAACTTTTGAAAGTGAGTAACACACAAAAGTCCCAACAGCCCCAAACCATCTGGAGACAGTAAGATTATGGCATTTCCTATTGATGCTTATTGTGAGACCAGAGGTAATGTCGAGGGGAACGAAGGGGGAGACGAAGGTGAGGAACTACCTGTATATTCAGATCTGGTCACGTAACAAGCATTTTTTTTTACATTAACCCCACGTAGGAGGCCCTAGGAAAAAATAAATTCGTTTTGGGCCTACTTCATCTTTGGGGATGCTGTGTGAAGGTTCTTTTTTCTGGGAATACAAAAGGTATGGGTTGGGTAGGAATCTAGGGATCAGTGCGTCTAGGAGTGACGGACATATGAATATATCCCTTCCACTGCCAGACGATGGGTCGAGAGAGGCCAAAGGGTTTCCCCAAACCAGCCTCTCCCGATTTGGTACGCGATGAACCCGGACACCCCCGCTAAATCACCAAACGTGACGAACCACTTGGTGTGACCTATGACAGAAGTGTTGTTAATACAATAAAAGATTCCCGGGGCGGCGGTACCCAAAACCGCCTACATAATTCAACCAATGTTTCAATATTGTATGTTGGTCGTTAGGACGATAGTGACAGTATGTTCGCATTCTAATGCAATTTACAGATTGCTTTAATTATTCACTGTCTATCTCAAAAGCCGTTATTTAAAAAAAAAAAAATTCACGTTTTTGTAGCAATAAAGTTTTTTTTTAGGCGGACTCATCAGATTTTTTTTTGAACACCTCCCACATGAACGAGTGCAACTGTGGTATTCCTAAAAGGGGTTTTTTATCTGTTATGTACGCCATAATACAACATTGAAAGACTTTATTATTGATGCAATAATAAAAATACTAGTTAAATATAATGCCTGTAATATTGATATCCTACAATTCAGAATCGAAAAATTGCCTGAAATGAAAATATCTATTTTTAGATCCCACATCTGAATAGCTGGATACTTTCCCATCCTCTCTACGATCTCTCTGTTCTTCCTATGCCCATCCCCATTGGCCTCGCCATACATCCCTAAAAATAGATATTGAAAAGCCCCACAAGGTACCGTGGTCTCCGGGATCACATAAAAGTGATGCGGTAATTATATTTAAGAAATTAACAACGCTTTGAATTTTTTTAAATACTTTGATCCACGGAATAACAAAATTCAAAGGGTATTTTTTAAATTTAATAATTCACTGAAAAGCTTTCATGCTTTGAACACTTTTAATTTGAAAAATAATACAGGGTTATATCTTGAGTATACTTCCTAATATTTAATGGTATTTATAAAAATCCTTCGTGGTTTAGGTAATAGCTCATTGGTAGACTGTTACAGAGCCGTCACGTTTTACATAACCTTTTTTTATTAAAAGTTCTTTCAAATTTGAAAAATAACGTAGTATTGGTATTTCATGAAACGAAATGTTTCGTTCGAATATTATTAGTAGTCTAATACTATCAAAATGATCAACCATCCCAATGAAAATCTGGTATAAAAACGTACTCTGTGTACTTGATAATAATTCTATTATTTTGGACCCAGCTTAAAGATTCTTACATTTTTAATTTAAAAAAATTATTTTATTTTTGCGCTTTTTATTTCACGCCTCCGTCGACCCAATCTACCAATCGGTCAGACTCGAAAAGATTAAAAAAACTCGAATATTTTCCGCGTTATTGAAATACATTATTTTAAATAAATTAACAGCCAGAAAGTTATTAGTGGGATTCTGGCACAAATTTAGAGTCTCATACTCAGAGACGTCGCCACAATATATTGTCAAGAGAGTCCGACCGAGCGACCAGGGTATCGATTCTCCAATTCAGGCCGCTCGCAATTGCCGCCGAAAGTAGCTGCAGACATTCTTATTCTTGAGTTTCGACAAAGTCATTCCACTCGAACAACGAGTTTTTCGACCCACTCGTTTTTCAAGTGGAATGACTTTTGACGTTAGGCGTATGTAAGTATGTACCTTCGATGAGACTCAAGAATATGAATGTCGAGCAATTTATGTACTTTCGACGGCGATTGCAAGCGGCCTGTATTGTAGAATCTATACCCCGCTATCTGAACTTGATGGACGTAAAATGTGTTCATCGAAACCGACGGTAAGTTTCAAGTATTATAAAACTACATAATTTCTTTACTCATCAACGTTACTTTTACGATGTATTAGATAATATACCATGGTTTATTTTTGGCAACCTTAATTTAGGTAGGTGATTTTTATGAATTAAAATGCATTATAAATTTGACGTTTTTTTTATTTTTATAAAACTTAAAAGCATTCAATAAACAGCGAAATCTTAGCGAGTTTTTTTACCGTAAGCCGCAATAATTAATTTATAAGTTTCCATATTAATATTTGGAGGTATGATATTAATTCTATATCCATCGCGTACAAAAAAAAATCGTATCGAGCTATTAATAAAAAGGGTTCACCGTGACTTTTGATCATGCGCTAGCTGGAATAGTTTATTTGCTCTTTCTGAGAAGTTAGATATTTTTAATGGCAATATGAAAATTCATGATCTTTTACATCCTTTTCCTTTCCTAACACGTTCAAAAACCATGTTTGATATCGTAATGCATGCTAAAGTTCAACAATCGTTTAACTGCACAGCTGTCTATGCTGTCACTTCGTTATAATATCTTCCACTAGATATTTCAAGTTGTGATTTGTAAGCGCTAAAATTCTTTATTTTTATGAAAGTTCTCGTCACAGTGAAAACAACCTGTCACTAAAGATCAATACCAACAACACATATTAATAATATAAAAATTAAACAAACACGTGTCCGGGGTTAAAATGCACTAACTCCGGGCGGTGATTCTACGTGATATTATATTTATGGCAGTTTTCAGTTGAAAAGTTTAGTTGTTTGTAAAGAAAATATATTGTCTTCTTTGTATGGAAAAAATAACAAAGTAATTTGCACAATACCCTATATTTTATAAGTCTGATGTTTGCTTATGATGTTAAGATGTAATTAGCGTGAAAAATTAATTGTCCGGGAGAAATATATAGGCAGGGCTCACATTAATGAAACTTTATGGAGAGTTAACCCTTTCATCAGTAATTCAAAGCTAAACATTTTCTTATTCTTTCTTTGTTATTTGAGTCAAGTACCGCCTGTCACCCTTAGCGTACTGCACGACACTGTGGTCATCATTGAACCATATTAGAGGTCATTCTTTTTTGTCATCGCACTGTACAATCGTTGGAGAAAATATCGCTATATAAAACAACGAAAATAATATAAACATGTCAATATCTTTTCTATTAGTACTTCTAAAACATGACAGAAAGCAACTGTTTTGCTGTAGGTACTTTCTAAAATTTGCTGAGCGACATCATAAAAATAGCTATTTTATAAAGGTTAAATTTAATGTATGAGTAAAGTAGTTGTCTTACCGTTCACAGAGGTGGCGAACTGGAAATAATTGGGGTATTTCTCAACCAGGCGCTTGATAACATCAATCTGCTCGAGGGTGAGTTGCACGGCGTCTTTGTTCTGCGCCGCGCAAGGCACAAATGCAGACCAGAACTGAAAGAAAACTTTAAGTGAATACCGTACAGTCTTGTATCCATACATATTAAATGTACTTCTTCTCCACAATAAACACTATGAGACAGCCTGTAATTGATATCTGCTACAATACTTTAATGTCTGGTCTAAATCTACCACTTCTTTCTACCCGGCGAACTATTAATGACATTCTTATACTTTTTAAATTACTGAACAATCTCATAGACTGCCCTCAAATGTTAAGTGTTATAAATTTTGGTGTCCCTGTTAAATCAACTCGACTCCACCACCTTTTCCACAGTGACAATCATAGCACTAACTATTTGTATCATTCACCGTTGGCGCGTTTTCACCGCACTGCCAACACGTATACAGATCTTTTTGATATTTTCAAAACCTCACCGTCTTGCATCAAGGCAAAAATACTTGGTTGTGAATGTAACTGATATGTTTGTGAAATGTTAAATGTCTGTTTGTACTGCATCATACTGACATGTTCTTATTTATGTGTAACATATGTATGGTGGTCTCATATATATACATTCCACATATATACATATATACGAAATGTATATGTAAAGCATCTATATAAACTGCTTGCTTCAGATATCTTATAGTGTTGGCTAACGGATGTATTATTTTAATGAAACATGTTATTTTTAATTGTCAAGTCTCTGACAGCCCTGAATTGTTGAAGCTACTTTGCCATACCCGCCGGCCATTGTGGCCAAGTGGAGATAAATTTGATTGTAACAATAAACTCACTACTATTTGCGCTATTATAATATTTTGCTAGATTATATCTGTTGGCAAGTCACCTTTTCTGTATATTTTATCCTGTTTAAATGAAGTGCTTTCTATTATTGTAGCATTCTATGCCCTAAGAAAATTTCAGCTGTATCACATTCAATGTCGTTTTGTTTACATATTGTTGTGTTCTTAAATGTAATACTAATATTCGCCTATGTACCACTGAGTACTTATAATCTCCCGTATCACATTATTGTAAAATCCTTTTATGGCGTTTAATAAATAAATAAATAAATTATTATCATTATTTTAACA
This sequence comes from Hesperophylax magnus, assembly GCA_026573805.1. NCBI lineage: Eukaryota > Metazoa > Arthropoda > Insecta > Trichoptera > Limnephilidae > Hesperophylax > Hesperophylax magnus. The sequence continues at coordinate 6,377,426 of JAIUSX010000058.1, read as the reverse complement.
GTTATTAGAAGGAGTCAATAAGGCATCAATTTATTCACAGAAATTTTTACAAATTGTGTATTAAATGAAGGGATACAATATTAAACGGAAAATTGAAAATAATTGTTTGGATAAGGATGTGTTTCTCGTTTTTTATTATATACATAAATGGGGTGATTAGTATCTCGACACTACAGTAACTATTTTTATGTGAAAACATCACTGTGCACGACTTTTGTTTTTCAGCTTAACTTGCATTCCACAACCCTTGGGCCAGGAGATATGTGTGGCGACAACAAAAGCCTTGGTATGAGAGCCTTATAAAATGCGTTTTCACTTTAACATGAGCAACAAAAAATATCAGTCATTTGGTTGTCAGGGATAACAGGTTGTGATTTAATTTAATTAATTGTTTACCTGTGCACCCATCATCCCCGCCCGCAGCTTAGGCAGGTCCGTGTGTGAGTATTTGGACTTGGACCAAGGTTCCACGATGGTCAGGTCGGTGTCCAAGTCGAACTCGTTTAGCTCGTTCCGCATGAACTTGCGAAGGTTCCACGGCAAGTCGTTGTGCCTGTGAACAAGACCAGTTTTATACAAAACATGTTCACATGTTACATAATAATATATTACTACCCCTGAAAAATCAAGTTAATGTAAAAAAAATATTTTGGTTTTTTTTATAATTTTTGTGACTGAGCAACAAATTTTTACAGTAGTAACTAAATGAAAATTTGATTTCAAGTGCCAAATGGGAATACAAGACAAAATATAACATTCTTCTGCATTACATACACAACCAACTATCAGACACACTCACTGACTAATAGGATGCAATCTTATATATTAGAGTAGCGTTGGTAATATAGATTTAGTGATTTGTCTTATATGTTGTACTGTTCTAGTTTCTATAATATTTAATGTTACTGTTACATGTTTTACTAATATTATTTTATATTCATCAGCTTAATTTTTTTTTTGTAATTTTTTGATACCCTACTAGATATATTCTGTTTTAAAATGTATGTAAAAGCCCGGCTGAGCGTAAAACCAAATATAATAAAATTATCCCAGAAAAATAAAGGACAGACGAAAGAAGAATAAAAGAAAAGAAGATTTCTGATTATATGTCCAAATAGAATTAATATCGTGAAACGTATAATCGTGAACCGACTTCTACACCTTTCGAAATCAAGCGGCGAGATTATGAAAACATCCCAAACAAAATATCGCCACTAGCGTAAATACAATTATATACTCCTTCAAAATATAATATCCCCTGCTTTAGCCAAAGTTGGTCGGTGTGTTCCAGAGAGGAGGTTAAGGGCAGCGAAGCGTGTCGGAACCCGGGTATAATTTCATTCAGTAAGATTTTCTCCGCTAAGTAATTCCGTACGGCGAGGGAATACATAAATACACGGACCAAATCTACAGAAGGACCATTATTTTAGAAGCAAAACCGATTTACACCGAATAAACCGTAATTTATCGATGCCCGGGAAATTAACAACATAGGTGACGGTGACGGGCGAAGGTATAGGGCTGGGGCTACGTGGCGCAAACCGGTTTAAAAACAAATCGGCCAATCGATTATTTGGACAAATTCCAACACTCGACCAATTTTTTCTTTGCAGAAACTCTAATTTACACAAGTAAGCATTTGCGTTAAGACGACAACGGATTTGCGCAATCTAAATTAGCACAAGTAAGTAAATAATTTAAGAATGTATGATTGCGACTTTTGCACAAACAGTTTCCCAATGCAAGTCGCTGTCGTATGAAAACCGCACCACTCAACTGATTGCGCATATAAGTCGCTGGGTAGACGAACCTTAAAATATTTCAAGCACCTACTTCAATTTATCGGAAAAAAAAAATTTCCACCCACAATGGTTTTACAGTTTTACTTGACCGAGTTCAGAATCAATCACCGATTTTTCGGATTTATGAGTAACCAAAAACCGGTTAGAAGATTGTAAGGATAAAAATAATGTCAGGATATAAGTCTATAGAAGAAAACGTCGAGGATGCGCTAGGAAGACATCACAAGTTCAAGTAAATCAAATATTTGTGTTGGGTCCAAATTGGTAATCGATTTATCGTGCGTATATGATGTCATATAACAGATTTTAGCCGCAAAAGATCCTACAGTTGCCAGCCTGAGAGCGGGAATTATTCAAATTAGTTGCTAGACCAAACGTAGTGAAGAACGCGCAATACATCCGCTACAGTTCCCCCACCCCCGGCGACCCTACGCCCCGTTCCCCCCGCTCGCGCGCCGACCTCTGACCAGGCTGGACGTGTGTTCGTTTCGGCTCCCGCGTTCCCAATTTGCACCGCTCCGTCGAAAGCAATAACGTACGGAAATGGCGCTTTGAACATCGACAGGCTGGCACCGTTTGTTTGAGACACGGCGCTCAGTCCTGCAAATCAACAGGATACCCGACAACACCATGCTGTGAGTCTCTTACATTTCCTATTACCCTTGAATGTGTCCGCTAATAACCTAAATTCATCCACGCTGCCTGCCGATCTAGATAGAGTGAGCTGTTAATTATTTCCCAGAGAGAGATTAGGGAACCCTTGTTGATAATTCCAGTTTAGGATGTAATAACCTGTGTACTGTTGTTATTCACCCATGTAATGTCCTTTAGCCGCTCAAATACAATGCTAATTCATAAAAACCTAACCTCTTTCATTTGGGCATAACAATCGTATGGGAGTGTTTTGTATAGACGGTGGGATATGGATTCTCGAGCCACGCGCTGACCCCGAACCCTGACTATGAGAGAGACGTCTCATGCCCCGCTTCTGAGCTGGCCGAGGGTAAGTCAGGACCCCCCCAGGTCCGACGCGCGACACTGGCGACCAACTTAGGGGCAGAATTTTTTTTTTAAACATATCCTTCCCGACTGCACAGAATTACCTTTACGATTGTCCCCAATTTGAAAACATGTACTATGCAATTTTGTGCCAAGAGCATTTTTGCCGCAAAAACTACGGTGGAAGTTTCTCGAATAAATAAGAAATGCACGCAATCCTGTCGTGACTTTGTTTGTTGCTAAGCGCATTTTGCCGCGAAAAATAACGGTAAGAATCTTCTCGAACGAATAAAAGAGACGCGCGAAATTCCCGCCAAATGCTGTGATAACGAAAGTTCGAACATAATGTTTTTGTTTTTTTTTCAATAACATAGATTCTGTATTCTTTGTTTAACAAAACAAACCCACTGTTTTAATTTCGGCATAAATTGCACCGTAATAATAACAGTCAGGATTTAGAACTGTGAAGCCAATTTTTACACCGAAAGTGATTTTTTTTAAAAAAAGCACAATACACCCAACGGCCCATCGAAGCTGATTTCTAAAAAGTATATCAGCTACAACCTGTAAAACACAAGTAATTCTTTATCCCGATTAATTATATAGGTACGGTGTTTGTCCATATTCTTTTTTCAGCATTGACTGTTATAAAAGTGATTTTAAGTGAATTGTTTGAAATTAACTTCAGAAGTGCAGTGTTTTTTTGCAAAGAAGTGCTTTCTCGACGCAATAATAAGAACGTGTGTTCAATCTCACGATTTAGTGCCAGTAAATGAAGCAAATATAAAATCTTTCCATCAAAAGTGTTTTTTCGCTTCTAAAGTGCTGTTTTTTGTGCCTTTTTCGTGCCTTTCCTCGAGTGCAGTGAATATAAGTGCGAATAGTGCCCACAAAAATTAAATAATGCAAATCCTAAAGTGTCCCCCTGGCCAAATTTTCTTCAAAAAGACTTAGAAGAATTTCGGAGTTTTTTTTTTCCTTTTTTTAAACCATTTTTAACAATGAATTCCAATCAAATGGCTACATCTTCGGACATGGGTGTCATTCCCAATGTACACAACTTATCCAAAGTGCACCTACAAGCCGTCTTAAAAGACAGAGGAATATCACCACTAAACAAATCAAAGTCAGCATTGAAAGCATACGCTTTGTTATTTAACAAGAAGTTCATCAGGAAAATAAACCTATCCGTTGCAAATGAAGTCAAGGCACCCAATACCCCAGCTTTGGAAATCCCCGTTTCTAACAAAGAAACCAGGACACATGTTACAGTAAAACAAGACAATGCACCCATCACGGCACAAGAAAAAACATACGATCTCACTCCTTGGAAGATCAAATATAACGGTGTTTCTGATGTACTGGATTTCATTGACCGAATCGAAGAAACGGCCTCAATTAAAAATGTTCCATTTGACGTGCTGCAGAAAAACTTTATAGAACTAATATCTCCAGAATTAATCCCGTGGCACCGAATACAAAAATCAAAATGCAAGGACTGGAATAAACTCAGATCAGCCCTGATCACTAGCTTCGGCAAATCAGAGGCCCAACACAGAATTAAATTATCGTTACTATCCATTAAACAAGTAGTAAACGAAACTGTGGCAACATTCATAGAGAGGGCCGAATCCATCAACATCAAACTTTCCCACCCTGTCTCGGAAGCCGAATTATTACCAGTTATAACTGATGGCCTCCTACAAAGATATGAAAACATTATCACCTCACAGAAAATTGTGTCGTTGGCCCATTTAAACGAAGTTTGCCTCATTTTGGAATCCCACCAAGACAGGAAAAACAACAAAACCACCACGGACAATATCACTGTACCAAGCCGTCCTTCTGGATTAAAACCAGAATTTGACAACAAAAAAGTTTGCTCCTTTTGCAAAAAAGTAGGTCACCTAGCTACCACTTGTTTCAAGCAGGCCAAATTTCTGGAAGCTAAAGAACCCAGAACCTTAAAGAGACATCGCTCCAGGGATCGTTCTCCTCCACGCGACGAACTGCGTGAAATTTTCAAAAAAACAAGAAATAACATGGAAAGGTTGCAAGACCCTCACTTTGTTAAACCTCAAGTGGATTTCTCTAAACCCCCACCGAATTTTCATGCGAGAAAACCAAAAAACTAAATAATAACCTCTCAGGTATTCATTCTGTACCAAGGTCTAAGGAATGGACTGATTGGTTATCACACATTAAATATTTTAACCAGACCTTAAATGTTTCTTCGGTTTGTTGCAAACAAGCTAAAGATGGAAGACCTTATGCCCTTTTCTCCGTTAACAATGTCCCCTTCTCTGGACTACTAGATAGTGGTGCATCTGTTAGTTGCCTTGGCAACAATGCCCACCTGCCTTTTGTTAACAACGGTTTTAAAGTTTTTTCCAAACCTACACTCGTGACAACTGCGGACAATGCTCCCCAGACAGTCATCGGTACTCTGTCATTACCAATTAAATGTAACAATAACACAGTTACAATTAACTTTCTAATAGTGCCCTCTATATCCCAGAATTTCATCCTTGGCGTTGACTTCTGGAAGGCTTTTAACGTTGCTCCACAAGTATTTAATACTCTTGGCCAAAAACCTCCGGTCGCTCAAGTTGGTGAGATTCGAACAATAATACCTCACGAAAACCTAAGCACTGACCAGGCTCTCCAATTAAAGGAAATGATCAACAAATTTGAATCAATATCTTTCGAAAAATGCGGACTGGGTTTAACTAATTTGGTAAAACACCACATTAAAACCAACGGCCCACCAATCAAGCAACGCTACTACAATTTAGCCCCCCAAAAATTGAAACTTTTAGAAAATGAACTTGATGAAATGTTAAAAATGGGAGTGGTAGTTCCCAGCAGAAGTGCTTGGACCAACCCAACCCTTTTGGTTTCAAAAAAAGACGGCTCTGCACAGTAGACGATTGAACTCTTGCACTGAAGCCGACGCGTACCCACTGCCTTTCGTGCACGCAACTTTAGACAAATTACGCAACGCCAAATTCATTTCTTCCATTGATCTAAGCAAAGCTTTCCGGCAAATACCTTTAGATGCGGAATCCTGCGAAAAAACTGCTTTTGTTGTACCTGGTAGGGGAATGTTCCACTTTAAAAGGCTACCTTTTGGTCTAAAAAATAGCCCCGCCGAACTACAGAGGCTGATGGACAAACTATTCGGCCCTGAAGTTGACAACAACCTATTCTGCTACCTTGATGATCTCATCATCGTTAGCGACACCTTCGAAAAACACCTGTTAATGCTGGAAAAAGTTTTTCAACAACTTAAATTTGCTGGTTTAACCATCAATTTAAAGAAGTCTGAATTTTGTAAGTCTCGCCTGCGTTATTTGGGATTCATTGTCGACGAAAAAGGTCTGAGAACAGATCCTACTAAGGTGGAAGCAATGGCAAATTTCCCCCGACCCAAAAACGCGAAAGAAGTCAAAGGTTTCCTTGGACTTACAGGTTACTATAGGAGATTCATTAAAGACTTTTCCACTATTTCGGCCCCATTAAACAAAATTACTGGTATCCGTAAAGGTATCAGCAACTTTCGTTGGTCTACTGAAGCCGAAGAAGCTTTTACGACTTTAAAAAATGCTCTTCAAACAGCCCCTGTCCTGAATTGTCCTAATTTTGAACTACCTTTTACCCTCCACACGGATGCTTCTAACGTAGGGATCGGTGGAGTCCTAACTCAGGAATTCCCCGATGGCGAACACCCTGTAGCCTATTTTTCCCGCACCTTGAATAAACACGAGAAAAATTACGGAATCACCGAAAAAGAGTTACTGGCAGTATTGGATTCTGTTCACCATTTCCGCGGTTACATAGACGGTAGCAAATTTACTGTAGTCACAGACCATAGTAGTTTGAAATGGTTGATCTCTCTAAGTAATCCCTCCGGCAGACTCGCTCGCTGGGGTTCTCGTTTGTCCCAATACACTTTCGATGTCATCCACCGTAAAGGTGCGGACAATATTGTCCCAGATGCCCTGTCAAGAATTGAACTTGCCGCATTAAACATCGATACAATTGCCTCTACCCCATCCACAAAAGATGAATGGTATCTCAAAATCTATGAAGGGTGCAAAAACAATCAACAAAAGTTTCCCAATTTTATTATAAAAGAAGGACAACTATATCGCAATTGTAAGGCCCCACTGTCCATCCTCGAAGATTACTCTTGGAAACTCGTTGTGCCCCTCGAAAAGAGAAAACAAGTAATCATCAACAATCATAGTGCCCCCGACTCTATACACCCAGGAACCTTCAAGACGTATAAAAAGATTTCATTGAAGTATTACTGGCCTGGTCTTTTCAAGCAAGTTCGCAACTACATCTCCAAATGTGAAACATGTAAAGCTTACAAACATAGTACGGCACCCCCTGCCGGCCTAATGGGAAAACCCAAACGTGCTGATAGACCCCTCCAATCGTTATCTATGGACCTCGTCGGACCTTTTCCCAGAAGTTATTCTGGACACATGCATATACTCAGCATTGTGGATATCTTTACCAAATTTTGTTGGATCTTCCCCTTAAAAAGAGCCAACGCTGCCGCCATTGTCAAACTTGTGGAAAAACACATTTTCATACCCTACGGAACACCCAAAGCCGTAATAGTTGACAACGGAAAACAGTTTATAGCACAGGAATTTAAAGATTTCCTTGCTAAATACGGGATTAAAGATATTTATTATAATACCTTGTACACTCCCCAAAATAACACTGTCGAAAGGTATAACCAGACTATTAACACAGCTCTGGCCATTTTGGTTGACAAAGACCAACGTAATTGGTGTAAGAATTTAGATAAAATTCAAGCTGCCATGAATAACACTGTTAACCTAACCACTGGTTACACCCCCTTCTTTTTAAAACACGGTATGGAACAGGTGGTACACGGTTCATTGCACTGGAACACGAATTTCCCCACGTCAACCACCTCCACAAGCAATCCTGCCGTTGATTACGCCCATCGTTTGGAAGAACTTACTGCCATTTATAGTGAAGTTACTGATGCCCTATTGCTGGCCCACCAAAAAAGTGCGGACAGATATAACCTACGTAGGAAACACATCACTTTTAATGTAGGCGATGTTGTCTGGAGAAGGAATAACACCCTCTCTCAAGGAGCCCTGTACTTCTCTGCCAAGCTGGCACCCCGTTTTGTCAAGGCCAAGGTTGTAAGAAAAATATCGGACTTAGTTTACTACCTGTCCGACTCCTCTGGCAAACATACTGGTAATTACCATATTAAGGACATTGTAAAGTCTGGAAGTGAGGAGACAGTTGAAACTCCCCCACCACCCCAGCAACTTTAAACTAACCCACTGTGTATTATCACAAACTATTGTAAGCTATGAAGTCTTACCATAATTAGGCGTGTAAAGTGTCAACTACATGTCAACCTATTCGTCAAAAACGAGTTTAACCCACCTTTGTAAATGAATGTATATTAACATATTATGACCATGAAATATTATTCCTGTAATAACGTTCTTTCCCTCACGACAATCGTTTTCTCCCTTTTTACGTTTTATTTTCTCACCTGTTCTGAAACTGATCATTTTAGAATAGAGACACGTCTTCGAGTTACAATCGCCGGGAAGTCGCGAACCCGCTTTTGCTCCTCAACTTCTACACTATGCAATGTTTATGTCATGTCACCCCATTTTCGTTTCATTTTTGTTCCCTTCGTCGTGTTAGAAAGAACCACCCCACTTTTGTTTTTGTTCCTTGTAAAATAACGATTGGTAATCACTCATAAGAGTGCCATCCAAAAGAGTTCGGATTTTGTAAATTCCAAAGTGTTAAATACCGACCCTTTTTTTTTTTAAAAAAAAAAAAAGAAAACCTGTCAAGTACAGCCATTAATTCTTTCTTGTCCAATTCAACGTTACCTTGAGTATGTAAAACCCTATAGTGGTCTCAAAGGCAAGAACCAAGTAGCAATTAATCACATAATTGTCTTCTTTGTATGTATATAATTTTTTTTTTCATTTTTTTTCAATTTTTTCCTTTCAAAAATTGATGGCGTCCTACCCAAGCTCACATTTACCAAAAATAGGATTTTGACACATCCATTTTGGGAAATTGTATTTATAAAAGAAAACCAAATGTCGGTCCTATAAAACCACATACAAATAACTGGACTCGCTTCAACTAAAAGTATGTAAAACCCATTAAGGTCTTTTATTGTATGACGAGATCTCGATTTTCTTTTCTCTACTGTTACGTCACGTATGTCTCGTACCTCACGTTTCAACCCTACGGGACAGGTTAGTAAAACCTTACGGTTATCCTGATCTTCAAACGCAAATAATTATATCACAACGTAAATCAACAGGACTTTGTTCGATCATCGTTGCATAATATAAACACCCAACCTTTGTCTCACCATTTAACCAAGTGTTTGCAACCCAATTGCACGCTACAACGAACAGTATGTAAAGCCATTATGGGCCTGTTCCCACCCATCGCTCGATGTAAGTAGAAATACCTTCTACCATCATCTTGCACCTTGTAACACAATGAAGTAACATTAAAATTGTTTATCTTCTCTATTGTTCCATCGTACGCCCCTCCAGGCTACGGAGTTAGTCAATCTAACAAATCTTTGCAAACAGTATCAAATGATACTGCTAGCTTTTGTTGAATTATATTTAAATGTAAAAATTGTCACGCGATAGGAGAGATCCTTACAAAATCCACCACTACACGAGAAGTTCGTTACAATTACTTAATACTTATAACCATGTGTTATAATTTGGTCGTGTGACATTAATTTGCCATGAGTACCGCCTTTGTGTATAATTTGGTCGTGTGACATTAATTTGCCATGAGTACCGCCCTTTGTGAATAATTTGGTCGTGTGACATTAATTTGCCATGAGTACCGCCTTTGTGTATAATTTGGTCGTGTGTCATTAACATGTCATGAGAACCGCTTTTGTGTATAATTGTGTACAACCCTGTACACGAGACGTGGAGACGTAATAATAATACTTACCGTGATTCGTGTGAACGACATAATATCGACATCGTCATCTCCTTTAAGGAACTGTTTTTACACTCCTTGACTTCTGTCTATAATTGAGTTGTACCTTGCATATACTGCATACTTGTAAACTATACGTGAAGACGTTACAATACTCACCATGAATCGTGCGAACGAAATAATATCAAACCTTTATATGTGAACTACGTAAGTATTTCACAGAAGCCTCTTTGTTCAACGCCAATGCCCGTGGACTTCCTGTTTTTGCTGCTTTCCAAAAAGAAAAGAAGCCCAGGAATATCTACTATCCCAAAAGGACTAGTTTTCAGCTTCACTGTCAATTATGGGGCATAGTGCCGCAGGAGTTAATCGATGGGCACAAAACCACTAAACTCGTCGTCTGGGAAACGAATAAGAAGAATCCCAGGTTTGTGAAATTGGAACTAGGGTCTGTCTTTTCTCACAATCATGTAGAAGTTTAAAACGACCCCTAATCTTTTGCCAAATACACGCAAAAGATTAGCCTCTTTAGTACAATGTGTATTCAAATGCGGTTTAAAAATTAATCCACTTTATTAAAATGTAAAGAGTCAGGAAATCTGCTGGTTGAATATGTTTCACTCTCACATAGAGGTTGAATTGGAAATTAGTCCAGTCTCTAGCAATTTCGTAACTCAATTCCCGTCCTTTTTCCCCCCTCCCCACCCCATGCCCTCAGGCAATATGTATGAAGTGGAAAATCTGTTGTCGACCATATTTCGCCCTCATTTCGAGTTCGAATCGGTAATTGTTCCGGTCACCAACAGGCTTCCTACCTCACCTTTCACGTATGTTGTCATTTTTTTTCTCTCCTCAACGAAACACATTCATGAATTTTGAATATGTATGATACGCACTTGGCGTATCGTCTGTCTTTTCTGACAACCTTTATTCATGAATTAGTTTCCCTGCTGTTGCCGTGACTCGTTCACGAATTTTTTGTCTTGTTCTTTGAAATCCTACGAAAATGTTACCACCTGTATGTTAACATAGGCCAAAGAAGGCCAGTTGTTTTTCAACCAAGACAGTTTGTCATTCGGCAAACACCAAGTCATCCTAATAAAGGATAATGTTTATGTAATCAAAACTAGTTAGGAACCTCTCTCTACCTCTCTCTCACACTCTTCGTCACTCTCCGGACCGGCAGCTAAACCTCGTTTGTTTATTTTTTCTGGACACATTTTGTTTCTCTCCAAACTTTTCTTCATTGGTCCCTAGGCAGGTAAACTTCAAGAAATTTGCTTTAATAATAATTCCCCCCGGATTTAAAAAGAAGCCCAGGCGGATGTCATCTCCGGCAGCCAAGCTGAGCCTCACCTCCTAGCAGCCTGCGCTGTGGTTACAAAGGTCCCTCGACTACTACTCGCTACACACTTGTTCCATCTTGTTCCTGAAAGCTCAGACAATACTAATCATATGTATGACGTTTGTCTCACCACTGCAAGCCGAGTTGTCCCACTATACTTTATGACACTCTGAACTACCTTTCGGACACGCTAGTCCCGGAGTTCAAATTTCTTGCCCTCAATGCCAATGCCAGTTATACCGTCTCTTGCTCTGTCATGCAGTGACACATACCAGGTCATGGGTGAAACATAATTACCCTTTGCCCCTCCAGTAAACACAAACTGCGCATCTCTAAAAAGTTATCCTGAGCTACATTATGCTCCGATAACCAACACATACGATCCGTGCCCACCATAATAGCACATAGGACTCGTACTGGCATAACTACGGAACCTGGACTACTCTCTCCAATGACCACTGTAACCATAGCCGCAGCCCCGCAAACCACAGCCCCACTTCGCAAACATCAACGCCCACAACGAAGCAAAGTTTTTTTTTTTTTCCAAGACCTAAGTGTACTCCTGAGTGTTATCTCAATGGGTCAGATTACAGTGATAATGTAATCTTTTAGAGTCAGTGAAATCTCGTTTCCTTCGCAACTCTTCGAAACCAAAAAACCAACGCAACGCAAACTTAGCTTCCAGACCAATGAAACCCTAGAATCACACCTTAACATTCCGTCTTTTGTTTTTTTTTCAATTGTATAATGTTGTCTATTGTTTTTTCAATTGCATAACCATGCCCTTTTGTCTTTCAATTGCATAATTTTGTCTTTTGTCTTTCAATTGCATAACCATGTCTATTGTTTTCTAATTGCATAATTTTACTTGTTGTTTCCACACCTGCTCTCTCCCCAAAATTTATTTGCTCCAAACATGCTATGTACCCTTCCTCATTTCTCCCCACAAATATTGTTACCTAGCCTATGGCATAAGCTAGTCATTATGTTTTAGCTAGGCATCTCTCTGGCCATCCAAGTCTCTCAAACTAAGGGCAACTCTTGTTTTGTCAAAAAAACCCCAAGGGAGGCACATAGAGGATCTTTTAACCCTGATGCTCCATTACCACGTCGCCTTTTTACGAGCGCGGGGGGAGGTGTCATATAACAGATTTTAGCCGCAAAAGATCCTACAGTTGCCAGCCTGAGAGCGGGAATTATTCAAATTAGTTGCTAGACCAAACGTAGTGAAGAACGCGCAATACATCCGCTACAGTTCCCCCACCCCCGGCGACCCTACGCCCCGTTCCCCCCGCTCGCGCGCCGACCTCTGACCAGGCTGGACGTGTGTTCGTTTCGGCTCCCGCGTTCCCAATTTGCACCGCTCCGTCGAAAGCAATAACGTACGGAAATGGCGCTTTGAACATCGACAGGCTGGCACCGTTTGTTTGAGACACGGCGCTCAGTCCTGCAAATCAACAGGATACCCGACAACACCATGCTGTGAGTCTCTTACATTTCCTATTACCCTTGAATGTGTCCGCTAATAACCTAAATTCATCCACGCTGCCTGCCGATCTAGAGAGAGTGAGCTGTTAATTATTTCCCAGAGAGAGATTAGGGAACCCTTGTTGATAATTCCAGTTTAGGATGTAATAACCTGTGTACTGTTGTTATTCACCCATGTAATGTCCTTTAGCCGCTCAAATACAATGCTAATTCATAAAAACCTAACCTCTTTCATTTGGGCATAACAATCGTATGGGAGTGTTTTGTATAGACGGTGGGATATGGATTCTCGAGCCACGCGCTGACCCCGAACCCTGACTATGAGAGAGACGTCTCATGCCCCGCTTCTGAGCTGGCCGAGGGTAAGTCAGGACCCCCCCAGGTCCGACGCGCGACAATGAACAACCAAAAACCTGTAGGGATGATATAGTTAGAATGAAGGAAAGAAGGAAGAAAGCAGTAAAAAGCGGATTGAAGAAGAAATTGCTACATGGTGAGATGAAGTGAATCAAAACATTATTTAGCCTGTGCAATCAGTCAGATAATTTCTAAGGATCTCAAAAGAACAATAAATTACAGTTAAACAGATACAGAGATCTATTATGGTACGAGAAATGCAAAACTAATTAGATTGCAATTAAGGAAAAAATCAAGAACACAGAAATCTCGTGTACCAGGACCAGGCCATGCAACTATGTAGTAAAATCAAAAAGACAGGAACCTCGTGTACCAGGCGATCCAACTATGTGATTAAATAAAGAACACGGATATATCGTGTATCAGACCGTGCAACTATGTAATGAAATCAAGAACCCATATATGTCGTATACCAGCCCGTGCAACTACGAATAAAATCAAGAACACAGAAGTCTCGTGTACCGTCATGTAATAAAATTCCGAAAGAAAGTCTCCGTTAGAAAATATATTTTTTTAAGATATTCGAAAATACGTCTGCCACAATCATTAAAGTTATTTTAAGTGTAGGTAAAAAATAAATAAAGTTAAATAGCCAGTTTCTTGGATTTATAAATTTTATAACCGAACACCAGTTAGTAGAATTAAAGGATAGATAGATAAAGGGGTTTCAGGATGGTATACCCATAAATAGTTTTGTCAAAATATCTACGTAGAACGAATAATAGAAAACTGGTTAGTAGAATGAGGCGGTTAATTGGAAGCCCTGATGCCACCTCCAGCTGCCAGGGGGAGCACAATAATAATAGCTACCATCCATTATTGTAACATTATCTTAACGATCTTAGTGGCTAGATTAGATTTCTAAGCTTTTCCCTCCCCCAGTCGGGTGACCTTACAAGGCACTGAGGAGGTCTTATGCAATCCATCACGTCCGATCGGTTAGAAGAGCTTCTCGTTACGTGTAAGTTTATATGTATAGAACATCTATCGTATATGTGTAATATCAAACAGAATCTGACAGATGCTGTGTGGAAGGTCTTTTTAGGAAAGGTAGGGGAGAAAGTTCTAGGAAGAAAAAAATTATGAGGATTGGATAGGAATCTGGGGGTCAGTGTGTCCAGGTGTGACGGATATATTAATTCATCCCTCCCACTGCGGTGCAAGACGATGTACTGAGAGTCAAGATGTAGAGGTCATAAGGTCTGTTTTAACAAGTATCTCTCGATCCATCTAGTGGGCAGACCAAGACCCGAACAAACCTCACCCGATGAACCAGGGCACCCCTTCTATGTCAAAAAACTAATAAATGGTTTCCGGGGCGGCCGTACCCGTACCCGCCTCACAAATTGAAAAATTATACTACGAACGAGAGGATCAACCGCCACATAACTTGGACTAACACTGTACTCTTTGCTTCTCCACATTCATGCATCGTCTCACGCGTGCTTTTTTATTATTCGAGATTACTTGCTAAAAGTTAATAATGGTGCTGATTTTTTTTATGTTAGTACTGCACAACATTCCCGAATTCTCCCAACCGTCTAGAGCTAGCGAGACTATGACATTTCCAATCTGGCTGTGTATATTGTGAGGCTGGGGAGGCGGTAATGGAAAAGGGAAGGAGTGAGAGAGAAGAAGGTGGGGAAGTACCAGGCTAATCAGAAGTAGTAAGCAATGTATCTATTCTGAATGATGGTCTTTCATCAGGGTGATACTGTCAGTATCTACCATTATGCCGCAAATATAGAATTTCTAAAATATTATGTGAAATTAAAAATAATAAAATAACCAAAATTAAATAAAATGCCGATTGCATTACGATATCCAACCAGCGATAAGCACCTTGGCTAATCACCGATTCTCGGCACGTTCCAGTGTTCGACAAAATTTCGAACAGCTGGCAAGCATAACAGAGTGATGTTTATGCTAAACTGAAGCTTAAATTTGATCGAACACCGAAACGGGCCTATAATCAACGGCTAAATCAAAAGTCAAAACATTCTAATTAGCGATGATCGTCAATGTGTCACTTTCTCAAATCAGACGAAAGTTCACATGGGGCGATGCATAAGAAGTAACCTACCTACCTACGTACGCTTACGATATTAAATAACCTAATATATTATATTCTGAATTTCAACATTAGAAATAAAACGTTTTTGTATTTTTTTGTAGAATCTGAATAAGTAAATATGTTGTCTTCTCCAAAATTCCTTCCTTCACATTATCAGGAATGTATGGTACCATTAAATCTGTGACTCCGGCCAGCCGGGCAGTATAAAAGATCGGAAAGCGTAATAATGTGTTTACCCGTCTACGAGCGGCACTTCAGCCAGAATCTGCATGGCAGTCTCGAGGCGTTCGCGGTCCGAAGCAGCGGTCGCCAACACAAGTAGACCGGCGGCCAGGGTCCATAGTCGCACGGTCATTCCGAGGTTCTTGTCCACGTCAACTGTAACAAGCAACAATTCAAATATTATTAAATTGTTTGTTTACGCTGTGGCAACTGAAAAAAAAAATATTTTAACTCAACATTTAGACGACCTATAGAAACTATAAATTACAACTACGTGATGAAAGAACAAAAATTATTAAAACTCACAGATAGAAAATTGAATACAATTATAGCCGTGATGTACTCAGTCTAATTACCTCCCATATACAAGTAAGTAGAACAACTGGATTAAAAATTATTTTAAATTGCAACAACACTATCAGGACTTATTTTGATATTCGCATGCAGTCAATACTTTCGCAGACATAGTAAATTTGTTCAACTGAACGGAATATAGTTACAAGGAGGCTAATATATACCTCAATCGTATAAGAACCCTATATATTTCATTAGTTATAACTCTAGTAGAATATAATTCACCTATTTGGTCCCCTTTGTATGAAGTTCACTATATCAATATAGAACGAGTTCAGCACAAATTTCTTAGGTACATAAATTTTAAGCTCAAAATTCCAATTGACTACTTTAATTATGTTAGTTTGCATCTAATAACGCTATCTGACAGAAGAATTATGTCACTGGACGAACTACATCTCTTTACCTTATTTTATCTCACATTTGTACAACATTTAAATTGTAAATTTATTGTGTCTAAATTTTTTTATTGATTTCCATTACACTAAACCACCTATGAAGGTGATATTGACTATTTTCCTCGTACAATCCATAGACGCATATTAATGAAATAACGTATATATTATAAATCCCTGAAATGTATCCTATTAAAAGAAGCACAGTATGAATGAAACATCGATAGCTTAAAACCGAGAGATTGCATCTAACATTTTTTTGCAATAATTTTTAGATTCTCTTAAGTAAATTCCAAATTTGTAAGTGTTAATAATGACATTAATAACTCTCGCCATTCCTAAGATATTTACATATTTTAGTGGTTAGATTAAGGAGACACAATATCTTGAATCGGGGAAGAAAAACAAGCCACTTTTATCTATCTTAAATCTGCTTTTTAAAAAGATAAATAACAATAATTAAAATAGAAGACAATATGAATAAGTATTTAATCACATATGAACCAACAACATTGCCATTTACGAATACAAACATATATAGCGACGGTCCGAAGTTTTGGTTTCGGCCAGTAAACGAGTTTCGGTCGCAGTTTCGGTTTCGGTAAAAATTAGTCGAAACTTCGGTTCAGCCGAAACCTGCGATCGTGATGTGTCGGATGATGTTCGGCTTTTCTCGGGCGCATGTGTAATTGTGTATGCCTCAAGAATAACTAAAATGTTGTTTTAAAAGAAGTTGTATATTATAAAAGTTGGGTGTTAGTTCAAATTTAAGAGTTTTTAATTTTAAAATACCATTGATTTTGTCTAAGTTTATGTTTAAATAATATTTTTTGTATCTAACATAAAAACTAAACACATTTGTTAGATCTTTTGTATTTTTTTCAATTCCTATGTAGTTCCTTAAAGCACTATTAAAGGCATAAAAACTTACCAAAAAACTCTAAAAGTAAACCAATTTTATTTAACACCGATGAATTCTTAGAAAATTAACAATAAAAACGACTAACTATGAGGTACAGAGTTTGGTCATTAAATATTTTTCGGTTTCGGTTTCGGATTCGGTGAAAAAACAATCATACATGTTAGAAAATGTTTGATTTTATTGAATTCCATCAAAGTTATTCAGTTTCTCAAAATGAGACATTAATATTCATTTAAAAGATTCAAATAGCGTTGTTTATTTGATTAATTCATTAATGAATTCAATAATTAATTAATTAATGAATTCTAAAAAATTTAAACGAAAAAGGAGGCAAATGAAACCAAACACAATAAGAACTGGTCTTGGGAAATTTATATATATTTTAGTCAGAACCGGTATTTTAATTATTAACATTATTTTTGTTGTGAAATTCAATTCCTACAGATTCCGTGAAAGTTTATATTAAATACTGAAAACGTAGAGAGCATTTTCACGTTCCTTACAGAAAGTAAAGAAACCTTTTAACTTTATTTCTTCATTTGAAATAATATGTTAAAGGTTTTCAATTCGAGGTAGGTATTATATAATATTCAAGGAAATATTATGGTGTTTATTACAATGGTTTAGTTCCGAATATTTCGCAAAAGAAATCTTACGAAACGATGAAATCGATAAAATCTTGGATATTCCCACCTCTGCCGTAGGTCACCTCAAATGGTTCGTTACTTTTGTTGATTTAGCAGGGGTGCCCAGGTTGATCGGTCGAAGTGTGCTCAGGATGCGCCTGCCCACCCATGGGTTATATTTATAGGTCCGCCACTCCTGACCACACTGATCCCTAGATTCATACCCAACCCTCATACCTTTTACATTCCCAGAACTTACTCTCCTTCCTTTCTTCCACACAGAATCCCAAAAGACGACATAGGCCCTGAAGGAAATTATTTTCCTCAGGGCCTCCTGTGTGGCGTTAATTTTATAACAAAAAATGCACCTTTTTTAATGACTAGTAGCAACTAATGTAATTACTAAACATTTAAAATCATGTATTGGACGTCAACAAATTTATTTCATAATGCTGTCTCTGTCTGTATTCTTCTATGGAGAATATAGTTATTCATTTCTGTATTTCCACAGAAAATACGTATAAACTTTTAATTTCAGTGGCGTGTAGAACAACAAAGTTAAAAGGCAGTGCTTATCCTAAGAAATATGAACCGCAGAAAATATAGGAATAATTTAAAAGACGACAAATCTTTGATCAAGGAGCAATGTACGCCATTCGTTAATTAATGCTTTATCCACAACATATACATGGCGTAAAGCTAACTAGTAGATTGTTGTCTTCCTGATATAAAATATAAATAAAATTGTGCTTAAAGCAAAATAAGTATATTTACCCTAATATCTGGTTACATAAATGTTACCCACAAAAAGCTGTGGAGTTTTAAGACTTCCGAAAACAAATTTGCCGGGAACCCAAAAAAATATAAATTTTAAAGCATTCAAGATATTTAATCAACAACCGATGGATGTTAAAAAAGCTAAAAGCCTTGCAGCTTTTGGTAGGTTATGCCCAAATGCGATAAAGAATATGTTTTCGATGTAATAATAATAATAATTATATTTGGATGAATTATGTAGCGCTGTTTTTTGTGAAAAATCACCTCAAGGGCGCTGTACAAATTTATAATACATTTCTACAGCGATCTATGTTATTAGTTACTATTTATGGAGATAATATTCAGTACTTACCTGGTAGGTCACTTGAGATTAACACTTAATTTACATTAACTAATTGTTTACTAGCGAAATTTAGATACAGGATTTAGGACATAATTGGAAAATTGGATGTAACTGGACTTTCTCTCAGGAATGGTGTATTTAATTTAAGGGTATGACAGCTTAAAAAGGTAAGTTTTTAGTTTGGAACTGAATTCTGTTGGACTTGTTATGGATCTTAGTTTCGGAGGGTGTTTATTCCAAGACTTCGGCCCAGATATTCCGGAAGCACGATCACCAAACTTAGTATTTGGCTTGCGCTCAGGTTCTATCAGTCTGCCTACAGCTGCTGATGTTGCTGATCTAAGAGTTGACTGCCTCAGACCAGTGTTTTCCGGGACGCATAGTTCCCGAGATGTAGGGCCGTTTTATTGATGGATTTAAACACCATCCAGCACAATTTGTACTGAATTCTTTCAGGGCACTTGAGCCAGTGAAGGTTACGAAGGTGTTCTAAAATGTGCGAATATTTTGAAACCCCGGTTATGAGCCGTGCTGCTGCATTCAACAGCACGATAGAAGTTTCTCAAATTTTATATTTTTGAAGGCTGGCGTAAATGCCGTTGCAGTAATCGAGACGTGAGACTACGTAAGATTTGATAAATAGTTTTGTTGCTTCTGTGGGAAGATTTCTTTTGACAGACTTGAGTTGTCTTAGGTGAAAAAAACCGGTGCTTACAGTCCTATTTATTTTAATTTTAAACGAAAAGTCTGAATCTAAATTGAAACCGAGAAGTTTGACTGTTGTTTTTGGGATGATATCGCTGCCTGAAATAGAAATAGGTGAATCGTCTATGAAATATTGACGTTTGTTTGTGGCCGCCCAGAGAAACTCATTCTTAGATGGATTCAGCTTCAGCTTGTTTGAAGACATCCAACAAGTTGTTGCTTCTAGAAATTCAGTTATACGGATCTTGAGACTATTGATTTCGTTTGGAGCGCAGTAAAAATAAACTTGCTGATCGTCAGCGTAGCAGTAAGACAAGAGACCAAATTACTCAATTATTTTAGCGACATCATTTGTAAAAAGATGAAGAGAAGTGGACCCAAAACGGATCCCTGGGGTACCCCTGAAGAAAGTGTTGCGAAGTTGGACAATTTATTTCCAACCCTCACGGCTTGTAAGAATGTAGTGTAAAGTTTGCCGAAATATCATACAAATAAGTTGTTAGTAACTCTAAAGAAATTTAGTTATAAAAAACACGCAAAAAATAAATAAAGTAATGTTAAGTAGAGTAAACCTGCCAAAACTCAAAAAAAATATGCTGGCACTTATATATACGACATTGAAACATAAAACATTATTATATTACGACTATATAAATATTACTTTAAATAATTACTCTGGATAGAGTCACTACTAGCACCCCGACCTGTACTGATTTTTCACTGCAAAAACCTTTTTTTAACAGCTTTTTTTTCCCGACATAGCAATTTCCCGGCGGAGTTTTCAACAAAAAACTGAAGAATGTATCGCTTTAAAAAAAACTTTTCAGGTATAAAAAATTCACAGCTCTGGACTGGTAACCATTTACTAGGTAGGCCATTATTTGCCATGGGTCAGTAGCCGCTAACTGATTAGATAATCCGTTTATTTGTAAAAGATAGTACATTTTTTTTAAATGAGCTCCTGTTAAATCGAGGGAAGTAAATTCTCATCGGAAGTGTAAATTAATTTGTTTAAAATGTAAATCGTTTGATTTGGTATTTACAATTGCCATTACAGAGGTGTAGTTTGATAACATGTTCTTAGAAAACTTTCCATTTTCCAAAAACGATTGTAAATGTTTTATTTGAAATATCTGCATTTATCGTCATCCGTATTTATGTTCAAATATTGTTGAACAATTGACTTTTCTTTTCACAATACATTTTGTAGACAGAATTACACTCAGTCGAAACAAATTTTTATATTATGTAAATTTTCATTTACCTTTGTTGCTCTAAATAATGTCGGGAATCCGTAATTAAATTAAGTCAAGTACGTCCCTTAACACCCTTTATAATGTACAATGTACATACGTACAACGTTATATTACTTTTAACAGCTTTTCTTAGTCATTCATATCGTAGTAGTATTTCTGAGGGCTTCCCATCCTGTTTATCATCAATCTTATTCCATTCAGTCAGATTACCTCGACTTTGAACGGCTTCTGGGTTTTACACTTTGCTATGATTTACATTGATCGGTCGTATGTCATCTTGAATTCCACCACTTGAATATGATTTTCATTTTTCTGTAGTGTGTCATTTCGTATTAAATTCTTTCATTTGGATATGATTTTCATTGTTTCGTTGTTCGTCATTTAGAATTAATCTACTTGGAAATAATTTTCATCGTTCCGTCATATATCATCTAGAATTCTTCCACTTGGATATGATTTTCACTATTCCGTCGTTTGTTATTTAGAACTAATCCACTTGGGAATGATTTCCACCCTTCTATCATATGTCATCTAGATGTATTTCAAATGGATATGATTTTCATTATTCTGTCATTCGTCATTTAGAATTAATCCACTTGGACATGATTTAATCGTTCCGTCATTTGTCATTTATAATTCTACCACTTGGATATGATTTTCATTATTCCGTCGTTCGTCATTTAGAATTAATCCACTTGGAAAAGAATTCCATCGTTCTATCATATATCATCTAGATGTCTTCCACTTGGATAAGATTTTCATTATTCTGTCGTTCGTCATTTAAAATTAATTCACTTGGAAATGATTTTCATCGATCCGTCATTTGTCATCTATAATTCTACCACTTGGATACGATTTTCATTACTTCGTAGTTGGTCATTTAGAATTAATTCACTTGGACATGATTTTCATCGTTCCGTCATATGTCATTTATAAGTCTTCCACTTGGATACAATTTTCATTTTTAAATTTATCTTTTTGAGATTATAAATTTTTATGTCATATGTCATCTAGAACTCTTCCACTTGGAAGACTTTTATAAATTGTTCTATTATTCTTCCGCGTGCCACCTTCTCAAGTTAGTTCTTGAAACCTTCAGAATCATGGATTTTTTTTAACACAGAAGAAAAATAACTAATTATAATTACATCTGTGGAGATGCTGTGTGGAGTGTCTCTTCCAGGAGAGGAATGAATGAACATGGGTCTCGAATAGAACCCATGTTGTAAGAGGGAGAAAATACACATGTTGAGTGCGCGTTTGGCGTGTTTCCCGACTATGCACCGGCGCTGAAGGGATCAATGACGCTAGTTCCTCGGAGCATCTTACATTGTAATACCAGTAGAACACGAACAGCATTCATACCTGATGCGTGAATTATCTGTAACTAGAAGTCCCCGGCATTGCCCGGGCTTTATACGAAGTTTTTCAAAATCAGATGTTGACGGTAATTAAGATCGTATTTTGAACGCGCAAAGTTTAATAAAGAATTATTAAAATTCAGTTTTAGATAGTAGGGAAAGGAAGTTGGGTCGTATTCCTAAATTTCGTGTAGACAGTTACCTTCCTGAAATGGAATAAAACTGTAGATATGTAAAAAAAAAAAAAAAAAAAAATACAAATCTACCCCTATCAATTTTTGAACAAGATTTTTTCTCGTAATTTTTGATTTGGGTTCAAGTTTTTACCAATTTCTAGGGAAGTTTTAAAACACTTACTGAGTATTTTGTAAAAACGAGTTATGTCTGTGTGCACGGATTGCTGATTTATTAAAATCCTGTGGGATAGCAGGCCGCTTTCTAACAAAACATTTTCAAAATTCAAAAGTCACAGGCAAAACAAATGATTAAACTTTCGTATTTAAAATACTAAACTATTAACCCATTCTAAACACCTGCAACTTGTAAACTTAAACATCCCCACTAGAACAACGAGACACAATACTCAATTCTACCGCAGTCTGCTGTAGCGCAACTATATTGCTGATTCTCCCATACAAAGGTTTAACACCATGGAAAATCAATACTTATGTGATATTGATCTGTTTAATGTTGACTTTGGTGAATTTTGTGGATCATATTAAAAACCTATTCCAACCCTTTTCTTGAACCTTTGAGTGTCTCTTTATTAACTTATCTGATCACTGTATCTTAATAAAAAAATCCTGTGTTTTATTTCATGAATGTATTTATTTTTTGTAAATTTTTTTTATTTATTTATTTCATCAAAAAATTACAGAATATATAATATATCATTAGTAAGTTATATAATAATATGTAAGTTAGTAACAATGAAATTGTTGAAAGAATAATGTTACAATAATAGAGCAGTTTCGGAAGAAAAAGTAAATATATATGTAAGAGTGTTATATAGAAATGGCATAATATACATTATTTTGAGTTGTGCATAACCTGCCTCACTAGGCGAACCTGTACTGAGGCAAAATTTTTAGTTTATTATTTCTCGCATTGTCTATGGTTTACTTATAAATGTTTAATTTAGGTTCCTATATAGCTATACATTATTTTTTGCATATATACAATACAAATACGGCAGGTTTTAGCATAATATATACTTATATCTTATTTTTATCATTTCTTCTCTTGGTTCTAAATTATGCATCGTGTCAAATTATACCACCATGTAAAATCCCTAAAGCGTAACATGAATTACATCGGAATACCAGTTCATACACCTGCGTTTGTGCTATTAATATTTAATGATGAAATGCAACAGTGTAATGATTTTTATGAACACGTGTTCCGACATCGGGGTAATACATTTATTTTTTACTACAAGCTTAATATGAAATTTATCAGTTCATTCGGTAAGGGCCTGCAGTCCCCTTTTTAACAAGATTACAAATAATTTTGTAGATATTTTCAATAAATAAGCAAAATTTTATATCAATAAGTTTTCTCCGTGTGTAATTTCTTTGGGAAGCATTAATTTCATATTACATAATACTTCGACATATTCACGATTTGATACAAATGAATAATAGTGTATTATAAATGAAATATTTATGCAATTTCCAGCGGGGCCAAAATTTTAGTTTTTCGTACCGTACCCAAGGACAAAGAATATTATGGTATATTATTATTATTATTGGACAACCTACATAATGACGCTTTGTCTCAGTGAAAAGCCACCTCAAAAGCTCTTTACTTAATTTAATTAAACCTGAGACTTTTACGGGTATTGTAAACTTGGGTCGATTTCTGTCAGAATATGAAATATTAAATTAAGTATTTAGTAGAAAATGTCATAATTTATTTGGTATATGCGATCAGTAAATTAATGTATTAATATTCTACAAATAATAATAATAATAATACAAATAATTACATTTGTTAAAAGTAAGCGTTTTCCAGGTTCTAAATCAATAAGTTTACGTGACAAAATTTCACGCATGAATATTACATGCCAGAATTACACACTAAAGAAATTGCACATGGAGAGAAATACGCATACTGGAATTGGACACATCAAAACCAGATAACCTAACCTTACTTATTTCAGTATATAAAAATGATTTTACATATGAAAAAAGCATACACTTCTGTTAATAACAATAACAAAAAATTTGTTGACGTTTTAATTCACCGAATGTAATTCTGCCTACGTTAAATAATGTCCGTGTGCAATTCTTGCAGTAAAAAAAGCTTGACTTTGCCTTAGAATTGGAAAAAAAAATCAATTATTGGTACGTTAAATTCACGCATGTCCTGGTACCCTAAATAATGCATTACCAATGTCTACCTAATATCTCAGTTCGATGTCAATAATTACATTAAAAACATTCTAATATAATGTTTAATAACACCTCCGCTTGAAGGTTCATGAGGGGTCATTAAGACGAGACAATATCCAAAAACAAAAGCCAGAAACTTAACGACGCATGTGAAGCAGCCGTGCACACAAATATGCGACGCGTGGCTCTGGTGTATTGGACAGACCTGCGGTTGAATTTTCCCTAGCAAATCTCTAAAATAAATTGGGAATCTTAACGACATAAGTGATGAAGTCGGGTAAAACTATATTCGGCGAGCGGCCCGGCCTAATGGACGGTCCTATAACCTATAATCGACTTTGCCCTAGCAGGCGTAGAAAATCGATCTTTACGTTGGGTTTATTTTAATTGTTTCTGGTGAACGTATTACTAAAATCTCAAACGTTTCTAGAGGAATCCACTAATTTCTAAAGTTACATATTTATCGAATAAAATAAATAAATTTGGTACTTACAGCTAACTTTATGGTTGGAAAACGTTTTATAACATTTTCAAACCGTTTTACATAAAATATTTTAATTCCTGTTTTTATTAATCTTTAATATGAAAACATATTGTTTCTGTAATGCGTAGATATGTTATTTCGTCATTGTAAAAATAAATATTTATTCTTCTCAGTTCGTCTCAAATATTTATACTTGATGACATGGATAGAAACAAAAAAAAAATCATCGGTTATTATTACGAATTAGAGGATTTTTTTTAAATTTATAAATTTTTATTTTTTTATTGTAAAAACGACATAAAATGTGAAGTGACATTTTTCTCACTAATTACCTACACAAAGGGAATGTTATAGAAATATCGAATTCTTTCAAAGTTATGAACGTTTCGGATCAAAACTTACCGATAAGTTTTTTTGTTAACATTTTCATGTTTGATATTTAAAATATATATTTTTAAAATACCAAAGTTTATTTCAATTATAAACATATCGAAGATAATTTGATCTAGTTTCTAAAATAGTATTTCTGTTAATGAGAACTTTGAAAATCAACATGTAGCACATTTTAGATAGGAACACCGAAATTCCATGAAATTTTACCATGTCATTGGGACTATTTTTAAACCCGATGGGTTAAATTGCTTTGCATTCCATTTTATTCAAGAACTTTTATATATTACACTACTGCAGTCAGGCTGATATATTACGTTTGTTTACATGTATGCAATATGGCAAATATAAATCTACTATAATTTATGACATTTTGTTAAATGTTTTCCGTGTGATAGCAATAAATCAGTTTGTACGTGATTAAAAAATCTTTTGTGTGGAACGAAAATAGAAGGTATAAAATGACTTTTTTCAATTCTAAGGCAATGTAGAGCTTTTTTGAAAAAATAGCAAAAAGTATTGAATCGAATCAATCTAGATATAGTGAAAGGTGTTTCAAACGCAGGTTCAATAGTTGAAATGTAAAGACAAAAATGAAAATTACTTACCTTTGTAAAAATTTCGGGAAAATATGTGCGAAGAATACTGGATGACTGAAGAACATTTATCCCGGAAGATCTGCATAACTGAGTAAAAACACCACATCTTTCTTCACAATAAACTCTTCAAACCACCTTCACTATAAACAAAAGTTCGATTTCTTAAAAATGCATGTTTCCTCGTCCACCGTTTGCAGCAAAAACCGTAGATATATATTTTTTTAAGCGTAGAGAATATATTTTTCAAGTTTTTCTAAGTTAAAAAAAAAGAAAACGCGACCACCGGTTGCTCCAAATATTCCGATAGATTTTCCGGAATTTCCTCCCTGAAGGACAAGCGTCCTGGCCGACGTGCGGGAACTGAATGAGGGAGGAGAGGAATCTCCAGCGGAGGGAAGGGAGGGAGCTCTACAACCCAGCGGCAAAAAACCGAATACACTTGCGAATAACCCCGCACAAAAAGCATCTATACTACCATTCCTCATACATAAGTACTGCTTTATATGTCGGGATCTTTTTATGTGTGCTGCTATTTGGTAAGCTGTTTTGGGTAATAATTTCGAGGGAAGTTTACCGAGTCGGCTGTCGGCTCCACAGGCGGTTATTTGCCAGCGACACTAGCGCCATTAAGCTAAATTCTGAAGCTCGCATTAATGTTCATGCAAATTAGCACATGGGAGAGTGGGCAGTCAAAACATATTATTATTATTTTATTATTCGGCTCGGGGAGAACGCTTTAATCGATGTCAGCCATCTAAGTAAGATAAGGAAAAGCGTGTAAAAAATATACCTATATTAAAGTAATATACTAGCTTATGTGTACCCGACGTTGTCAAATGGTTTGAGGTTGTGAGGCTGTGAGACCTTTTTAAGATACCTTCATACAATTCCAAAGTACATTATTTTGATGTATTTCTTAAGGTTTAGACGGAAATAGTATAAAATATAGATGGTTAAATTTCGGTGATTTATGTTTATTTATTTATACTATTAATACTATTTACTAATTAAATATCAATTTTCGACACCTTAAGGAATCTACGTAAGAAAAACCAACACAAAAAAAATTTTTTTTTACACTATCTACAGATTTTCCCCGCTTCCTAACTTGAAAATCTATTCTGTATCGACACACAAATTATTTTAGGCATTTAGTGCAAATCCAAATGCAAAGGAAAATGTCTAATTAAATAGTTCACTTTTTATACAATGGTCCCCGCCTCCTAACGTGCAATTCTATTCGGTATCAATACGCAAATTATTTTAGGTATTTAGTACAAATTGATGATTAGAACTAAATTCAAAGGAAAATATCTAATTAAATAAAATAAAATACATTGTTCACTTTTTACACAATTTACAGATGGCCTCCTCCTAACGTTCAAATCTATTCAGTATCGATACACAAATTATTTTAGGAACTTTTAGAAATGTTAAGAATATGTTTAACAGACGAATAAATAAGGTAGGTATCTAAAATATAGAAACATTAAATAATTTTTGCTACAGCGATTGCACAACGCGGCGCACGCACCCACTTTGCAAAGACCTAGTTATGAGCGCCGTAATATGTTAAAATCATGTATCCACTGAACGAATAATCCGTAGAAATTTCTGTACCAATTTTAACTAACTGTTCTGTGATCAGTGTACCTAGAGTCCAAAAATGTATAATTTTCTTTTATTTAATTACTAAAAACCATTTTTTTTGTTTTGTCAATTTGTAAACCAAAGTAGTTACTTAAATACCTAAATACTCAAATGTAAATCAACAATATTTTAAATTTCGATTACGGCATAATTTTCCCAAGAAAATTTCACCATCTCAATTCTTTTTTAAACTTTCTTCAGGCCGGTAGGTATCATAAAATTGGTTATTCTGGTTCGACAGTTTTCGACAGGACCCACACTACGGATTGCTTTTCTTACCCCTCGACCACGGAAATCTCACGAAATCACATCTCAAAAATTCATGCAATATAAAAAGGTAGTATCAAACACGACAACCATCTTTAACCACAACTAGAAGCAACAAACTTTCGAATCCTAGTTCCAAGACAGGCCAATGAAATGGAGTCCAAGAAAAATTACGAAAATTGAAATATTTGTTCAATTTCACCCGAAGTAAAATAGAGTTCACCTAATTTCTGGTACAAAAATACGCCCACATTGCACTTCTGTCAACTTTCTCGTGAGTGTAGTTATTGCAAACGGGCTGATCGTTGATTCAATCAAAGTAAGATAACATTGAGGGACACGCCCACATCACGCTTCTATCACTGTATCTCTTCATAGGTGCATCCCCTTGGATCCCCGAGCGGAAACGCGGCCCGGACCCGGCTCTACCCCTGCTCAAACCGCTCGACCCTCTCGGCCCGATCCCCAAATATTGAGTTTGAAGGGTTTAAAATGGGCGAAACTTCGTCGTTATATTTCGCACGCAGGCAGACACTTTCATTCCCCGAAACTTAGGCACTCCTGGTAACGTGGAAATGGTTTGGTTTATTTATATATTAATTAACGCTTTATATATATTGATTCACAGCAGATAGAAACAAGTCCAGATAAGTGATGTGATTACTTAGACATACACAGTATATTTTATAACAAGTGTCGAGGAAGGTACCTATATTAAATAGTACGTAATTGAAGTAATTACTTAAATCAAAACAATATCTTAGTAATTTAGTTTGGGATGGGAAAGATTTTTTTTCTTAACTGATGAAGATAGGTAGGTATGAGTAACAATAATAAAAACCTTTTTTTTACTCTAACACATATATTTTAAATCTCAAAAAAATAGTGGTTCTGCACAGGATTAAACCTTCTTATGCTAGAACTGGAGTAGACAAATCACAATTGTATAGGATCGAAATTTATTGCGCATATTAATAACTTATTTAATTTCATCCGTTTCAGGGAAATGAATATATAGCGGCGTGCGTGCATGAGATTGCAGCCAAAACTTGGTATAATGTAATGTCATTTCAATTTCCAAGATTTGCATTTATTCTCAAAGTCAAAAGAGAAATTCGAATAGACGTATTTAAAAATTTATTTTCTACCATAATACTTCTATTTTGAAATGCCTTTTAAAATTAAAAAAAAAGTTGGGTTGACTAAGGATTGAACCTTCCTACTCAGAAACTAGAGTCGATAACTCTACCAACGTCGCCAAATGCCCATCGGGTAGGACTTATGTCGCGTACTAAATGCTGTAATGTCATCCGATTTTAAAGAAATGCGTATATTTGATTGTGATTGCGTGTGAATGCGTGATTGCCGCCAAAAGTTGAGTTGAGTGAGACTAGTAAAATATTCAGGTTATAAAGGTATTTGGAAACATAACGACATATAAGTGCAAGTTTTTCCGTTGTTCGATTGATAAACATTTATATAAAACTCAACGTGACAATTCCAATAACGATACTCACTGAAAGTGTCGTGTGAACGAGTGATGGAAAACTAAATAAATGAATGTGAATGACAGCGAAGCGATATCCTTTATGAAGTAACCTATTTATTTTATCCTTGAGAGTAGATCGATAGATGAAATCATTGTGAACAACTTCATTATTTTTACCACTCTCATATATCAACTAGCTAAATTGGGAAAATAAAATATCTACACCGGCGTTATTTTTTGAAATGGAAATGTATTTCTAATTTATATTTTCTCTGCTGAATTTACTTTTTAGAGCACCTAAGGACCTACTCGACGAGCAAGAATATCTCATGTACCCTTTTCTGTCACTGAGTTGTCTGTTATCTGCCCCTCTCTGGCGCCACTACCCTTGGGCCACGAGATATATTTAAAAAATGGCGATAATAAAATCGTTTCATCGCTAACTCTAGCGGGATATTAGCATGGGATTCGCCTCTAAAAGTGGGAAAATGTTAATTCATTATTATACAGCATCAATTCATTATTGACTACCTTCGGTCTCGTAACATACCCCGATTGGGGATTCCATTACTACTATATCCATACGGTTGAGATTTTCGTGCGGTATTCACATTAAAATATGATATTAAGGTGTATTTTCCAGTTCTCTGTGACACCTCATGATCTGATTTAACAAATACCATCTAAATAATGATAATCCTAGATGGTGCGATCAGCGTAGTTCTACGGGGTATTCATCAAATAGATAGAGTGAGGTTGACCGGTGCCAGTGCGCACGGTATTATCTAATTTCCTCTGGAATCGTCCACTTCCCAACCCAATGAGGCTAAACCGCAATTCAT
The DNA here is from genome assembly GCA_026573805.1 of Hesperophylax magnus. Classification (NCBI taxonomy): domain Eukaryota; kingdom Metazoa; phylum Arthropoda; class Insecta; order Trichoptera; family Limnephilidae; genus Hesperophylax; species Hesperophylax magnus. The sequence goes on along the minus strand of JAIUSX010000058.1, from coordinate 6,347,218 downwards.
TACAGTGATTACACGAAAATGTAGGCTTGCGTACGCAAGTTAATGGGTAGGTACGTAAAACACAGTAATATAAATTTGGGAGGCGGGTCCGGGTACCGTCGTCGCGGGAACCATTCATTGGTTAACTAACACCTCTGCCATAGGTCATCCCAAGTGGTTCGCTACGTTTGGTGAATTAGGAGGGGTTCCCGGGATCATGGTCTAGGTCTTAACGGCGGATAAGTCTGCCCATCTAATGTGTGGAGATACTGGTTGAGGGAGATCTTTTTACCTCTCCAGCAGGATTCTCTGGACCCGAGGTTCTCTACACCGCAAGGGAAGGGATGAATTCAAACATCCTTCACTCTTGGATACACCCTCATAGTTCCCAAATCTTCGTCTCCTTCCTCTCCTTCTTTTCATTAAAAAAAACACTCCAAACAGCATATCCAAAGATAACGTAGGTCTTCAGATAAATTATTTTCCTCAGGGCCTCCAGTGCGGAGCTAATGTAAAAAAATATATGAATGCTGTTATATATGAATAATCATATTGCCGGTCGGTGGCTGAGTCGACATCGTGTTTGGGTCCCACCCAGGCGTAGTGTGTTCAATTCCTCGGCTGGATAAGTCCTCCATCAGAACACAAGCAACATTTTCCGCTTTCTGTGGTGGCAGTACGAGATTTTAAAATATTGTCAGGTTATCCGTAACCCGGGAATGTTGGTCTTCCGTTACCTGTATTTTAAAATTGTACTACAACATGTGTTCTCAACGTGAAGAGTCTGAACAACAGATTAGTGCCTAATGCCTACGTGTGAAAAGATCTATGGATGTAAATCAAAGGTGTGCCACGATAGATTTTAGTGTCAGTCCAATTTCTATGCCTTCCTATTCCGGGATATATCCCTATGGTATACCATAGCGTGATGGTTAGATAGACCGGTTAATGGCAAAGTCGATAAATGTAGTGTCTGGTTCACTACCACATGTCGTGGATTCAACTCTCTGCTTACTATCATTGCAAAAGCAACATTTTCCACTAAAACTGATGAAAGTAAGAGCAATTCAAATATCTTCATTAATTTTATCAACCGGAGAATTTTTTTTTCTTTTTAATACAGACATAAGAGAGATCAGTATAAATAATAAGTTAGTACTTTATAAGTTTACAATTGCTACCTACAGTAAAAATCTTGTGCAATTGATTTTTTCCCAAATACAGTGATGTATAAAGAATATTATTAATTTACGAGATGATAATAAATAATAATACTTAATCATTGAAAACAATATTAACCTGTTAACCGGGGAATTCCGTTTTGAACTACGCAACATATAACGGGCGCGAACTTCTTCACTAGGACGTATCAGTATGTCACGCCCGGAGGACGTAATTTCATATTATTATTTTTTTTCATTTATGCATTATGAAAATGAAAACATCGAATTAAAAAACTATAAATTTTACAAACAATTATAAAGATTACAAAAAATATATAAAAGGTTTTAATTACAGAACAATAAACAAAAGCACACAGATAAAAGAGAAAGATTGAGTTTAAAAAATTAAAATATTTTAAAATTTAAAACTTAATTTCCGTGTGATGGGCTCGGAAATATACGTCCCGCTCGTTCCAGGGCGCAACATATATTTCAAGGACGTATTCATATGTCTTACCCGTACCCGATACTGTTTACGCCTGACGTATTTATACGTCCCGCCCGGTTAACAGGTTAACGACACTCAAATATCAAAGTCTATAGACTCGCAAATAAAAATTAATATATTTATCCAAGACACTATCTATATTACATTTAGTTCAAGTAGTATCTTGCAATCATACATAAATATAGCAGTCAGAAAACATGCGTTAGTTAAATGAAAATAATGCTGGTAGCTCTCAGTCGAGGTATGATACGGACGAAAATGACGTAAGTTAATATGGTCGAATTAGCTCAGTAGTCAGAGCACTTCCCCGGCAAGAAAGAGGTCCTAGGTTCAATTACTAGATGCGATTGATGCTTTTTTTCTGATGAAAATAAAATAATTTAAAATAAATGAATCAAATACCAAAAAATAAATAATTCAGTTGACGCCACAAAATAATTTTGCAACTATCGCAATAATAATTATTATTGTTAGAATAAATAGACACTGCATTTAAATAAATATTTATGTTTATTCGACGAATAAATACAGCTGATAGCAAATAATATAACCATGTCGTAATATTTGATAGTGTGACCTACAGAATGTGACTTTGTCAGAGATACTGAAATAATAATAAAATAATCTTTAAAACTATAAAACTTATGCAATATATCTCAATGGTTGAGTATCAACAAATCAAATATTGATATTAAATTTATTCTTTTCAAAAATTTTAATAAATAATATATTTTTAAACACAAATCATAAATATTAATTAACTTTTAAATAAATATTATACACAATTATTCATCTATGCTCATTTTGGTTATGTTCCCAGTGCTTACAAGTAATAGAAAAATATACAAAATGAAAAAGGTTTTTGTTTTAAACCACTTTATTTTATTATATACGTCGACCGCTTTCGGTTGTTCCCAACCTTCTTCAAGATAATAAATATATAAACTATTTATTGTCCTGAAGAAGGTTGGGAACAACCGAAACCAAATAAAAAACAAAAAACTTTTTCATTTTGTATAATGTCAAGCCACAAAGTGTTTGCCTTCTTCGATAATTTAAGAAAAATATACATTTCAAGGTTAAATCCCACCTTCCTTTTTTATCTGTTTTTCTCCGCCTACACTGCGCTTTTCATGTTCCAATATATTTAAGAATAATTTACATTTCCTGAAGCTTTTCTTTTACATACTCTCTGCCATCAAATCATGTATGTGCTACCTGCAAAAAACGAAATAAGCTTGATGCAAGTTCGACTCTAAAGATATCGAAACTTATTTGAGCAGAATTTTTTTTTTTCGATTTTGATATATTCTCCGAAACAAATTTTCCTCTAGTTAGAAATGAAGTATTTTCCAAACCAAAATAAAAATACACAAAACCCCCATGACGTCATCGTACAAAAATTTGTTTATTTACCTTCTAACTTGTATGGGGCGATACACAGTGCAGCGTGTAACTGAAAAACAAAACCATTAATAAAAATATTTAAAGGTGTGAATTTGAATAAATAAATAAAATAAAATTAATAAACATACAAAAAAAATTTAGTACATATTTTGAGTCGTGGAATCAAGAGAACAATATTATTATTAAATTATCGAAGTAAAGCAGACAGAGGTATAGTCTCAAAGCACGCGCTACCATTGTTTTAATGTACGACAGTTACAAAGTCCGTTTACTCATTGAAAATCCTTTGTTGCGACTTGGAAGATTTTTTTCATTTGGACAACATCACAAATGAAAGGAATCCCGTCTCAAAATCCATTGACAGATACATTTGAAGACGAGGACACTGAAGGTGACGATACTGAATCTTATGACTTTTAAAATTATTAGTGACTGTTAAGAGTGCAGTACTTGCAGCAGAATTTTTCCGGACTGCAATGTAAGTGCTATCCAACTTCCGACAGGATAAGGTTTCCAAAAAAGACCCAGAGGAAATCACTAGTTAATTGACTGAACGTAATACAATTAACTGGTGATAAGACTGAGGAAGTCCAGTTTTAACCTAACCGTTTTGCGTTCCTTCTGCATGTAATTTTTTTTGCGTTTTCCGGTTCAAGATGGCTGTGTTGGATACAACCTTTTTACAACGCCAGGATTTGCAAGAGTAATCTATATCACGGTACCTAACTTCATGAAGAAGGTTTAATTATCGTTGAGATTCTTGAACGATTTGCGTTATTCCTTATTTTGAATAAAATTATGTTTGATTAAGTATTTATGGTTCATTATTAGGTAGGTGGGTATTTAAGCTCCTACTTAAAATTTTCATAATTTCAGAGGATATTTTGAATTAGATTTATTAAACATTATATTAGAAACATGCTTTTTCGAACGCGAGGTCTAGTGTTCACAAAACGACTAATTTAAGTGATCGCCAACCATACGTCAACCTCCGATAAGAAAAGGCACTCAAAGTTGAACTGATAAAACACGAAGTAAATGTCGAAACTTACTATTTAATATTTTTAGGAAACTTTCAAAAGCCAACAAGATTGTGGTTATCAAATTTAATGTGATAACAGTTTGAAACAACCCAACCTAACGCTTTTGAGACTACGCTTATCCAAAGATATGAAATTAGTTTGCTGATATTATACATGAACACTTAAAATTTATCAGTTCACTATTGGTTTTAAAACGATACAGTGTGCAACATGGCTTGTAAGTTGAAATCCTTTTTTTTTCATAAATTTATTGCGAATATATATTTTGAATTAAGCCTCCGCATACCCAATTTATAACAAGTTTCTCGAAAACTCCTAAAGTTTTTATGTTCCACAAAAAGATTTATGTTATTTTTGAAGATAATGTATATACATTTCGTCGCTGTGAAATCAAACCGGCATATCTGCAAAATGCTAGTTTTTCACCAGAGCGATTTAAAGATTTCGCATATGATATTTTCCTTTTAACGTCCGTTTGGTTCACCTCAAAGCCACCTTATGAATGAATTAAATTTAGACGAATACTGCTTATTGAAGTAGTAGTTGCAAATAAATCGAAAATTGCTTAAATTAAGAGTAAAATGCAGATATGCCAGTATGGCTTTAAAATCAGTGTAATATTTGCATTTGTGTCACAGTGGCTTTTTCTTTTGGAACCTGTTTTAGGTATAAAAAAAGATAATGTTGTCAATGAAAAAATAATTTATTGCTTCACAATTTTTTTATAAACAATTAACATAATACTGCTCTTCCCTTTGCTGGTAACTTCAAAGTTTCCCAATCGTTTATGGAAATCTGAATAAATTGACGGTATTATCCCGGCAGTAACTAACTTTAGGATACCATTTTTCTTCTTCTCATCAATGGTCTCTTGGAATAAGCTTGCATCAGAACAGGATTCACGCTCCCATTGCCCCGTTTATTCCTTTTCTTCGCCTCCTCCCAGGCATGTGATCCGTAGGATGTTTTGAAGTAAAAGTTGCCGTCGTCTTTAATTACTTTAAACATTCGAATGTTCAAAATGGGTAAAATTACCTGGGGGTCCTTCAGAGCTTTTATATCAAAAAGTCCTCATGACTCAACTCATGAACCAGGTAAGGCTTGCTACTTTTCTTTGCCGTTTTCATGGCCATGGCGTATTGGGAAGGTAAGTATATCGGTCCTCTTCGGAGTGCTCTTTTAACTTATTTTTCAATGATTGAGTGAGCCGAATCCACCTTGTTTTGGTTGTGGCCCTTTACTAAAAATTTGTGAGTGATATATTTTATGTTTTTTAATGTTGTAACAGCATATTTGTACATTGCCATCATAAAGTTATTTTTTTGTTGTCCACAACAATTATCGTTGTAAAAGACAACGTATATTGGACAGTCAGCTTTGTCATTTAAATGTTGCAGTCATTTCAGCACACAGCTCCCAATCTCAATAACGCTTCTTTTTCCCTTTGTTGGTTCACTCTTTCACGGGTTTTAGACTCGTATTCCTCACCACAGTTTTGCATCTTTCAGTTTGCTAAAGTTTTTGAAGTGAAACTTCTTTACGCGCGTCATGCAATTTCGAGGACCGGAGTAAAACCGACTCATGACCGAAACGAAAATGCGGGACCACCGATTAAAGTTCATTTGATCTAGTCAAAGTTTTGAAGTAACATATAAATGCTTCTTAGCTCATCCCGACAACTGGCGTTGGTGGTGTAATGGTCAGCATAGTTGCCTTCCAAGCAGTTGATCCGAGTTCGATTCTCGGCCATCGCACATTATTTTTTTGTTTTTAACGCCTTTTTCATTCAATATCTTATTTTTTAGTAGGTCAGAACATTTTTTAAAAGAAAATAATATTGCAAAATAATAAAAACACTTATCTCACTGTGATAAAACATTACTCCGCTAGAGCGCGCTTTGCGTTATTGTGTTGGATTAAAATTATTATCTAATCCGTATATTATGATAATTGTATTACATTTATTTAATTAATTTATTTATTTTGATAATATGTAATAATTTACAGAAAAAAAAATTACAACTATCTCCCTCTGATAAAATATCCGTTCGCTAGAGCGCACTACGCGATCTTGTGTGGGATTCTATTTCTGTACATTGTACATTATTTTTAAAAATATATTATATTTTGGGTGTGATGTAGGTAACATTATAAAACATAACAAGCTCTCATATTTTCAGAACCTACATAATATAATCAATTTATGCGGCTTTGCTTACAGTTGGTGCTCAGCGTGGTTGGCTTTCAATCAGTTAAGCGAGGTTCGATTCTCGGCTGTGGCATTTTTGAAGTGAAACCTTGTTGAGGTGGGGGAGCCGCTCACGAACGTTCTCTCTCTTCTCTTCTTTCCTCTCTCTCAGACACCAGCGAACTGCGCCACGCCAAGCATCAGCTGAAACTAGAAGTTTCACTTCTGTCTTGCGTAGGCTTGACACACCCACTTTTTTTTTTATTAAATTTGCCTATTTTAATTTATTTTTTTAACCGGGAGAAATTTTACCCGGGTCAGACATTTTGCCATATATGCCGGTTTGTTTTAGTTCAGGCTGCTATAAACGCTTTTGTTAAGTGCAAACTGGATTATCTGCCAATAAGTCAAACAATAAGTCATATCTGGGTAATAATAAAAATGTACTATTGTGAGATAATTCAGTTTTACTTACATGATGGACGCATTTCCCCCTTGAAAGTTTTGAAGCAACTGGCATATTGCGGAATAGGTCTGTCTTCTGCTAAAAAAAGTGGCGATTCCCGCGTAAATGCATACCGGCCCAACGCCATCTGACAGATTTTAATTCAACTATCCGACATGCCAGTTCGACATAAGAATAGAAGGGAAAAAAAGAAATTTTTTGACACCAATAACTCAAAAGCTCCATTTTTGCACATATGCCGGTTTGATTTAACAGCGACGATTTGTTATGCCGAAACGTTAATTGTATGAAATTCCCTCGGTATATAAAAATCACCAAGTAAGTTCCGAAAATTATTAAAAACACGTTTTGTTCTGTTAATAATTTATAGGTATGAAAAAATTCACACTGTACTTTCAAATGCAACTAAAGCATTTGACCAGAGGTTTTTGCTCTAATTCAAACGAGTCGTATTTTATTAAATATTATCACCAGTTTTGCTTAGTTATTGTAGTTTTTTAAAATTAGCGCGCTCCCTTCAACATTCGTATTTACATATCTCCCATCCAAACCAATCCAATCTCCAAACCATCTTTGAACGCTTTCTACGGGGCCCTAAGTACTAATATAACTGTGACATGAATTGTGAATTGTGACATATGTCTTATAATAAATTTAAAATACTAGCGAACCAGCGATTACATTTATTTGTGTTTAGCGTTTTTTCTATATAATGCGTTTGTTTCTTATTTATTTTTTATTTTTTTTTTTTTTATTATATAAGTATTTTTTTGTTTATTTGTTACAATATATAATCAAATATTTCAAGACCCCTCTTCCATAGAAGCATTAGCTTGTGGCTGGAAGAGGAGTGTACATTGTTTTATTACAGTAAGTAAGTAATTAAAAATAAAATGATTTTAAACTTATTTGAAGAATGGAATGTTACTTAAGGAAACTAATTGAGATGAGTTATTCTTAAGATTAATTCAATTGGTAACATTTTTATTTTTTGTAAGTTTGTCTTTAAAATATTTTTTCACAGTGTTTATTATTTGGATGTTATCATTAAGGTTTCTAATTTCATATGATTTCAATTTATATGTTTGAATATTTTTTTTTAATTCAGTGGGACAGAGCGGTGTTAGCTATTGCGTGTCATCCATGAAAAAATAAAATGACATAAGATTAATATAATAATAAAAGAAAAAATAAATTTTCTAGGCCTGCTAGGGAAAATCGACAGCAGGTCCGTCAATTACGCTGGGCCGTGCGCCCAAATTTTTTGACACGACTTCTTTGACGAAATTCAACCAAAGTCCATTCAATACACCATACATATATAGCAGACGGTCACATATTTTTGAGCACTGGCTTCTTCACTTTATGAGTTCATTTTAGGGTATTGTTCCGTCTTAAATAGATTTTTTGTCAAGAACTCGGGCTATCGCATGATTTTTCTAGAGTCTGCACTAGTATACCAATATTTTTTTAAATTTCATAATTTTAAATTAACAAGATTGGTTTATTTTTCAATTTGTCATTAATACAAATAACAACTCACGACAGACACAACGCTGTAAGTGACTTAAAGAACAAGGGTAAAAGAAGTGTGTGTAAATTTTATGATAAATTTCCCTTATTACTAATTCAATATATAAAATTACAACTAAACTATACTTGCCATAAGACGAGAGCCAAATGTTCAACACAAATTAATCCAAATGCGTAGAAATATTACATGTAGCGTAATCATTAGTAGCCCGTGGGTTTAAGGCACCTTGAAAATATTGTTTTCATATTGAATTTAAAACAATTCTTTCGCTTCCGTTCATGTTTTTGTTAAATATTAAAGTAAGTACCTACCTCTTATCTAACTATTATTTTTTTAGTAAACTAATGTTTAAGACAAGATTTTTTATGCATAGCACAAAGGGTAACAATTATTTTACAAGCAATAATTATTCGCCTGAAACACTCATCCACATTGAAAAATCTCCTGATAAAAGATACATGACGCCAACGGGACTCGAACCCGTGTCCCTTCGATTTCCGGTCGACAGCTCTGACCACTGAGCTATGGCGGCTTATCTCTTATCCGCGCAATAATTCAATATATACTAGTGTTTCATTCAACAATTACTGCTTGTTACATTTTTTTCACCTGAAAACAACCAACCTTATTTTATATGAGAAAGGCATTGTAAGTGCTGACTCTCTCACTAGATAGCGTCGAGACAAATCGTCTACATTTTTAGGTGAAATACTTGAACTTGTCAAATATTAATTATTATGTTTTTGGTAAACTAATGTTTAAGACAAGATTTTTTATGCATAGCACAAAGGGTAACAATTATTTTACAAGCAATAATTATTCGCCTGAAACACGGGTTCGAGTCCCGTTGGCGTCATGTATCTTTTATCGGGAGATTTTTCAATGTGGATGAGTGTTTCAGGCGAATAATTATTGCTTGTAAAATAATTGTTACTCTTATTTAACACTCAACAAATGAATAACGAAATAAGTGTTTTGCTCCGTTTGTTTCTCGGAGTTGTAAATATTTTGAAAATGAAAGGTTACATAATCTTAAATAATTACAGCGATAAAGGCGAAGGTTGCGCCGTATTATATTGTGCTCCATTTTTTAAATACCTATATCTTATTTACGAGAAGGACGCCTGAAGTTCATTTGGAAAAGTGCCCATAATGGTGTTCTTGATGCTTTCTTGCGTTTCCAAGAATAATAATTTCCATGTTATACAATAAGAAAAGCTTTTTCCTTTATTTTGCTTTCATTGGGGGGATCTGTGAGGGAAGTGGATCACCAATTGAGTCATGTTTGTATACGTAGAAAAATTTCAATTGCTAATTTATTAAGAATCTCTTCCAATTATTGTTAATTTCGATTATAAACACGATAGTACGATTATAAAGGCCTGCGCCTTACGAATAAATTAGTAGATTTCCTAATAAACTTTAAGAAAATCTGATGCTATAAAAATGATATGCCATCGTCTGGACGTTTTCAGCCCTCTGATTGGTTGAATTCAAATCTTATGCTTCACGCAAATAAATTAAATCAAGGGTCTGCAGGCAAAAAACGACCACTTTGTCCCTAAATTTTAACCGACCGTAAGATTCACTTCATTTTGCAGGCGACCGGACCCAAAAAATTAAGACTTGAAAATTAAGACCCGATTTAATACTGAAATAACGTTACAAAATTTACCTACGACACCACAGCAACCAAAACTGGAACCTCTCATAACTCAACGAAGAAATTCCGCCTTGTTATTTAAATTACGATAAAAATTATCTACAATTACGTGTTTATATTTACGTTCAAATCACGCGTTCTAAGGTTCCTTGAAAATTAAAAATATACCTAGCCATTGGGACATAGGAAATGTCTTATTGGACATTGTAAATGTCCGATGGGACATAGGAAATGTCTTATTAGACATTGATAATATCCGATAGGACATTAGAAATGTCTTATTGGACATTGTAAATGTCCGATGTGACATAGGAAATGTCTTATTTTACATTGGGAATGTCCAATGGGACATAAGAAATGTCTTATTGGACATTCGGAATGTCCGGTGGGACATAGGAAATGTCTTATTGGACATTGTAAATGTCCGTTGGGACATAGGAAATGTCTTATTAGACATTGATAATATCCGATAGGACATAAGAAATGTCTTATTGGACATTTTAAATGTCCGATGGGACATAGGAAATGTCTTATTGGACATTCGGAATGTCCGGTGGGACATAGGAAATGTCTTATTGGACATTGTAAATGTCCGTTGGGACATAGGAAATGTCTTATTAGACATTGATAATATCCGATAGGACATAAGAAATGTCTTATTGGACATTGGAAGTTAATATTGTTGATATTTTTTGTATTTCCGAATTACATATATATATTTTTTGCAATTTAATTTCGATTTAAAAATGTAATCATGAAAGAAAACATTTTTCTCATTGACGATATTTATGTTGGGGTGAAGGGTGTTCATCTCACTGTTCGCGTTCTAACTACTACACAATGTCTTACTAATATGTATCTACCCATTGATCTAATATCTACCTATTAAATGGAACTGTTGTTAGTATCACTTAAGCTGGGCGAAGCCCAACCAAGTGCCGCCCGCAGGGCCTAACAGCAAAAAACCAGCGTAGCGGGTTTTTAACTGCTGGTTATGAATATATTACCATGATATGTAAATGACATTTTCCAACTGAAAATCAAAGGTGAATTAATCTCTTATGCTGATGATACTGTTTTATTAATAAAAGGTCAAACATGGGAACTAGTTAACAAACTTGCAAATGAATGTATTAATATCTTAAAATCATGGTTTGATAATAACCTACTCACACTTAATGCTAAAAAAACAACATATGTATTATTTTCACTACAAAAAATACCTAAACACAAAGTAAATATCATACTAACTAATCATACTAAAATATCATAACTACCGCCCAATCTCAATTTTAACTGTATTTAGTAAACTCTTTGAAAAAATTGTCTACGATCAAATTTATACAAGAATTGTTCGCAATATACAAAACCAACAACACGGATTTCTACAAAAAAGATCGGTACTAACATATTTGGTAAATTTCACGGAATATTTAACGAGCAATATGGACAATAGAAACCAAGTAGATGTAATCTACACTGATTTCTCTAAAGCCTTCGATAAAGTAAACCATTTCATTTTAATTAAAAAATTAAGTCAAATAGGCATCCATGGTGACTTACTTCGGTGGCTCACTTCATACCTTCAGAGCAGACTTCAATGTGTATCAGTTGCGGGAACTAAGTCCAGTTTCTTTTCCGTGCCCTCTGGTGTACCTCAAGGTTCTCATTTAGGGCCATTATTATTTAATGTGTATATTTATGATATTCACAAATGTTTTTTACACGCCAATTACCTAGCATATGCAGACGATAAAAAAATCTACTTAGTTATCAAATCAATCGAAGATTGCATTAAACTTCAAGAGGATCTCAACCGTCTTTTTAACTACTGTGAATCAAATAAACTTGTAGTAAATACCTCAAAGTGCAATAAATTATCATTTACACGTAACAACAATAAAATTTGCTTTGATTATACATTAAACGGGACACAAATCAAAGAAGTAGATTTTATCAGAGACCTTGGGGTAATACTGGATGTGAAATTAAACTTCATTCAACACACTGATGCAATCATCAACAAAGCCAACAAAATGCTAGGATTTATAATACGTTTAACGAAACCTTTCCGCAACCTTAAGACTCTATATTCCCTTTACACAGCGTTCATCCGTCCCCACCTAGAACACTGCACACCGATCTGGACTCCTTTTTACCAAGCTCACATTGAAAGAATCGAAAGAATTCAAAAAAAAAATTTTAAACACATTAATTATAAAAAAAACTTACATTTCTCAAATTACGCCGATTCTATTAATTACCACAACTTCAACTCACTTCATACGCGACGTTTGATTTTTGACCAAATCTTATTATTTAAAATTCTTAACAATGGCCTCGACTCACCAGAGCTAATGAATTTAATAAATATTCATATTCCAACAAGATCAACACGGCAATCCCATTTGTTTCATTTACCTACATGTAGAACTAACTTTAGAAAAAATTCACCAATTCCACGTATATGTGCCCAATATAATACTAAATTTCAAAACATAGACATTTTTAGCAATACACTTCACAAATATCGATTAGAAGTAACTCGTACGATCGAAAATTAATACAATAGTATGGAATGTATCCAGAGCATCTCCTATCCTCATCCTAAATTCCTATTCCTCCCCTCCTCACCTAAAATATATATATTTTTTTTTTATACAATAAAACTCCATCTCCAACTAATTTTAATATAGGAGACTTTTTTGACTTGACTGTATTTAACATGTATATATTTATATTTATTTTTTATGTTTAAGCTGTTTGTCTCTTACCTTTACCAATAAATAAATAAATAAATAAATAAATAAATAAATAATTTATGATGAAAATTGTGACAATGTCAACTGTAAACTACTTAATCCCATTTGTACTGTAATCAACTCTTCTTCTGAAATTAAGTATCTTGGTGTGATCATCGATGAAAATCTGAAATGGAAAAGCCATATTATAGAGTTAGTAAAGAGAATTAGGAAATGTATATATATATTTGTTAGGTTAAGAAATATTTTAAATGTGAAAATACTAAAAAATGTATATTATGCTCTTGTCCACTCCCTGCTTATTTACGGAATCATAGGTTGGGGAGGATCTTATAAAAACAACCTAAACTCAGTAAAAGTCTCGCAAAAAATTATTATAAAGGTAATACTTAAAAAAAACTCTACTTTCCCAACAAAATTGCTTTTTAAATTGTTTCCAGTACCAAATATTGATGATATATTTAAGCAAACTTCCATTATAAAAATGTGTAAAGAAAAAAATAACACAGAATATCAAGAATTTTACAAACTCATGAGAAATGGAAATCAATTTATTACGCCAATCTTCAAAACAACTCAAATGCAAAACCATTATATTTACCAAGCCATAAAAAACTACAATAATCTCCCTTCCGAATTGCGCTGTATTACGAACCAACAAGAACAAATAAATAAAATCAAACTTTTTTTCCAAAAAAACTTATATTAAACAAATATATATATCAAACTTTTAAAATCAAACTTTTTTTCCAAAAAAACTTATATTAAAAAAATATCTATAAATATTATAAATTTTACACATAACATAATATTATAACATTGAATCTAAGTAAGAATCGTGGCTCCCTTATCAGGCACAAGAGCTCCTCTTTTCTGATAAGGTATACATGACCAATTATGAACCTTAATATTATTTTCTGCAAAATATGTGTTAATGTAACTTATATGATATATATTAAAATAATAAAAAAAAAAATAAAAAAAAATATCGGAACACAAATATGAATACTTCAAAGAAAAATATAAATACTTTTGAATTACAACGAAAATTCTTTGTATCCTATATTTTTATTCATATAAATTTCATTTAAACAAAATGTTATTATTAAGTTTTACAAGGTTTTAGATTTTATTATCGTGACAGCTGTTTCGGCGAAGGCCATTTTCAAACTCTGGCTAGGCCACGTTGAGACGACTTATGAATGTGATTTATTTTTGGTAACTACTCAAAAGTAAATGTTAAAAATAATAAATATGTAAATGTCCTGAACGATGTATAATAATGTGTATAATATAAAAAAATATTAAAAAAATCAATAAAACTGAAAAAACAATCGTCTTAATGATTTTTCAAAATTGTACACTACATATATTATCTTAATTTATATACTCCTTATTTTCTTTTAAATTATATACTTATTTTAATTTCCTTCTACATTTCTTATTTTAATGTACTGTATTTTTAATCAACCACCACAACACGGGCACGTACCTAGCTTGGTGGTCTTTACATACCCAATAATTTTAAAACTGTTTTTTTTATCGTGAGGGCATAAATCGATTTCTCTTCGTGTATTACTAATCATAATTTTTAGGTTGCGATCCTTATTTCTATTAATCTTTTTTTGTCTCTAAGAACCTTTTTACATTTTAAATAAGATTTTCAATTACTGAATCGATTGTTTAAATCTGTTTTCGAGTAACTTCACCGACTTGTATGTAAAGTCTTAAGTACCAACCCATAAATGAATAGGCAACTGGTGGTCGGGAATGTGTTCATTCCGCCAGCGCTACTCGCCTTATCACAGGTCTCAGGAAAGATCAAGTAAACACCTTTCACGGGTCTGCTGAAACGGCTGTTTGGGATATCATTCTGAAACCTGGCTAGAGGTAATGATTTCGTTTTGATTCTCCTGGCCTGACTTTTACGCTTTTACGTTATAAGCTTAGCTTACACTAACTTCAAATCTAATTTTAAAATATAACTTATTTGTACCGTTGCGAACAAATTTAATGTAACCGAGGGCGTGTTACGATTGTTGGTTGGTTTTCGCGTTATAATTTTTACATTTTTCGTATATAAATATAATAACGTGAAAAAGTTTTTAAAAGAATAATATGAAAAAGGTTTGCAAAATCTGTAAAAATTAAAAATACAATAAAAACTTTCCATATTTCATATAAACAAAATAATAAGAATCACAGCTGGACTGGCAAAAACAGATTGGCTAGTATTATTTTAGAATGTAAACCAATATGTTCAACTATATTCATAAAACGAAAATAGATATGCTGATATTATTATTTAATGTAAACCAATTATTTTTAACTATTATCATAAATCAAAAATAGATATGCTAGTATTATTATAGAATGTAAACCAATTTGTTCAACTATTATCATAAAACAAAAACAGTACAATATATACAAGCGACAAATGATAATTATTACTTACTGTAAAATTGATAACAATGAAAAACTCTAATAAATAGCATACTTATAACCGTAAAAAATGAAGTGTGTATTCAAATCTACAAATCTCCTTATCTGTCTAAATGGCAGAGATGCATATTTTGTGTTATAACCTTGGTATTTCTTATTTGCTTGGATGAAATGCCAAACTACTCGGTATTGGCAGTCACAATGTTTGTCTGTCTGATAGTTTGGTTATTATTATGTCAAATCTTCACGTGACCCAACTCAGTTATTTGGTTTACTCGATCGTGCTATGCCTTCCTCTGGAGTCAAACTTGTTCTATCATTCACTTACATATTACACTCCAATATTCATTCACCCGCGCTAAATGCCAACATCATCTAAGCGTCCCTTTATTAATGTTACTTTAACATCAGTCTTCCCTTCTTTCCGAATATCCACATTTTTGACACGGTCATACATTGTTCGACACAAATACATCTCTTGGATATCTTTTCTACAGCAAGTGACAGATTACGCTATAATTTCAAAGCATTTTATATAACTCCATATTGCTCACTATACAATCCCATACATACCTTTCACACCTAAAAATATGATGTGATATAAGTGTGGGGATGGCGACGATATGCGCTGTGATCTGCTAGCCTAGCTATATTTGAAAATTATGCAAGCCCCTCTCTTACCTCAGAAGGGGTCAGAGCAGTTTACGGAGCGCCGTAATTACGCTGCTGTCATCTGATAAAGTGACAGATCGCATCAAAATGGTATTCAGTCCCCCAATTGATCTGACTCCTGACCTGAGGAAGATTATAGCGTAGTGTGTCAGCCCAACATATAATGCGTAGCATAGCGTGTAATATAGCGTAATGTTTATAAGGCCTAAGTCTAATTGCATCTTTCTCTGCTAGTTCCGTGCCTCACTGCTATACAAGTTTGGAATCAGTCCTTTATTGCGTACTACTAGTTAGCGCCAACCGCGTACAGTCATTCTATGGTGATATTTTTTATTATTTTCTACTCTATCGTTAATATGTTTCTTAAATAAAATAAGTCACAGTGCTGCAATTACTGCATTATATATTGTACGTACCTGTCGAACTGACAAAAATATTAAATGTGTAAATAATTAAAGTATTTGAAAACCTTTTTGTGTATTTCATTGCTTTTCAATACACGAATCCCAATGTTTTCCTGTTTTTCAAACTAATTTGAATATTTTTTTTAGCTCATCATCAATTTGGCACGATTCTTCGGCTTTTGGTCCTGGCCCTTTGTGCCTTGTTCTCCTTGGGGAGCAGGCAAGACGCTGAGATATTGCTGTCTCAAGTGCCACTCATAGACGGGTAAGGTTTCATTTTCTCTCTAACTATACTCTTTTTCAAAGGAAATATTTTTATAACGACTGGTTTAGTCAATATGTTGTTAATGTAACTTTTAAGTAGAACAAATGATATTGAAAACATCCAGCAAAAAAATGCGTTCATTCTGATTAGATTGTCATTTATGTTTTGAAGCAATTCGTAGTGTTTCGGGTAATTAACTATGTATAATTACATACTGTAAAATACGCATTCGACGAGAGACACAAAATATTGTCTAATTTAAGACAACCGTTTGATTCTAACGTTTGATTTCGATGTGAAACCGAATTTTTGTTCTTATAATTTCGGAAAGAAATTTCAGAAATGTCGTTATAAGAAAACATGTTTAAGGAATTTGCAAGAAAAAAATAAAGGAGGTATATTACAGTGAAAATATATTATTGTATCAGAGACATCGTACAGAGAATCGTTTTCGGATAAGTCGTTTTTACGATCAACAAAATAAATCCCTTCTCACTAAATCGATTAATTATTTGTCGATTTAATTAATAAGGTTCCAATAAATCATTATAAATAACTGTAAATTAACTAGATTACTTCATTATTTACCTTTACCAGTAAAGTAACCATTTCTCGGATGATTGTTTCCGGGAAACATATCCCTTTCTACGCCTTTATTTTAGAATTCGTGTTTCAGCCGTATTCCAATACTGCGTATATCAATACATTGTGCATGAAAATTGAAATATTCAATAATTCTCACTTCAGTTGTTGATATATTATTAATAATTTATTCACACCAAACTTCTATGGAATGAAGTAAATTGGTTATCGATAAATTGGGAAATTCTACAATACATTAAAAATGCTGTGATGCGATTACACCACAGATCTTAGAGATCTAAGAATTACATATAAAGGGTTAGATTTGTTAGAAAAACTTATTTTAATTTCGGTTTTTAAGTACCCACAAGTAGTCAATTACTTTCAGATTTTTTCTCTTCAAAAATAACTAATTGATTTGTTTTCTGTTTATACAATACTTGGAAAAATGTTTCAGGCATGATTAAGGTAATTCCTGCTAGATCTAGTCTGATAATAACTGGAGTACATGTAAATATAAAACCATATTCTGAAATAGTTTTCCACCGCGGATAATTTATGTACTATAACTTATGTTGATTTTATTGATCACAGGCACAACGACTTGCCATGGAACATCCGAAAGTTTCTAAGAAACGAGATTAACGGATTTGCGTTGGACTCCGACTTGACCGTTGCGGAGCCCTGGGCTTCCTCGCAGTACTCCCACACTGACCTCCCTCGGCTGCGCTCTGGACATGTTGGGGCTCAGGTAAAGATAATATGCCTACTAATTTTTCTGTTTTAATGGATTTGCGCTGATCTTCGACCTGACCGTCTTTCCAGGACTCCAACACTGAACTCCAGACATTTTTCCCTTCTTTAACTTCAAATTCATAGGTGCTAGAATCTTACAATACAAAGATTAATGGTGGAATTAAGAAATATAACAATCAATCACACCTAACATAACCTAACCCAACCAAAAGTAAACTACTTTAAATATAATATATGAAGTGTATCATATTCTGTTTTATCCGATAACGGAAGCATTCCAGTACTTGATCATTTTTATACAAAAAGAAACAGGGGATGGGTCATAAAATGATCAAATCAAACATATCATTTTATTCTTAAATACAGAATCAGGTCACATGCCTCGTGCTTTCATAAGTTGGTGCTTTGATTCCTTGAAGTATGTGAAACTTTTCTTTGACAATAATCTTTTCATCCTCAACAAAACAAAATCAACCCCCATCTTATCGTTTATCCAAATTAGAAAGCCGAAATACGGTCATATTTTTATTGTTAGCGAAATAATGAAAAGCGTGGATTAACAAAAACTATTCAACTATCGTCATTCTGGTAAGTATATGAATACTTTCATACTTTCGGTGTAAATGATGCTGCAAATAATAGCTTTAAACCAGAATACCAACAATAAAAAAAAACCAATTTGACGTTCACTTTTCGAGAAGACTTAACATAGTTTAGTGTATTTTAGATGTATCATACAAAATAGTTAATACTGGTTAATATTTCTAAATATTAACTTTTACTTACAAACATTCCACAATCACTTCAACTTGTTACTAGAACACTCTGTTGGGGTGAAAAGCCACTGAAAACAAAAAAATAAATGAAGAGAAAATATCTTATTTCATTTAAACCCAAAGCTCCTTCATAATAATCTGGATATAGATAGATACAAAGTACTTAATCTGTTTGTGAACTTTAACATTGCAAAAAAATAAAATGCAGTGATCAGTCAATGTGATTGAGATATTAAAACTGTATGAAATGATTTCAAAAGTTCTCTCCCGCTGAAATTCTAGGAATTCCCTATAAAAATGTCATCGGTCACGTTGGCCAGGAAATGTGGCCGCATTACGCGATTAACGTTCCATTTCCATTATGACATTCCATTTTCATATTTTTCTTTATTGTTGGAGAAATATTTCCCACGGGCTGGCATTTCTCGTTCTGTTTTCTTTGCACGCTTTTCTCCTTTTAGTGGCCCACTTCAATAAGGGAAACTAGGATAAAGGAGTAAAAAAGGTCACTCGAACAGAAAACCTTTTGTTCGCAAAAGGATGTTGTTCAGGACTCAGAACACATAATTCACGCCCTTTTAATGTTTAATAAAAGGAGTCTTAATAGACTTAATGAATTTTATCATTTGGTTTAAATGGAGCCGCTTTTTAATGTGGTAATTGAATTTCTGGATTACTCTAAGTTAAGCTGACGTTAGATAACTTATCTAGATGTATATTCATCGCAATGAAAGGACTTTGAAATGTCCCTAAAGCCACAAGCAATACTTAACCGATTTAATACTGTGGAGATATGATCTTATTATCTCTACCGAAAACATTATTATTTATGACTGCGATCAAAGAAAATATGACTTAACATGTTTATTTTATCTTCACTACTACGAAAATTTTATCTGGAATTTTGGAGTACCTATGTACCACACATCAAATGGTGACCGGATAACTCATCAAAATTACAATTCGACACACCTTTAAAAAGTCATTAAAAGTGATATAAAGTCATTAAAAGTGACAAACTCGGCTAAATAAGTTACGTAGGTTATGTTTATAGGTTACTTTTGTTTCGTGACTTTTTATTAGTGTGCTGAAATGTCATTGTGTTGAGTTATCACGGAACTAGTTTTGGCAGTCGGACGAAAAGAGCCGACGAGTTACAAGGCTAGCCAAATGAAGAGTTGTTCCGTGCAAAAGCACCGTCCCGTCTTGCCAAGCTTGCTAAGGAAGAGTCGGTTCTTGTTTAATGTTAGCAATAATAAATTACATGTACCTATTCTCCTGCATAAAAATATCTGTCTTTCCAGGTACTTGAATAATACACCGCTGCTCATATGTATATATAATATAATGTTATTAATAAAATATTAATATTAATTTTTGGTATTATTTTGAAATTATTTTTTAAATTGTGGTATTATTTTTTCCCGGCTTTTTTGTCCATGTGAAGAGGGAGCCGCTCCGCCTGCTCCTAACAACTCGTAGGTTTTTCTGCCAGTTCGTTCTCCGATTACCGGCACTTCGTTTCCCTTCAATTATACCTTAAAAGAACAGCGTATTACTTTGAGAGCAAAACCATTGCATTTTCTAGAGCATTCAAGTATTCACCACATACTTATATTCTTTTTTTTTAGAGAGAAGATATTATTTTCTCCTTATTATATTAGTTTCGCTCTCATTTCAATATAAGGTTTTCTTGTTTCCTACAATCATGTATGTTTAGGTATATTATATCGATGACTAATAAGCTGTATGGTGTACGTTTACTACTCCAAAAACTTTTTTCCAATTGGAGAATTGATATATATGGAACACAGATTATGGCAACCTATCCTAACCTAAACTAACCTAACCTAACTTAACTTATCCTCACCTTTTCAATCCAAACCTGTCCTATCCTAATTTAACCTAACCTAACCTAATCTAACGTAACCTATCCTATCCTATCCTAACCTAACGTAACCTAAACTATCCTAACCTAACCTAACCTAACCTACCCTAACCTATCCTATCCTAACCTAACCTAACCTAAACTATCCTAACCTAACCTATCCTAACCTAACCTAACCTAACGTAACCTAATCTAAGCTAACCTATCCTATTCTAACCTAACCTATACTCACCTAACCTAACATGCCTAAATACCTTCATTTTATTTTCATTGTTCGGCCAAATAGTAACTACCTAATTTACATAGAGTAAATGGTAACTCTAGCCACTCCTATGGTATCAGGAATACCAACATAAGAAAATGTCATCAACAGAAATTAATTTGGCTACAATTTTTTTTTCTTGCCCAAATGCAAGTTTCTTTTTATAGTAATTAAGGTGAATCAACTATCTCAAATATTTGCCAAAAACTTTTTTGCAATGCTAGATATTAAAATCTACATCAAAATCCCAATTTCATTAAAAAATCGCAACACAACATTTAAAACTTAAATAAAAATCTGCTCACAAACATAGAGAGATCTGAAATAGTAAACACACACCAAATACAAACAGAAACCACTCAACAACTCTACTTACCTAATGTTATATATTTTTTCATCAACTTTAAGTTATTCAAACACAAAATTCAATTTTAATACTTAAATAAATTTAATATGTCTCTCCGCACGGAAGATCTCAGTGAGGATATCAACGTATTACAACGACAAAAGAAAGAAAATAAAATATTTATTAATTATTATCCTATCTTTTTTGTGCATTTTTAGTTCTGGTCCGCATACGTACCGTGCAGCGCCCAGAACAAGGACGCCGTGCAGCTGACTTTCGAACAGGTTGACGTCATCAAGCGCCTGGTCGCTCGGAACCCGGACTCGCTTGTGTTCGCGACGTCCCCAGACGGTGAGTGGGTTCCATTTTTACTCAAATTGTTTTACTCCACTTGAGCGCTAGGATCATGAGACTCGGACAAGATGAGAGTGGAGAACTAAACTATTAAGAGAAATATCACCCTTACAATTTCAAAGCAATTATTTTTTTGTGTTATCTTTCTTATTTTGCCTAGAAAATATGATCCTGTCTGAAACTCACATTTATCATAGATTATTATATTCTTCTATTGTCTGAGCTTGGTTTTAGTTTTCCGAAAAAATACAGAAAAAAAATCTTTCTAATCATTAAAAAAGAAAGCTGCCAAAAATATGGGAAAAAATAGTTATAATTTTATTTTTTGTGTGTTATTCTTTTTCATGTTTCGTTTAGATTTATTAAATTATCTTATTAAGCGAAGATCTCTATTATGACTAAGAAGACTTCTATTATGAATAACCCTGGCATTAAGTGACAGGGTTGCCAACTCGTGGGGAATTTTTAAGGATTTGAACTTATGGGAGTATTCTGTTGGGGTACGTTGATGTGGTGAAAAGCGGGGATTCAAATAACTATAATTTAAAGTGAAAAAATACTATAATTGCTTTTTCTTTGGAAGTAATTTTGAAACAAATTTAAGTAAAATCGTAAAATGACTCGATAATAAAAATGTTAATGGAATTTGGTTTCATTTTTAAGGTAGAATTATAATGGAACTTGTGAGGAAATTGTGTCGGATTGTTAATTTTTTCCCCAATTTTAAGAATTTTAGAACATATGCATTGGCGGTATTTTATTACTTGTGCATTGACAACCGGTTATTTCCTAAGAGCTGTATGGCGTCCATTTCATGTGAATCAGGTCAGATATTAATCTTATACACAATGTCACACTTTTAACTATTATTTCTTCTTTAAAATTCCTTTCGTGCGATCAATTCTTCGAATTGTCGCTCACCCCTTGAGATCATGCTAATCATGTTATTTGAGAGTCTCTAGCTCTATTTGTTTTGAATAAATGATAATTAATCATCTTACCTCTTTTATTCAATAACAAAGCAATCCTCCTTGTCTTATACTAATAATGATACAATGGCCCTAGAGTGGTTGAATTGTACGTGAGTTTATTGCATTACACTGGCGACCAAACGAGTCTAAATTATCATTAGCCAAGTTGTGTTTGCGTTAGCCACTGCTTGGTGATCCCTTCAGCGCCAGTGTAATTATGGTTATTAAGTAATTATTTTATTATAAAATTTCTTCATGATGACGAAACGAAATTCGGTGTGTAGGTATTCGAAACTTAATCAAATAATGATCTGACTTTTGGATCTCGAAAAACGCCAACTTCATTTCTTGTGTTTTTTTTTTTTTTATTTATGGTCGTGGTCTTCGAAATGAATTTTATCTTACTTCTGACTAGATTCGTCAATCTTTTAAAATGTCGAAATACTTTCTTGAACAAATACGTAATAACTTTGACCTGCCTGGGGCCTAGGAGTCGTTATTTGGTATATCATTTTTGCTCGGTAGGATACATCTGTGTTTGGATTGAATTGATTAAAAATCAATTATAAAATAGGCACCTACACTAAGGACGGGTTGTTTAATTTCAGTTTTGTGAAGCAACTACCAATAATGTTATCGTAATAGAACTTGAAAATTAACTTTGAAATTTGATGAATTATTCAAATTTTGTTTAAATATCATTATTTGTAAATAAAAATAAAAATTTCTGTCTGAAAGTCTTTGATTTAGGATTGATTTTTTAAATTGGAAGTGGTTGTATGGAAAATTCATACCTATCTATAATAATATAAGATTATTAATAGAAAATTATTGCTTTTGCTATTGGAACTGTTTTGTCGAGAACTGAGACTAACCTCAATGATTTACATATTATATGTAGATGAGACGCAAAGCGAAATAAATGTTTTATTTTACATTTTACCACGCAATTAGTCCAATTTGACGTCGTAACGACCGGAAATTACCAAATTCGATCCCACGTTTCGACAAATATTAGTAAAAAAAAGTGCCTCTGGGACTAACCCGTGATTTTTCACGGATGATCGGTGATAGGATGGTGATGTTCACAACATTCCAATATGCTAAAATACTATAAATCGTATATTTTCAGCACAAAAAGTCAGTTAATGCCGCCGTTCTTACAATATTTGGTAATATAATTGTCAGCCTTCCAAACAGTTGATCGGGGTTTAATTCTCAACCGTAACATTTATTTAAATAAAAAAAATTATATTGGTATTTTTATTTCATTTCAAATATAATATATGTTTATGTATATCCCGTGATTTTTCACAGATTTTCGCTTGTAATGTACATGTATGACAAAATAAAGATGCAGACATCTACGGCAAAATAATTGTTAATAAAAAGTATCTAGTCTCATAACGGTTCAACTTTGAGTAATCCTTATTTCTTGAAATGTTTTTCGCTTATGTACATAGATTAAGTATATAATTTTATCTTTTAAACCGTATGGTATTAGTATTTCCAATTGTCTTAGATTATAAAATATTCGTACATATTCTAGCCGACAGTATTTGTAATTGGTGATGTCGGCTTTAGTGTAAGTGAGATGATACCTCATTATTTACGATGTATCTTATCACTTAAATAATGGTGGTACTGTATCGATAAGTATACTTAAAATAGTAATATTTTGATCGATATGGTATTAATATGACAATCCATCAATTTAAATCCCTCACCGTTATCGAGTCAGAGCGCAAATAATTGCTTAGTTGATCCGGCTAAGCCAATCTCCAGAAGGAAGATGGATGGTGTAATCATGTACTTATAAGAAAACCGGCCTTACTTAATTTATTTTTTTTCTCAATAATCGATAAATATATTAGTATAAAAAGGAGACATATATCGATTTTTACACCCGGTGGCAGAGTTGACGTCGCGTTTGGGTCCCAAGGGTCGTGTGTTAAATTCCGCGGCTGGCAAAAAAAAAAAATTAATACATAATATACAAATATTTAATGTGATGGTGATGTATGCAACAATAAATATATATATGTTGATGTGTACAACAATATGTATGTAGTGTTATATATACCTATATACACCAAGCAACAACAATTATATAATAATATATTCACAACATAATATATATCAATGATCTTGAATAATATAATTTAATACTAGCTGCAGAGATAACTGCTAAGATGTTTTCATTAATTTTACGATTATTTTATAAAAAAGTCAAATGCAAAAAAAAATCATCAAGAAGTATAAAACTCTGTTATAAGAGATGGAAAAGGATTTAAAGAGCTTTAACAGACACCTTCATTTTGTTTTGAAGGTTATGTGTGCAAAATTTCATCAAACTGTGAGATAAATATTAAAAAAAAACACAGCCATGCCGCCTGCCACAAACACTTTTCTCACAGAAATGAAGAAAACCTGTTTTAAATCGACCATTTAGCATTTTGTCTGTCTGTAGATTTGGTGGTAACGTTCCGGTTCCGGTTAAAGATGTTGCCTGGTTTTAATGCTGTTGTAAAAATTATTTTTTCATATGTGAAAATTAAGTAAGCAGTTAGGTATGTATGTACTTACAAACTTATGATTTAATAGGAAATTTTGGTTTTGAATTTAGAAAACATGTTATTTGGACTCGAGGGTGTACCCTTTACTGTTATTGTTTAATAGATTTATAAATATAAAATTTTTCTGAAAAAAAATATTTAAAAAAAAAGTTCTTAAGTTGATCCCTAAATATTGTTTTAAGTTGTAATTTATCTATCATCTTATTTTTAATAGAATAACATTATAATGTTTCATTCTACCAAAAAGTAAGTTATTCCGAATATAAATGTAAAATGAGTAGGTAATCATTTTTTATCATAAACCTGGTCTACTTGTAAATAAAGTTTGATTTTGATTTTTATGTCTAGGATGAACGAAGTAGGTATGAAGAATGAGTTGATGATGAATGTAAGTAAGTCTAAAGTAATGGTGTTTGAAAGAGAAAGTACGGAAAAAGTGTGCAATATAGTTGTGAATGAGGAATACTTGGAGCAGGTGGATGAGATTGTGTATTTATTGACGGCCGGCGTGGTCTAGTGGTATACGCTTTTGACTACAGATCCGAAGGTCACGGGTTCGAACCCGGCGTGCGCAAATAAATTTTATTTGATTAATTTGTGTTATTTCACAATTAATTAATTTAAAATAATATATAGTATATTTGCGGCACGTTCCAGAGTGGAAGATACTCTCAGTATCGCCCTGGTGTAAGACCACCATTCAGAATTGAAACGTTGCTTGAAATGGCTTTAGCCGTGTTTGGTGACCAGATCTGAATAGCCAGGTACTTCCCCACCTTCCTCTTCCCCATCTCCCTCCCCTCCCCAATACCCTCAGCCTCACAACATACCCCAATTGGGGATGCCAAAGTCTCACTGGCTCCAGACGGGAGCAGTTGGGACTCTTGTGCGGTATTACTGTAAAAAAAAAAAAAAGGGAGTATGTTTACGAGAGATAGGAAGGCAGACAGAGATATTGAAAGAAGGGTAAAAGCAGATAACTCCATTAATGAAAAATTGTCCAAAGAAGCCAAGCTAGCAGTCCACAATGGAGTGCTGGTACCTACCCTGATGTACGGAAGTGAGGCATGAAACTGGCAGAGAAAGGATGAAAGTAGACTGAATGCTGTAGAAATGAGATCCCTGAGGCGTATGTGTGGTAAAACCATGTATGATCGTGTTAGAAATAAGGATATCCGTAAAGAGTGCAAGGCTGATGTAAGCAAAATGATTAAGATCAAGAAAGGGACGCATAGATGGTTTGGGCATGATGAGCAAATGAGCGAAAAAAGGAGTGTAACGAGAATATTCGATGCAAATGTGAATGGTAGCAGAAGTCGGGGACGCCCGAGGATGACACGACACGACCAATCAGATACTTGAGTCGGGCCATGTCAAGAGTCAGAATAATAGAAGTATGTATGAGACGATGTATGAATGTGAATGAGGCAAGAAGTGTGTGCCAAGACCGAGTTGTTTGGCGGTCCGTCCTCTCTGCCTACACCAGCGGAAAAAGTGCGTGATGGTTAGTTAGTTAGTTTTTTTGAAAAAAACATCAACAAAGTTTTGTCCAAAAACTTCACCAAAAAGGCCACAGTGCGTACGCCTTGCGTACCTATAAATGTTGATTTTTTGTTAAAAATAATAAATTACTTTTATTACAACAGCCTCCGTGGTCGAGGGTTAAGGTTCTTTGAATGCGAAAATTAAATTAATTTGTGTTGTTACACCATTTATTAAAATAATATACATTTGTGACACATTCCGGGGTTAAAGATACTCTCAATATCGCCCTGTTGAAATACCGTGATTCAAAATTGGAAGGTTGCCTGAAATTACTTTAGCCGTGTTTGATTACCAGAACTGAATACTTACCCACCTTAATCCTGCCCATTTCCTTCCCCTTCCCATTACTTTCAGCTTCACAAAATGCCCCAGTTAGGGATGCCATAGTCTCATTGGCTCCAGACGGTCGGGAGAAATTTTTACTAGTGCGATATGTATGCGGTTAAAAAAGAATACCCGTAAATGATTTTTTGGTAATCATTCATTTATTCTTGCTTCAGGTTCATTTAAAAGAGAAAGCATAAATGAAACCTTGGGGCTCCGTGGGGAGGTATTGGAGAATGGAGGGCCTATTGAATTTGTCGCACAAATTTATAAATAATTAAATGCGGTTGAATCACCAATAACGTGTAAGGGTCGTTAAATAGGGTGGAAATAAATTTCAACGTTAATAAAATACGATCGTTCTTAACTTTGGCGTCCATTGACAATATACTTTAAAATAAATTTAATTAAATATTATGTATTGATATTTTATTTTCATAAATTGACTAGCGCACAACAGGAAAACAATCACGGTATTGTCATACAGGCGCTATTGCGTACTAATATCTCATCGAAACTGGTTCCTCTATTATCACGTTAGATGTCAAAATGGACTAATTGGAAGTGAAAAAAATGGAACCAGTTTTCTCCAAAAATATTATATTATTCTTCAAACAAACGCTTCCAAATTGAAATCAATGGCACATTTCAAGGCAAAACGTTCAAGAGTTCTTTGAACCTGAGTTACACACAGAGCCACATCCGAAATTAGTATTTGTATTGTTTTTTTTTAATGATAAACTAATGTTTATAAGATAAGGTTTTATGCATAGCACAAAGGGTAATAAATTATTATAAGCAATAATTAGCCCGGGTAAAAATAAATGCCGCCGACGGGAATTGAACCCGCGCCTGATAGTGAAAAATATAATAAGCAGTAATTGTTGATTGAAGTACTAGTACATATTTAATTATTTGGCCTGTTGAACATAAGCCGACGTGGCTCAGTGGTCCAGAGCGTCTAACCAGACATCAGAAAGCGCGGGTTCAATTCCCGTCGGCGGCATTTATTTTTACTACGGAGATATTTTCAATTTGTATTGATATTAAAGGCGACTAATTATTGCTTGTAATAATTTATTAGTATTTGTATAGTTATGAACAGAAATTATCTGTTATAACATCCATATTATTAATATTAAACGGGAATCCGTGAACAATCAATTTCATAACACAGATGAAAAATAATAACTAAAACTTCCAAGAAAAATACTGACGTTTTGTAAATACTTAATTTTTGAGGATCAAACAAACTTTTCTCATTTGATTTATTATTCCAACACGAGGCTGCGTATTTTATTTTATTATTAAGTACCAAATATCAAGTTTCATGACTCTCTCGGCTGTAGGCTAAGCTCGCGCACGCAATAATTTCCCGCATCCAGTTTCATTCGGAATAAAAACCGGAGTCATGCTCTTCTGGGCTTTTCCTTGAATTAAATTATAATCCCGCGAACGAAGCCACAAAAAGGAGACAAAAGGCGGAGCACTCGCGTACATTCAAATTAGACCTACATTTAATTGAAGGATTCGATTATCTCGCAGATGAGAGACCCGCGACCTTAATTATTTAATTTGACGTCAACAATAAACATGCCGAAAATCTTGAAATACTGCTGTCATTATCTTGGAAGGAAATACGGGCAACAAAACACTTTCATTCAATTTCTTATCTCGTTTGGAGGTATTTTTTATTTCATGCGTCATAAAAATGACACATTTTACGAATACTGAGTGATAAGCTTAACAATCTGAAAAGTTCACTTGAATATTTTTTTTATAGATCATTACCATCACACCGTGCGGGGTCTACGGTTATTTTCATGTTAGGGCAGTTGCGGTTCGTGACTTTCTTGTGCTAAATGACATCAAAAGTAAGCTTTGGGAAAAACCTAGCCATTTTAAATAAGACCTCCCCATTTGGGACTCATTGTAAAGTTGAAGGAATTGCGGGAGAGGAGAAAGTGGAGGAAAATAAAGTTGAGAATAATCAGGTTATTCTGATTGTGTTTCTCAACAATAAAGGACAGCCTGAAAGTGAGACCGTGGTGATTCGGATGATTACTTATGTACAATGGATGGTAAACTGCACCATGAAGGTCTTTTTTTATTACAGTAGGTATGGAACATTAAATTAGTGAAGAGTTTTTAAAATTTTCTCAAAACATTTTAACTAAATATTGTAAACAGTTTATACCAACAAAAAGTCAACTGTTGTCACTGGCTACGTACATTAATATCGTGATTAAAGACAAGTTTTTGGAAAAATAATGAATCATTGCTACCTTTTCTCGACTTCATAATTTTAACTTTAAACCCAATATTTTGAGGAGAAAATCCCCCGGGAATCTAATTGAAAAACAATGGAGGCTGCCGAGGGAAAGTTTCTTATTAAAATACTAAATTGAATAAAAGGCTTAAGCCCGAATAATTAATGCTAAAAGATTCACTCCTTCAGCCTTACATTTCACAGCCTGCATGGAAAATAAATTCTAAATTTTAATAGATAAATAAAATCTAATTTATTTAAGGAAGCTAAGCTTTTAAAATTAATTGCATTAATTTATATTTTCTTTTCTTGTAATTTATTCTTTAAATCCCCTCCGGACTCCGGGGATGCCAGCTTAGTTAATTAGTTAATATATTATTTAAGCCGTAAGGAGAAAGCTAACTTTAAGCATTGACTTAAACTTGCTTCTTAGTACAGAATAAAAGAGTTTGTTTTTAAATATGGAAATTCTCAAATATAGTAGTAAATCCAATCATTTTAGAATTTTACGTTTATTCAATTGTCTTTGGATAATTATTTGATTTAAAATTATGAATTTTCATGCCCGAGGAAGACATGTCCCGATCAAGTAAATCAAATACTCGAGTCGAGCCATGTCTAGAGTCGGCACAATATAAGAATTTGACACAAAGGGTGTGTACCAATACAAAATTGTGTTTGTATTTAGTAACTAGATTTGAATAATCAGGTACTTCCAATTTCTTCTTCCCATTATTTTAGCCAGTTGGAATTCATTCAATTCAAGAAATCAATTTCCTAAAGCAGAAAACCTCACGGTTCATGAGCTATGACTCAACGAAACTTCTTTTTAAATAACGGCTTTTTCATCATGAGATAAATATCGTTTTCTTGGCACTTTTTTATTGACTGAGAAATCATCTCCAAACACAACAAACTTATTTTGTAGCATCAGTTTAATTCAAAATAATCAACACTTTTTTTTCACCACTTTTCAAAAAACAATCCACATTTTCGTAGGAAATGCTTACTTCTTCAGTGTTGCACAAAAACTCAATTACAAACGTAGACTTAAAATGATGGAAGTGTTTAAAACAAGGTGTTAATTATTTGTAATTAAATAGAAAAATGCTCAGTGCTGCAGGCTTATATATCAAACCTTTTTTTTGTATTAAATAAGTTTACCTACCTTCTGAACACCTTTATTTTTCCGGCTGAAGTCTTTCAATTTTTCTTCACTTTTCCAAGCTATAATAATAGTTATTAACAACCCATGATTCATCGCTCAGTGATATAATATAACTAATCAATCAAGGCGGCAATCCATTTATCCCGCTTCATTTAGAATGATTAAACCGCTTTCACCGACAAAGCCAGTCAAGGGTGATTGATCCTGGAA
This sequence comes from Hesperophylax magnus, assembly GCA_026573805.1. NCBI lineage: Eukaryota > Metazoa > Arthropoda > Insecta > Trichoptera > Limnephilidae > Hesperophylax > Hesperophylax magnus. Next base: position 6,316,695 of record JAIUSX010000058.1, on the reverse strand, counting down.
CGTAATTCTAAGTGGATTCAAACGGAGAGGCTTGTACAAACTGTTGGCGTTGGTTCAACCTAGCGACCGCACCAATTGGTGCGCAGATTACCGTGCACCATAATATGTGCACAGTTCTCAGCTAGTTGCAACTATCAATATGTGACAACTGACAGTTACGATACCCTCGGGTGGCAAATTCCTTGCGCACTTGCAGCGTCTAATGGTGCCAAATACACAACCAATCTTCTTCGTAAAAATTGTAAGAAACTCCAAATAAAAATTAGTTTTCACAATTTTTTTTGAATTTTTTTGATGTTTCTCTTTTATGGAAGCAGACGCTTGTGTTTAAAGGAGATGCTGAGTATCGAGATGAACATTATTTATGTAAGTATTCTTATTAATAATTTAAGGAGTTAAGAATATTAAAAATATAAGTGTATATCAATAATGTACAATTTAACGATTTATAACGTTACATTATTTAATTGACGAATTTCGTTATTTTGATTTTTTACCTTGAAATGTTCTTTGATCGCTTTGAGTAGGGTTTTGTCGTCTTCGATTTTTCTGATATTATCAGGTAGGTTATTAAAGTATTTTTTGCCTAGAAATGTGTAATGATGTAGTGAAAATGAGGTGTTACATTTTTGTATTGGAAATATATGTTTTTGACGAGTACGTCTTTCAGTTGAAAAACTGTGATTTTGTTTTTCTTTTATTATTTGAATTATTATGTTTTTTCGGATAAGATCATTAAATTTTAGTACTTTAACAGAGAATCTATTTTCATAGTTGATTTCTCAGTAAATCGGTTTAACCGGTAATAAATCATTTTAGACATCATACAGATTGAAGTTGGGCGGGGGTAAATAGAATCATATAAATATTCGTCTCAACCTAACCTAACCTAACCTAACCTAACCACAGTTTGAAAATGGCCTTGAACGCCGAAATAGCTGTCAAAATAATAATTAAACTGAAATACTCGCAGAACTTAATAATAACATTATTTAATTTTGATTTACATTAATAATACAATAATCTACGATGCTTGCCATAAGAATTTTTAAATTATTAAGTAGGCGGTGTAAATAATACGCAATATCAAAAATGTTATTTTTTATGCAATATTTTGCGTAGGAGGTATTACCTTTCCTGTACTCAAGATGAAAATCAACGATACCTAGCTTCTTTTTTAGTTTTCAAGAAAAATAATGTTTAGTTACCAGAAACATGAAGGAAAAGTTTATGGTTCAATGATAACTGAACACAGTGACAATTCAACACTTTAAAAAGTGATATAACATAATTAAAAACGAAGAAAAAAAATTAAGCCTAACCTAACCTACTTAACCCCGTTAAAAAAGTTTTTGTTTCATCACTTCACATGACTTTATATAACTTTTTAAAGATGTGATGAATTATCATTTTGATGATTTATCCGGTCACTAATATATATATATAATACAAACAAATAAAAATAATAATTAAAACAAAATTGTAATTAAAATATATAAAAAAAAATACATAAAATATATATATAATACAAACAAATAAAAATAATAATTCAAACTCACTCTCGTTTTCTTTTGGAGTCGGCTCATCGTTCGCGACCCCCCATTCTATTTTCCATTCTGCACAAAGCTCCTCCACTCTCGCGGTTTTGCGATGCATGGAAAGCCATGGAAACCAACCTTTCGGACGCCATTGGTACACTGTCACTCCAGAACATTGGTGACCTTCCTCTGTTTCTCCTGCTTGCCACTTTACCAATGATCGTGAGTTTTTCCAGGTTGGAGTCCTCAGTTCAGAGAGCAACATGACCAAATTATCTTGAAATACGATAGTCGATAGCCCTTTGTGGATTTCTAGCTTTTTCTCCATAACAACATTTCGTCTTTCACAGGGCGTCTATTCGCTACCTTTTGCTGGCTCTAAGTGTCCATGTTTCCACACTGAATAGTAAAAAAGGAAAATTTATCGCCCGGACGGGTCTCATCTTGTTGGTCTTCTTAATGCCAATGCCATCCCATAGCTTTTGCATTTTCTCATTGCATCTTTTTCTTGAAAAAATTTTTTTTTCACTTATGCTCGTAAATGGCCTTAGGTATATGAAGTAGTTTGCCATTCCTAAGTATGTGTGAGCATTTTTTTGTACGAAGGTGTTCGCTTTGTTGATTGTAGTTTTGTTTTGGCTTTGCTGATCAGTAGTAATAGATTGCGGCATTTTTACTCTATTTTAGAAGATTTAACTAATTTCTTTGACAGAAGATGCAATTAAGGTAGTAACAACTGTATTTCGGATAATTCAGTTTTTTTTGGACCACCTTTTCAAAAGTTGTTGGGTAGGACAAATATTCACTTTTAATGATGTCAAATGCATTTTGCCTTAAAAAAAATAAGGCAGATAAAAAATGTGAACTAAATGTAGTCGAACCAATTATATCCGCTCTGTACGAGTGGTTTTCCTGGATAGCTTTAGCTCCCCTAAAGACCATAAGTATTATAACCCTAGTAAAATAAATTCTATTGAGGGCCCTTGGATATTATGGAATTGCAGGTCATTACCGTAAAGGTGCCGTTCCTTAGATCACTTAACTATCAACGAAGACCCTAAAGCAATTCAACATTTTCATGACGTAGAATAAGACGTAGTGGGTTCTCAGCTAGAAATAGTTCACCGACGAATTTAAATAGATGTAAAATTTATAAATTAAACAAATTTATGTAATTAGTAATGATTCATCGAATAAGAAGATATTATAATAAATCTAAATGAAACATGAAACAGACTAAGAGACAAAAAAATAAAAAGAGTACGGTCGCACCTGGGAAATGAACCAGGATCTCTGCCTTACCGGTGCAACGCCTTTAACCACTCAACCATTGAGATGATTTTATCACATCATTTATGTCTTTCTCATGTCTCATTATTAGAATTACCAATATTATCCTTAACCTTTATTATTTGTCCTACTCTGTTTTATGATTCGTTAAGATTTATTCGTAATATTTTTTTCTTCAATGATTAAATATAACATTGATGGCTTTATCCTTCAGTAGTTATTCCAATAATTTGTTATTGTTTCGTACAATATATGAATAGTTTTGTTTATTGTAGTTTGATTTTCACTGCCGTGTTGGACTTCCTCCTGTTTTAGCATTACAGTGTCCATTATCAGGACAGACAGGTTGTTATGATAAGATTCGATTTACATGAGAATGTTTTTAGTTTGTCCGTGGATGATTTCTCATATTTATTTGATTGCAAAGTACTTCCTCAACGATTCTATTCGAAATAATATGGGGTTATATTCGGGAAACGTGTTAAGCGAATGATTATTACAGTTGAAAAGTTTTGCTTTCCATGATTTCCAAAGAAGGCTCTCCTCGCGAGTGCCGCGGAGAATTTATGAGAAGTCACGTTTCGTCAACTTTTCCCGGGTACTTAAAGCAGCTACACGGCGTTTCCGAAATAATCACCGCGGAGACGTGATCCCAAAGTTCTTTATATGTTGGGAATAACAGGTTTGAACTTATATTTGTAACAAATTCTTTTCATTAATATTCAGTCCCAGAGTGGAAGATACTCTCAATATCACCCTGGTAAAAGACCACCATTCAGTCTCACTGGCTCCAGACGGTTAGGAACAGTTGAGACTCCTGTGAGGTTTCACGTAAAAAATAATAAACACTCGCCATCGCGTGACGTTTTGGTTTTAAAAGGTTGATGCCAAAGTCAAAAATTTAATCTAACAAATAAAAAAAATACTTGATTATTTTATTTTTGTATACATATTTTGATGAGTTTCTTATTTGAAATAAATAGATGAAAATAGACAATAGATGTCGCACATTAAAATAAAAAAAGGAAATATTTTTCCAAGACACTATCTATATTGAGTTTAGTTCAATATGATTGTTCCAATCATAAATAAAGATATTATACAGTTAAAATGTGCCGTGAGAAAAATGAAGATAATATTGATAGTTCGTATTCGAAGTGTGATGCAGTTAAATATTACCTACCAAAGAAAATAGGGTCCCTTTTAGTGCAGTTGGCAGAACACCGCACAGTGGTTGCAAATGCTCATTATCTTCTGATAAATCTGTAACTTATTTGTTTCTTATCATAAAAAAATAAAATTTGGTGTGCTGATTAAAAACTAAACAATCTTTATATTTCATATTTTTATTCAGTGAATTGTTATAAGCATTCTTAATATATTCAGTCTGAAAAACATTTTTTTTCTTTTAATAAATTCACTTTTTGAATCTGATCTGATGAATAGAGCAAAGAATGCAGAACATCTGCGTTTGTAACAGATCTTGAACACTTTCTAGCATGGTGCAATCTATGCATCTTATAGTCCTTATTTCTAGATGAGCATCTTCAGATAACTGTCCAAGTGGTACAATTGAATTATACCTAATAATATTTTCTCCGTGCTATAATATTTTATGCACTGAAGCTGGCATGTGATACCAGTTGTACTTGCTAACAAACAACTATGCGGTTTTATTCGTATACTCTCCAAATGTATTTGCATTTATGACTCATCCGCATGCCATGGTCTGTAAAATTATAGAAAACCTTCAAATTATCTTTTCATCTACTCCAGTTATATCAGCAGTATAAACAGGATTAGCAAAAAATCTTCTAGCCGTGTTTCCGTCATTACTATTTCCAGAACCTTGTCTTGGTTTATCTATAATCAAATCGAGCTCTTTGCAAAATCGTTAATGAATGTATGTTTTTTGTTAGCCTTTACTCTCTTGTTTTGTTCGTTTATGGCGGACCACTTCATAAATGATAAATTATATGATATGTGGAGTATTGTGGAGTATTGTGGAGTATCAATTCCATACAGCGAATCCAAGCATGTGACGTAGATAAGTCAAATCTGTAAGTTTCCTCTCGGTCAACTTTTTGCCTTACACGCTCAAGATCATTCATTTCTTTAGGCTTTACAAGACATACAACGCACGTAGAAGATGATGTGTCCTTCCCGTCAATCATCGTAACAAATATTAGGTGTTTGACCGAAAATTCTTTCCCGTCCAGTCGAATATTAGACTCCACCAGCTCACAATTTACCAAAATAGCTTTCGGATTATTGTAATTTTTAACATTTAGGAAAATAAATAATCAAAAAAAATTCATTAAGTAGGTTTCTCACCTAAAAAAAAAACTTTCCAAATATTTTGATATTAAGCATGTCATTTAAAAACAAATCATCCTTTGTAGGTACTGCGACAAGTTAATTTTCTGATGATAAATCGATAGGATGGTCCGTTTCTTTCTAGTCTCTAAAAAACCCAATTTGCATTAAGCTCTTCTTAGCCTAAAATGAAATCATCTCGAGGTAATCGTCCATTCTCTGCCTCAAAGCCATCCGAGTCGTTGGAGTTTGTGTTCCCTTTGGGGTTTGTCGAATAAAAGTTATCTTGTACTGAACTGTCATCCGCGTAACAATGAATTGGTGTACACTACAAAGGGACATTGATACGCGACAAAAACAAAGTCGGAGTCAGAACCGATCCCTGTGGCCCAGCATTTATTGATAGTGAGGGGGAGGTGAAACCGTCAGCAATCGTCTGTATTGACCTGTTTCTCAAAAAGTTGGCAATACAAGTACAAAATGATGCGGTAAGTCTATACGAAGGCAATTTGTTTATCTTTTATTAAAATCCTCGGTACCAAATATGGTCAAAGGCCCTGAAAATATACATTGAAACCTTGTAGGAATCACCGTAATGTTCTAGGAGCCGCCACTAAAGATGCGGCACATACGCGAGAAGATCACCGCACGAGCGGTTACGCCGGAATCCTTACTGGCGGTTGTTAATGCTTTTGCTTTTCTCGAGGTTTGTGAGCAGTTCTTCATTGATCACACGCTCCATCAACTTGGGTAGAACTAGGCCGGGTTGGTGCGATCACCTATATTCGGAATAGAATGAATGACCGCTTTTGGGTACATTAACGCGTCAATAATTATATTCAAAGTAGGTGTTTCTAAAATAATTAACAGCTCATATATCCGAGTTTCAACTTAGAAGTAAAAATTGAATATTTCTTCAATTTTCTGTTAACTAAATCACTCATCATTGCAAAGGCAACATTTTCCGCTCGTAATGATAGTGGCAGGTGAAAAAAAAAGGTAGGTTATTCATAATAAAAAAATGTTTTCCGTTCTTTAATAATAAAAAATACCTTTGCAAATTTTACATACCGAAATGTAATCGATTGCGATAAAAAATCTGACTAAGTTTTATATAAATTTGTTACAAAATTTGAATTAAAATTCTTAAGAGTGTTTTCGCAGGTGCACAATTTTAACTTCTGAAAATTCAAACTTTTAGTTAACGGCCTAAGTTAGTTTTATTATTGACCTTTCGTTGAACCGTGTAGCTGCCCTTCCAACTTGCCGAGACGTTTCCACTTAACGCAGCGAGAAGGATGAGCGTCATTTCGGCTATGAAATTTTAGCGAAATTAATTTAGTGCGCTGTTTGTCACAATTATGTTTTCCGAGAATTTTGTCAGTGCCCGGTTGACATACGGGCATACTTTATGATGAAATATGCAGAGATTTTTTTCTATTTCTTTGTAATGCCAATGAAGATTGCAACCCCATGTAAAAACTTATGACAACCCCGGTTATAGAAATTTGAGTGAAGTAAGGTGTTCAATAAGAAAAAAATGGGAAAAATATAGGTTCGGTTGTACCCGGATAACTAGATTTGGGCATTTAATACCTTTGTTTTTGTTTATAGACGTCCATGTTTATAAAAATTATTTCTTCCAAAGGTGACTTATTTTACCGTTTGTTGCATTTTGTGAATGTATGATTGTGTGAAACGTATTGAAGCTCATTAACGTTGAGGTGCATATTGTATTTTCAAATATGTAAATTTTACATTATTATACGTTAGTTATAATTCAAATTCTAATAGAGCTTCAAAGTTGTGTATTAGCATTCTAATTGATTGTGTAAAATGTCATAAATAGGCTTATATCTATAAATAGGCTTATTTTTTAATTTTTAATTCTCTCCGGGTGCGTTAGGTCAGGGAATTTTTGTAGTAAAAAACCGACACCAATGATGGGTTTGGAGACATCGGCGATGACGAATCTCCAGGTGAAGTCTCGCCTGAGTCCGATGTTCAAGGTCAATGTAAGATTTCCGTAGGTAGAAATGATGGTTCCATTGGCTGATAGTTCGTACGGTTGCTTGTCATAACGTCCTGAGAGTTTGTTCCTAGGGAAGACACAGAGATCTGCGACGGTGTCGATCAGGTATTGAATTTTTGTGTGCTTGTCGGTGATAAATAGACGGCTTGAATTCGGGCAGGAGTTACTGGCCGTCATCAGTGCTTACCCTGGTAGTTTCCCGGGCAGAATGTGCAGAGGAATGTGTTGCTCCGAAAGTACGATGGTACCAACACATGTTCTCCTCTCGTTCTCCGCTCCTGCTCTGTGAACGCGGGCGATAGCCTTCGCCTCTGCCGTTCGAGCGTGTCCTAACCCGATCTTGATTGCGACTATTTTTGCGTATGTGTCTTCTGTATGTGGACTCGCCAGCATTGATGCCCTGGTTCTCATTCCGTAGCGCAGCCCGTAAATCTTGTATTTCCGTTTTTAATGTCATCGTTAGTTTATGAAGTCGGTCTTCTAACTGCGCGTCAAGTCCGGGCGTTATCTCCGCGATGTGAACTTTGCTTGTGGAGTCTGCAATTGCGTCTGCCAGGTCAGCCACTTTGTCCAGGATGACGTCCTTTTGTGTCATCAGGACCATCTGCATGGTGTGAGGAAGACGGCCCATCCACAGCGTTTGGAGAACCTCGTCTGGTACTGTTACCCCCGCAAGGGTGCGTAGGTGGCGCAGGAATTGAGACGGCTTCCTGTCCCCAATCTCTTCGTGTTCCAGGAGCCGGCGCGTCTTCTCTTCCTGAGTTGAACTTAACCGGCGGATCAGTTCAGTCTTCATCAGGAGGTAAGCACCGGTTGCAGGCGGTTTGAGTATGATCTCTCGTACTTCGGCAGCGTATTTTGGCTCCAAGGCTCCCAGGATGTAGCCAAATCTGGTCTGGTCTGCGACAATGCCTGATGCTTCAAAACTCCTCTCCGCCATGCAGAACCACATTTCCGGGTTGTCTGGGCAGAACGGCGGGATCCTCACCGCCACTCTGTTTACTTCGTCAGCCGCATTTGCACCTTATTTGGGCTGCTGCATATTTTCTATTTTTGGTTTATTTTATTGATGATGAAGGCGATGTTACCTGTGTTCGTCGGGGCCTCCACTGTAGTTATATTAGGTATTATTTTTATTAATAAATAAATACGAAATTTGGCTGAAGCGGTTTTTAATAATACATCCGAATACAATAAATAAACGTAGAAAATAAAACAAAATGATTTACGAAAGGAAGGTTCGAGAATGTTCCGAAGCACGTCACGTAGGCAAAATAATTCGATCTCGATGTCGCGGTTGCTGGTACTGTACTGACCATTTCGTTCACGTTGTCGCTTATCTAGGTGGAAAATAAAATATTCTCGAACATTCCTGTTGCTACAGAAACAAATATTAAAAAAATAATAGAAAATCCAAGAAGCTTGTTTGGAAACTTCTAGAATAATGTTCGTGTCAAGTAGTGGCGTACCACTATACATTAGAGAAAAACATTTTGATTTCGCGCATTAGGACTAAAATTTTCATACATTCGTGAAAAATCAGACATTTGACTAAATCTAATAAATGAGGATAACCATTACGTGTTTATTTATGTTTGCAATCGAAAATTGCAACTGTGATGTGATCTACTTAGCAAGGTTCAGATAAAAAAAACTTTTTACTATATACTATTAGCTGACAAATTACAGAAGCAATTTAGACTGATTTTAAGTAATTAAATAATAAAAATATATAAAGCATTTGATATAGAAACATTGGTAAAGACACTTCAAGTCATGCACCGCTCCAAATCTGAATGGCGGTCTCACACACGCCTAATGTTTCTCATGATTTCTTCAATATGGTATAAATTTAAATATTGTTTTCGAAAGATCTCAATTTTTTTAACATCTTCGACTGGGGGTAATTATTATTCATAATACATAAGTATTCTTTTAAGAATATCATAAACTAGAAACATGTTCAGAAAAGACAGGCAACAAATAGTGTCCCAAACCAAAGAAACCTATTTTCATCACCAGGTAAACACAGCAGGTTTCCAAATTAGTTCCCGACCAACCCTTCCGTTTCCGCAGAAGTTTTACTGCGTTCCAGTCATCAATCTCGTAATTCTAATAGCTGTCAGCTAGTTTGTCGGCAGTGCCAGTGATCTGATATATTATAACCAACTGAATGATACTGTCGTCGCCTTAATATGTGCTGTGGAAATAACTAAGTTTAAAAAGTGTACGCACGTATTACAAGAGTTCAGAATGAAAGGAGTACCAACATTACCAACTTAAGAAAAACGGCTGTGCGGCCTTTTTATAAAAAAACTTTATTTTTGATTTTTGGCTAAAATATATTTTTTAATCAAAAGATTTAGCAAAAATCTTATAAAAGTAAGTGCTTCGTTAATTATTTGTTTCATATTATAAAATATGTGTCACTAAAGAAGTCGTTTTTCATGATTATAGTGTTTTGTTTTACGTTCCTCTCAAAAAAACTATTTATTTAAAAAAAAAACAATACTGCTTTAGGAGAGCGCGAGCGGCCTGAACGGCTTTTGAGATCTCGTCACTAATCATGTCCTAAGCAAGCCGTTCGAGTAAAGTTTAATTCTGAAACGTGACCTATATAATATATGACTTTGGCAATGCCAAGAGGAAAAACAATATTCAGAATACTAACAACCGGTTAGCGACGACATATTTTGGGCCCAGAACTGATTTCATATTGCTCTGGTGAATTTATTGAAGTAACTGTCCCATATAATATATGACTTTGGCAATGACGAGAGGAAGAACAATATTCAGGATACTAACAACCGGTTAGCGAAGACATATATTGTGGGCTCAGAACTAATTTTACATTACTCTGGTGAATTTAACTCTGGTGAAGTTACTGCTTTTTGCCAAAGTATAAGAGAGTACATATCTACCTATATCAGGTGACTTAAAACTGCTTCGTCGTTTTCCGATGAGTGTTTAATAATTTTTTTCAACAAAACATTCCTGATAGCCACAATTTATACCCAATATAACCCATTTTTCGTAAGTTTAGCCAACGATACTTACGAATATGAATATATATGAATAGACATTAAACTATTGATAATGCCGAGAGTCATAATTCATCAAACCACTTAAAAAGCTTTAAACTTTTAAGTGAAAAACAACCTCAATTTTTCGGTTTTGAAAACTCTATTTGTTTTCCGGCTCTACCCTTTTGAGACGCAAGTTGCCTTTAAATTAATGCCATATTTCCTCGAGAGTCTGAACATTCAAAGAACTCGTAGAGGTTCAGCGCTTAGTAAAATATTCAATACAACGTCAGTATGAAAAATGTACACGACGGGTTTATAAATTTGCATATTAGGTCTTTCGGATAACTTTATGAAATAAAATTGTTGTATTTTTCAACATCTTTACATAATTTGAACATATCGTCTTCCTTTTTGCGGGGAAATGTGAAAATAACGAAACCACTCCACTACTCGTAAGAAGTGTGTGTTTTGTGTTGAATTCGCACAAACACAATTGTTCACACGAACAATGTACCATGCGTATTGTTTCACTTTCCATCTTATTTGTCTTTTCCACTTGAAGATATTTATTTGCCAGAAATTGCATTTTTTAATTTTACAATTTTTTATTATATTCACACATTTTAGAAACCACTGTATTAAATTTGAGTGTTCTATGTGTCTACATTAAATTTAAGACCGGTTGAAAAAAAATTCCACCTGACAATAGTCTGCCTCATACTATTAAAATTGATAAATAAAAACATTGTTAAATTTTGAATTCACTGAAGCGATTTTCAATACTCATTTGTTGACATTTCAAGACTTTCGGCTTTATCGAAGTGGTGGAGAACTTACAAATAAATTATCGGAAAATCCTTTAGAGAAAATCGTTTGAGAATAGCATTTCTAGGAAAGGAGATTTATGGAAGACAATTCCCTAGAAGTCTTAAACGTAACTGTAGCATCAACACAATGTATAATATGTAATTTAGCACGGAAAATTTACCCTGTCATATAACGATGATAGGCATATTGTACAATAGGTACGGTAGTTCAAATAATTAATTTGTGTATCTTTTATTTTGATCCAACCCGAAACATTTTGTTCATTTTATGTGTGGATGTATCTTTTGCATGTGTTTAAATATTAGAACAATCGATTTAATTGACCTAATTACCCAAATGCTTTGTACATGTTTTGTTATGGGTATAATTATATCACGTTTTCTGCCATAGGTATGTACTTCTTTTTATGAAAATAGGGTTTCTGGTTTACCTATAATTTCCATTGAATGGAATCTCCATTTCTGAAAGAATTATTACTAAGGGAAGTGGCTTTTAAAACAAAGCCAATATTCACCCTTGACCTTTTCAGGCGGTACCGCCCATTCCAATTTAAAACGGTTGATTTATTATCCAATACGGAACCTAAAACAACCCTTGTCATAAAACGTCTTGCAAAATCCAGAATTTAAGTCAATCGACATCAATATATTATTAAAGACCTCTGTCATTGTTAGCTCCACAAAAGCTGTCATATTATATAGCAACCTTTATTCTTACTCACCCTGTACCTATTACAAATCTAATATTGTTCAGTCGGTGGCTGAGTTGAAATCGCGTTTGGGTTCCACCCAGGCGTCGTGTGTTCAATTCTTCGGATGACTAAGTCCTCCATCACAACGCAAGCAAAATTTTCCAGGTATCCATATATTTTCAGGTTATCCGTAACCCATGAATGTTTTGTCTTTCGATATTTTTTTTCTATCATGTACAGAAAACTAGAAGCTCAGTAGTCAGAACAATTCCTCGGCAAGGCAATTTCATTTAAGATTGGTTAATATCGTCTTCGATGATTAAATATTACAATTTGAGTTTTTACTCAATAAGTTAATCTGCTATAAAAATGTTTAATATGAATTGTTTTGAGAAACCGTTCCTCTACAAAGATTGTATTAAAATTATCATATTACAATACTCGCAGCAGTATTAGTTGGTTGAAGCTATTTATTGAAACAAATAATTTTTAAAAAATCTTTTAAGATTAGATACAAAAAAACTTTTATGAATATTTTACAAGAGTGGATTTCTATATTTGTATTTACCGTTGATTCTAAATGTATATTCGATCATTCACCTTGTCAATCCCCCTCTTATGAAGTCCCCATATTGGGTTTAAAGACCCATCGTTTCGGTAAGGCGCCTACTAGCACGATCAATTGAAAATATAGGATTGAATCCATACAAAGGAAACTAACCCATGTAATTGCTTATCGTGAAGGTTTATCTGGTCAATTTGGAACATATAATGACCGAATTTTGCACTATAAACTACACTCACTGACGGTCAGACGTAAACTCTCTGACGTACTGCTTCTATACAAAAGTATACTTGCATCAGTTGATACACCAAACATTTTATCCCAAATTAACATCAATATACCATCAAGAAAATCAACAAGGAGGATGAAAGACGTTTTCTATATTAAAGCCTACCACACAAATACAGGATTTTTTTCCCCTGTACCGCGAACATTAAGAAATTATAACATTATACATGGCTCTAATAATGAAATAGACATTTTTAATGACCAATTTAAACACTTCAAAAAAACGTATTACCTTTAATAATATTAAGCTGATATTGTGATGAAGCCCTTTATTTAAACAGAAGCAACATCGTACCTACCTAATCAGTGTCTCACTAGTACAGGTGTGACAATAACAAATCGTTTATGAACATATTTGTATTTACCTTTTACCCATTCTTATTTGTTATTTACTTCTGCATATTTAGCTTATTCTTTTTGTTACGATTTTCGTTATTATCATTTTGTTATTATTATGTATTTCAACATCCATGTATGTAAATTTTTGTGCACCATGCATGTTTTATGTACAACCCTTTAAATATCAGGAACCCAAATTCGTATGATGTTTGGGGACAAATTTGGTCTCCTAATAATTAAAGGGTTAAATAAAAATAAATAAATAAATAAAATAAAATATCGGATGGATAGGCTCAACTTCCGACTTTTACATCGATGTGTCTCGCACGGTTCGGCTGTCGATAGTCAAACCGATATTGACAGACATATTGCCAAACTGATTATAACTAGTGATATTTTGAAAAACTTTCGTTTCTCCAAGCTGGAACGGAATCAATCGATAGTGTATACGATTTCATTCAATTCTGAAAGCTTCGTTAGTTCACCTTCATCCATTAATAAGCCTCTTTTACATAATGAACGACATTAATCAAAAGTTTATGTATATTGACAGTTAACCGAAGTTAATCAGACACCTTGGAGGTGGCACTAAAAGCGGTGGCTTTTATCTACCAACTGCGAGTGTCAGAATCATATGTTGATCGTGCTCGCAAATATCGGTAACTGAACATAATTGACGGATTTAGTCAATAAATAGTTTATAAGTCAATATAGAATTGATGCAGGGTTTAATCGATCGACTGTGATAAACCTCCAGATTTTATTAGCCTCTCCCCTAACTCGTTCCCTCCCCGCTCCTTTCAGCCTCATAACATACCCCATACTTCAGCGTCCTCAATCCATTGAAAGTTCAGTCTCTCCTTGCACAGCCTCTATAGCTGATTTTTCTATTTAACTCAACTAAGAGACTGTGGAATTTTTCCGCCCGTGTTTTATTCTTAAGTCACTTTACTGTAATTCGCAGTATTATGTCCTAGAAACTTTACCTATTATTTTCCTATAACGAGTAGCAAAGGTTCGTTTTTGAATATGATTTTATGTTGAGTAGAAGAGTAGAGTAGTGAGTAAATTAGACGCAAGACAAAGGTAGCCGACATTACTGTCACAATCTCCACACTCAAGGGGGAGTATGTGGGGCGTGTGGCATTGCTAACGAACAGGTGGAATCCTGACAATATCCAGTGGCGTACTTAGCTTGGAGAGTACAAAAACTAAGAATAACAGAATTCTATAAATTATGTGACAGTCTACAATCAAGTGACGTTTTGAATAGATCCATCTACAAAGCTGTAAGTCTAAAACTAATTAATAACCGTCTACATATCAGTAAACTCATTCAGAATTTTATGAGAGGAGAGAAATAATCTGTGTGAAAAGTTTCTATGTATCACTCGTGGTTTCTTCCCTTTACTATAGCTTATCAGAAATGAATGCCTAATGTGTATGCTTGCACAAACTATATTCATGTTTGACGAAAGAAGAAATGGATGAGTTCAAGTACGAAACTGAAAAAAAAGAATTGGACAGCAATACACTTTATTCCTTGCAAATTACACAACTTATTCGAATAGATCGGGGTATTCATACAAATATCAATGTATATGAAAAAGTTATGTTTAGTTTATAAAAGCGATAAAAATACAGATTAAACAAGGTTGAAAAGTATCCCTCTGAATGAGCAGTTAATAATTACTCGCGGCATGCGCAAGTCAGTTTTATTTTTTTTAATTTGTGTTATTTCTCAAATTACTCATTACAACTAATATATAGGATATTTGCGGCACGTTCCAGAGTGGAAGATACTCTTATTATTGCCCTGGTATAAGGCCCACTATTCAGATTTGTAACGTTGCTGGGAATGGCTTTAGCCGTGTTTGGTGACCCTTTAGCCTCAAAACATACTATAAAATGTGGGTTGCCATAGTATCACTGGCGCCAGACGGTTGGGAGCAGCTCGTAATACTCGAGGTCTTTGAGGTTTCACATAAAACAAAAAAAAAGTTATAAAAAATGGACAGAGATTTCTACCAAGCAATGTATTTTGAAAATGAGTCCAAACATACAACAAAGCGACTTAGAAGCCAGGGAAATCTAGTAAAGTCAAATGTGGATAATCGCGGGAACATCCTGATAATACCGAATTATAAATAATATCATTGACATGTATCGGAAATTAATATCAGAATATATTTTGTGACATAATATAACAGTCAAATAATTTTTTTTATTCGAACCCCGAAAATAAGTAACTGAGAGGCAACTTAAAACATTTTCCTACTCTTCTCTCCTCTTCACATGCGATGCTGCATAATATTGAACATTGATTTAAATTTATACATTCCACATAGTCAACACCGTAAAGGAACCTAACAATATAACGTTATGTAACATGCAAACTCTGTGCGAATATTACAAATTCATATTCAGTTAACCTACATAAATATTCAGTGATCCTTTGTACACACTCAGTGTTGGTACATTCCTGCCCCATTCCTGAGCAGTGTCCCGAGTACTAGGAACGTCCACGATTCCACAATGTTCCACAATGTTGAGCTCGGTCCCATTCCAGGCGATAAGAGACGAAGCCGACACTAGTCAAGGCGGCGAGTTTTAATAGACCGGAAATAAAGTTTTCGCTTTGTCATGCGAACAGCTTCCGCGGGGTGATTCACTGGCAACAGAGGGCGAATATCTTAACGAGATATTTAATTCGCGACAAACTATTACTAAGCTATGGTCCCGCCGCGACGCGACGTTATAAACTTCGTTGAAACCTATTGCTTGTTATGTGTATCGATAATAAGGAGATGTTTAAACAGTATTCAAATTCCTGCCGCTATAAGTTACAGTGTAACTCAACAATCTCTCCTTGTCACTTCTGAAAACGAATAAAATGTTTACAATCTGAAGCTTAGAGCACCCGTGGAACCTTTTTTTCTGTTATGTATCTACCTTCGCTGTTTAAGAAAAAAAAGATAAACTTTAATATGCACTTCCGTCGAAATTTAAATTTTTTTTAAGCTGTTATTAATATACTATATTTTTAAATGAATAAATTCTGTTCGTTTCTATGTTAGCGTTAAGTATTTTTCACATTTAATGTAATATTTTAAATTAAATCAAATTAGTCTGAATCTCTGAGGGCAAGCCGTAGCTTAGCGTTTAAATTTTCAATGTTCCAGACCAGAAATATTGCGGTTATTTATAATTCTGAATTTACAATTTATTCTTTGAAGTTGTTCTTTTGATGTTTTTTCGGTAATTTATTGTAAAACACTATAAGTTCCTAGAAGTGAAGTTCCTAAAATCTAAGGTAGGTACTTATTATGGTTTGGCAATTTATACATCTAACTATATTTTATTTTTTTTATTTTGGTATAAACATTAATTCTTCTAAAAAAGATCTGCTCGGTGATTAAAGGGTTCCTCGGGATTATTTAAATCTCAGTCTATTTTGTCAACGGCTGTAGCCGTGAATATAATTGGTGACCAATATCGGAATAGAATAACTAGGTAGATACTTCCCAACTATCCCAATCTCTATCCTCACTTTCTTCAATCTCACAATTGGAGAGCTGTAGTCTCACTTGCTCCGGGCGGTTGTATGTCTAGTGCGTAATTACACTAATTATCCTAACTAACATTATATATACGAAAGTGTGTTATATAATATACTTTCATCTGGTCACACAAAGTAACACATTCATTAAAATGTACCTACTTATCGTACAGACAAATTATGAAGAAACTCATTTCTCTCAACTGTGTGTAGGAAACTTAACATACAAAATCCGCTACATTATTCGGGTTTCACATAATTCTTTTTATTAGTTTTCAGACTGACGGAGAGTAAGTTAGTTTTTAGTAGTATGTACAAAGTAAATATCGCACAAGAATCCCAACTATTCAAAGCCAGTGGCTAATGCCAACTATGGCATTCCAAATATCGGTATGCCGTGAGGCTAAAGAGAGTTGGGAGGGGGAGGAGTTGATAAAAAGGAAGATTAAAAGAGGTTGTTTTCAAATTGCTGCCATTGTTTTGTCGGTATCCCGTTTGTCGCTTTTAAGGTAGATTTTTTTATAGAGTAGAGTCTGTCAATATGATAGCACAATGAATGTTGGTGGCATTAAATTCTACATCTGAAAACTCAATTTTTTCCGGGCTTGTAGAACAAGTGGAAAATTATAATACTTTCCACTCATGTTCATGGTTAGATTAAAAAAGGAAGTTAATAAACTTCTTAGTTCATTTTCCTGAATCCTTCAAATTTTTGTTTGAATGAGACGACAATGGCTATTACATATCTTATCGTTCTTCAATTTAACACATTTATTTGGCTGGTGTCATGTACAGGTGGAATTCAAACATCATTAGTGCCAACCTTTGTTGAGGAAAGTTGGAAAACTACAAAACGTGCTTGAGACACTTTCCTTTTTTCCAGTTATTTACTCTCGGGAATAATGGGAGTTCAAGGGAACATTATTCGGGTAAGTCACGAAAATCACAATATATGTTATTCAATTTGTTGCTTTTAATTGTCTTGTGGGAAGGCCAGCTCATGAAAATTATCATCGTATCAAAATAACATTAATGGCGTTATTGTACGAAAGAAAAGAATGTTTTAAAACTGCATAATTGTTTGAGACTCTTTTCTTCATATTTACCTTCTCTCGGATTTATATGCGAACTCACCGGAACGCTATTCGGGTTTTACAAAGAGATTAAAAGGAGACATTGCGGGGAGATTTACAACTACTTAGACGTCATCTGGTTAAAAATCGCTTTAAACCCCAAATTATACGTGATTTTTTTTTCTTAAGCAGACTTGAGTTCTTCATTCCCAGAGTCAATGTTAGCTGACCAGTACGCCGCGCCGACGCCGTACAGTGTCTTCATCCCATAGAACCAATGGAACCTTGTGAATTTTGACGATATATTTAAATTAACGTATATTATGAAAATTCTTTTTGAGGATTATCTTGACATGATATAAATGTAAAATTTATTTTAATGCTTATCCACCTGCGTGGACATAGTCTTGGGTTAAACTTGACTCTATTTGAAGTTATTGAAATGATGATAGTTTTTTGGTTGATTTCGAAAATTCGTATAGTTAATACTACTGATTACTGCATATGTAAAACATGTTCTGGCTTTTACATATATATAATATTGGAAAACCCTGTATTTTTTTCTAAATTTCCACATATTTATTTATTTTTATGTTTCATGCTTTATGGATTTTTTACGGTGTCAATTTTTTTTAACTAAAATATAGTTTATTTACCCGTGTCCTCCAGGAAACCTATATATAGAAAAAATTTAAAACTATTGAAGTAATAGGTCGCAAAATTTCAGCTGCCGATATTTACGGAATTAGTTTTTAATAAATTTATTCTATTTGGATAGATCATTTTTATTATTTATTTATTTTGTTGGTTTTTTGGTTGAACTATTATAATATTATTTATTTTGAATGTTAAAAATCTTTTATATTTTATTAAAAATAAAATCATGATGAACAGTAAATTTTAAAAACTAAAATATAGTTTGTCCACCTGGGTCCTCCAGGAAACCAATATATAGAAAATGTGTAGTAACTATTCTAGTAAGAGGTTGAAAATTTTCGGCTACGGAAATTTTAGTTGATTAAGTTTTTAGTCGAAAGTTAGTTTTTATTAGTTTTTTCTCTATTTTGAGAGATAATAGTTATTATTTATTTATATTTGGATACTTCAGAGAGCTGTTTCATGAATATAGATTAATATAATTTATGTCTACTAACATTTGTTATGTATATTTTCCTATACTCTTTCAAAAAATATTTTAAGTAAGTACTATAAAATTAAATTAAATTTGAACAAACCAAACGTATATATCTCAATATTTGTATTTAGAACCTAGGTACCTATATACCTTTATTATTTCGATGTTTCAATTTTTCTTCCTTCTAATTCTACAAATTTAATTTTATGTTTTTTTCCCGAGAGTGCATTAAAAATATGATTAAAAAACATTTTAAATTCTTTCAACTTTGTTTCCGAAAGAGATGTTTCCATTCAATTTAGTACATACGCCTTATTTTTAGCCACCTATTTTTTACCTATGCTACTCCATTCCGAACATAATAAGTAAAAAAATTATAAATATATTTAAAAATAGTAAAATTTACAAATTTACCGCATTTCATTGTTTCACAATCTTTTTCAGTATTTCAACCTTAATTTCAAAAACTTGTTTTTGTAGCGCTACAACAATCTTAAACATCCATAAAAAATTATATAAAATCTATAATCTGTAAATCTGTTTACTATCAATAATACATCTGTCATTAAAATAAGACAATTTTTGTTTTAATTTTTTTCAGTACCTAATTCTGTAAACCCTATTTTTTTGTTTTCCTTTCATGCTACATTTATCTAGAAGCATTACAAAAATATCATGAAAAAATATCACACAGTCTTCTCATAAACATGTCCACAAAAACACCTTTTCGCGACACCGTGCGCTGCCCCGTTCCATGAAATCCATCATTGGCACCATTTATTTTTACCCTTACTGTTATTAAGTCTTTACATATCATAATACTATATTCAAGCAATTTATCCGGTCGTGTTTACTCAAACAAAGACTATTACGAATTCTTGGTTTCCGCGCGAGGCGGCGCGCGTTCGGGTAAGAAGGATATTATATTCCCGTCGCGTGGTACCATGTTATTCCCACCACACTCCCATTATTCGCAGTTGGTATACATTCGGTTATCCATATCCATGTGTCAAAGTTCGTTTGCTTGCAATTTCAAAAGGGTTCAGCAGGACAAAAATAGTGGCTGAATTCGAAGAACCAATTTGAACTTTTGTAACAACGAAATATATAAAATATGAATTGGAATATCCAATTTTCAACTTTCCAACTGAACAGTTGTTTTTTATAAGTAAGAAAATTATATTTTTAAATGATTTCATTAGATTTTCTTGAAGATATTTTTGTAAGATATAAATACATACATTTTGCGTACAGATGTACACACTACACACGTCGTTTGTAGGCACACGCTCTTAAAGAGGATGTAAAACATTTTTACTGAAGCAGCAACATCTTTCTACTGAACGAAGAGCTTTATGGCTATTAAAAGTATACAGTTTGCTTTAACTGGAACTTCCAGATCACTTATTTTATAGAACTGAAATTCACTTCTAGGCTTCAACGTCAATTTTTATTTTCAGATCGCGTAACAAGAATGAAAAATATCAGGTACTAATCATTGATATTATTATTGATATTACTTTGTAAAATACCTATACTGTAGATATGCAATAGTTTACCTCTGAGCCTGAATTCTACTCTCTTGAGAGCTGGTCGTCACAGATTATAATTTCATAGTGCGAATGCAAATATTATTGTGTCGATTGCCGTCCGCTGCCGAATTTGGAGATTTAAGGAATCGCTGTAACTCAATGCGAGTGATATTTTCGGTGAGGCTTCTGTTTTTATGTATTTGGTGGCTGGATCATAATTTGTTACCTTTCCTGCAGAGTGAATTTTGTAATCAATCCATTTTTTCATAGGGAATTAATTATTCCCTGATGGTCTGTGTGACTTACCATAATTTTATTCCATTCAGGAATGGAATAATACTCCAATGTAAATGTTTAAAAATGAGACCTTGAATGAGAGAAATAAACACCCTATAAAATAACAGACTAACCTACGTATACCTATTGAATAGTTTCACGTGCGTTTTGCAAAGATAAAGAACAGGCTGGCGCTGGAAGCCCGGTTGATTGTCACTGCCACTGTCAATGCATTTAATTATAGTTCCCTTTGGCCTTTGTGTTCGTGAACCTCTGCCTGCAAGGCATCCTGAGTACTAATCCAACAGAGATAGCGTTGGACTTAAAGCTTTACGTTCATTTCAAATAGAAATGCAGCTGAATAAAATTAATATAATAATTGACCGGTCGGTGGCTGAGTTGACATCGCGTTTGGGTCCCACCCAGGTGTAGAGTGTTCAATTTATCGGCTCCCCCATCACAACACAAGCAACATTTTTCGCTTGCTGTGGTGGTAGTAAGAGATTTTTAAATATTGTCAGGCTATTCGTAACCCGGGAATGTTTGTCATTATTTAAATAAAAAAATTTAAAAACTCACTTGACATTGTTTTTCTGGTTATCCTGATTTTTTTAAATTTAGAAATTGGCACCAACCCGGTCAATAGAAAAAAAAATATGACACATTACAATTGATTTTTATTAGAGAAAATTAAAATGAATGTAAACAAGTCTTTATATTAAAAGATTACTTTCTTATTATTCAATGATCTATAAAAAATTATATTTTAATAAAATTGTATTTTATTAAAATTATATTTTATTAAAATTATATTTTATTTAAATTTTAAAATTATATTAAATAATAAAATTATTTAATATAATTTTATTGGACGAATTTAATTTAATTGAATTTAAAATTATATTAAATAATAAAATTATTTAATATAATTTCATTGGACGGCAGGAGTATCATGAAAAGATAAAATTAAAAGCTCACGCATTCGTGGTAGCCTGGGTGTCACTGACATAAACAGTAAGCTAAAGGAACGACAGTTAAGATGGTATGGGCACATAAGACGGAGACCACCAGACCACACAGTGAAGCAGGCAATGTCTATAGAGCTTCAAAGACAGTCATCCAGAGGTAGACCAAAGAACTCCTGGATGACCCAATGCTCCAAAATCCTACAAAGAAACGGCCTAGATGAAAGCGACACTCAGAACCGAAGAAGCTATAACCTGAGAACGAGAAGAGCCGACCCCAACAGCCCACCTAGGCAATGAGTTGGGATAGTGCTAGGAAGAAGAAGAATTAAATAATAAAATTATATTAAATATATATTTATACAATGAAGTTGAATGCAGTTATCATTAAAATTAAAGTATTCAAATAAGTTATCATCAAATGAAAAACATTAGTTTATCATTAAAAAAATAATAATATTTGACAAGTCAAAATATTTCACCAAAAAATGTAGATATAATATGTCTCGACGCCATCTAGTGAGAAATTTAGCAGTAACAAAGCCTTTCCTACAAAATAAAGTTGGTTATTTACAGATGAAAAAAAAAATAAGCAGTAATTGTTGATTGAAGTACTAGTACATATTGAATAATTTGGCGTGTTGGAAATAAGCCGACGTAGCTCAGTGGTCTCAGAGCACCTGACCGGACATCAGAAAGTGCGGGTTCAATTCCCGTCTGCGGCATTTATTTTTACTCGGGAGATATTTTTAATTTGTATTGAAATGTTCAAGCGACTAATTATTGCTTATAATAAAGATTACACAGATTCATACATTACAACCAAAATCCTTAAAACTTTGTCTTCGAAGATTACATTGCCTCTAGAATACCTTATAAACCTAAGCATTACACGGGGCTACTTCCCCTCTAACCTTAAACAAAGTATCGTAATTCCCATCTACAAATCTGGAAACAAGACAGATACCAACAACTATAGACCAATTACTTTACTGAATAGCTTGTCTAAAGTTTTTGAAAACCTCATAATGCACAACTTTTAAAATTCGTCGAGGGCCATAAAATACTTTAAAAAAATCAATATGGTTTTCAAAAAAACAAAAGTACCTCAGATGCCATTGCTAGTATGACAGACTTCATTGTAAAAAGCCTTGATAAAGAAAATAAATGTTTCTCAATCTTTTTTAGACCTCTCTAAGGCTTTTACACATATCACACATTAAACTAATTCAAAAACTAGAAAAAATCGGCATTACTGACAAAGAGCTAAACTTTTTTAAAAGCTACCTAAATGGACGCAAACAACAGGTTAAAATACAGAATACCCTCAGTAATCAGCGCTTAACTGACTATGAAATTCCACAAGGAAGCGTATTGGGACCGACTCTGTTCTTAATGAATATTAACAACTTTTGAAACCTAGAAATTGAGAGAAGCATTGTTAGCTTTGCTGACGATACTGTCTTACTGTTCGAAGAGAACAATTGGTTATCTGTATTGAAAAAACTGAAAAAAACATTAACTTAGTTAAAAAATGGTTAGATATAAACACGCTTACCCTTAACACGAAAAAAACAAAATATGACACTTCAAGCATCAATACTACAGGCCAACCTAATGGTGATTACTCCATAAAAATACATAACTGTATGAATTCCAATTAATGTAATGAGTGCCCCAGTATAGAGCGTACTCCACAGATGAAGTACCTCGGCCTCACCATTGACCCATACCTCAAATGGAATCTACACACTCAGATCATTGCAAATAAAATTAGGAAAACAATACATTTCTTCAGATCCATAAGGAACTTCCTTAACTTACAAAATATAAAAACGATTTATTTTGCAATCACCCAATCCATCATTCCGTATGGTATCATTGCATGGGGAGAGGGTACTTCATCAGCTCCAGATCCTGTTGAAAAGGCGCAGAAAAAAATTATGAAAATTATTCTCAAAAGCAAGCAGTAACTTAATTTTCCACATAATGAGAGTATTTGATGTTCGACAGATCTATGTAAAAAATATCCTCATTCATCTCTTTAAAAACAAACACGTGCTTTACGAAAAAAAAATTAACTTAAGATTTACGCGCTATTCGAACAAAGACACATTGCAAGCTCCAGCACTTTCTTCCACCTTTGGTCAACGTAGCTTTACATACTTTGCCACAAAAATATTCAACATGCTCCCAAAAAAAAATTAAACTGAGTCAAAAACAGAAAGAGTTTAAACAAAATGTTAAAATTTTGATTTATTCAAATGATCGAGCATATACTGGTGCCCTCACCCAAATGCCTTGTCATTGACAGTAAAGTTATTGTAGTATGTATGGTGCTAAAACTTGCTGTTTTTGTATTGTGTATATGCAAACAATAATATAACCTAACAAAACGCCTAGTCATTGATAGTTACTAAAGTATGTATTATGCTAAAACTTGCTGTATTTGTATTGTGTATGTGCTAATAATAATGTAACCTAAAATAATGTATTGCTGTATAGGAACCTATATTAAACATTTATAAGTAAACCATAGACAAAATTCGAGAAATAATTAACTAGAAAATGTGCCTCAGCACAGGTTCGCCTAGTGAGGCAGGTTATGTACAACTTAAAATATAGTAGGTATGTATATTACGCCATATCTATATAACACTTTTATATACATATTTACTTTTTCTTCTATTAGAAACTGCTCTATTATTGTATCATTAGTTTTTCAACATTGTCATTGTTACTAACTTACATATAAGTATTTTATTTACTAATAATATATTACATATTCTGTAATTTTTTTGATAAAATAAATAAATAAAAAAAAAAAATTGGTTTCAGGATTGAAAAAATTAACACTGTTATATCGTTAATATTTGGATTTAAGTCTTAAGAATTCAAATAGTCAGTCACTTAAGCACGTTATATGAATGTCAGCATGGCGTAGATATTAAGATCAAATAAATAAGTTACCGGGCAAAACTAACATTGTCTCCGGAAATCCCGTTATCTCGGAGTGGTAGATTTAAGAGATTTATTATCGCAAGAAGCCAAAAACAATTTTAAACGTAATGCGAACTGCAAAGAGGTAATGGTAGTCATTTTTCGTGGCCCGCTTACAATATTGGTTACCATTTGTTTCTAGCGTCGAAACCCCATCAGACGAATCGCCTCATCAGTTATGGAAGGTGTCAAAATACATGGGAGATAAAGGATAGATAACATGGCGTGTTCTTCTGGTATTAGTTTGGAGAAAATATTGTATACGGGATTGCAGCCCGTTTCCTTATAAACTTATAGTTAATTCCTTATATATCGGAACACGCGTTTATGCACCTGCATTTGCATTTATAACATGTAATGATGAAAAACGAAGATATGTTTATTAACAAGTGTTCCGACATCGTGATAAAATATAATGCGTTCATCACTATCTAATTAATTTTATTTATATTTATATGTACCACATGATGCGGTAATTACACATTTCCTTGTACATGTACGGTTGTAGGTACAATATAGAACCGTACTCTATAATGCGTTCATCAATATCTTATTAATTTTATTTACATTTATATGTACCACTTGATACGTTAATTATACAAAGCGTTGTACATGTACGGTTGTACAATATATAACAGTACTCTATACTGCGTTCATCAATATCTGATTCATTTTATTTCTTCAGTTGATCATTACCTAATAGTATGAGCACATCCGTTTGTTCTTACCTTTACTCACTTATTAAACCGTTTACCCAAATGCTTAACTCCTATCCGACTCAGATGCGGGGAATGATCCTCGCTTATTTATGGTAGTGGCACTTAAGTTTCTAAATTCTCACTATATTTTCCTAGCGAGTCCGTACCTACTCGGTAAAATGTAAATTTCTAAATATAAAATATATTCTTTGTAGGAAAATTTTCTCGGTTCGGTTAGTTATCAGGTTTTTATAAACTCGGAAAATTTTAAGTGCTTGTGTTAAAGAATAAAAAAGAACGCCGCGGCTATTTCATATTCCATAGAAAGTATCTATGTGAATAGTGGAGTTCAGATTTTGTATTAAAAAATGTGGCAATTACAACAAACCTGTATTTATAAAGGCTGTTGTCCCCTGTTTTAATGCGAATTACGCATAAAAGTGTCTCAGAGCCAACGTCTCTATGGCACTGCTTCTTTCTACGTTAATATATTATTTTAAATGAATAAGTTGTGAAATAACACAAATTAATCAAATAAAATTTACTTGCGCACGCTGCAATTTGAACCGTGACCTTTGACTTGCTAGTCGAGAGTCTTACCCCTACTATTAAAATGTTACAAACTCCAAGTCAAGGTATTAAATTTCAGGTAGCAGAATCCGATATTTTCCGCATTGAATATTTTTCCGCATAGAATTTCGGGTGAATCCATTGAGCCTGTCATATCTCCATCCCGCCGCGGGGGTCGCGCACAAAGTCGAAACTTTTTAGCCGAGTGAAATTTACGACCCAAAGGTGAGAAAAATGCGAATTCTTTCGATACATTTTAAAGTGTATGAATAGTGAAAGAACGTTTCCATTCATGTCTCTGCTTTTTGATTTTTATATTTGTAGCGGTTATATTATCTCGCTTTGTGCCCGGGGCCTCGGGGCTCAGGTACGCCGGAAAGCTGCGGGCGCACGGGCCTCCATGTGTACTGAATGATTCATTCCGGGTCTGGAGGGTTTTTATCACCAAACTCTGAGGAAAATGGCCATAAAAACTGCCGCTTGGTTCGATCTGCTTATAAATGTGGCTACTGGAAAATACTGATATAAATGCGCGGCCTAAGACCTTTTATACTAGTTTATTTAATATTCATATTAATACACTGGAAAGGAATTTGTATTACGCTTTTTACGAGCAGATATGCATCAAAGGAAATGCGAAAAATACATGTTACGAATTTTGGTTGATATTTTGTAATATTTTATATATAGAAAACCTTTCGATGGTTTCCTGCGGCAAGCCTGCGAGGCTTACTAATGGAAAGTGAAAACATTTCCTACTTTACGATGATAAATATTGTGGATCTTATGTCATAATATGATAAGTGCAAAAATGATTTAAATATACATATATCTCTGGGGAATAGTTTAAAACTTTCAATTTAAATCTAATAACTCAACCCTTATCTTTGTCGAAGAAATTAATGACCTGGGCATCATTTTCGACTCTAAATTAAACTTTATATCTCACATAAACTCAATTAACAATAAGGGAATGAAAATGCTTGGGTTCATTCTTCGAAACTCCAGAGGCTTCAGAAATATTTCAACCTTGAAAATTTTTTATACATCTTTAGTTCGAAGTCAAGTCGAATATAACTCCTCGATCTGGTCCCCGCATTATAAAATACATTCAGATTCAATAGAAAAAATTCAACACAAATTCCTAAGATACATTAACTTTAAACTCGGTATTCCCATTGAAAGTATACACTATAATTACTTAGTGAAAAAGTTGAATTTATTAAAACTCTCAGATCGAAGAATTATATCCGACTTAATATTTATGTTCAAAATTGTAAATGGTAGTGTAGACAGCCTTGATTTAATTAACTTCATTGAATTTCATGTACCCATAAGAGCTACTCGTTCTAAAACCCTCTTTAATTGTAACAATTCTAAGACTGAACATTTCAAACACTCGCTTGTTAACTGCACAGAAGCTAGGTACAAAAAGGCTTTAATATCGTATCTTTTAAATCAAGACTAATAAAATGTAAGTCTACTCATACTTACGTAAAAAGTCAAATAAATATGTATATAAAATGAACTGCCTGGGGCAACTGAGGAAACTTGGGTCAATAATAATATTCAATACGGTGACTACTTTCAACCAAAACCTAAAAATAAATGCACACATTTTGGCTATTGTAATATACTATATCATGTATCTATACTATCATATATTTCAATCAATACTAATCTAACCTAGTCTACCTATAAGTTTTGCATGTACTTGTATCTCTAACTTTTTATATCCATCTAGAGTTTCTGTTAATTGTATATTTTCTGATGTCACTGTTTATAATTTACTGTATATGGTATATTTTATACCGTTGATATTAAAATAAATAAATAATCAAAACAAGGTTTCTCAGTTATTTAGTTTTAGTAGAAATGTCATGAATTAAATAAAGTTATCATAGTTTTATCAAACTAAAAACAGCGTATATCTTTTTTCATCGAAATGATTGTGACGACATTATTAGAAGCACTTATCATAATATATTGACCTCTTACCAATGAATAAATATATATATCTTTCCACAGTTACAATATTTATTTGTTTATTCATTTTCGGGAAATCGACAGTTTACATTTAATCAGATTGTACATAAGTATTATATTGTAAAATAAAACCAATTATGGATTTCCCCTTGTGACTTTAACTGAGACAGCATAATATGGAAGAAGTTATTTAAATTTGTGAGAAAGGAATATGAATTAAAAAATTTATACAAAACAAACGATTATATAAAATAATATAATGTAATGTAACCCATTCAAATTAATACTTTCGGTAAGCAAAATCAAGAAACAAAAAATTGAGTTTTTTTGTTGAAGCCTGGCAATAATTAATCATATTCAATTAATATGAACGTGTACCTATGTTTTTTGCCCCTTTTTAAATATCTTTTTACAAACATCTATTCAATTAATAACATAAATTATCCAGCATATTGTAATGATCTCAAAATCTAAGAAATTAGATTTCAAAAGCATCTAAAGTGGCCCGATTACAGATTGAACGGTAACTCACGAGAAAGTGATGTTTGTTAAAATTCTATATATTAGTCAATAAACTTGAGATTGGTTACAATTTCAAACCCCTTTGTTCAAATCTGATGGAACATTTATAAAGCCCTCCTCAAAGGCTGCTAATGTTGAGAAACAGAAATACGGATTAACGGTCAACGCATCCCATCACCCTTCCGTTCCCTTTCCCCTGCCGTCGCCACCGAGATCACAATTTATAGCCTCAGACTTTACTGTTGTCTTTTTATAGATTCTCAACAAAGATAAATGGTATGAAATAAATTTGAAACATGAAAAATTTATGAAGACGTAAAAAAGTACACTTTTACGACGTATATTTGGAGAAGTAATTTAATTCGGATAATGGAAAGCATTAGTCTTGCTTACTTTACCCATGACAGGATATTATACATCTTAACATTAGTCTTGCTTACTTTACCCATGACAGGATATTGTACATCTTTACAATAGTCTTGCTTACCTTACCCATGACAAGATATTTTATATCTGAACATTAGTCTTGCTTACCTTACCCATGACAAGATATTGTAAAACTTAACAATAGTCTTGCTTACCTTACCCATGACAAGATATTGTAAATCTTAACATTAGTATTGCTTACCGTATCTGTTGGAATTTTCTCCGAGTTTCAAACCAATTATAATTAATATAGAGTAACTGATTTAGAATATAGATGGCGCTAGTTTACACCTTATTTAAAGGCAGCGAAATTATGTTATTTAAGTCCCAATGTTGATTAGGGAACTCAGTTCTCTTCAATAGTTTCTAGCTAAAGGAACGCAAAGTGACAATTATATTATGCTCTCCGTTGGTGGAGTGATCTCCACAGAGTGTCGGTAGCAATATAAACTTTGGAAAAAACAACAATAAAATCGGTGTAATTTCAACTACTACAAAGTGTTTTATTTTAAAAGAGGAATCTACCCTCTTGTTCTCAAGTCTTAATTTTAAACATGACAGGATATTGTACATCTTAACATTAGTCTTCCTTAACTTACTAACGACAGGATATTGTCATCGGTATATTAGTCTTGCTTACCTTAGCCATGACAGGATATTGTATATCTGAACATTAGTCTTGCTTACCTTACCCACGACAGGGTATTGTACATCTTAACATTAGTCTTGCTTACCTTACCCACGACAGGAGATTGTATATCTTAAAATTTTTAAATCACTGGTTAAAATGTTCTATAGATGCAGATTTTTTAAACTATTTACTTAATGGAAGGTACGGTTATAAGATTTATTTATTAAAAATAGTAATTTCTATGGTGTGTCTCTGTGGCATATACCTATGTGTACCTCGGTATCAATGAACTCCATAACTAGGATTTACTTGTACTTGTTCGACTAAGGATTGAACTTTCCCACCCGGGGACTGGCTCTTAGTCTGCTGTAAATTTAAAAAATGTCTTTAAATTTTTTTTTAATAATATAATAATTTTATTTTGACTGAAGATTGAATATTCCTCCCCAGGGACTGGAGTCACGATTAGGTAGCATAGACATTTATTTCGTATATTAACTGATGAATTGTCATCCAATTTCAGAGAAAAGTGTATATATTCACTGGTGTATTCGTAATTGCCACCAAAAGTTATTGCATTGCCGACGTTTTGCTCGATCGGACGACGGGAATAGGATTAATATATTTCCACTTACAAAATTTGCATTTGACGGCCGGCATAGTCCAGTGGTAACACATTGGACTGCCATTCCGAAGGTCGCGGGTTCGAACCCGGCGTGCGCAAATAAATTTTATTTGATTAATTTGTGTTATTTCACAATTAATTAATTAAAATAATATATAGTATATTTGCGGCACGTTCCAGAGTGGAAGATACTACCAGTATCGCCCTGGTGTAAGACCACCATTCAGAATTGAAACGTTGCTCCAAATGGCTTTAGCCGTGTTTAGTGACTAGATCTGAATAGCCAGGTACTTCCCCACCTTCCTCTTTCCCTTCCCCACTTACCTTCAGCCTCACAACATCCCCCAATTGGGGATGCCATAGTCTCACTGGCTCCAGACGGGAGCAGTTGGGACTCTTGTGAGGTATTCACTATAAAAAATAAAAAAAACATCCATTCATATACGAAAACAAAAGTGAAATTCGAATAGAGGTATTTAAAAAATAGTATTTAGTTTTAAAAAGCATATTCATATTATTTATCCACTGTGGTTCTCAGTGGATTACATTCGAGTATCTGTTTACTTTGAAAGCTTCAAATACGAACGCCTAGTCTCAACTTTTTTACTTTGATATGGCGGAAACTAAGAACATCTTGAATGGGAATTACGGAACTTTTTCGAGAAATTTAGACTTATCTAGTTGAAAATATGCTTGTAGGTTTTTCTTTCTTTTTCAACATTAAGTAAGTACTTGAATGTTTTCGTGAAGAAAAAGTTTTGCTTTGAATGAGGAATAAATGAATCTGTATTATTATAATATAAAAAGAGTGTTTGTGGCGGGCGGCCACAGACTTTGTTTTTTATACAAATCTAAAGTTCTATGGCTCATTTGACCTTCAAAACTAGAGTAAGGTGATTTCTACATGAAACTTCGAAAAACCACCCCATTCCCCTTTCTCAACCCTCAAAGCCGTATTTTGATACATATTCATGAAATTTTGTACACTTGACGTTCAAAATAAGACGTAAACTACTGTCTACTTCTGATTTAGAAAATCTCGGAGTAAAGCCCGGGAAACGCCGGGGATTTCGGATAGTAACAGAATAATGTGAAGAATAAAGAAAGTAGACTGCTGTTGAATTAAGATCCCTGAGGCGTATGTATGAAAAACCGTGTATGATCGTGTGACAAATTTATTTATTTATTTATTTAGACGCCGTAAAAGGCTTTTACAATATACATGATTTATGTTTACAGTGGTTCACAGGAGCGAAACAGTATTATGTTGAACAGAATAATTACTGAGAAATTATGTTGAAAATTAAACAAGAATAACATCTGGTATACATAGGTACAATAGCATTTTTATTTTCAATCCGTACAGTAATTTAGTATTGAGGTTATTGTTACCTTCAATATTGAATTTGGTTGAATTTGCTGAGAACTAAGAGTTAACTCTATTGAATCAGGGCTGTCAGTAAGACATCTCATAACAATTTTGGGAAAAATTATAGTTTTGATTAAGTATATAACACTCTTCTGTCTGATATCTGATGTAAGTGCATAGTTTAGGTTCTGTGATAACTTATGAATAGAATGGTATTATGCCTAATAACATTGATAATTACGACAGAGGTATGTTATTATAGCCTTCTTATAACTATATTCCGTGCAGTTGAACACATCTACTACTTCTGAGAAAGCATTGCCAACTGCATGCAATCTAGGTATAAGCGAGTTTCTAAATGAAATTGACGATATTGGAATGTAGAATGAATGATCGGAGAAATGAGTGCAAGTAGAATGTTTTTTTTATACTTTTATTATCAATATAAAGTTGTTCTGCAGGTGTTTTTCGATATCTGTCTCACCTATATATACCTGTGTCGAGACAGACGTATTGGATACAAAAATGAGTACTTACATATTATTTGATACACGCATAACTATAACTAAAATATAAATTATAAAGTTGTACACTTTTATGTATAGTGTATAGTTGTATAATTATGATGCGAATGTGATTGGAGGAATAAGTCGGGAACGTCCGATGAAGATATGGCTCGATCTAGCAAGCCAAACACTTGATTCGGGACATGTCAAGAGTCAGAATAACAGAATGGTACACTTTTACGAGACGATGTATAAAAGATATTGAAGCAAAAATTGTTGCGAATTATTTGGCGGTCTATCCTCTTTGTCTACCACTACGGATAAATAGCGTGATAGTTAGTTAGTTATGTTTCCTACGGCCATCAATATATAATTTATGTGATTAAACATTCAGTAAGTTGTAGAATAACATACTGAATCAAATTTTTTGATGAAAATGTATATTTCTGAAACTTAAATTACTATAAAAACCAATTACACATATTTTAAATTACAAGATTTCCACAAACTTCATTCCCTTTTGTAAAATAAATCTTTGATTTTTGTTGAAATGTGCTAAGTGAAAGAAAAAGTAAGTTCTTCGGAAACTTATTTGTGACCATACAAAATACTGCAATATGATTAACTACTTAATACAGTAATTATTTAATATAATGTTGCGATTGTATTAAGTAGATAAATTTAACACATGGGCAAACAAGTAAATCACGTGAACAGCTATGAAGCTGCTAATGTTGGGTATCCTATACACATATGTATATATTTACTGTACCAACATTTATGATATTAAGTAGGTATATGGCTTCTATCTGATATACCAGGAAAACTATCGCGTTACCGTATAAAATATGTTCCCTACCAATCTAACCATTTACTAGTACCGTTGTATTTGTTAAATGTAAAATATGGACTCGAAAGTGCATAATATTTATGGTCAGCTGTGCATATGCTGAAGCGGGTTTTGGTGTTTCAACTAATAAGGGGGTTAATTCTAGAAGTGCGTCTGATAATTTTTCGTAATTTGATTTTGGTACCAGAAAGTACTCTGAAACGTCGCTTATTTGGAAACTGTGAACTATGAATACCTTTAGTAAAGTAGTTGCTCTGATAAAGAAGTCAAAATATTATTCAGGTTTTTTTCTTTGAACGATCTTCATTCCTGAACGATTCACAAAATTTTCATAGGCACTTGTAGCATTAAGCGCCAGATGTATAGCCCACCCCTTGCTCTTTTAGACAGAACGTAGGCCCTAGTATTAGTAGTCGGACGTGCAAATTGATCATTTAGTGTAGTTTTTATTCATGAAACAAACTCTTTTGTAACCCTAACCCTGCGAACTGTGTGAAACCCAGCACTACAAAGCAGGGGTGAATAATTAAATTAACAAGACTGTAACACCTTGAACTTTAAATGCTGTGGTGTTTTTTTAATTATAAGAACGGCAGGCGTACACGTACTTTTTCCTGTGTGGGTAGAGCAATACTATTCGACACAATCCTACAATATTATAGTGCCTATATACACAGTTCTAGAAGAAAATAATATATATTTAAAAAAAACAATAAAGTTATAAAGAGGAATATTACATACAAAAGAAAAATGTTAAATAACTTTCAGAACCCACAGAAAATTTCGAACATACTTAAAGTAATTGCTAATAAAACCCAAAATAAATGAACGAATATCTAGCAAATTAAAACTTTTAACAAATAACACCAGATATAATTAAACTTAACACTCTTAACAAATACTTTGCAACAATAGAACAGAAACTTGCCAATACGTCCCTAAATAAGATAAAAACGACAGAAAGACAGCTGACTATAAACTTCTACAGAGCGAAAAGATGCCAACAAATTATTTTTTATTTATACAAACAAGCCATAAAGAAATTAATAGGATCATCTCCAAACTGAAACACAACTCACTACCTGGAATAGATGGAATAACTGCAAATGTCATAAATAAATACAAATAAGGTATAAGAACACCTCTAAGACACATTTGTAATTTGAGCATGCAATCTGGAGTATTCCCAATTTGTTTCAAAAAAGCTATTATTTGTTCAATATTCAAAGGAGGAGATCCCTCCTATACGAGTAATTAGAGAGAGATATATATATTATTAAGCATGAATTTCTTCAATAAGCATAAACTAATCTCACCAAAACAATTAGGCTTCCAACAGAAAAATTCTACCGAAAATGCGATTACTGACATGACAGAATATCTTGCGATAAACATAGTTGCAGTATGAAACGCATGGGAATCTTTTTAGATATACAGAGAGTTTTTGACTTAATATCACAAAAAACCAGGAGGAAACTAACAATGATGGGTATGAGAGGTATACCGCTCTCATAGTATAATGACGATCCCTAGGAAAGAACTCAAGTGTTAAAGTACGATGCTAAATTTAGTAACTCGCAAAACAAATCATTCGGAGTACCCCAGGGCAGTACGTTTGGATCAATACTTGGAATACCTTGGAAATGGGAAAATTATAACATTTGCCTATGATACAGTTTTAATTTTTAAAGGAAAGATATGGGAGAGGTAAAAATCAAAATCTGAAACAGGTCTAATAAGAGTATCAAAGTGGCTATAATGAAACCTCTTGAAAAAAATAAATAAGTACTCCTGACAGTAATATAAAAATAAAAGTCCATGTAAATAACAAGCGTACACCAGACGTAAAAATACCACACACAAGCGCATGCCAAGACCTTGAGAAGGTGGAATTAGTCAAATATCGAATCGAATATCTGGGAATTATAAAGATGACTATTTCACCTGGAGATCGCACATTGAAAATGCGGCCAAACGAATACGCAAACAAATATTATTCTTAAAAGATGTTCGCAACATTGTTGGCAAGAAAACACTGAAAGAAAACATAGAAAGCATTGAAATTGTGTACTACAAATTGTGCCATTCAATTATTAGGTAGGGCTTACTAAGCCGGGGCTGTGCAGCAAAGACCATTCTGAGCTAACGTGCAAAAAACAGTAGAAAGAGTGGTGAGTAAAAACCTTACATGTATCCATCCTTACAGCCTTATTCAATGAAACAAAATTATTATATGTAAGGCAGATGAATGTGAAAAAATGTGAATCAGATACTCGAGTCGGGCCATGTCAAGAGTCAGAATAATAGAAGAGTATGTATGAGACGATGTATGAATGTGAATGAGGCAAGGAGTCTGTGCCAAGACCGAGTTGTTTGGCGGTCCGTCCTCTCTGCCTACCCCTGCGGGGAAACGGCGTGATGGTTAGTTAGTTAGTTTTTCAGATGAATATATATGCACTTATAATGTACTATACGAACAACCCCGGGCTTCATTGTCTTGCAGATCACAGCTACAGGATAAGATTAACATCAGAACAAAGAGTGATGACACCAAAACGAATATATAGTTTGGACAACGTTTTCACATATTCCTAGCTCCTAAGTTATATTATGGATTTAAACTCAGTAGGCATACAACAGACAATCTTAAAAAGCTAATAACAGTATAGCTGATAGAAAGTGGCGAAACAAAATAGGAAAGTTTCCTGAATAAAATCATTTTCTAACTCAAGAAAGACACTGACGAATCGTTGTGGAAATCGGGGAAAAGATTCCACTTATCCATCATTCCGTTCCAATCTCTATTATCGATCAACCCTGACTGTGAGACAACCCTGTAATAGAAGTGAAGAATGTCAGTATACAAATTGGACTGGACTTGAACACTGAACTGGACAGGACTAGACTTGAGTACTGCCCGAGATAGGACTAAACTTGAAGACTGGAGACGCAGATTTCAGAATCTGCTGTTATTCAACTGACATCTCCGTATTTGCCAACCAAAACCGAGGCACCATTATCTGTAAGCCACCAATAAATGAACAGTTACCCAAATAATGGAAAGGAGATGTCAAATAAAAATTATTTTTGTTTTTTATTAGTTTTATAACATATGTATATTATTGTATCATTGTTATTCTATTATTCTTATTTATATTTTGTTACCGCCATAATACGGGCATTTACTCAGTTTGAGTTATTTTTATAATACTAACTAATAAATGTCGCCTTCATAAAACCCCCCGCGAGAGTGTCATGAAAACGCTAGAAGTTTGCTACGAACCACAAGTGTCAAATAAAATGTTGCAACAGCAATTTAACGTTAGATTTTCAACTGGCATGTAACGTGCATATTTTTCAATTGGCTAATAAAATATAAAGTGGAATTCATTTTCTCCCGAAAATATGGATTTTTCTTTAAATATTTATGATTTTTTTATTCTTTTCTACAAATACATGTTTTTCTATAGTAACTTTATTCCAATGGTGTACATTTTTGTTAAACTCGAATTGACACTCTAATACTCACAACGAATTTGATGTGTTCAATTAACGCGCTTACTTTGCGCAAATGGTAAACTATTCTATTGTTTATCTTATTAATTCTATCATGAAAGCAATGAAAATTGGTTAAATTCTTTGTTTGATAAAATAGATATAACCAAAAGAGTATATAACTTATAACATATTATTCACCATGAAATATAACATTATAAGAAACAGCGACAACATGTTATTACAAAGGCGTACAAATTAAAATAGTCAGACAACTACGTAAAACCTAAAAATACTAATAACTTGACAATGTGAAGTATTTTTACAATTGGGCAGTTGATTTATTTGCGTTTTTCAAGACGTCAAAAAGCGTTATACAAGCATAAATACTAAAAAAAAAATTATGTGAAAAACAACAATATTTTTTTCTTCATGCAAGTCAAAGTTTTATTTTTTGTCATTCTTCATTAAAAAGGAGGGGGTAGTATAAATTGGCAGTCCGCATGCACTTTTTTACACTAAAAAGAGAGTTAATTAGTTCATGAGGATTTAGTCACAACGAACAACTTCAGTTTCTCTAAGCTGGAACGGAATCAGTTAAGTCTATTGATTGTGCATACGATTTATTTCAATTATAGGAGCATAGTTAGTTCACCATCATACATAAAGAAATACATTATCCAAATAGTTATGCATATTGCGACTTTTGTCTACCGATTGCCGGTATCATATTCTGATCATGCTTGCAAATATCGCTAATTGACCATAGATGACAGATTAATGGTTTTGTAGATCTACCGTGCTATATACTCAAGTGATTGAATTCCCGTCACACTTGATATTGTCAAAGTTGTAAAAAGATGCGACGCACGCATGGAAAACATAATGTAATTCTGATACCAATATTTGTTGTTTAAGAGGAAGCTACAAGCCAAAAATGTGTTTATTCTTGGTATACCTTATGTCGTAGGTAATAGACATTAAAATTGCGTGACAAACGGAGTCTAGAAACGTTCGATTTCAAGCAAAAAACTGGTTTTTATTAATTTTGTAAATAATTTTATAAGAAAGCAAAAAAGTTAATCTAGTGAAAATGTCACAGATAATTTTAGCTTTAATACTGTATTTTTTGTTGTTTCCTTTACGCGTTCATACATTTCTATAAAAAATATTTTTTTTAGTAGTTTGCATTTATATTTTTTATTGAGTAATTTATTTTGTATTTGTATTCTTCACAAGCGGAGCGATAAGAAATCCTTCAATTTATCTAAAGCATATTTTTTGGTATTCATAATGTACACCAATTGGTTATAAAGATTAATCAAAACAGTGATTTGGCATTAAGCTTCGTCTTAACTCGAATCATTGTCGCTTTTCAATTAACGCGTGAAGATTAAATTATTAGTCCAATAACGTATTTTAAATACATATTTTATTTTCGGTAATGAATGAATAAATGCAAATCTTGGAAGCGGAAATTTACCCGCTTTCCGACATCCAATCGAGCTGAAACTTGGTAGATAGACTTGTTGTCGATGATAATGAGGTCTTCTTTTAGTGGCAATCATGTACATACGATACTCACGCTGATAGTTAAATATATTTTTACTAGTACCAACATGTATCTAAACTTTCACAGTGTTTATACAACGTGTAAAAAAAACACCGTTTAACGAATTTGAAGTGGTTTTTCTTTAGTAAGGCTGAAAAAGCTTTCATGTTCCACATTAAATAATATTTATTTATTGAAACATTAAAGGTATTTTTTCTAATAAAATATCATGTAGTAATGTGAGCCTTACCGGGTGCTTTACCCGTGCTGAGGCTCCCATTTTACAATTAAATGTGACGAATTATGTGTGTAAATAAAATGAACCGTATTGAAATTGTGTTAATTAAACGAATTTAAATGAAATATAATAATATAAAAGTAATTGAATAAAATAAAATAATGAAGACAGTTATGAAAAACTAAGCAATGTGTATATAATTTATGGTCCGGTTGTGTATAGCATGTGGACTATGTAGTTATATTTTTTAATCTTTTAAGATAAATTTATCTTGTAGTGTGGCCTTTTTTGTTCATTAATCCATATCTTGTATAATTTTGTATGTGAAATGTTTATTTGTTTTCCTCATTTTCGAATGTTGAATGTTTTTATTGCCTGGTATTTGTGGTGTCTTTGTCCAAAGCTTGTGTTAATCGACGGAGTATATATGTTTGTATGTACGCTCGACTAAGTGTTACATATAATAATGCCAGTTTATTACAAGAATACTTTACTATTCTTCTTCTTCTACTGCCCTCTCTTGTTGGGTTGGCTAACATCCATTTTAATTTTTCAACTGTTGCACCAATCAATTAAGTGGAACTGGACTTGTTGATTTTAAAATCGTGTGGTGTCTCTTTCTCAGCCTTCAAACGAATCGAAAAAAAATAGCTGAATAATGAACAGTGAAATTATGTAAAAATATGTATTTACATAAATATATAAGGATATATATACACATTTTTTATTTGTTTTTTCACTTCACGCCAAGTGTGCATAAATTCACCTCTTTTTTAAAAATACTAACTAAGTACTTAAATTTTTGAATCTGAAATTATGAAAATTAAAAAAGGTTAAAGTTTGTGATATGGAATTTATTTATTAGTGTAGGAATGAGCATAAATTCGAGCACCGTAAAAAGCGCGAGTCGAGGAATTTGCCTAACAAAACCCCTCGTGGGCAGAGCAAAAACTGAATCTAGTGGTTTCTGAAGCACCTTAAAATTATGAAATAGTTTCATGGAAAATGTAAATTTATTATTTAAAAACCTCCCGCGTGCCGCCATGTTTAGCGTCGAAAATTTCAAGCAGTCTAGGAATTTAATATTTCATTCGGTAGCACAATTTTCCACCGGCATATAAAAATTCTGATGGCGAATGGGAAGTTTGCATTCAGGTGAATGCCGTCCCGGGCGAATTAACGACTCGGGAAACTTTTCAAGACTGAAAGATAATCATTTTAACGGAGTAGAGTCGCCGGCATTATTTTCCTGGATAACGAGGTAACTAGATTGTTAAAAGTCTCGACATCGCCATGATGCAATGGTATTTGCAACTTTAAGGGTGGTAGATTAATTTAAAAAAAGATAACCCTCATATGGGTAACTAAAGTATCATAACTATTCTTATTTATACATATTTTTATTTTTATTTTATTTTATAGAAACAAACAGTACATGATTTACAGAGATGAAACAATATACAGGAATAAGATATTTCATGTTGGGTACCAATGATATGTTTCCTTGCTAAGTGGTATGTTTATTCCTTAATTACCAGGTGACATGTGTAGTTTATAGATGTGTGTGTGACGTGTGTAATGTATATGTAAGTGTTTGTTTGTGTGTGTCTGTATGTATGTGCATTGAATAGTTTAAATTATTGACGTTTGAATTTGGGCAGTGAATCCGAAAAAATGTCAATGTTAGAGTTAAGACAAATATTATTTATAGTATAGGGTTTTTCAATACGAGGTGTTATTTTGATATTCAATCGCAAAAGATCAATAGTTTTGTTGCTTGTGTGGCACGTAGCGCCGTCTC
The DNA here is from genome assembly GCA_026573805.1 of Hesperophylax magnus. Classification (NCBI taxonomy): domain Eukaryota; kingdom Metazoa; phylum Arthropoda; class Insecta; order Trichoptera; family Limnephilidae; genus Hesperophylax; species Hesperophylax magnus. Next base: position 6,276,973 of record JAIUSX010000058.1, on the reverse strand, counting down.
GTTGAAAGTAAACGTTGTCCAGATCAATACCATCCAATTCCGGCCATAAAAAATCATTAATCATCTCTCGATAGCGCAATCCATTCACCGTAACTGTTGCTCCAGCCTCATTTTCAAAAAAATAAGGTCCAATGACTCCGCCGGACCATAAACCGCACCAAACAGTCACACGTTGAGGATAGAGAAGCTTTTCAACAATAACTCTTGGGTTATCCGAGCCCCAGATGCGGCAATTTGACAATTGACGAAGCCACCGAGGTGGAAATGGGCCTCATCACTCAAGATGATTTGCATTTGATTCACTCAAGTGAATTTTAATAATTTTAATGCATTGTTGAAGCGTGTATCGTTTCATTTTTATTAATGGCGTAGTTTTTACTTGTCAAATGTCAAAAAATGACAGCTTCAAAAGTAACATCTACCGAAATAGCAGGCTATTCAAAATAACACCTCTTATTGGAAAACTCTGAATAACACAGTAAACGTGTACAACGTTAAACATGTATTTGACATGCGGTTCAAAGCACAAATCCTACAATACCAGGAAGGGCTTGATCGCTTAAATGTATATTGAAGGAATAGATTGCCGATAACTTTAATGGAATAAAATGGCATGTTATAAAAAAATTGCGTTTTCTTTCAGTTCAAAAATCATTTAATGGCGCTTAGTCTATTTCCTTTCGGTACGGTGTATTCATTTTGTTAAATAAATTTAAGTTATTATTAATGCTGGAGTCATTACATTATTATTATTTTCGATTTGTTTCGTCATGTGATGGTTTGACAATGCTTTGGGATGTCTGTACACTGTCACTCGTAAAAATATATCGACTTCTTGGTCGAAGAAATGTATCTACCGTAAGACGAGGTTAAATCATATACTCAATTTTTATGTTGTTGTTTTGAACTAGTTTTTTGTGATAAATTAGAGGGAACAAAAAAAAAGTTATTTTTTTATATTTCTGTAACATAATTTATATTAAGTGGCGTAAATAAGTTCCTACGAAACAGTTAGAATTCGAGGTAAATTTTGGATAGGGCCTGACGCGCTTATTACGAATAATTTTTAGAAAAAAACTTCATATTCGCCTTAATTATTATAAAAGAAAACTTTTTGCATTTCGGGCGGCGGAAAATTATGCATTTTGATTTTCAATTGCGTAAAACCAAAATTCACTTCGCGAATCGATGTGGCGACAATGCGCCGCCATTAGGAACGCACTGTTATGTTGGTATCACTGATGCATTAACAAGAGCTAAATACGACCGTTGCTATCTTCGTGGGATACACATGAAAGGCGAACATGGTTTGTGATACAAAAGAAAGTGCCCCTTTATAACGCCTGCTCGCGTCAAGGCAAGAAAAACATCCCAGTTTTCAAGTAGTTTAACGGCTACGCTAGGTTTGTGTAACATGGTTTGTGATACAAAAGAAAGTGCCCCTTTATAACGCCTACTCACGTCAAGGCAAGAAAAACATCCCAGTTTTCAAGTAGTTTACCGGCTACGCTAGGTTTGTGTAACATGGTTTGTGATACAAAAGAAAGGGCTGTATCTCCCTCAATTTTAGAAAAATTAAAGTTTGTTAACATTATAATTCTGTTGTGTTTTCATAATTTCGCGCCAATCCATTTGTATTCCACGAAGTTAGCCATAGTCGTATCTACGCAATGTATCAGGGATACCAACATAACAGTGACGTACCTAATGGCAGCTGATTGCCGCCGCATCGATTCACGAAGTGAATTTTGGTTAACGCAATTGAAAATTTAAATTTATAATTTTCCGCTGCCCGAAATACAAAAAGTTTTCTTTTATTGTAATTAAGGCGAATATAAAGTTTTTTTCTAAAAAATATTCGTAATAAGCGTGTCAGGCCCTATCCAAAAATTACCGGATTCGAAGTAGTTTTGTAAGTTTAAATCAACAGAAAAAAATATTACACCATTACAAAACAACTCAAGAAATCAAATAACGAAAAAACATGGATCATCATGTCAAGGTGTAACTTTTTTCAACAAATCTTTTTCATGTCGATTTTTGATCAAACATCAATTATTAATATGATGCCCAAGTAAACATTCAAAACAACATTGTATTTATACAGATAATGTAAATTCCCAATAATTGATATTATTGTTTTTGTAGAAATATTAGTGTTATTACTATTAGTATTATTTTACCACCATAACACAGGCATTTTCCTAGCTTGGGGTATTTTAATAATTAATACATAAATAAACAAAATCAAAGTCCTATGTACAGTAAAATATGGTTTAATATCAGAAATTCTTAAATATACTTCTTAGCATACCCAAGCCTCATGGGTACAATCATAAGTCCTCTTTAATTATGGCATAAACAATATTTTTCGATTATAATGATCAGGAGAAATTCTCGTATTGTCGGGTAATATCAGGTAATTTTTATATATACCTATCCTTACAGTTCCTGCTCTCAGTTGACGTATTTTTTTCTTATTTATTGTTTCGTGTAGGGACTTGGAACGTGTACGCTATTAAATTTGATACCTCCAGTCGTACGCGCTGCCTCGTGTCTAGGCCACTTTGACCAATTCAGCAAACGCGCTGCTAAAGCCGAAAGCCCCTGTGAAGACCGAAGGTTCGTGTTTAGAGTTATTCTGGGGCACCTGAGCCCGCTCTTTAATAACGGGCCACATGCATGCATTTTATAAACTTTAAAAAAATCGTGTAGATGGATGTTTCTTCTAAGATTTTACAAATATTACTAGAAAAATGGAAACTTGCACTTTCTTTTAATAATAAAATTAAAAAATCCATTTTTAAACTGGTGACGTCACTACATAAAAATGTTTCATTTACATTTTCTTTTTTTTACTTTTTTGTTAAATTCTACCGAGACTTCTGTTGACTTTGGTCTTTCGAATTTTGACATATCGGCTTGGAAACATAACGATGAGGGTGCAAACATTCACAAAATGATACTTTAAAACGTGTAATTTAAATTTTGTAGTTATTTTTCTACTTCACATTGGAAAGAAACTTTGTTTTTGTTGTTTCAATTAAAAAGATAATTTATTGTAAAATATTTGGAAAAATTGATTTAATTTGAACATTTGGAAAAACAAGCATCTAACATTATAATGATCAATAAGATTGATCATAGGACAAAAATAAGATGTAATAGTGTTGTGCTCTTCGTTATGCCCCACTTCCATTCGTGTGGAATTCATCTGTTTTCAACCTGATTTTTTGCTATTTAACATAAAAATGTACTGTCCTTCCGGTTTATAAATATTTCAGTTTATAAAAATACGGTTTTTCAAATTGAAATTTAAAAAAAAAATATTTGCCTGGACCAAAAGTAAAATTAAATAAAACATAACACAAGTGGCCTATTTTCATGAATTGACGTGAATAGAATGTTCATTTAGTTAGATCATCCTGCTCTTTTATAGCTAAAATAATGATTTAAAAATCTAAGTCTCTCTAACCAAATGGTTCCGTTCACGCGACGCTGAAGAACGCGCTGTGCGGCGAGAACTAGAAGTAACTTAGTAAGTATTTGAAAATTGATGGAAAAGCCCGCACACTTTATTAGGCACTTTTGTTAGTTGGGAGCGGCTCAGCGCTTTGTGTGGTCTTCGTATGGACGGAATCCTTTTTTTTGTAATTTTGAACATCAATGTGTTTCATATGAATGCAGTGGTAGTTTAACTAGTATCTCCGCGACTCTCAACATTTTTTTGATAACAATAAAATAATTTGTGTCTTTTTTGGAAGAGTTAAATGATTATTGTTTCACAATTTTTTAGCCTGAAGCAGAAAATATTTGTTGTTAGTTGGAAAGTCGGCACAAAAACCCTCATAGTTTTATAAGAAAGTGAAAATGTCCAGGTTATATCTGAGCCCTCCCCGATTTCCATCAATTAAAGCGGAAAATATTGTTTGTGACAGTCATGGAGCGTGTAATTACGTTGCAGAGAATTGAACACGTTACGCTGTACGTGTACTACTTGGCTACTATCCGATTAAGTCTGCTTTATAGTAAAGATAGTCTAACACTCCATTAAGTTAGGTTAAAATATATTTTACAAAAAATTTAATGACTAAATTACAACAAATAATACAATAAACTTACAATAAATTTAAAGTCACGTTTAAAGAAGAGTTCTGTTAGAATTATTTTATTTTCTCGGGCCTGATTAGATGCTTCTAATGTTCTCTTCAGTGCTTGAGACACTGAAAAATGGATATTTAACGACCGTTAATTATCGGCAGGCCTTGTTCGAATCGCGATTTCGTTTCCGCCGTTAAACGAGACGTTGGATGTTAACAAGGTTGTTGAGTTTTATAATCTATATATAGAGTCGGTACCTACTTGACATACTTTACCAGTGATTTCTGACATTATTTATAGTTTTAAAAAAATATATATATAAATTTTCTCCGGTGACATTTAAGTAACTTTTTTTTTCAAAATGCAAAAAAACTAAAATTCTTTCACATGTCGTTAATACTCAGCCAAGTAATCACCAAAACCTCTCCTCGACACCAAATGTCCTACTGTCTTTATGTATTATACTTCCTTTTTTATATATATCCAGCTAACAGTAAAAACTAATTATAAAAATACCTTAATATAATAGAACTTCTTTCTTCTTCTGGCGTAGTGTAAGTTTCTACATATGTAAATATATATGTCATTAAGATAATAGTTAGAGGTCTTAGTCGTAAGTCACTAGATATAAGTCTTAGAGATAAATCACTAGAAATGAGTCAGTAGTTCTAGTATTAACTATTTAAGAAATATATTTGTACAGCGCCCTTGAGGGGATTTTTCACGAAAACGGCGCCATATATATTAGCCAAATATTTTTTCAAAACTTTGAGAAAAAAAGTTGATTGTCTACGTAGAATTTCAAAAAACCACCCATCCCCTTTTCCCATCCCTTAAAACAGAATTTTGAAAATTCTTTTCAAATTTTATCTTGAATTTCTTTCCATTAACTTTTTTCTATGATCTTCGTGACACTGACAAGATTTGTTAATTGATGGGGTAAAAATCATCGATCGCTTTCAACTTGCTTGAAAAGCGATTAAAATTGTCATTCATGTTGCTTATCAGATCAAACTAAAAGCAGTTATTAAAAACAGTTTAAAACATAATTATTTACTGAAACTATTATTTCTTGGTGCCAAAAAGCAGTCATCATGAATGAGGATGACTTAAACTCGATTTCCTTACCTCCAGAAAGCAGGAAGCGACCCGTTCAAAATACATGTAGATCACTCTCTGTACAATTAGAGTTGATTTAACCTACCCGTTGCCAAGTTTGTAAACTTCCTTCCGATCTCATGGTACATATTATTTGAGTTTACACTTTCCACATTCAGTTTACATAAGTTTAAATTAAATTATCCGTTAGATCATATCTGAATAGCTACATATCTATCTACTTCTTAACAAACCTTTGGGGATCTGGCGAGAGGCACGAAATGAAAAGGCGGTGTCGTGAAGGTCACAATGTTTATTTGTGAGTCAGGTAGCCGTG